>CM063503.1:14832474-14947474 GCA_032207245.1 Pardosa pseudoannulata | reverse complement strand
AAAGGACTAGACGTAAAAGTGTCTGGTGCAGGATTAATCAAAGATTTCTTCTTAAATGCTTTTGTGAAGACTTTTGGTCGATTTTTCAAAAATGTGGTTAAAACTGCTGTAGAAGTGAGATTGAAAAGTTTTCTTAAAGATAAAGTTCATGAATTCACGATTCCTGCAGAATGCTTAAATGATGTTTGGGACTAAACACGAATTTGCCTAAAAAAACCTTACTAAAGATTGATTATTAAAAAAATTAATAAAAAAACTAATATTAGATATTTTTATTCTCATAATTTAGAAAGCATAGTTAAATTTTGCATTCCTATCATGGATGATTGGAAGAAATATGGATAAAAATATAAATTTTATTTTAGTATGTATATATTAGTTCTTGAAAACTGCTTGTCCAAAAACAAAACTGTTATAATGTCTGCTTTTAATCTTCTATGACACTAACATTAAAAAGTTGTGGATTTATGTGTTTGAAATGTTATTTTAAGTCTCTTAACTTTATTAATAAACTGAGTATTCTCATAGTGTTTTTTTGTAACATTTAACTTCATATTCAAAATTGCTATCATAACTTTGTAATATATTCTCAGAAATGTATTTTGAATATGTTACTCTACTTTCTTTCCTCTAGTTAACGACAACAATTATAATTCAAAATTAATATAACTATCTTCTTTGTGTTGATATAGCTACACTTACATAAAATTGTGAATATTTTTCTTTTTCAACCTTTTACATTCAACCAGTAAACCTAACATTTCCTCAATAGCTAAATAAGCCAATTTTAAATCAGTATATGTTTGTTAGATAGTAGATTTCTTGCTGAACCCATTGGTAATCTACAAAAAAGTTCTCAAATTTGCTTAAATTATGGGAGATAGACGTAACCTCGTTACACGTAATAGCTTTACAGGGAGATAACATCTCTTCTGTCTAATACATTGTTTATGTACTCCTTGTATCCATTTCAAATCTATGTGGAGGGAGGCAAACCTAGCTGCTTAGAGAAAAAGGAAGTTAGCCTACAGCTTCCCACAAAATCACTGAAAATATATTTTAACAAAAATATAAAATATAAAATTTATTTTTAGTTTACTGTGATAAATTTTCTATGTATGGAGCTCAGAATAACAAATAAGGAATAGAACTTTTAATCGTTGCCATGCAGCAACAAAGTACAGAAATCTATATCTCCTCTTACTATTCAAATTATTATAGCTACGTTTTTTACTAAAGTGAAAACTAAAATAAATTTGGCAGCGTAATATACGAAAGAAAACGAAAGAGCTATACACACACACACACACACAAAATCTCATGACTCCCATCCACTCTTTTAAGAGCAGTTAAACAAGATTTGAGAATAAAAAGTTAGTATAAAGTAAGAAAATAAAGCTTAAAGGTCTGACGTTATACTTTCCAACATAACCTTTTTCTCATCCTTCCAAATGAAATCAAGAACGTCCTTCACTGAGATTGGATTCCTTCCCCGCTTCTCAGAAACAAAGTTTAGTTAACATCTGCTAAGTGTGGCCTTTCTTAAACTTTTTCTAAACCAGATCTCTAACAGGAAAAACCGAGTACTCTTACGAATAACTTATGGTTTTGTTTATTTTAAGTCACAAGCTGCAACAGCAATGATTTAAGAATCGTAGCAAAACTACTGTCTTAGTATCTCTACCATGTGAAGGAAAATCACATGATTACTCACTACTGATATGAGACAATTCTCACAGTAATGCAGATACATGGCAATTCTTGAAGATATAGGACGTGTCCAGCAACTCTAAGAATATGATGAAGAAAATAAAAGAATTTTATAAAGCTATGGCTTAGTCTCTAGTCTTTTTTTGACGATACGCACACATATATAATATTTGGATAGTGAATATTATATGTGATAGAACAGTATAAAGTTCAACAGCTCATTTTTTAGAAGCGATGGAAACATTTCTTTTTTTTAGAGATAGATCGATTTCAGCTTATTTCTACAAAAAAGGATAAAATCTTAGAATAATAATTGTTTATATTTAAATAGTCCATATCTGACTTAACAGAGTGATATTAGTTTTAAGAGAATTTGCCCTAATTATAAAAGTACTGGACATATTTTGTTTGTTGAAAGAATTTTCAATTTAAGTCAGATCCCCGATAAAATGCAACAAATATTTATTTTCCATTTTCTGGATAATGTAGGCTTATTTTTGGGATATGATATCTTATAAAATAGAACAATATAATTTTTAAGTCTCTTTCTTGAATTCTTTAGGTAAGTGGGAGACAAATATTCCTCAAAAAACGATACGAACTAAGCTCTTTTCCATCTAAAATAAGAAAAATAATTTTTCATTTCGTGGTTCTTTATATTTGTTTTTGGTTTTTAGGACTGGAATAGTATACATTTCAAAATACTTTGCAAATATTTTAGAAGAAAGTGAGACATTTGTTAAAAAAATAATATGAATTATTATTTTTAATATAGAAAGTAATAAGATATAGAATTATAATAAGATAATAATAAGATATAGAAAGTAATTAGATATAGTAATTAAGGTATAAAACGTAAATTGTGATATAAATGTAATTTTAAGGTAGTCGACTGGGTTTCGAGGACGGCTTTTTGGTTAAAAGTTAGAAATTTCTTTTATGATTTTTTTGAAAGATCTTAATGTAAGCTTTCAAAAAATCATTCTTTTGTCTTTACGATCTATGAAATGGGAGTTATAATAATTTTGATTTTAATCAATGACTTAGAAGTGGTATTTTAAACAGATTTTATTCATAAATATAATCATTGAATTCAGCTTTCATTTAAACTTTCACTGATGATTCAGTTTAATTTCAACTCATAAAGCTGGTGTTTTTTAAGTGGCTGCAATAAATATTTTGTAAAACTTTTCTGCAACAATAACTTTAAATGCAGTTTTTGAGAAACTATTTTTTGACCTTTTATTATTAAAGAATTAGTTTTTACTTCATCTAAAACTTATAAGTACAACAATAGTAAACTCATAAAGACAATTTACTTATATTGTGAGTGTAACGAATTAAAAGTTTTAATGTAAAATATTTTTTTGGAAAATTACATCTGTTTTTATTAAAGAATTATGTAAAAATTCTTAAGACAATAGTTTGACTAATACTTCTATAACCAATAATTTTAATATATGCCTTAGATCTAGTTTCATTATATTATTGGCTGTCTGAGAGATTTAACTAAAACCAGAAATTTAGTTTTATCACGACGATAGGTGTAAGTATAAAAAATTGACCCCATATAGTCAAAAACACCATTTTTGCATAATTTAATTTTTTTTGTTTCTATATGTTTTTATGTGCGCAAATACTGTAAAAACATTTATTAATATAATAATTTTTTTTTAATATGGTACTCGAACCTAGTGGGTAACTTCATATTCTGTCATATCACATATTCTGAATATTTAAGACAATTCTGTCCTTTGAAAATAGCAATGTATGTCAATTTAAACATAAAACTCGTAAAATGCATAAACAAAAAAATATGTTTTTCCTCTGTGGATCAAATGTACTTTCTTTTTGATAGTGAACTTTGTTTGAAACAGAATGATAAATAAATATCTTAAGACACTTTTCTGAAATTTTTAACAGGAATGTGCAGGAAATGTGAAATGTAACTTTACAAAACTAATTCATGTGTAATTACGTAATGAAATTAAATCTAGTCTATCTGTTATATATTAAATTTATATACTTTTAATAAATGTATTTTTGATTGAAAATTTTAATCTTAGTGTGGCATTTGGAATATACGATGTGTAGAATTATTGCAAATCTGTTGGTACAAAACACAACTAAGCATGTTAATTTGATTCTGTACCAAAATTATCGTAATGTTCTAATTATAATTTGTTGTAGTAGCTTAACTGTTGAGGAAACTTTCTCTGATTCCTAATTATTATCTTCTTTCGGAAAATTAATGTAAAGTTTAATTAAAATTGCATTTCTGTTAATAGTCTTATACAAAAAATTAATATTATAATAATATTAAAATTAAATTAAAAAACTAAATTAATATTAAAAAATTAATATTATACTTATGATATTAATTTTTTTAAATATGGTACTCGAACCTAGTCGGTAGCTTCATGTTCTGTCATATCACTTATTCTGAATTTTTAAGACAATTCTGTCCTTTAAAAATAGCAAAGTATGTCAATTTAAACATAAAACTCGTAAAATGCATTAATAGCAAATATGTTTTTTCTTTGTGGATCAAATATACTTACTTTTTGATAGTGAACGTTGTTTGGAACAGAATGATAAATAAATATCTTAAGGCACTTTTTCTGAAATATTTAGCAGGAATGTGCAGGAAATATGAAATGTAACTTTGCGAAACTAATTCATGTTACGTAATGAAATTAAATCTAGTCTATCTGTTATATATTAAATTTATATACTTTTAATAAATGTATTTTTGATTGAAAATTTTAATCTTAGTGTGACATTTGGAATATACGATGTGTAGAATTATTGCAAATCTTTTGGTACAAAACACAACTAAACATCTTAATTAAATTCTGTATAAATATTATCGTAATGTTCTAATTATAATTTGTTGTAGTAGGTTAATTGTTGAGTAAACTTTTTCTGAAAGATTCCTAATTATTATATTCTTTCGCAAAATTAATGTCAAGTTGAATTAAAATTGCATGTCTGTTAATAGTCTTATATTCCATTTTAGATAAAAGTATTTTCCTTTAAATTTTCGTTACTGAAAATGATACCTATTAAGAAAGGGGATATAGATAACCTATAGCAGTAAAGAGAAACAACTTTAGTTTCTAAAAAAACACAGCTTTTCTCCAAAAATATGTTTTTATTATTGACTGTTATCAAAATGCCTGATTTTCGAAGAACTGTGTACAAACCGTGAGCCCTTTATATAAAGCTTTCTGAACCAGTGCTTGGGAGTCCTGGGAAAGGTACTTTATCAATTTCGTTGCTAAAGTGCAAAAATATGACTTTTGAAGAAGCTTTAGCAACTGTTTTTTCCATTGCATTTAAGACAACCGTGCTGATGATACTAGCGGTCCACCCCCAGGGTCCGAGTCCCCAAATGCTTACTCTGATATCTTTTAAGCTATTGATTGTGAAAGACATCAGCGTTGAATTTCCTCCTTCGGCTGGAACCATTAAAAACATGGACACTTTTGAACTTCCAACTTTGGCATCGAGACTTATTTTAGGTCCTTTTTCGTTGAGAAGAACGGCTCCCTTGTAAGTAGCATGAACTTTCTTGAATGTTAATGAGCAAGAAATGATGAGGATATCGTCCAAATCCATTACAACGGCATTCCCAACTCTCTGCAAAGAGGAAAGTCCATATATAGTTCCATTGTAAAGCTTAGCTTCTCCTTTTAGTGTTATAAAGCCAACTTCTCGCTCAAACGACTGGCCTAGGTCGTCTAATGGATATGGATCAATGAAACCTCCTGAGCCATTTGTAGCCGATTCAATGAAATCATCTATATAATCATTTGCTATTTGTATTTTTTCTGAAAGAGAAAATAGTTCATGAATTAATATTTACTACATAAAAAGAACTAAGTTAAAAAATATATATAGTTGATTAGTTCCGAGTTTTATTCTGGCAGAGAAAATGGATCATCGTGCCTGTGCTATGGAATATAACAAAGACGACACTTTTTGCTACGCCATTTAAAAAGTTTTTGTGGGAGAGGAGATAGGCATTTCAATATAGTGCTGAAAGCATCCAATACGCAACTGGATTACATGTTTAGAAATGTACAATAAGGAAAAAGATATGGTACTTTACGCCCGCAATAGGAAAAAGAGTCAAAACCGAACTAACAAAACGATCTGAAAACTAAAATATATCGGATATATATATATATATATATATATATATATATATATATATATATATATATATATATATATATATATATATATATATATATATATATATATATATATAACTTCAGTAATTTGTACAAGGATAAAGACACATACAATTTTTAACAGTGTACGAAGCTTAGCCGATATCACTTTTTTTTAATTTAAGGCCTTATTTTTAAACAGACTGAGAAACATGATACATGACTGTTTTAGAGGATATTTCATTTAAGAAAATTTTGTAATTGACATGTTCATTGATCCCAAATTGAAAGTAAAATCTAGAAAACAGCTATGAATTGAATAAGAGTTCTGTATTAGATCAATAAACATTAAGGTTGATTAACAGTAAGTTTATTTAACAAATCAGTGAATTTTCAGTAATTGTAATAATTTGAAAGCTTCTCAAAATGATTGACAATTATTGATTATTTTTAAAAAAATTGTTGCTATATTTCATTTTATCTATGAGAAAAAAGCTATTGTTACTTTCAAAGAATTTACTTTCTATGGAGCCACTCACTTTATGCTTAAATTGCTCATATTAAAACTCATATTAAAACACCCCGATTCTTAAAGACTTATATACAACTGATAATACTATTAAATAAAGTCTCCTACAACTGCAAATACTTAGTAAAAATTGCTATATTGGTAATATAAAGGATATTTTTAGCTAATTTTACAGAACTTGCACTAATTCAAGGCAAATTAAGGCACTGCCGTACCAGAGTCTACGAGTTCAAATTCCGCTGCTGCTATGGTTATTCTTCCAAAAAGAACTTTAAGCAGTAAATCCCGATTCAACTGTAGCTAAATATTTCATCCCAGTGCTACAACCAAACAAAACTCAAATGACGAATGCACTAACGATATTTTTGAGTTACGGAGGCCTGAGTGAATATTTCGCAATTGAGATACAATCCGAAATCTTAGATACGTAAGAGCATCAGTGATACCAATGCTAGTTTGCCAGTTTATTTGTTGAGTCTAAACCAATATATTTCATTAATTTTTCTGTTATTAAGTTTTATTGTATTTGTTCCCGATATTTAATATTTATACCTTCCCTTTTGTGACGAAATTAATCTCATTTAATTATGTAAAGTGTTATGGCATACGAAGAAATCGACTTAAAAGCTTGGTTTCTTATTTTCGCACGTTGAACAGCACGATTACAAATATGCACATTTTTCAAATGTCAATGTATATTTCTGCATATAGATAATAATTGCTTATATATTTTTGCTCCACTTATTTTGATTGTATTCTAGGAATTATTTATGAAAGCATTAAAGTTTATTTTTCTATTTAACATTATTTTAAAAATTAATTTAAATTGTTCTTAGTTTGACCAAGAATAAAACATAGAAGTGTAATCAATAAGAAACAATAACTAGCTGTGGAAAATTGTTAAAAGTTTTGAGTAGCGGAAACGCCTTTTAAAGCATTTAGTTTTTTTTAAAGAAAGAAAAACAATATATAGCTTGAACTGTCATACAGAAATAGCTATTTTAAGTTTCTCTTTTATGGGTCAACCAAAGTTCAGCAGCCTAATTTTCTGTTTTTCAGTATGAAATATCGTTTTGCTCACGGATCGATCATGGATACGAAATCCCGGTGTATCTATTGGAAAGACATCTTGGTGCTTTCATGTTTCTTTGAAGTGTAACACAAATTTTGCTCTTTCTAAACATACTTTTTTTCTTTTAGGTGTTCTTTTCACTTAACTGAGGCAGTATGGATCAAACACCCGTTGTGCTCTAGGCCAAAGCTAAAGTACACAACTACGCCAACAGATTCCTAATTCTGTCAACTTCTCATGACAGATCTTTCAGGAGAAGAGAATGTTTATACTTTAAGGACTTTCTATTTCTTACTGCATCAAATAAATCAAAAATTTGGTTTATGTCTTCACGAAGTGTTTCCACTTTTTACTTCTGCGGACCTTATTAATAAAGGAGGACAAACATAAAATTCTTAATCAAGAGATACTTATTTCAATGTTTTTTGATTCTTTAATTTTCCTCGTAGGAAGGATTATAAGATTTTCAAAACGTTATACCTCTCCTTTTAATTTAATAGTGGTGTATTTTTAAATGTTTACTAATCTAATGAATATGTAATCTAATTGACATTACCCCTCCCTAACAAACATAGGAAGCTAAATTATAAAATTATGAAATGTGAAGAAACAGGTATTTCAGGCAAAATATAAATGTTTTTTATTTTATAAAGCTCCTGGTTATACCAGGTCAGCATTCAGAATCCATAACTGTATTCAAAGTGCCAATGAATATCTAAAACATCAGAATAATAGTAGAGAAATAAAGGTTGTTAACGGTAAATGAGTTTTTTTAAAAATACAATTCTTCTTACTTATAATAAGATCTACATTTTTTTTTGCGTTTTAACTGTAAATAGTTTATTACACATTTAATAGATTTTTTGTTGTATACTGACTTTGTACTGACAATCAACTCTACCAGCAGATGGATTTAAACAATCAGATTGCAGTACCGAAGGGCAGTGCCTTATAACTTGATCCATCGCTTGACCGGTTGATTAAAAAAAATCAGAAATTATTTCTGATATATATATATATATATATATATATATATATATATATATATATATATATATATATATATATATATATATATATATATATATATATATATATATATATATATATGTAATACATAAAAATTATTTCACTTGAATATCTCTTTAAAAATCTCCTCTCTCCCATTATAATTCCTTAAAATGTCTTAATCAAAGGAGTGTCCTTGACTTAAAATTCTCCAGCACATTTCCCAAAGCTTTCTGTGCAGTACATGTAAATTTCCTGAGCATTCAAAACATTTTTCAGTTATCGCTGACAAATAGCTCAGTTTTTCCCCTGTTCAACAGTTAAATTCGCTGAATAAATTTCCTGTTGCTTGGGAAAATTCTATCTGCCTTCCTCTGGAATAAGCCTCTGTTCCAGCAAAGTGTTTTTCGTATCATTCGTTTGTCTGTCGTTGACTCGCAAACGTGTTTTTTTAGCAGCTTCCCAATAAAGATTTAAGTTGTTCTCAAAATTGTGCTTCTCTTCAACGTGGCCCGACTGCAATGTTATTCATTAGTCTAGATGCATAGGCTTCTCCTTGTCAAGTAGCCCGATCAAGTAAAAAGAATAGGGGCAATAATCAAATGTAAACTTCTGTTTTAGAATTTATGGATCATATAGATATATATGTATATATATATATATATATATATATATATATATATATATATATATATATATATATATATATATATATATATATATATATATATATATATATATATATATATATATATATATATATATATATATATTCATGTAAATGTCAGAAAGGAAATTATGCCCTTCATATAGTTTTAATATTACAAAAACTTTGGAACTATGTCTTCAATTAGATAAAAATCAGCTATTTACTATTACTTACCATCTACAGCAAAGGCACCAACTAAAAGACTAGCTACCAAGACTAAATAACTGAAGGAGTTCATCTTTTGATCCTAAATTTCAAGGAAGTAAATATAAGTGATTCTTATTTATCTGAAACACAGGAAATGTTACGAATGATTTTGTTATTCGAATTGCACTCAATAGATTAGCTTATAACAGTTTCGAATTTCTTTTTTGAATTATACTAATTTTTTTCACTTTGCTATTTATAGTTTAGGATGTTTAGATTTTTTTCTACATACATCATGAAGCTGTTTCACAGCAGGGGTGACCAAGACAATAAAATAGTAAAAATTAAGTTTACTTTCCGTAAATATGAGATCTTTACTCACAATTATTTACAATTAAATTCTTAAAAGCCAAATTTATAAAAAGATGCCCAAACTATCAATGCCAAGTGTTTGTAAAATTAAAATCATTTCCTTATTTTTTTACTTTTTAATTTCCCTGTAAATTTTTGCCTCTATATTGAGCCAATATATCACAAAACAATAATTTCCTTTTATTTCTGCAATTTCTTGAATTCCTTAGATTTCATCACACTCTAAAAAATAATTTTTTATAGGTGACATCAAGAAAGGAAGAAAATGAGGTGCAAAATTCAAATTCAGTTAGACATAAAAATCAACCATGAATGCTAGGTTAATTCTCTTTTTATATTTCTGACTTTAAACTATGCTATATTTGACGGTATAGTCGATTTTCTGATATTCTAAAAATTATGTAAGTTTGGTGGAAAAATTATTTCAAGTCCGATTTGCGCATTTACGCCACCCAAACGGGGTAATGCATAATTACCTTCTAAATGCCTTTGTTGTGAAATGAATATTCGACGACCCAAATGTAGAAACTAGGAGTTCCAAGAAATTATTTTGTGTTTTAAAATTTCAAAATCGGTAAAAAATCCGAACCTTTTCGTGTATAGATGTGGGTAAATAGTTAGAGCCTCCCATACTTCATAGGCGGCAATAAGTGTAATGAAATAACAGAAAATATGGCCAAATAACGCACTAGCCTCGAAAATACACTTGTCCAGTTCGCCTTATTTTCGAGTTAGATACAGATAGTCAGCGATAATTTTTGTCTTTAAGAAAATCATTCACAATTCCTTAAGTACCCTCTAAAATTTTCTGTAATATTTTTAAGTACCTATAGAATTCTTGTTAAAAACACCAAACTGGAAGTAATTACTGTCTAAAAAAGAATACTCGCTTGCAGGTATAATCTGTTAAAAAGGTCTCCAAGAACATACTAAAATTTGGCCATCCCTGCTTTATAGATATACACATAATACATACAATCATTTAAAATAATGCGCATGCTACTATTGACTTCCCTCTGATGTTGTTGATCTGATTCTAAACAGTTTTTATCAGCCTCGGAATTCAAAAAAATACCAAAATTTGGCCACCCCTTTTTTATAGACATACACATAATACATACGATTATTTAAAATAATGTGTATGCTACTATTGACTTTGCTCTGAAGTTATTGATCTGATTCTAAACAGTTATTATCAGCCTCGGAATTTTTTAAAAAGTTGTGTGTACATTTAGACTAACAAAAAAATTTAATTTACGAATATATTTTCTTTTAAATAAATTCATTCTCTAAAAATGTTAAATAAAATATGGATTTTTACAGATAATTTCATGGTATTTGCTACAGCGAAGACAAGTTTATTACTAATGCTACAAAACTTACTCATTTACAAAGAAGGAAAAGAAATGAAATTATTTCCATCAATAGATTGCTGTGTTTGTTATAACTGAAAAAAATGAGCTAATTACTTCGCCCGACTATAATATAAAATATCGAAAAATAACCCATCAGGTGAAGCACTTGATATTATTTCTGTCGGTGAATTGCATTAATTCTAGAATGCTATCCTGTTTCTGTTAAATGCCGTTTCTATTGTTTCAACTGCAAACCAAGTTTTAAAAAGTTAATTTTAAAATAAGGAACGGCAAGTTATGCATTTGTTTTTATTTAAAACATTATTTATTGCACATTATAGTTATTTTCAGATTTTAACAGTGTATTATTTTGATTGCAAAAAAATCAGAGCATAATGATAGCACTCTAGGTTAAAAATGTATTTACTAGCAAGAAAATTGTTTGAATTTTTATTATTGCTTGGTAAAAAATATTATAACTTTGATAGCTTTCCAATGTATCTAATTCTAATTCTCCAATGTATCTATTCTTATATCATGTAAAATATCATTCTTTTAATGTATATTCACTGAATCTATAAAACTATAAACATGCAATTTTAAAATGTTATACTAAACGATCTTAAGAGAAAAATAGTATTTTCAGTATTTCTTGTTTAGTTTTCATTGTAATGCCATGTTTTCCTATTTTCAACTAAAGTTATAAAACTGAACACCCTAACCACATTTTTAATGATTTTCAAATAGGTTTTTAAATCAAAAATAAAATATTTTTATTGATATTTATATACAAGGTTTCTTTATAAAAGATTAGCTTTACAGAAGACGAAATCTTTTATTATTCATTTGTAATTAAATCATGTATTTTCAGATTTTAAAACCTTATGTACCTAGTTTTATAAAGACTTGTGACATTAGTTAGCTAAATATGATGAAAATACATTTAATAAGCCTCAGTTTTAATTTCTGTTAAAAGGTGTTTGTTTATTAACTCAACATTTAAAAACGTTAGACAAGTTACGTAATATTTTATGCTATGTAGGCAAAAGTATACTCATTCAAAAATTTTACTTTGTTTTTGATTGTGTTCCCGAGGTTTTGTAAAAACTGAAGTTTGCATTAAAAAGCACATTTGTTATATTTGTAATAATTTTCTTCTGTGTTCTATGTAAGACATTTTATGTCCTTAAAAAATTACATACTTAAAATTCATATGCATACAATTGTAAACAAATTAATAGTAATTAGAATATTTTATGCATTTCGGTTATTTGAAAAGCAAAAATTATATTTCAAGTGACTATAAATAAATAAATGAGTCATAAAAAGGACTTACTTCTGTTAGTTAGAATCTAAAGAGTAATTTTCTGGAAAGAAGTACCAAATGTAAAACACCATTTTTATCTCAATAGGCTTCGCTGACACAGTTTCATTATCAGATCCATGGTGTAATAATCTTCAACAGAAAATTGAAATCAAGAGCTTTTTCCCACGCCAAACATGTGTTGTATTCACATTACCCCACTTTGCGTAAATAACTCGTTATCCACTATCTACGTTTTCATACGTTTACTACACTTTGTATTGCATTGAAAAGAAAGCGGATGTAAATTGAGAAGTACTAATTTTATAAAAATATCATGAGAACTATGCTTTAAAACCAATATGTTGACAAACGAGGAAAAATCGCTCAATTTTGTAATATAGAAAAACCCTTAGTTCTGTACATTCATGCAATCAAGGTACATTCAATAGGGCAATATATAGTTTAATATTTAGCTAAAATAACATAAAAAATCAGATAATAAAGTTATTATTAAACATATTAGAAAACTTTTTAAGTGGTTAATAAATAATACTGTAGCTACATTTACATTACTATAAGCATTATTTTTTAGATACTAAATATTTATGGCCACTAATTATGGGCTTTTTTTTATCCTAGTAGACAAACTACTAAGTATTCAATTTGCATAATGTCAATAATAACTTGCTATTTCCTAGAAAACCTTCTAGGAAATAGCAAGTCCTTCTAGGACTTCCTTTAAAGCATATTACATGAGAACTATGCTTTAAAACTAATATGTTGACAAAGAGGAAAAATCGTGCAATTTTGTAATATCGATAAACCCTTAGTTCTGTACATTCATGCAATCAAGGCACATTCAAGAGTGCAATACATAGTTTAATATTTAGCTAAAATAACGTAAAAAATCAGATAATATTAGAAAGCTTTTTTAAGTGGTTAATAAACAATACTGTAGCTACATTTACATTAATATAAGCATTTTTTTATATACTAAATATTTATGGTCACTAATTATGGACTTTTTTTTCTCCTAGTAGATAAACTACTGAGTGATCCATTTGCATAATGTCAATAACAACTTGCTATTTCTTAGGATAAAAAGTTTTGTTGAGAAATTTATGTGATCAAATAATGTTTATACCAAACAGGAAAGTTATGTCTATCATGAGTTTTCAAGATATTCAAGAGCATGCACATTCAAAAGTGCAATATAATATTTAGCTAAAATAACGTAAACAAGTCAGATAATAAAGTTTTTAGAAAACATATTAGAAGACTTTTTAATTGGTTAATAAATAAGACTGTAGCTACATTTATATTAATATAAGCATTATTTTTTATATACTAAATATTTACGGCCTCTAATTATGGGCTTTTTTTATCCTAGTAGACAAACTACTAAGTGTTTCATTTGCACAATGTCAATAACAACTTGCTATTTCCTAGAAAACCTTCTAGGAAATAGCAAGTTCTTCTAGGACTTCCTTTAAAGCATATTCATGAGAACTATGCTTTAAAACCAATTCTTGACAAAAGAGGAAAAATCGCATAATGTCAAGAACAACTTGCTATTTCCTAGAAAACCTTCTAGGAAATAGCAAGTCCTACTAGGACTTCCTTTAAAGCATTTTTCATGAGAACTATGCTTTAAAACCAACATGTTGACAAAAGAGGAAAAATCGCACAATTCTAGGACTTCCTTTAAAGCATTTTTCATGAGAACTATGCTTTAAAACCAACATGTTGACAAAAGAGGAAAAATCGCACAATTTTGTAATATCGGCAAACCCTTAGTTCCGTATATTCATGCAATCAAGGTACATTCAAAAGTACAATATATAGTTTAATATTTAGCTGAAATAACGAAAAATAATCAAATAATAAAGTTATTGGAAAACATATTAGAAAACTTTTTAAGTGATTAATAAATAATACTGTAGCTACATTTACATTAATATAAGCATTATTTTTTATATACTAAATATTTATGGCCACTAATTATGGTTTTTTCTTATCATAGACAAACTACTAAGTGTTCTATTTGCATAATGCCAATAAAAACTTCCTATTTCCTGGAAAACCTTCTAGGCAATAGCAAGTTCTTCTAGGACTTCCGTTAAAGCCTATTTCATGAGAACTATGCTTTAAAACCAATATGTTGACAAAAGAGGAAAATACGCACAATTGTGTAATATCGGCAAACCCTTAGTTCCGTACATTCATGTAATCTAGGTACATTCAAGAGTATGATATATAGTTTAATATTTAGCTGAAATAACGAAAAATAATCAGATAATAAAGTTATTGGAAAACATATTAGAAAACTTTTTAAGTGATTAATAAATAATACTGTAGCTACATTTACATTAATATAAGCATTATTTTTTATATACTAAATATTTATGGCCACTAATTATGGTTTTTTTATCCTAGTAGAAAAACTACTAAGTATTCCATTTGCATAATTTCAATAACAACTTGCTATTTTCTAGGATAAAAAGTCTTGTTGCGAATATTATGTGATCAAATAATGTTTATACCACACAAGAAAGTTATGTCTATCATGAGTTTTTTAAAATTTTTTTTTTAATTTTGGAGAAGTAGGGGATACCGAGCTACTTATTCTGTACATTTGTTCAGTATCGAATCAGCCAGTCCATTGTGCTGCCCTTTTTTTGAACTTAAATGTTGGTTTATTGAAGTACATTTTTATTAAAAAACTAGCATATAGCCCGTCATATGACGGGATCAGTAAAATTTTTAATTTTTCAGAATTGTAAAGTACCCTATGAGACAGGTAAAAAAATGGTTTGTTTTTTGGCTGAGAATTATCTTTCAACAAAAATAATCGATTAAAATTATCACATATGTACCTAATCTATTATTTAAGCCAAATATAAAAGAAAATTATTTACGTAATATCTAAGTTTAGTGATAAAACGTATGGAAATAATGTAGATGATAATTAAATAATCTGAAATAAATAATTAAATGAGATGGTTAAAGAAATAGCGTCATAATGCCAGAAAAAAAGTTATTTTTACCTATTTTTTATGTGATAAATTCATAAATTTAACCTCCTTCTCTTAAAATGAGGCTTTATATAATGGATTAAACGCTCGAAAAGGGGGACGGGGTGAATTTCGAACGTTTTAAAGATGACAGTAATTTTTGCTGTGATACGAAACTTATTCATATCAATTTATTTTAGAATCGGATTTAGAGTTTAGGAAAAGATAAACTTTACTCGCTTTGAATTTTTACTAACCCTAACTCATCAAAATACAATATGGATGCTCGAACCATTTCAGGTCCAACCGCTTCATA
The DNA here is from genome assembly GCA_032207245.1 of Pardosa pseudoannulata. NCBI lineage: Eukaryota > Metazoa > Arthropoda > Arachnida > Araneae > Lycosidae > Pardosa > Pardosa pseudoannulata. Next base: position 14,931,758 of record CM063503.1, on the reverse strand, counting down.
AATTTGAGGTCAGACGGACAGATAACTTAGGCTATTATTACATTACGAGGAGAAAGTTTAAGGATAGAAAACATGGAATGTTTATGTGGCAAGGGACATCCGTACAACAATAAGGGAATTTAATAAAACAAAAATAATAAAATAACTTTAGGAATAAGAATTTAAAAGAAAAAGCAGAAAATATTCAATTAATTAGACATTTAGAAAAATTTGGCTGCATCGGAGACAGAACCGTCAATCCGAAAAATACGACGATCAAAACGCCAGACACTTTACCGAATGTGACACTCTTACACAAGGTGAAGAAACCAATTAGAGTATATGAAGGTCGTGTAAAAACAATCCAGAAATTTAAATATTACGCTCCGCCCTGGACATCCTATCAAGAATGGTTTGGCTTGCTACGGTCTACTTTTTGCAACACGAGGGCTAATGAGACCAGGACCTACAGCTTAAAGCTGATTCCGAACTACGAACATCCGTGCCACAGTAGGATTCGAACTCCGGTACCGAAGGCCAGCACCCTAACCAATCGGCCATCGTTCGGCCCATGAAGAATGAATTTAGTATAGAATCAGAGGGATAATAAGGCTTGAAATAATAACATTAAACACTCGAAAAGGAAGGATGGTGTGGATTTCGAACTCGCTTTGAATTTTGCTAACCATAACTCATAAAAAATCCAATATGGATGCCTGTATCCATTCCAGGTACAACCGTTTCATAAATTCGCGGACAGATGGACAGACAACTTAGGCTATTATTATAATTATTATATAGGAGATAACTTTTTCTCCGACTTTAGTCAAAACTTCACTTTTAGTCAAAAATCACTGTGAAATGATTTTTAGTTTCGAGGTCCGTGCTTGATACTTGAATCACTTTCCTCAAATGAAGAAAATTGAAAATCACCCTTTTAAACTGCTACGTTGATATTAATCCTCTTTAGATAATTTATTTACAACTGAAAGTTTAATGTAGGGAATTAAATACTTAAAAAAAACCCTCAAATAAAATTATCATAGATTGAAGTGTTACTTTTAAAAAAATATTTATACGCGTTATTTACAAGGTTTTTTTTTACTTTTGTAATGGAAGAAAAGTGTAAAAAGTTTCTATTTAAATGGCATTTTGTTCATTATTCAAATGCATTCATATAGATGTAGTAGTAAATGTTTTTTTTTATTTAATTTTCAAATGATCAAAATTCTAAATGCATTTTTCACTTTTGACCGATTTTAAACTTTAAGGGCAAAAGCGGATAACAAGGTAAAGAGTTTAGCGATAAAAGGAAACTTTGAGTTACTAAGACAACCCATTAACAAATTTAGTAATAATAATTTTAAAAGTTTGTATAAGTACAAAGGATTAATTTTATGATTGAACCAACTTAGTTTATGAGTAAAATATTATCTTATATAAAATACTGAAACTGTTTGTTTACATATAATTGCTTCTTATACTCTATAAAATGAAAAATTTAACAGTTGGAGCCTATATAGGTATTTTTACCAGCTTAATTAAAAATATTCTTTTAGTATAAAATTGGAAGTTTATTGGAGTACAATAATGGAATCATATTTTATAGCTATTGTATTGAAGCAACTTAAATAGTTAACATGTTTGTTTTTATTTATATTACCTTTATATTCAAAATTTTTATAAATTTCTCAAATACAGCTTGATTTATTTTTCACCTTGTTTCGAAAATAAAAAAAATATTATCATGTGAGTCAATAAATGTGATTGTGAAATACAAATAAACAGTCAAAATGTAAAACATCAACCCGTTCTTGGAACAGATTATTTTTGGCTACTTTATTTTATATCATAAAAAAAGCAAAATGTAAAATATGAAATTTTTAATCAACACAACAAATATTTGTAAAAGTACAAAACATACAACTTCTAAAAAACTAAAGTAAAAAAGGTGTTTAAAAACAAATATGGTACACATACAGAGCAATTTTATTTTGCTCCTAATTTCTTAACCCAAATCATACTTTGCTTTACTCCTTAATTCATTGAAGGATTTTTGGGATAGGTAAAAAATTCTTAAAATTGACAGTTTCAATTTAAAGTTGTTCTGTAACATATTTTTAACAAAGGTATTTTGTATGTTTGTGTGCATTCTATGCAAAATTACATACAGTATCATTGTTTATGCAAAAGAAGGACTTGCTAGATATATTTAGCTGTAATATTCTAATTTTGTTTTCTATAGGTTTGGTTTGAGTCAAAATTTTACAATATTATTGAATCGGGTTCTTCTGTTTTCCAAAGAAAGGTAGGAATATATAAAGATCTGATATTTACATTCTGTCCACATGCATTTTCAAAGGAAAATTTTAGAATTAGAACATATTTCTCGCTTTCCAACTACATTTTTAGCTTTTTTTCAAGTATATTTAGTAGATCAATTGCTACGGAAAATTAGTTAAAATTCTCGGTTTATCCAAGAAAATTTCAACAGTAGAACATGGTAATTTTGCATTGAAAGCCTCATAAAGTAAAAATGACTGAAGGAGTTACTTTCAAGGTATTAAACCACTCTTGTTTACATTTTTCCAGTGAAAATGTAGATAATTTTTATATCTCATTTCTATTTCTTTTGGTATATAAAATTCATTTATAATTATGTTCTCTTATTCAGTGTTCTTGAAAATATTAAAATGGCTTTATGGATTAAAGGTGTATTTTTTTAATCAAATAGTTATTGTAAATTCCGTAATTGTCATGCTACAGTTTCTCACCTTATCAAGGAAGATGATATTTGATTATGAATACGTTAGAAATTTTGATTTCTTTCACGAAAGGAGAACCATTCACATTACTATTTTATCTCTAATTGCGTGAAAGTGATACTTTATATTAAGGCATTTCTGTGATACACACTTTAAGTAGACATTGCGCATCATATGATGAAATAGATATCTAGAGGAAACATATTGTATAGTTGTTTATACGACTGCAAGTTGGCGTTAATGGATTCTTCAATCATCAATACCGGTTAGATGAAAAAATAAAACTTTTTAAGAAGTGGCTTTATGTATAAAGAACAACACACCTGTTTAATAAATTTTAGTTCTATTATGCTATCTTTTTTTTTTAGTGTGATATTAAACTGCTTAAAAAAGTGTAGATGAATAATTGTTATTGAAAAAACTTTTAAAATTCAGTTAAATTTTGATAAACAATTGTTCAGGACATTGTCTAAGCCTGAAAAATCAATTTACGGAAGCTATGACCAAGAATTTAGCTGTTAAATTAATTTGTTTTTTATTATTTACTGGCGAACGAAGAGTATTGTGCTCTAAGCTTACGTTTTCTTTGCAGAATATGCAAATATAAACTAAAAGTATAACTTAAATTATCTCGTTTTCTCAATTTTATTTTATAAAGTTTTATATGACTGCATATAGTTAAAAGCAAGTTTAAATGATGTATTTGTTTCTTTGGCAAGGCAGATCTGGAATCTGTTATCATTATAAATGAGATCAAAACAAATTAGATAAGGTTATTAAATAAAATAAGAAAAATTAGAATTTAAATTTATGAAAAATTTGATTTCTTTTGTTCTGATTTCTTACGTTTTTTTTTGCAGCATATGCAAATATAAACTAAAAGTATAATTTAAATTATCTCGTTTTCTCAATTTTATTTTATAAAGTTTATATGACTGCGTATAGTTACAAGCAAGCTTAAATGGTGTATTTGTTTCTTTGGTAAGGCAGATCTGGAATCTGTTATCATTATAAATGAGATGAAAACAAATTAGATAAGGTTATTAAATAAAATAAGAAAAATTAGAATTTAAATTTATGAAATATTTGAAACAATCTGTTTGGTACTACATAAAAGCAAAATTTTATGAATGACTTTTTTTAGAAAGTTTATACAAAACTTACATATGAACTGAATATCACAAACACTAAAATATTGAAAATTACTCCAATTACACCTAGATATAGCTAAAATATTCGTTTCATGGCAATTAATTGATCAAGTATTCATTTGATATTTTCATTATCTCGTTTTCAAAATCTTATTTTATAAAGTTTTATACGACTACATATAGTCACAAGCAAGTTTAAATGTCGTATTTGTTTCTTTGGCAAGGCAGATCTGGAATCTGTTATCATTATAAATGAGATTAAAATAAATTAGATAAGATTATTAAATAAAATAAGAAAAATTAGAATTTAAATTTATGAAAAATTTGAAACAATCTATTTAGTACTATCTAAAAGCAAAATTTTATGAATGAATTTTACAGAAAGTTTATACAAAACTGACATATGAACTGAATATCACAAACACTGAAATATTGAAAATTACACCTAGATGTAGCTAAAATATTCATTTCATGGCAATTAATTGATGAAGTATTCATTTGATATTTTCATTAACTCGTTTTCTCAATTTTATTTTATAGAGTTTTATATGACTGCGTATAGTTACAAGCAAGTTTAAATGGTGTATTTGTTTCTTTGGTAAGGCAGATCTGGAATATGTTATCACTATAAATGAGATCAAAACAAATTAGACAAGATTATTAAATAAAATAAGAAAAATTAGAATTTAAATTTATGAAAAATTTGAAACAATCTATTTAGTACTATCTAAAAGCAAAATTTTATGAATGAATTTTACAGAAAGTTTATACAAAACTGACATATGAACTGAATATCACAAACACTGAAATATTGAAAATTACACCTAGATGTAGCTAAAATATTCATTTCATGGCAATTAATTGATGAAGTATTCATTTGATATTTTCATTAACTCGTTTTCTCAATTTTATTTTATAGAGTTTTATATGACTGCATATAGTTACAAGCAAGTTTAAATGATGTATTTGTTTCTTTGGCAAGGCAGATCTGGAATCTGTTATCATTATAAATGAGATTAAAATAAATTAGATAAGATTATTAAATAAAATAAGAAAAATTTGAATTTATGAAAAATTTGAAACAATCTGTTTGGTACTATCTAAAAGAAAAATTTTATGAATGACTTTTACAGAAAGTTTATACAAAACTTACATATGAACGGAATATCACAAACACTGAAATATTGAAAATTACACCTAGATACAGCTAAATTATTCATTTCATGGTAATTAATTGATGAAGTATTCATTTGATAAAATTTCATTTTGTATGACGTTTATTCTTCTGGGTAAATACCTCTTATAAGGCCCTTCACCAAAGGATCATCCAATTTTTCATTCACTTTTTGAGTAAGAGCCTCTTCCAGTTTGTTTAGTATTAGAGGTTTGTAAGCAACAAAGACATCCCTTCCAACTCCAGGGATAACTCTTTGTAACACTTCCGAGAAATCTCCACCACCCAAAAAGTTTTCCAGAAATACAGAGATTTCCTCCCATAGCAGATCCAGTTTCAACAAACCCATGTGTAATGTGTCGTTAACAAAGTTAAGCTTTCCTTTTCCGGCTATATCTATCCGTGTAGCATTTATCTCAAATCGTCCTGACCCATATATTGGAAAAATTTTCAGAAATTTGCCATCCATGGAATAACGACCGTGTACATAGAGCTCGGGTAATGTCAAGTCAATAGCTAGATAAAGTTCTTCAAGATTTGGGTTCAGACTTGTGATGTTAAAGAGCGATAAATTATTCACGGAAACCTGAAAAAAAGAAAAAGAAAAGCATCTATAGCACACATCTAAAGTTAGAATGTTTACATTAAAATGGTAAAATATACAAACTTCGAACTCATTTTTCCAAATTAGTAATTCCAAAAAAGTATTAAATTCCTTTTACAATTTTTTTTCCCTTTTTTTTAAATTCCTTTTTTTCTGTGAGTGTAAAATTACTCACCTTGTTACAACTTGATTACAAAAAGGCTATAGTTTCTAAATGTGTGTTAAAATTTAATTTAAAAAATTCGTTACTTTCAGAAGCTTGGAAACGGAAAATAGACATCGTGTAATATACATTTATTTTAGGATGTTCATTTAAGTTATCCGTCTAGGTTCGGAGAACTTTTTTCTTTAACGTAGAAACTAGTTCATGTTTTTACATTTTTAGATTTATTTTTTATATTACCATAGAGAATTGCACTTAAAAAATTTATTCCTGGAGAAGTTTTTATAAAATTTCTAATAAATGAAGAAATTTTAGTAAAAAAATCGGGTTTTTTCCAAAAGGTCTAATTTTTTAATAAATTAAATTATTTCAATATTTTTGATACAACACATTTCTAATACACTGGACTAGTGAATCACCTAAAATCTTTGCTTAATTTACATTTGGTAAAAAATTTTGGTCCTTCAAAATCATACACATTGAATTTTTAACGAATTTTCATTACCTTTATATCTAACTATGAGTGTAACACCATTAAAAATTATCCAAATTTAAAGCTTTTAGGTCATTCACTAGTAAATACTACCCAAAAGCATTCATAATAATTTTCAACAAAATTTTTTAAGAACTTTTTGAGAAATCACATTTTAAGTTTCAACATTTTATTAAAAATACCGTTCTGAGAAAAACGCATTTGAAGTTTATGAAAGCAATTTAAATTATTAAAAAAATTAAAATACATGTTTAAAATTCCCCACATTTTCTTGCTTTAAAACCTTCTAATTGCCAAGTTGCTAATTATTAAAAATACTAGAAAAATGTTTAAACTAATCTTCATGAAAATTAAAAAAGTTTTGTCCAAAAAATGCTCTTTAAAAGGCTTTAAATTCACAACTTCCGGTTCCGAAGTCGCTACTTCCGTTTTGTTTTGACAGCTGTCACTGATGTTTAAATAGTTGTAACTTTTCTTTAAAATACCGTAGAGACAAAACAAAAACAGATTTAGAAGCCTAAAAGTTGAAATTTTACAATAGAGAAATAAAAAAAATTATGATTTTTGGCAAAAAATGACGTTTTTAACGTAGACGGATACCTTAAAAATTTGAAAAAATATTAACTTCTGACAACTAATTTTTCAAATTAGTTTTTCCAATAATTATTAAGTAATCAGCTGTTAGAAGCCTATATTGACAATTTAAATTAAGTATCCTACAATAGATATGTAAAACCATTTATAGCTATATATGGGACTTTCGAATCCCTCAAATTGTAATAAAAGGGCAATAAAAGAAGTTATAAAAGGGCTATACATTCTAAATGTACTCTCAAACAAATGCTACTGATTATTCCCTCACAGCAGTTTTGATGTAATGCTATCCAACTAAGCGATAAATAAATAAATAAATAATAAAATAATAAAAATAAATATAAATAAATAATTTCTTAATAAATAATTTATTAGTAGTGTACTTCAATGTGTTTATTTGTAGAGTAAACCGAACGAAATCTTAAACACAGTTAAAATCCAACCAAAAAAAGACATAATCGTTTTTTTAATCTTTGCTTTTTAAGCATAGTTTGCTATAAGAACAAAAAAAAAAAAAAAACATAATACATTAACAGGCTAAAGAAATCTACACTGAGCTGGGAACACATAATATTTTAAAACATTTTCATGCAAAATTGGAATCTATGTTCTAGAAGTTCTTTAAATAACACATTACGATTTTCACTCTCTCGTACGAAGCCAAGAGATATAACAACAAAAACATAATACATTAACAGGCTAAAGAAATCTACACTGAGCTGGGAACACATAATATTTTAAAACATTTTCATGCAAAATTGGAATCTATGTTCTAGAAGTTCTTTAAATAACACATTACGATTTTCACTTTCATCTTGTACGAAGCCAAGAGATATAACAACAAAAACATAATACATTAACAGGCTAAAGAAATCTACACTGAGCTGGGAACACATAATATTTTAAAACATTTTCATGCAAAATTGGAATCTATGTTCTAGAAGTTCTTTAAATAACACATTACGATTTTCACTTTCATCTTGTACGAAGCCAAGAGATATACCTCATTGATATGCCGATTATATGCGTCATAGATTTCGTAGTATAACACACAAACACACACACATATGTATATATGTGGGTGTGGGTATGTGTGCATTTATAACAAAGAAAAAGCGGGGGATTATTCAGCATATGTTTCTGAATTCTAACATTCTGACATCTTTTAATAGCCTTATTCTTACTTTTGACAAGAATTTATTATTTGATGAATCAACAACATTTGTGAGGATGCATACGAGGCACATTTTATGCATTGAGATATAAAGGAACTAAAACTTTATTTAAGTAGTTAAAATATCAAGAACAATCTACAACTACAATCCTTTTCTCCACAATATTATAAAATGTTGTTAAAAAATGCTATAAACCACATGTTATAAAATGAAGTATAATGCTCCTACTCATATAATTCAATTGCAACGATCTCGTAACCGGAGGGTTTGAGTTCGAGGCTGGAGCTGGACAAAGATTCTCTATGTTTATTAATGTCGGATGATGTATGTAAAAAAGGTACTTTGTCGCATTGTCTTCAAAGTCCCAAAAGGATATTGCTGGAAGTGGCAAGCTAAGCCTTTTCATCTTGGTCCCTAGATCTTAAATACGAGGACCCAATTTATTTGTTTGTGTTGTCCCTATGGAGTGATGCTGGCCACTTACATGGTACTCTCTTAATATTAATAACCAACAACTATCTGTTGCTTGGTAGCGGAAAATGATAAAAAATCAAGTACACCAGCATTGGAAATAATAGTAATAATAATAATATTATGGACATTAATAATGCTGTTATATAAAATATGAGCTGTTCTATCGATCTTGTTCGCATTCGCGTTGATTATCTTCCAACCCCCATTTCACTCTCTCCGGGATGAATTGTCGTAAAATTATCTGTTTCTTAAATAAAAGAAAACAAACTTCGTAGCAGTTGAATACATTTAATGTAACTAAGTGTAAGGTAGAGATAAAGTTTTAAAGGCAAATGTTAATAACGTACTTGGCAATGACGATAATTAATAAGTTACATCAAGGCTTCCGCTGTATACTATGTTGAATGTTATATTGTTTTATAATAGCAAATATTTCGTAGATCCCACGAGAGATAACCAAACATATAACTGTAGATGAAAAAAATACCCCTTCTTCAAGTTGATATCCACCTGAGAGAAATTGTACTAATAAGTACACTTAAAGGTCACTTAATAATTTTCAAAGGATTTTTAACGTATAAAGAGTTATCGCATAAATATAGAAACAAGAAATATCGTGGCTGTTTTTAGATCTACTAGTGATTAATATTTTTGTAGTACAGTCTAAAAAAATTGGAGGAAATTTTGTTGATCTCCTTTTGAAAAATTGTTTTATGGTGCTTAAATTCTAAATTTGATATAGTTCTCTATTAGTTAAATTGAAGAATTTTATTGATTACATACCTTTAAAGAAAAAAAAACATTGTAAGGAGAAAACATATACCTAAAGAACATTCTATAGCAAAAAATATATCTAAAGTTAAAAACATGCTATAAAAATATATGTTAAAGAAAAATAACCTTCTATAGAAAAGAACATACCTCTAAAAATATTATTTAATCCCTCTAGTTTACAAACTTAGATTTCTATACTTGTAAATTTTACATAACGAATATTATAGAATTCTTTTCACGTATACAAATTGGTCAGTGAACGCCGATGAAGAGTTCAAGCAGTGCTTTTACTTCCAGTTTGATTTACAAATATTGAGACCTTGAACTGAAAACTTTAATGTATCTAAATACATCTAAATTAAATACAGACCAGAACTGAGCTTAAACTATCTAAGTAATCAGGCACGGCTTAGCTGTATATTAGTAAAAGAATTTTTCGAATCGGTTCAATAATGTCAAAGATTACCCCTACATACACCCAAACCAATTTCACCATTTTTAATATTTTTTATAATATTGGTCTACATGTAAGACACTAAGAACAAAAGAAAATAATTTCCATTAAAATTGTTGCATCTAAAACATTTATAATAAATGTTCCTAGTGAACTGTCTATCAGTCAAGTGCTTTCATTCTTTCATTACAATTTTTAATTATGGTAAAATAATTTATATAATCAATTGTTTAAAATTTATGCCATGTTTTAATAATTTTTCATGGTTTTATGGCCTTATTACACTCTCTGTAACTGCATAAAATACATTTTTTACATGTTTCGGAATGTTTGGACATAGTATATTACTTTTTCATGAATTAAGCCGTATGAATTGTATATATTTTTTCGAACACATAAGAAAATAAATGCTATCTCATTCTGTACTTTTCACTGAGTGAAAAGTATAGTGTAGCTCCGAATTTCTGGTGAAGTTTAGTGACTCTGCTTAAAGGAAATCTTTAAAAGAAAAAAGTGACATGTTGATCTTACACTATATTAAAAAACTGCAAATGATTTGTATAAGATATAAATGACCGCTGGAACTGTACGTAAGATATTTTGGAAACACAATTCTTGTATTAAAGAAGATATAAATGATTATTTTAAACATATTTTACTCTCAGTTTTTTTTGCTAGTTATTCTCGTGGTTGATGCCAATCACTTACGAAACTTAAGAAAAATTTTACATTTGCAAAACAAACATTTCAAATAGAATTAAATTTTGAAAATCCATATAGTGACGAACTTTGTCTTCTTATATTTTTAGATTATTCTTTTTAAGTAGACGCCATCATAATTTCACTGAAAAGTGTTCTATCGTATTATTTAAGCAGTGAAGATAAAGTACTATTATACAATTTAATTATACAATTCCTTTCTTAGATATTAGAAATTTCAAACTGTTTGAATTTTTATGACTTTTCTCTCTTTAACTATACATACTACATATTAAAGTACTCTGTACCTCTATGTATGTGGAAATAATATTATATGAATGTAACGTATTTATTGTAAGACAATTTATACCACTATTTAGATTCTACCTTATAAATTTGAAGAATTACTCTAGATGGGGAACTATGATTAAAATTTTGTAAAGGGTTTTACCCTGTTACCATTGTTTAACCCTGTCAGCATGATTAATAATAATGTATCCAATCTTTTTTAAGTTTGGTGGTTACTTTTTCACATATCTTTATTACATCTTTGTATATGCTTTCCTATATATATAAGACTGTATAAAAATGGAAGTGAAATAATGGAATAGACAAAGTAAAATTAGTCATATTACACCAAGAACATACATTAAGAATCTTATAATAGTAGTAAACTAAACATTTCAAGTTTTAGACATTATGGTTTTCGTAATGAATAAGAAGTAATTCTGTTGCTTTGAAGATGATTAACACATTACATTTTTACATTAGAAAATAAAACTGTAAAGGTTTGCATTAAATAGATTAGTACATAATTGAGTTTTTTTTATTAATCCTTTGCACTACTAGCCAAAGTTTGGCGAAGGATGTGTTCATTCATATTTTTTTTTCTAACAGAGAGTAAGGCTGTTTACGTTTTTACTAAGCTTTCAGGGTTCCAATCTTAAATTTTATAATTTGCAGGTAACAAGATTGAGATAAATACTTGTAGAACATAATTCTCATAAAAGGCAATGATGACCTTGTAGTAAAATAAATTGATGTTTAAACTGTGAAAATTATGGATTTATTATAAATACTGATGAAAATACATTTTCCAATCACATTTTATTTGATCACCAAAGTGGTCAAATGTATCACAGGAGAGAATCTTTAGTAAAGACCGAAATACAGGTTCATTCAATTAAGAATTTTGAATAAAACCTTCAATAATCTTCTTCACTTCAGGTTTCCTTAATTCATTATTTAAAGCATTCTTCAGTAATGTGTTTAGACTGCTCAAAATACTTGGTTTGAAATTGTCAAAGATATTTTTTCCAATGTTTGGGAGCATTTTCTGCAACACACTTTGAAATTTTCCTCCACCAAGAAAATTCTCTAGAAAAATTTCCAGTTTATTCCAAGATAAATCAAGTTCCAGTTGATTTGCCTGTAAGGTGCCATCCATCGGATCCAGCTTCGTCGATGCAGTGATATCAGCTCTAGTGAGATTGATTGAGAAATATCCATTACCAGTTAGAGGAAATATCTTCAATAACTTCCCATCTAAAATGTATCTTCCTGAAGCATGAACACTTGGAATTGCCAATTTCAGATTCAGATAAAATGTCTCTAAATCGGCACTAATGTATGGAACCTCGAATGTAGACAAATCTTCAATAGTTATCTAGAAAACAAAAGAATTTCAAAACCGATATACCTAATTAGCACTATTAATTTCATTTATAACGCTTAAGATTTAATAGATAAATCCATGAATATCTTTTTTACGTTTGAAGGAAGAGATCTCTATCTCCAAGAAAAAAAATCCCCTTAATATATAGTGTTTTTAGAGAAAATTATATTTGTATAATATAACTTGACGGTTATGGTTTTAAAAATGAAAATTAATGACAGTTGACCAGGTACGCATCTAGCAAAGAATTAATGAGTCATATAGTTTCAAAACTGCCTTTTAAATTCATTCTTAAAACTTAATGAATGACTCATTACGGAGTAAACAATATTACGTTTCATCATGAAAGAAATTAATGCCTCTCTTTCTTAATTAAAGTGTATTGTATTTATTCTATAAATTATATAAATTTTCAGATTTTTAGATTTCTTCTATTTAATCCTACTAACACATAATGAATTTAATATATGTAATAATGAAGCACAAAATACAATTTTTAAAGTGAATAAGCTCAATATTAATTTTAAGATTATGGTTGCAAAACACATGTTTATTAATTAAAACTTATTACTTAAAATATTCATGTTTTTTTATATGCGAATTGAATTTAAGATTCCTTTTAAAATTATCAATGATTCTTGTAAACCTAAATGCAAACCTAAAAAACAATAGTATTGAAAATAAAAAAAGCATTTAGAGATAAAATTTTGAAATACAGTTCAATTTTTAAAAGAAAGGCATATATTAGTTTCTAAGCTTCAATACAAAATTTGTTTATTGCAAACTTAAACTGAATTGCATGTTAACTCATTAAAGTATCAATGAATTTCTTAACAATTCTGCAATCACTTCTGAAAAATTTGTTTTTAGAGATTATCAAAGGAAATCTATAAAAACAGTTCTAATTTTCTTGTTGATTCATAGTTATCTTCAGACTAGTACTATAGTGAACTAGATTTCTAAATTTGATATTTAAATTCACACAATAATAATAAATGAGTTGAAATGAAATATTTCCCTGAGATATAAGACTTTTTTAGCTAATTTTCATCAAGATAGGTAGAACTTCATGCAGATATCAATAGTATCACTAAGAAATCATACTTAACGTCTTCATATGAATTTTCCTTCCTCGTCGTGCATAATGTATTCAATGAACACTTTTACTAGTATTTTAACTACTATCATTTTCTTGATTAAAAAAAACAACATTTTCAAATAATAGATATCTTCTAATGATTATTTTCAATAATGCGGTGGTCCGAGATCTTGAAAATTTCCTTATTAATTATTTTCTCCATTCCATGAACATTCCACTTAACGTAATATTTGCTTCTGAACGGTTTATGTGAAGATATTCCAATTGCATTTAAATGATATTAAATTTTACTTATTAACTTTTTTTACCTTTTAGTTTTTCATAGATTTAATCACATTTAAAAAACTGTAAAGACCATATATTACGCGAAAATATAAAGAAAAATAATCTCAAAATTTTTTATCAGTAAGTTATTAAATAGAACATTGTAAAGAGTAGTCTTTAAAAGATGTAGTTTAAAGAGATTACTATATAAACTAATGTAAAGTAAAAAGCTTTTCAATTGAATTTTTTAGTAAAATCTTTATACCTTCACGGCTTTAGATTTATAATGCTACGTGAGTGTTAATTAATGATAATAAACCATTTTTTCTTTTATATATTTTTTCTTAGTCTGTCTTCATTCTGTAAGTAGACAGAATGAGGACTGATGGTCAGAGTTCTCGAGAACTGAGGTTTATTAAGTTTGTAATACTTTGTTGAAATTTCAGCAAAAGGGCTAACTTCCCACATAAAATATGTTCTTATAGTCATTGTGAACACTGTTTAATTCGTATTTCACTTTACAAAATATTACCAATATTACAGTTATACACTATATAAAGCAAACATTTTAAATCAGGATTAAAATTATTATTATTGCTTTATTGAATCTTAAATACTTAAATGTTCAGTTATGTTCAGAATTTGTATTTACCATAACACAAATATAATCCAAATAATTGATTGCTTAAATTGCACGCTGGTTAGAGCAGATATATTGGTACTTTTGTTAAAGATTTGGTATAATTATAATTGACTATATGGAAATAAAATTTAACATTAAACTTAGATATTCATATTAGATGAAATTTCAAAGGTCGATGCTTTTGAAAAACCACAACTTTTATTTTAAAATTACCTTACAAACATTTTAGGCAGCCTATCAATTATGAAATAATTTGAATATGAAACACTTTGATTTAATTTGGTATTAAAGTAGATTTAAAATAGCTATACGGTTGTAGAAAAAGCGTAAATAAATTTATAAAAAAAGTTTTCATGGATTAGTTGTGCAAACATTATAACTTTAAAATCTTAATGGGTTAAAAACTTGAATTATTTTCTTTAATATTAAAAAACTTGATGAATTCAAGCAGAAATAAAAAAACGTATAGTAAGAAGAAAACAACATAAACAAAATACTAACCCATAATGAAGGCTTAAATATCGAGATTTCTAATTTATTTCAGTAATACTTCATATTTCACTTCATTACATTTTTAGATTGATATGGAAAATATCTAATCAAGATATTTAGTAATATAAATGTTTTTTCATTCTGTGATTTCATCTTTTCTATTAACTACTAAAATGTGCTCAATATTTCACTAAAAACTTTGCTTTAAATTTTAATTTTATCCACCACAATTCTTTTCTTGTTAAAGTATCAATTAAATGTTGTTAACTTCTTGATATAAAATAATTCACCATCACAAAGTTAAAAAAAGAAAGGGAAAATACTAACTTGTGCGTACAATATTAATCTACTTTTACATATTTGTGTTTGCTTTTTCTATTAGGAAAATAAAGCTTGAGTACAATGACAAAAATAATTTGTAGAATGAATTTTTACGTACTAGTATACTTCTGTAAAAACATTTACTGAAAAAAAATACAGAAAAGTAAAAACTTATTTGATTCAGTTAAGACCAAACGAATAACTTAGCTATTTTTTTACCACTAATAAATTATATATAATAAATTATATACTATATTATATAATTTATATATTATTTAATTATATTATAATTTATATATTATTATTATATTATTTATTACTTATTATAATAAATTATATATATGAATTTTATGTGTCGAAAAAAATATTTTTTATGCGTATTGTAATATTCTATCTCATGAAATTAATATTTATAAAATATCTCAACTTCC
Source organism: Pardosa pseudoannulata (assembly GCA_032207245.1). Lineage (NCBI taxonomy): Eukaryota > Metazoa > Arthropoda > Arachnida > Araneae > Lycosidae > Pardosa > Pardosa pseudoannulata. The sequence goes on along the minus strand of CM063503.1, from coordinate 14,916,334 downwards.
CACAGTGAGTTTTTTTTGTGTTTATAGAAATGTTCATTCAAATTTAAATTAAATACCATTATATTTCGCATTCCTATTTTGCATTTTAGTTATAGGAAAGAAACACAATTTATGAAAGTCTTTTTTCTAACTTTTTAATCTGTAGCTTGTTTTTAGCATTTTCAGAAAGCAACACTTTTCCCCTTATTTAAATTTTAAAGCTGTTTAGTGAAACTGATGTGTGTATATATGTATACTTCACGAATATGAAATATTAGATACCAACAAAGATAAATTTGTGTATTTTTAGTATTTTCTAAATATAAAATTGATATTTTAAATTTGATTATTTTAAACGAAATAATTTTTAAATTCGGTTATTTCTCCTCATGTTTAAAACAGACTAAAGGCTAAGAAGGTAGGAAGGTAAGGTAAGGTAAGGCTAAAGGTAAAGAACTAAAGCAGGGAGGTTAATTATACGTCTAAAAAAAACCTGTGTAAAAAAATTTAAATAACTGAATACATATTGCTGGCAAGTTATGCAAAAATTGTATCGATTCATCGAATAATACATTACACAATTAAACAGGCTAACTGATTTAAATAAGTGAAACTGTTTTTCTGTTTGTAATTAAAATAACTTAATATTTGCTTTAAATGCTTATTACTATTAACTATCCAAAGATTAATCACATATTTGAAAACTTATCAGATTCAAGAGATTCAAATTGTAACACTAATTACATAATACTAATCCTATTTATTGCAATGGTAGTAGATTAATCTATGATAGAATCTGTTAAGTCTGCTCTGACAGTTTCTGTACAGAATTACTTTTGTATTTATCAAGAGCGAGTCTTCGTCTGCTATTGAAGTAAAGGGAAAGGTTGAACGAGGCTTAACCCTTTAAGCGGTCAATTTTTTTTTTTACCAAAAATGCTTCCAAAAAAGGCATATTTTTTATTGCATATAATTAAGACCATACGTAATAGAAAAAGAAAAATAAGAATTTTTTTTCCACTTCTGATGCTTTTACAACATTATTTATTTTACAATACTGGAACACAAAAAACCCTCAATGTTTGCTTTTCTCAAGTGCATTCTGCATAAAGTGAAGAATAGTTTACAAATTCTATAAAAATTTCTCTCAAATTCACTGCGAATTTTGAAGTTTACTCTTTCGCAAACCTTTCAGAAGTCTTTTTTTGTAAGGTACAATTTGAAGCATGGTGTAATGCAAAGTCCTACGTCGCAATCAGGGCAGAAATACCTTGTTTCTTTTCGGATTATCTTTCCATTCTCATTCCTTTTCAAACAGCAATCTGAAAATTGTCTTGCAGGTCTCAGTTTCTAATAAATTATTTCCAAAAAATGTCTCTCTGTCAGTCTCAGAGGATTAGGTTCCAAACCTGGTCGTTCACGTCGGAAACTTATTCCCGAAGGATATTTTTCGATTATACGGTCAACGAGATCAAGTATAAATTCTAGTGGCGTGTTTTTTCCCTCTTTTTTTACATTAGACGATATATGAGTTCCATACAGTAATGTCGAAAAATATTAATACTAGTTAGTCTATTTACAATAAAGAAAATTACGGGAAAACCAGAAAAGGAAAAGCGAAAATATCTATGCCCGTACGCCATACGGGCAAATCAGTTGAGGGCAATATTGGGTAGCACGTACATTGTACCGGCAAACCGCTTAAGGGGTTAAGATGACCAGTTGGAGAGGGAAAACAAGCGACGCAGGAGAAAGTACCACAGGCATAAAACGTATGTAAAGGATTAAAGTGTTTTATAATTTTAAAAGTGGAGTTTTAATTTTTAATCATAAACCATACTTTATAAATGTATAAGACACGTTATGTGAGATACTATATGCATTTAAAGATTAACAAAACAATTACAGTAACATTTTTATACGTATAAAAGCATTTTGCAGTCATTTCTGAATGAAGCTTAGGTAACTGAGTTCTTTTTCAAACATTCAGTTTAGATATATTTATTACAACTATATTAAAGGCATTTATACTGAATGTTAAGCATGTAATGTAGTAATAATTTTAGGTCTGATTATATATTTCATTTTGTTGTTTTCATTATTCAGTGTATCTTTCTCACATAAAATATACTAATATAATTTTATTTGCTCCGAAAATTGTGACCATTCAGTTATGCTTTTATCACTTAAAAAGAAATTCCTTATCTTCGAGAAGGTAAAACCTTTATGCCGAATTATAGCATACAATGCAAAAACAACATAAGTAAGGCAGAAATAGTGAGTGAAATTACGCTTACAGCTGTTCCATTACTTCGAGCTTTCAGCATTCTCAGTGCGAGAGAACTCAGCGACTGTTAAAAGTAGATCACATGATGTAGTTGCCTAGGCCAAGCCATCTAGTTCTGTAATACATGGGAATTTGGCAAAGCAACACTAATGAATAGTGTTGCTTTGCCATTTTGGCTCTAATATGGCAATAGATGTAGAAAATGGGGAAGAGTACTTGAGTTTGGGCTGGGAGCGATATAATAAAACAAGTAGAGGAAAAGTAAAATGAGAGAATTCTAATAACGGAATGTAGAGTGATGATACAGGATTGAGTACACTAGTAGAGATATCTCAAATAATAAAGATACATTGATATTTTTTATTACTAAATTAAAAGGTGATGGTGAGAGAGAGCACAAGTCTCAAGATGAACAATCATGAGAAATTCACAAGTTAGAATCGGTAGAGCTATGTTAGGATTCAGAGACTGTTAAAAGTAAACAAAAATAAACGATTTAAATAGCCACGAGATAAACCTGAAGAAAACACCCACTGAACAGCAAAGATAGCAATGCGGGATAAAATAACAATAAGGAAAACAACATACCAGAATTCGGTATGGGCAAGGGGCCTAGTAGCGGCCATCAGTGGTGAAAGATAGCAAAATAAAATGAAGAACAAAAGAGAGAAAAGATGAGGTTTATATTTTTATATATTTATTTTGTTTTAATTTTTTATATAATTATTTACTTATTTTATCGTGGACCAAAATTAGATAAACGATTCCCAAATCTTAAAAAACTCACATGTGATAGTAATATCATTAACTAAAGTAGGAACATTTTTGAAAAAATGGTAATCTTACCAGATTTCAAGATGTGAACAACATTTTTAACAATTGCGGAGATAGAATAATCAAAGTAGTGATTGAAATTTTATGTATGCTGAACGATAGTACAGCATTTCAGATTCTGACTTTTAACGTAACATTCATGCAATTTCAAACGAAATTTAAAATCACGTTTAGTCGGATTATTGTATGAAAGCTTTCAAACTGAATTTATATTTTTGAGCATTTGGCATTGTTTATTATCAAACGTATGCAGGGTGTTCCAAAACGACCGCACAGACTCTACACAGCTAGATTCCTCGTTGGGAGTACATAAAAACTGCCCAAAGAAGCGTTCCTGTACGATCCATAGTTTACGAGAAAAATACGAAAAACAAAGTATGACGTCACTGCCGGTGCAAGAAAAACACTTTATTGAACATATCAACAGCAGTATATGCACAATTTAAAGCAGATGTTCCCTAACAGTTCGTAAGGAATTTCCATTCCATCGGCCGTACATCAGGTACATGTCGCAGTAGTCACAAACGAAATACATGGCCACCATACGAAGACTACCGGCAACTGGAAAATGCAGCCTTTTAAATACCAGTTCAACGACGGCTTAACGTCATTCCATGGCGAGCGTGCATGCATGACGCGATATACACAGCGAACGTTTTAAACCTTATCGTCTGGAAATATATGCAAATACTGTTGCTGATATGACCAATAACGTGTTTTTTTCTTCCGGCAGTGACGTCATACTTTGTTTTTCGTATTTTTCTCGTAAACTATGGATCATACAGGAACGCTTCTTTGGGGAGTTTTTATGTACTCCCAACGAGGAATCTAGCTGTGCAGAGTTTATGCGGTCGTTTTAGGAACTCTTTATGTAATATGCATTAAAGTTATTTGTTATAAATATAATAAGAAGACGTTTAAAATCTCACATTCACTCAAAAATTGCAAATGTTTCTTGAAACTTAGAATAAAACTGAAGATACCTCTTTAATCGATAGGGACATTGTTGCCAGGTTTTCATTAACATTTATGTCCAGATTTCGAAGCTCCAATGGGTCTAGTATAGGCACGTGGATAGCTGATATTCCTTCTTTCATTTGTTCTCTGAAGTTTTCCAATGCTTCCCTCAAATACTTCTCCATTTCAGGATCAGGTTCTACCTCGTTTAAGTGCACATCGTTTTCTGTAAAATATATTAAATAAATGTTTATATGTACTTCAAAAATACATGCAAATCCTTAAATATAGCAATATTTAATAAACAATTCTATATAAACTAGTCATATTTCTGGTGAATATATTAAATCCTATCTTTCAATTAAGTTACGCAACTGCTAATTTAAAGTAAATAAAAGTATTTTCGATTAATTTGGCTTCAATTGCGTTTCGGAGAGTACTACGGTCAATAATGTTGAAATTTATTTCATATAAATGAATTAAAATGACTATTGTTCCCTTAATTATCAAATATTCCACGTCAAATCTGTGAATGTATGAGAAAGACGGATATTTTGGGTATAGAATATGAAATGAAAGATTTATTTGTACTTAAAATACCGTTCTCGTAGTTCTAGGATATTAAAAAGTGCAAAACTATATATTTGCATATATAAGTATATATCCCACAGAGAGCAGTCTTCCTTATTGCGCAAGAAGCTTTTCAGTGTAAACATTTTATGACGTGGAAGCTTCTTGACATCATTCCCGGTTTCTTTTGAACCATCCCAACTCATCGATAAAAATAACCTTGCAGAATAAAAGATGATCACTCCACATGCGATGGTAACTGACTTTATTTTTTAAATACCGTCACTGAATTAAAAAACACTTCTTAAAAAACATTAAGTTTAACATAATAAAAAACAGGCATCTTCATTAAGCATAGGACATATTGAGAAACGAGACACAGCTCTCTAATCGTCAAAATAATAACACCACACAGCATAACGAGCGACTTGCCTTTTTATATTCAGCTGGTTGTGGAATACACAGTTTACAAAACAATGCAGTGAGGACTTCTTCACGGAATAGAAGAAAAAACAATTAGAAAGGGCTGGTTAAATTGAAGAAACTAAACTGAAGGTTACATTAACAAAAATGTTAATCAGTGTGTGGTGAAAACAAAATATTATACCTTATTTTACCTTAAGCTGGCATAGCAAGGCAATCTTACTGTAGGGAAGCTTCTGAGAAATGGTCTTCCCTATTGCGCAAGAAGCTTTTTAGTGCTCTGAGGAAGAGTCCAATGCGAACTCAAAAGCAGAAAATCAAGCACTTTTAAGCTTATTTTACCTTAAGTGGACATAGCAAGACACTCTTACTGTAGGGAAGCTTCAGAGAAATGGGCTAATTACGAGCTATTGAAAATAAGTAAGGACTTCGACATTAATGAAGTAAAAGAGTATAAATAAAAGAAATAAACGAACGTGGTGGAATCTACAGAATGCGGTGGAAGAGTCATTGAAAGTTATCTCTACTTTCACCCAGCTTTGTACTCTTCTTTAGGGAAAAAATATTTCACAATCCGGAATGTAGCATGCGGGATCGGACTATACAAACAGCCGAACTATGGACACGAATTGGTGATTAGACTGCCAGACTTAAATTTCGAATTGTAGAATTCAAACACTGGCAAGCACCCAAAACATCTCCCTGTACACACAGAAGACATGCAGAAAAATGTCCTCTCGATGAGAGGCCAGAGGGAAGTACGGTATCAGAAGCATCAGCACCTCGTCCTGAGAATGATCAAATTTGAGAGGAATCTTCAGTGTGGCATGATGACCGCTTTTCACCCGTAATGGTAGGCAACCCATCGCGAAATATCAAATACTAGTTCTCTAGCTGTTAAGCTCTCAACCGGTTAAAAAATAGCATTTGAATGATAATTTAATGTTTAACATAAAAAGAAAATAAATGATACTACGTATTTCGTTAAATTATTTTCTTATTCTCCTTTTCCTGAATTAATAATTATGTTCTATTGCTTCGTATGTATATTTAAAATGATTTTTCATTAGTGAAATCTTGTCAAGTATCCCATCTGTCTTCATTTTCAGGTAGGTCATATTATCATGTCTCTTCCAGAAATTAATTTTATTGTCTCATTGCATATTTAGCAATAAATAGCGGTAGTTTTATAAATCTTGTCAAAAAGTGTACGTCTTATTAATTTTTTATTACTTTACTTCTCTGATACCCTCATTGGATTTCTAAGTACAGTGATTCCTCGTTTTTCGCGGTTAATGGGGACCAGAACCTTCCGCGAAAGCTGGAAAACCCCGAAGTAGGATTTGCCCCTAGGAATTTTCGTGTATACGAGTACTCGAATGGTTTATATATGTAAACAATATTTATACTTTACACATTTAAGGCAAAAATTACAAAAGTATACGTATTTACTTAAAAGTGTCAGTGCTAATTAATGAGGTTAATTGCAAAACCTTATAGAGTAATAAACATTAATCAACATTGCTTTCTGAGAGAGGTGAACAGTCTTGTGTTGGTGGCGGAGGAGAGGCTCTCACTTGACTCGTAGAAGTTTTAGGCTCACTCGGAGACTTCTGCTGGAGGAGCTGATGGAGGGGCTTTACCTCGGAGAGAAACATAGTGATGGATAGTTGTTGTCTTTGTTCTTCCTTTTCCTTCAAAATTCCCCTGTACAAGGACATAAACCCTTCAACGCGATTGTTGAACTCGACAGCTCGAACCATATTGTCGTGAATGTCTTGTGCAAATTCTTGCCATGTTGCACAATTGCTGCAGATTTTCCAGAGTAAGGCCACTCTTTTCAGTTTATCCTTCGTCTTCCTCTTCATTTTCTTCCTCACTTGCAGACTTTTTGTCATCTCAAGAGCCCTTGGTATGTATTCTGAGTCAACTCATCTCTTTGTTTGACATGCAGGGATCCTTCTCTCTCGCGCATCAACATGAAACAACGCTCCTTTCCGCAATGTGGCTGCCGACATGGTTGTATTTTTTCATTTTTATTTTTTGATGAATATTTTGGAAAAATCCGCGAAGCACTGAAGCTGCAAAACATGAAGCGCGAAGTGGCGAGGGAACACTGTATCCCGATTCCTGATTTCAACTTTTTTTATATATAATCCTTTTATTGCTCTTGTATAGCTCCATAATCATCCTGTACAAAATTCATTTATCTCTATTCCTGATAACATATATCCCAATGCACTCACAATGTCTAAAATACTCCGGTCCCTGACGCAATAAATCTTTTATTTTCTAGCTATTTAATTTCTTGTGTTCGAACCAATAGCCTATAACGCTATAAAAGGAAAAATATTTACTACCATCTATATTTAGTACTTCAGTAATTACATGTTCACCATTAAAGAAGATACGAAACAAGATTGAAATTATAATTATGACCATAACATTAAAACTAACGTAAAGTCAACTAGAGGATTAAAAAAAATCAAATTGTTCAATTAATAAATCAATTATTTGACCAATCCTTTACTATTTCAAAAAGGTAGTTTTGTGATTTAAAAATGCATAGAAAAAGTAATTTAGTTGAAGCTCTCTAGAGTTAAAATATTAAAATATCCTTAAACATCGTAAAATCCTTGGCAAACTTGTTTAAAAAAAATCTAATTTTTATTGACGTGTTTCAAGGTTCATAACATTCTGACTAATAATTCATTAATATAAAAGTAAAACATTTAATTAGATATTAAATTTTCATTAGATTGTTTTAAATATATAAAATTGTCATTTACTAAAATTAGTTTTAATATATATAAAATTGTTATATTCATTTTTTTTGAATAAAAGAATTTTAGTTACTTTCGAGTATTTCAATAATATAGAATATTTTTAGTTATTTTATAATATTATTATATTTTTCATTTTTTACTCATAAAAATCTATTTTTAAGTTATTAAATTGACTTTTATAAAAAAAAATAAAATTTTTAAATAGTATTTTTTAAAAAATTTTTCATATTCATTATTTGAATTTCTCAATTTGTTTTGAATTAGTAATTTTAAATATTTTAAATTATATGTAATTTCAATGTGTAAAATATTTGTTACTATATATTCTTTCTATTTATTTTTTATTTGAAATTTTTTTCATGGGGCTAATTTTGAATTCTTCGTATTGCTAAATTAATTTTTTCATGCAAATCTATATAACATATAGTTATTATGTATGTTATAAAAAATTCATTAATCAAAAATTTGTTTATTTCTTTCAATAATCTTGAATCAGTAAATTATATTCTTGGTCATCAACATCGTTATTTTCTTCCCTGGAAAAGTAAAATACATGAAGAGACATTGTATTATAATATCAAAACTGTAAAGAAGTAAGCCAAACAATCTTTGGAAATAATAACTTCAAAAATGTATTGCTAAATAAATAATTTTTTCACAAACACTGCAAACCTACAAAGGTACTGCAACAACTATTAGTTATTATGTAAATCAGATTAAGATAAAAGAAATTCATTAAATTCAAATTAATTTAGTTTATTTCTTTCAAACTTTAATTAATCTTGAATTTTTTAGTAAATTTCATTCTAATAGGACCATATGGTACTAATACTTACTAATACGGGAATTTCAGTAAAATACATGAAAAAGCATTGTATTATAATTTCAAAACTATAAAGAAGTAAGCCAAACAATCTATTAAAATAATAACATCAAAAATGTATTGCTAAATAAATAATTTTTTCACAAACACTGCAAACTCAAAAGGTACTGCAACAACTATTAGTTATTATGTAAATCAGATTAAGATAAAAGAAATTCATTAAATTCAAATTAATTTAGTTTATTTCTTTCAAACTTTAATTAATCTTGAATTTTTCAGTAAATTTCATTCTAATAGGACCATATGGTACTAATACTTACTAATACGAGAATTTCAGTAAAATACATGAAAAAGCATTGTATTATAATTTCAAAACTATAAAGAAGTAAGCCAAACAATCTATTGAATTAATAACTTCAAAAATATATTGCTAAATAAATAATTTTTTCACAAACACTGCAAACCTACAAAAGTACTGCAACAACTATTAGTTATTATGTAAATCAGATTAGATAAAAGAAATTCATTAAATTCAAATTCATTTAGTTTATTTCTTTCAAACTTTAATTAATCTTGAATTTTTTAGTAAATTTCATTCTAATAGGACCATATGGTACTAATACTTACTAATACGGGAATTTCAGTAAAATACACGAAAAGGCATTGTATTATAATTTCAAAGCTATAAAGAGGTAAGCCAAACAATATATTGAAATAATAACTTCAAAAATGTATTGCTAAATAAATAATTTTTTTCACAAACACTGCAAACCTACAAAGGTATTGCAACAACTATTAGTTATTATGTAAATCAGATTAGGATAAAAGAAATTCATTAAATTCAAATTCATTTAGCTTATTTCTTCCAAGCTTTAATTAATCTTGGATTCTTCATTAAATTTCATTCTTATAGGATCGTATGGTACTAATACTTACTAATACGACCACTAAAATTTACTTTTATGTGTAAACAGAATTTTTTAACTTATAATTAGTTTAAACTAAGAGAAAATACTTGATCCAGTATATAGAAGGAAAACACAGAATAAATCATATTTGTTTTGTAGACTAAATAACTAACTGAGGACAAAAACCTCTGTAAATATAGTTTCTCCTCTAATATTCCATAGCCACTTGGCCATTTTCCAAAAAAAATTGCGTCTACTTGTAGAGGAGAGGGTAATCATGAAGGAAATTAAGATTTAATAATCGGAATTGTTTTGACTAGTTTTTAAAGCTTTTTTTTTAATCTATGTAAAAAACTTTACACAGAATCATCTTATAACTTTTTTAATATTAGTGAAAAACATATTTTAACAGACAAAGTACCAAATTTACGAAAAAATATGATATAGTATTTCGTAAAACAACTATTACGATAAAAAATATTTTTAATTTTTATAGTAGTTTCTCGATGATTACTGATATGGAATTTTAAACTTCATAATAAAACAGTTCAGATTCTTTACTTATATTTCAACTTGATGGTGTAAATAAGATTTTAAAATTTATAAGACTTTAATACAATATTACGTCCTTTGAAGTGTGAATCATTTAAAATATTATTTACACTAAAAAAATTCAAATTTTAGAGATGCAGTTAAAGTTAAATTAATTAAAGAAAAAATATACCATCGATTTCTAAACTTCATAATAAAACAGTTCAGATTCTTTACTTATATTTCAACTTGAAGGTGTAAATAAGATTTTAAAATTCATATGACTTTAATACAATATTACGTCCTTTGAAGTGTGAATCATTTAAAATATTATTTACACTAAAACATTCAATTTTTAGAGATGCAGTTAACGTTAAAAACAATTAGAGAAAAAATATACCATCGATTTCTAGTTATGATACAATTTTATAAGATCATATGGTCAAATTCTTTATTTATATTTCAACTTGATGGTGTAAATAAGATTTTAAACAATATTACGTCCTTTGAAAAGTGAATCATTTAAAATATTATTCCCACTAAAAAATTCAACTTTTAGATATGCAGATAACGTTAAAAACAATTAGAAAAAAAATGTATCATTGATTTCTAGTTATGATACAATTTTATAAGATCATATATGACTATATGGCTAATTACGCATCAATGATACATACGTATATGAATATCAAACTAGCTGCTTGCACAAAATTTTATAAATGTATGTTAAGTATGTAAATAAACTTCTTTATATGATCAAATCTGTAAATATTTATCTTAATAGTGAAAAATATTTTAGAAAAATTTATAGAAGTTATATACTGTTTCAGTCATTTAAGCTTAATTTGAAATACACTTAATATTTTATGAAATTAACATTACTGAAATTACTTGTTTAAAATAATTTGAAAATATTAAAATTATTACATAAATGTATAACAATTTGAATTATATATATATATATATATATATATATATATATATATATATATATATATATATATATATATATATATATATATATATATAATGAACAAGTTAGAAATATTTATCCAGTTTTAAACACAAATGTGTGCAGCATAGAGAGGAGTGCATCTAGTAAAGAATTAAAAACACTTTAATTTAGAAACACATTTTTCATAAACATACTACTAATACTTTAATTAATTATTCACGTTTTTACCCTTACTAAATAGATGAAAAATAGAGAAAACGTTATATATATTTACAACATAAATAAAATCAAAATAATATAGAACAGAAAAAGTTATCAACCATTTTATTCGCTATTGTTTCAAAATACGCACATAGAGTTTACGTGACGTAAGTTCCATGTTAAAATTTAGAAAATGCTTGCATCCAATACTCTAATTTTAATTTAGGTGCACAGAATATTCACTAGAAAGATAAGTATACAGTTAAGTATATCCAAAGCTTAACATAGTTAAAATAGGAATAAAAGCACAGAAAAGTGATCAACCATTTTTCTCTTTATTAATTCGCAATTCAGAAACTGAGCTTACGTAATGTAACGAAACCTTTGCATGCAAAAAAATAGGAAATGTTGCTATCCAACAAGCTACAAATATTTAAAATTTAAGTGTTCAGAATGTGCAAGAAAAAGATAAATATTCACTTAAATGTATACATACAACAATTTTTGTACTGAAATGAACTCGAAAGAAAGTGAAAAAGTGCTTACGAACGCAGTCAAATCTCAAATCCTGTGATGAACACTGTTTGACAGTGACTGTCAGCAATATGAGTATTTATCAAACATCTTATCGATGCTCTTCGAACTTCTTATCACTAGCATAGTATTTTATCTCTTCATCAAAATTTCACTTTAAAATCCTAATTGGGGTTAAATTGAAAGCTTATTCGATCATTCGAAGAAGGAAGCACTACAGGACTTAGCCAATTGATAGTTAAGCTAGCTATTAGGTTTCCTTCATTTTAATATCCTGAATTTCCAAGAGTTAAAGGAAATGGATAATCTAGTAAGTGATAAATCAGAGTGATTTCATTTCCACTTTAAACGTGATAAAAACACTGATTTCGTGGTTGCCTGGTAATAATAATAAAAATATAATAAAAAGAAATATTTTTATAATATCCAATATAGGGGCACTTGATTTCATAACATTTTCCACTACAAATCAGAGATATTTGTTGGACATTTTATTATGGGGGCATCCTATAAGTGGTCAACATTACTCCTTAAAGCTAGGCAGAAGACCACCCAAGCTCGGCCAGCCACCTCCAGAGGTACCGTTTGCGAACTTGAGGACATCAATAAGAACATATTTTACGTGCCTCAGCACCTATTAATGAACACAGTAAATTAAATAAATTATAAGTTATAGAAAATACAACACATTAAAATTTCCCAAATGTAATTTTTCTTTTTAAATTTAAACATTACTCCTAACTCCTTACTATTACTACACTTTAATTTTTACATTACACCTTAAAGCTGGACAAATAGCACAAAGAAATTAGGTCCTTGTAATTTACAAGCAGGGGCCAAGCAGAAGACCACCCAAGCTTGGCCAGCCACCTCCAGAGGTACCATTTGGGAACTTGAGGACATCAAGTACGAACTTATTTTACATGCCTCAGCACCTATTAATGAACACAGTAAGTAAAATAAATTATACGCTATAGAAAATACAACACATTAAAATTTCCCAAATGTAATTTTTCTTTTTAAATGAAATTTCTGATTAGAGCGGGAATTGAGGCACAATGGGGTTGCAAATATGTCAAGTTACAATGAAATCGCATACGGTGTTGCTGATTAGTTTTATTACGTATTTATGTACGCATGCAAAACTATGGATGTATATATAAAACTTATGCATGTATGTCTGTACTTTGTATGCGTGTGTGTGCAATGAAATTTCACTTTTTGAGATCGAAAGTCCACTATACTTTTGGACTAAGAAATTGTAACCCCTCCCCCCAAAAAATCATTTTATTGTATTTATAAATTATAAGTTATAGAAAATACAACAAATTAAAATTTCCCAAATGTAATTTTTCTTTTAAAATTTAATTTCCGATTAGAGCTGGAATTGAGGCACAATGTGGTTGCAAATATGTCAAGGTACAATGAAATCACATCCAGCGTTGCTGATTCGTTATATTACGTATTTATGTACGCATGCAAAACTATGGATGTATATATAAAACTTATGCATGTATGTCTGTACTTTGTATGCGTGTGTGTGCAATGAAATTTCACTTTTTGAGATCAAAAGTCCACTATACTTTTGGACTAAGAAATTGTAACCCCTCCCCCCAAAAAATCATTTTATTGTATTTATAAATTATAAGTTATAGAAAATACAACAAATTAAAATTTCCCAAATGTAATTTTTCTTTTAAAATTTAATTTCCGATTAGAGCTGGAATTGAGGCACAATGTGGTTGCAAATATGTCAAGGTACAATGAAATCACATCCAGCGTTGCTGATTCGTTATATTACGTATTTATGTACGCATGCAAAACTATGGATGTATGTATAAGACTTATGCATGTATGTCTGGGCTTTGTATGCGCGTGTGTACAATGAAATTTCACTTTTTGAGACCGAAAGTTCACTGTACTTTTGAATTTATACTTTGGACCCTCTCCTCAAAAAATTTTGTTTATGGTATTCAGAGTTAAGACGAACATTGATATTGATGCCATTTAAATGACATGGAATTGAAAGCCATATATATCACATTTAACTTTAGGAACATAGTTGAGGTGTAGAAATATTTTTCGTTAGTCGTTCCCTTTTTTAAAATCGTAACGCAATTTATTAAATTCTGAAAATAGGTTATAAACTTCCGTTGTAATCGGAAAGAAATTCTGATTTTACATTTTTACGTTTTTACATTTTTACGTTTTTACGTTTGGAAAATGCACTAGCGTATACTTTCACAGAAAATAATATATTAAGATTTAAAAGAGAAAATAAAGAAATTAAATAACTCTTTAATTACTACGAATAAGTATAGAAGTACATTAGAATTTTTATAATAGAATAAAACAGTCTGTTAAGACTATAAAACTATTTATAATGAAATAAATATTATTTTTCAAAAGGTTAAACGCAGTTTTAATAGAAAATAACATACGAAGATTTTAAAGGAAAGATACAGAAAATTAAATAAATATATAATGCGCATATTTATAGACATTCATTAGAACTTTGCAATGACATTCCATATTACGCTTAAGTACAATAGAATTTTTAAAATAATCTATCAAGCATAAAAAATATTTGTAATGGAATCTATTATTTTTTTTCTAATATTAAACGAGATTTTCACAGAAAACAACACGTGAAGATTTTTAAGGGAAAATTTTTTAAAAATTCTATAATAATACGCATATTTATAGACATTCATTAAAACTTTTTCAATGACATTCCATAATACTCATAAGTACAGAAGTTCAATAGAATTTTTATAATAGAATAAATGAATCTATCAAGCATATAAAAATATTTGTAAAAATTATTTTTTTAACACAAGAAGATCTTAAAGAAAAAATTCAGAAAATCAAATAAATCTATAATAATAGAAATGCTTATATACATTCGTTAGAACTTTTGCAATAAGACATTCTATTTAGCGTGCAAAAATATTTGCAAATGAATAAATATTACTTTATTTTAGTATAAAATATCTTTACAGAAAACTTTACATAAAGATTCAAATGTGAAAATGAAACAGATCCTGAAATATTACGCGTAACAATAGGCATTCATTAGATATCCTACAATGAAATAAGATAAAAATATTTACAAAGATATAAATATTATTTTTTCTGATATTGTGAGACCGAAAGTTCACTGTAGTTTTGGATTAATATTTTGGACAATCTCCCCAAAAATTTCTGTCTGTTGTATTGAGAGTTAAGACACGCATTGATATTGATGCCATTTATATGGCATGGAATTGAAAGCCATACATATCACATTTAACTTTAGGAACATAGCTGTTGTGTAGAAATATTTTTTTCAATAGTCGTTCCCTTCTTTAAAATCATAACGCAATTTAATAAACTCAGAAAACAGGTTATAAACTTCTGTCGTAATCGGAAAGAAATTCTGATTTTACTTTAAACTCTGAAAATAGGTTATAAACTTCCTTCTTAATCGGAAGGAAATTTTGATTTTACTTTTTTATGTTGAAAGTTTGGAAAATGCACTAGCCTATACTTTCACAAAAAATAATATATTAAAATTTAAAAGAGAAAATAAAGAAATTAAATAACTCTTTAAATACTACGAATAAGTATAGAAGTTCATTAGAATTTTTATAATAGAATAAAACAATCTGTTAAGTCTATAAAACTATTTGCAATGAAATAAATATTATTTTTTTAAAACGTTAAACACAGTTTTAACAGAAAATAACAAATGAAGATTTTAAAGGAAAGATACAGAAAATTAAATAAATATATAATACGCATATTCATAGGCATTCATTAGAACTTTTGCTATGATATTCCATATTACGCTTAAGTACAATAGAATTTTTAAAATAATCTATCAAGCATAAAAAAATATTTTTAATGGAATCTATTATTTTTTCTAATATTAAACGAAATCTTCGCAGAAAATAACATGCGAAGATTTTTAAGGGAAAATGAAGAAATTTTTTTAAAAATCTATAAAAAATACGCATATTTATAGACATTCATTAGAACTTTTGCAGTGACATTCCATATTACGCATAAGTACAAATGTTCAATAGAATTTTTATAATAGAATAAAAGCATATAAAAATATTTGTAATGGAATAAATATTATTTTTTTAACAGATGAAGATCTTAAAGAGAAAATTCAGAAAATCAAATAAATGTATAATAATACAAATACTTATATACATTCGTTAGAACTTTTGAAAAAAGACATTCCATTTAACATGTAAAAATATTTGCAAATGAATAAATATTACTTTTGTTTACTATTAAAATATTTTTTACAGAAAACATTATATAAAGATTCAGATGTGAAAATGAAACAAATCTTCAAATATTATGCGTAACAATAGGCATTCATTAGATCTTCTACAATGAAATAAGGTAAATATGTTTACAAAGATATAAATATTAATTTTTCTGATATTGTGAGAGCGAAAGTTCACTGTACTTTTGGACCCTCTCCCCAAAATATTTTCTGTATATTGTATTGAGAGTTAAGACACGCATTGATATTGATGCCATTTATATGGCATGGAATTGAAAGCCATAATATCACATTTGACTTTAGGAACATAGCTGTTGTGTAGAAATATTTTTTTTTCGATAGTCGTTCCCTTCTTTAAAATTATAATGCAATTTATTAAACTCTGAAAACAGGTTATAAACTTCCGTAATCGGAAAGGAATTCTGATTTTACTTTCAATTCTGAAAATACGTTATAAACTTCCTTTTTAATCGGAAGGAAATTTTGATTTTACTTTTTTATGTTGAACGTTTGGAAAGTGTATTATCCTATACTTTCACAAAAAATAATATATTAAAATTTAAAAGAGAAAATAAAGAAATTAAATAACTCTTTAAATACTACGAATAAGTATAGAAGTTCATTAGAATTTTTATAATAGAATAAAACAATCTGTTAAGTCTATAAAACTATTTGCAATGAAATAAATATTATTTTTTTAAAACGTTAAACACAGTTTTAACAGAAAATAACAAATGAAGATTTTAAAGGAAAGATACAGAAAATTAAATAAATATATAATACGCATATTCATAGGCATTCATTAGAACTTTTGCTATGATATTCCATATTACGCTTAAGTACAATAGAATTTTTAAAATAATCTATCAAGCATAAAAAAATATTTTTAATGGAATCTATTATTTTTTCTAATATTAAACGAAATCTTCGCAGAAAATAACATGCGAAGATTTTTAAGGGAAAATGAAGAAAATATAAAAAAAAATCTATAAATAATACGCATATTTATAGACAGACATTAGAACTTTTGCAATGACATTCCATATTACGCTTAAGTACAATAGAATTTTTAAAATAATCCATCAAGCATAAAAAGAAATATTTTTAATGGAATCTTATTTTTTTCCTAGTAGTAAACGAGATCTTCAAAGAAAACAACACATGAAGATTTTTAAGGGAAAATGCAGAAAATTTTAAAAAATCTATAAATAATACGCATATTTATAGACATTCATTAGAACTTTTTTGATACATTCCATATTACGCATAAGTACAGAAGTTCAATAGAATTTTCATAAAAGAAGAAATGAATCTATCAAGCATATAAAAATATTTGTAATGGAATAAATATTACTTATTTTAACACGTTAAGATTTTAAAGAGAAAATTCAGAAAATCAAATAAATCTATAATAATACAAACGCTTATATATATTTGTTAGAGCTTTTACAATAAGACATTCCACTTATCGTGCAAAAATATTTGCAAAGGAATGAATATTACTTTCGTTTACTATTAAAATTATTTTTACAAAAAACATTACATAAAGATTCAAATGTGAAAATGAAAGAAATCTTCAAATATTACGCGTAACAATGGGTATTCATTAAAGCTTCTACAATGAAATAAGATAAAAATGTTTACAAAGATATAAATATTATTTTTTCTGATATTAAAGCAAACTTTCACAGAAAGGAAAGTATGAAATTCAAAAGTGAAAATGTAAAGTTAACTGCAACCTTTAAATATACGTAACTGTAGGCATGCATTAGAAATTTTGTGATGGAATAAGAAATTATTTTAAGGCGACAGTGGACCTTTAGAGTAAACTTTTTTTCTTTTATATGAATTTCCTTGAAAATTGACTATGTTATTAGTAATATTGATATATAAATATTTTAAAAATTTGAAGACAAAATATTAATTAGTTTTGGAGTTATTAATTATTATTATGGGTACCATCATAATAATTATTTTTTTTCTCTTTATATTTTCTATGAATGCTTATGGAAATAACTAGATTTTTTCTTGACATTTTAACTGAATTTTCTTGAAAATTGACTATGTTATTATTAGTATTAATGTATAAATATTTTAATAATTTGAAGGAAAAATATTAATTAGTTTTGGATTATTAATTATTAATTGTTTCATAATTAGCTTAATTGAAAATGCTCCAGGCGCATCAATTGTGCATAAAACATGATAAAAAAATTTTTAAGTATACCTAATAGACTTTACAAAAAAGATGTAGTTGTTTCTATAAGCATTCATAGAAAATATAAAGAGAAAAAAATAATTATTATGATGATACACATATTTTGCAGAATAAAGAGCTATAGCGGTTAATTAAAATGCAAAACTAACATATTATATGCTTGAAAACACATCCGCTTTAACTACACTTTATTTTATAAACTCTAACATAAATAATACTGGAATTTCAGAGACAAAGATATATTTTCAATACATCTGGAGTACTTTAAATATTTGTAATATATGAAAATTTTACTTCTGAGTAAACAGCATTTGAAGTTATTATTGCTATAAATAATAAAATATTAATCATTAAATACTACATAAGAGATGAATATTACTTACCTTAGATATTTTATATTGCACATTAAAAATTAAATAAGTGAAAACAGTAAAAAAATAATATTTTGACACAACAAAATCAGTCGTTATTGGACCTTGATAATAAAGCTTTACTTTGCCTGCTCAAAAATTGAATCCTGCTATTTATAACTTTTTAGATTTTTATAATTTCATACCAAGTTAAAAAAAATTATATTTATGTAATAAATAATATAACGTATAGAAATATTTGCAATGGAATTTTTTTTCTAAAATTGAACAAAGATAAATATTGATAGTAGAGATAAATTAAATTAGAGTAAGAAATAACTAAAACAGTAGTGAAACTGGTTGTAAAAATTTTCTTCATTTAATTAAAACCATGCCTATGAAATAATGGTGATCAAATCTGGAATAATTGGCAAAATATATATTTAGAAATTATAAAGTGTATTTTTTCACTAACGAAAATTAAAATGTATTTTTTTTAATATTCCGCTAAACGAATAGAAATGTTTACAAAGAAATATTTTTTTTCCGAATATTAATGTAAACTTTCACAAAAAACAATACAGGAAAATTCTAAACTGAAAATATAAAGGATAAAGAAATTTACAAAGATTATGCATGATTATAGGAATACATTAGAAATTTTGCGATGGAATAAGACATTCAATTAAACGTATAGTAATATTTACAGAGAAAAAATAAACATTTTTCTAAATCTAAAAAAGATTAATATTGATAATAATAATTTAAAATCAGAGTAAGAAACACTTAAAACAAGTGAAATTGGTTGTAAAATTTTTCTTCGTTTAATTAAAATCATGTCTATGAAATAAGGGTGATCACATCGGAAATTATTGGCATAATATATAATTGGAAATTATAAAGTGTATTTTTTCACTAACGAAAACTAAAATGTATTTTTTGATTATTCCACTAAACGAATAGAAATGTTTACAAAGAAATAATTTTTTTTTCTGAATATTAATGTAAACTTTCAAAGAAAGCAACCCAGGAAACTTTCTAACTGAAAATACAAAGGATAAAGAAATTTACAAATATTATGCATGATTATTGGCATACATTAGAAATTTTACGATGGAATAAAACATTCAGTTAAACGTATAGTAATATTTACAGAGAAGAAATAAACATTTTTTCTAAATCAAACAAAGATTAATATTCATAATAATAATAATTTAAAATCAGAGTAAGAAACACTTAAAACAAGTGAAATTGGATGTAAAATTTTTCTTCATTTAGACAATACCATTTCTATAAAATAATGGTGAACAAATCTGAAATTATTAACAAATAAAGTATATTTTTGCATTTATAACTATATATTTTATTAAAAATATTTTTTACGATTCAATATTTCTTCAAGATCTAAAGTTATTTAATAGATAAGTCATTTTATTAAATGAAGTAACTGAAGTTTACAAAATTTATTAAATGATCAAGACAGTTTATAACTCTATACATGATTTCCAATGAAATTTTAACTTTGTAGTGCATTTTAGTGAAATTATTCTCTTTAAAGTCTTTCCAAGCAATTTTTACACTAATATATACAATGACCGATTAATATTATCAACATTTAAGGACATGTTGCTGAGGTTAATTTTTATAATTATGTTTATTTCATTTCATCTATTAAAATAATGATAATAATAGTGTCACTTACTCAAGATATTGTTTAAGAAGTTGAAAGTTAAACAACTGCAATATTGCACTTAAATATTTTACCTTCCAAAGAATTTAATAACCTAAATTATAAAGAGATTTTGCAAAGTATTTTCTCAAATATCATAAGAATGCCTCAAAACGTAATTTTATTACTTTAAATGGTAATAAATCTTTTATTTACGACTCACCCGAACAATTTTAACCTTCAAATGTTAAGTTTATTAAATTACAAAACAATAATTGGTTAAATATGAACTTATTTGTAAATTCTTACCCTTTTCAGCTGTGAGCAAATGATCCAGCACGAAATGATTCACACCCATTATCATCCTGCTTCCTCATAACGGTAAAAATACATTATATAGTGTCTCCATCTATTGACAAAAAACAGCTTTATAAAATATTAAAACACCCTATCATTATAATTTTTCGAAGAACTAAATGAAAATAGCCCATAAATAAATTTACACGTATAGAGAGACAGGGCAGTAGCCAGAAATTATATTGGGAGGGGGACATTGATTTTTGGGAATGATACTTCAATAAAACTACAGGTTTTCATATGTATGTATACTCCTAATGAGTATCATATACATTGTGATTTTAAAATATCAAAATAATTAGAAGATGCTATGAATAAATTTATAGCCTTGAATGAGTAATGTAGTAACTACACAATGAATTTAATAGTAAAATTAACTTTGGAAAGACGTAAACTACACATGGTGTTAAATCCTAACAGAAGTATAATCAAAGAAAAAGAATAATTTTGAAAGACAATTAAAATGTTCTAATTTTTACCTGCATGATATAAACTATGCTCTTTTTTAAATTTTCGCCAAAAAAATTTCACAATTTCTTGTGAAATATTGTGCAACAATATTGTGATGAGTTGTCAAAAGTGTTAGTCATTCTGCTCTCATTTGTCGAATAGAGTTAGCACCTACTGTTTAACTAAGCGTCACTGCTTTAAGCTCACTATTGTCTATGCACAGTTAGGCAGTGACACACACACAGGGTTCATTTTCTTTCCACGAAACAGTCTTTAAGAATTTCGGAGGGGGACCGGTCCCCTAAATCCCCCTTTGCCTACGGCCTTGTAGAGAGAAGTATTCCACTTTACTCTATAAAAAGCACAATGTTTAAATATGTTTTAAATATTTTTAAAGTAATATTAAATTAGACTTTTTCATATAGATTACATATATATAATCAAGAAATTAATAATAATATGAATAAAATATATTATTTGTGTGTATAAATTCCAAATTTTTGATCTAGGAGTCATGTTTTATCAATTCACAATTTTAAAGTAATTGATGTACACAAGTTTATCTAGAATAATTTTAGCAATTCTTTTCATAATCATGTGGTTTTTAAACTTTTTGTTAGAATTTCCCACACAGTAATTTAGAGTACTTACAATGATTAGTCTATATCCCGTGCTGTAATTTAACATTTTATTTAATGAAATACATCTGAATAATATTTTACATGGAGCACAGATTAGTTTTTAAATTGTTTATATATTTTGAGTTTAGGAAGCACTGATGTAT
The DNA here is from genome assembly GCA_032207245.1 of Pardosa pseudoannulata. Classification (NCBI taxonomy): domain Eukaryota; kingdom Metazoa; phylum Arthropoda; class Arachnida; order Araneae; family Lycosidae; genus Pardosa; species Pardosa pseudoannulata. Next base: position 14,894,436 of record CM063503.1, on the reverse strand, counting down.
AGAGTTTTTTGCTTTATTATTTCTTCTACTGCAAGCACTGTCTGGAAATATTTAATAAAGGTTCATTAAAATTAATCAGTTATGTCAGGAGATTCATAACTTTTTAATAGCATAAATTTTTAGTTATTTTATAATAAATATTTGAATGTCTAGTTAATAAGCAATCAACATTATTTCATTTAATTTTTTAGTGACATGTAAATTAAATGAAATTAAAAACTGGAAGAATTAAAACATAAACCAAACTATAATTCAAAACTGAGAATAAATTTAAAATACTCATAGTTATTATCCAATACAAATTTGTGTGCACCCCCAAAACTCCATTTTTATATTTAATTTATTGTGCAATTGATCCATTGTAGATAATGTCTTTTGATATATATTTATTTAGGAATAAAATAAACAATAAATATTAATAATTCTAAAGTAAAAGAATATATATTATCTTGTAAACAGTGCATTTTAGTTAAGTTTCAATCCATTCATTTAAAATGTTCATAAAACTGTGTTTTTAATTAGTAGTTAGTCTCTTAAAAGTTTTTTTTATAAATTTTCTACTATTTATTCTATTTTTTCATTAATAAACATATAAAAGCAATTATATATAAAAAACTTTAATCTATGAGAATTTTCTAGAATTTCTTTAATAGATGGCACCACTACATAATATTTAAAACAAATAGAAAATTTTCATAATGTATAGAAATATATTGAAAAATCTACTAATCTAGTTGTTAGTATTTTTTCGAAGAAAAACTCATTTATCAAAAATTTTTAATGTTTGTCTTTTACCTGTCTAATAATCCTTTATATACATCATGATTTCCCTATTTTATTTTGGTTGAGAAAATTTACATTGTTGTATACTGTAGCTTCACATTCTTGTTAAAACTTCAAATATAAATGTAATGTGATAATGTTAGAATTAATTTTTTGATTCTATTGCCTATGAAAAGTGAATAGTTAATGAATTGTTTGTATTATTTTTAATGTTATTTTATTAAAATTTCTACATATAAACCAACAAGATTCAACAGCCATTTAGGTAGCTCAAGCGGTCTTCCAAATTATTAAAAGTTTTAATTTGCATTATAATTAATTTACATAACAAAATATCATGCAATTTTTATCATACATAACATATAATCAAGCAAATAATTAATTCTGCATAATTTTATCTAAGAGTTATTAGATAAGACATTCCATTACTTTTTTATGCTTTTTTAACTACAAATTCTTTTTACAAATAAATACAATCCTTAAAAAAATTGAAATAATTTAAATGAGTATTATATTTCTAATTTTTGACATAAAGCTTTTAAAAACATTTTTAAAACCAAATATTCCTAAGAATATCTCTATATTAAGAACTTTTTTATCTTTAACAACACATATATGTGTCAGATGGCGCCACTATTTTTGAAAAGGAGCTGCAATGTGCTTTATGTATATTACTGACTACTTTCATAATGCTTTAAACGAATATGAATTTTCTGAATATGACAGAAGATTTTACGTACTTAATTAACCTTAATTTTTTTTAAATTTAAAATTTTGATGTTTTAATCTCAATATTTCTTATAAACAAAATAATGTTGCAGATAAGATTAGATTTGTAAAACGAGGCATTACATTTTAGTTACTTAGTATGTAAAAATCCCTTCAAAATATCTATTATATTAAAATTAATGATACTCATATTTCAAAATTAACTCAATAGTTTCAACGATTTTCCGCCTAATCCGAACTATTTCTAAAAAGAATATATGATGGAAAAAGAAAGAATATTCGAAGGCAGGCCAGAAGCTAATATTAAATTGTTAGCTTTAATGTTAACTAACAGTTTAGTTTATTAAAAAAAGCATAAAATATTAATCACAAATAAGCATGAATAAAGACACAAATATGGGGTTAACAGACTTGCTTACTTATTTATCTATATTAATACAAAGGAGTATTTATATGTCTGTCTGTATACAAGATTGCGCATAGACGTTAAGCGATATGTCATACTGTAGTTATTAACAATTAGAACTTTTTACTGAAATAAAAAATATTTTTTTAAATTTTGGATACAGATGTATTATAGAAGCTGTGTTTTTTTCGCCATATTTGGCGATTTTTTGGCGGTTTTATGGGACGTGAGTAGTGGGGCATGTGTGTTTGCCTTGACTTTGGTGAAGGGGTATGGAAGCTTTGATGTGTTCTTGCACCCCATTGGTGTAAGTGATTTCTGACGTCAGTACCGGGCTCTATTCGAGAAATTTGCCTCTTAACTGTTCTTTTGACTTCCAGTCGCCTAGGTCAGGTTCTATTTTTTTTTTTTTTTTTTTTCTGTTATCATTTTCTGGAATTTGGTAATTTAGCTATGGCGAGTGTAGTTATTTCGGTTCTTACTATTTTTGAAATTGTTAGAAAGTATCAGGATATTCTAAATCAAACAAGATGGTTTCGTTTGGAATATTTCTTTTTAGGTTCTTAACATTTCTGGGATTTAGTAATTTAATTAAGGCGGGTGTTGTTATTTTGGTTCTTACTATTTTTGAAATTGTTAAAAAGTATCAGAATATTCTAAATCAATCAAGATGGTTCGGTTTGGAACATTTTTTTTTTTGTTTTTGACATTTTCTGGGATTTAGTAATTTAGCTATGGCGGGTGTAGTTATTTCGGTTCTTACTATTTTTAAAATTGTAAAAAAGTATCACGATATTCTAAATCATACAGATGGTTTGGTTTAAAACATTTTTTTTTTGTTATTAAAATTTTCTGGTATTTAGTAATTTAGCTATGGCGGGTGTAGTTATTTCGGTTCTTATTATGTTTGAAATAGTTAAAAAGTATCAGGATATTCTAACTCAAACAAGATGGTTTGGTTTAAAATATTTTTCTGGGATTTAGTAATTTAGTTATGGAGGATGTAGTTATTTCGGTTCTTACTATTTTTGAAATTGTTAAAAAGTATCAGGATATTTTAAATCAAAAAAGATGGTCTGGTTTGGAACACAACAGTTAATTTCTTTGCAATACGAGGATTGATAAAACCTGGACTTACTGATTATGAAATGGCTGGTGTAGTTATTTCAGTTCTTACTATTTTTGAAATTGTTAAAAAGTATCAGGATATTCTTAGGTCTGAAGTGGTTTTTGCATTTCATGCTAAACTCCACGTGTGTGGGGATGACGGTATTCCGAATCAGAGTTTTTTTTTTTTTTTTTGTATTTGGTAAGTAAAAAAGAATTATTTCAAAGTTCTTTTAGAGAGGTAGGAGTGTTGAAGAATGTTTGTGGCGCTACCCTTTCCAATTTACATCTGTTATTAAATTTATTTTAAATCTCTTTTATTACAAGAGAGGGAGAACCCCCCTCACATGTTAGATTTTTTATAATATTAGTGCTTATTAAAATGCTATATATTGTGTTTATGCTTTATGCTGTTGATATATATCATAAATATTACTAATCTATTATTTTTTAAATAACGTAATAAATGATAATTATCATGCTAATTTTATTTTAATAATGATTTAAATTGTTAGTTTTTTTTTAAGTTTTGTTAATGTTGTGTTTCAAATATTCCGTGTGACCCCCGCCATGATTTTTTTACTTGGCGATTTTTCACAACACGTGTTTTTCTATTGGTCTCCATAAAAAAAAATGGTGGACGAGGCCGGTGTCTATAATGCATGTGTTCCAAATCTTATTCAATTAGCATTATCTCCATGACATCTCCATGATTAGCATTAGATTGTTTTGATATCATTACTTTTTAATTTATAAGAAATGTATTTTCAAATACAATGTTATTTATAATGTAATAAACTAAAAAAAAGAACTCTATACTTTTTGTAAGAAGATGCAGTAAAATTAAGTAATTAGCAGAAGTCTAATTTAGAGTAGCTGGCTCAGACAGAAAAACTGTCTAAGTTTCATTACGGTTAAAGTTTTCTAAAGCTGTCTACAGTTAGTGAAAAATGTTTACGGGAGAAACTGTAATGTTTAACAGAAAACAATTGTTATATAATTTTTTTTTTAAATTTTACTCGGTTTTTTTTTATCACAACGCTTTTTGACGATTTCAGGGAGAAAATTGTAAAATTTCTTTATTGTAAAATTGTGATAATAGATGGCGACATAAGTCTTATGGGAGGATGCGATATGATTTCCTATATCATGAATTGCTAGAGATTTCTATTCGTGATTTTATATGATTTCGTTTACATTTAACTCTTTCTATCTCACCAGAAGGAAATCAAAATATATTTCCTTAAATGTTAGAATAATTTTTACCAAGCGTGTAAAAAATATTTTAATTAATGTAAAATAAAATAATAAGAAATACTGGCAAAAAATTATATTCTGTAAAATAGATTCTTATTTCTTATAAATAGTGTAAACTACTTTTCACAAAAATAGTGCTGTATATTAGTTATTTGTGTGTTTCATTTACTTTTTTCGCCCACAGGTTTTAGATTAATCTGAAATAAGAATTTTTCTTCCTAAACCTCTCGATCAACTGTACTTCAAAGGATTCTCCTCATCTAAGCAATTAAAAATATTGTTTGAACATTTAGGTCACTAGTTTTAGCATTTGCTACTACGAAGCTGCAGATATTTATTGGGATTTTATTATATTTGGTTTTGTTTGAAGTGGTACCATCTACTTTTTGCACACGAGTTATAATGAGACCGGGACCTACAGTTTAGATCCGAATCCGATCGGCTACGAACTTCCATGCTACTGTGGGTTTCAAACCCACGAACTCTGGTATCGAAGGCCAGCATCCTAAAGAATCGGCCACCGTTCGTAAAACATTATATATTTACCCGATATTACTCTCTATAACAGTGATTCTCAACCTGTTTTAAGATACCGCCGAAAGTACTAAGCGCAGGTCCTCGTGCGGCGGAAGTCACGTCAGAGAGGGCGGAGCCTAAGGAGTCGTGGTCGTGACGTCACGGCCGCCATGTTGGTTTTCAAAGTTTAGTGGTAACATTGCGATTGGTGTGGTAACATTGCGAACTTAGAATTTTTTAGGAAATTAAATTACTAATTAAGTAAAATCGAAATATTATAAAATATACTTTCGAAATTAAAATATAAAATAAATTTTAGTTTAATAAACATAAAATATTGATGGATACCACGTGAGATATATTTGGGACGTTGTAATTTTTGTGTATACCGCGAGGGATATATTAGGGACTTGTAAAATTTTTTAATCTTTATTTATTTTCAGTCCATTCCTTTATTATTTTCGTTTACGAAACTTGTTTGAACTTAAATTTATTTTCCATTTTTATAACATAATTTTTTTTTTAAATTTTAATTTCGAAGATTTATATTTTTTAACATCCAAAAATATTTTCTTATATTTTGAAAACTTAATTTTATTTTATACTTTAATTTCGGAGATTTATAACTTTAAAACTTAAATTATTTTTATATTTTAATTTTAGATGTTAATATTTATAAATATTAAATATATATTTTAATATTACTGAAAATTTATTTTATACTTTTTAAATCTTAAATTTTTTCTATATTACAACTTCAGAGATTTATGTTTCATTTAATATTTAAAATTAATTTATAGTCCAATTTCGGAGATTTTTTTTCAAACCAAAATTTATTTTATATTTTTGTTTTTAAATTTATTTATTGACTAATAATTCGAATCTTAAAGTTTACGAATGTACATGGTGGTGGCAGTATTCGAACCCGAGTCTCAGCTTGTCGGGGGACATCGGAAACATGTCTGAACGCGTGCTGCACCTGTCGGGTGCAATCGATTGACGTCATAACCCACCACGTGGAGCGGGATCTGAGATTGTCTTGTTCGTACGCTGCGGAGGGGTATTTCAGGTTGTCGTGTACCTATTGGATGCAGTACTTGTTGATTTCACTGGCGGGAGAGAAAAACGAAGTAAAATGAAAAAATTTAGTTATTGTGGTATGTAGAGATGTAAAAAACCCGGAATTCTGAAGAGGTGGGAATAAACCCGGAATTTTGGGAACTTTGGTAAGAAATCATTTTAAGAATGTTTACATTTACTTTTTTCAACAGTGGCTATTTAAGAATTAGCATATTATTTCTAAGAGATTTATTTTAACTTTTTTTATATTTTATATATAATAAATATATATATATATATATATTCAAGAAATAATAGCAACGAGCATTTAAATGATTTTATAATAGTACTTATGTCATTAATGACCCTGTTAGTCTTATCAAACAAATGACTGGTTGCTTCAATTTTAATTGCTAATATAATCATTATATACATTATTTTTTATCATTATTTATTATCTAAATTTCTCTATGCTGAAACTTTTCCCCTCTTTTTATAATATAAAAACAAATATCTTTAAATTTAAAATAACTGTTTACTATTTTTTGTAATACATATATAATTTACATATGTCATCCAATGACACTGTTGCATTTTGTGTCCAATTTTTACACATACACACACACACTATATATATATATATATATATATATATATATATATATATATATATATATATATATATAGAGAGAGAGAGAGAGAGAGATGTTATCCAAGAAAAATAATGATTGATGGGTTTTGTGACGCTACAGATTATTGCCTAATATTTATGTAATAATAAAAATATTGGATATTTCTCAAAGAAAAATTAGACTCATACTTTCATGCTAAACAGGATACCTTGCCAAATATAGTTAGTGAATCCCAATTATTCAATTTTTTTTTCATATCATATAGCGTAGTTCAATTTTGTGAAAATATCCACTTTTGAGGTCTATAACAAAGACAGAAGAAAATGGTGGTTCTCATTTTGTCATAGGAATTGGCGACTTCAAAATTCCCATGTTTTGGAAATTTTCAAAATTCCCTTCCTAGAAAACCCGGGTTTTTTTCCACTACTCACAACTCTAGTGGAATGGCAATGTACTCTGTTAGATAAGCAAATTCTAATGTATCAGCACTTCAGAACCTATGATGTAAAGTAAAATCAAATGTGGTACTATCTGGCTGCAGAACTGGTGGATGTAGTATTAAAGACAGGGGAAAACGAAATCTGTTCGCTGGCTTTTTGGTTTTTCGTTTCGCCTCTCCCCTTGCTTGCTCGAAATTGTTACATCGACCTCGTCGATGGTTAATACGAATTGGTTGAGCTGAATACCTATGTGCATATATAAGGTACTATGAATTATTCTTTAGGTTTTATTATATTGTGTAAAGAGCCTCATCTGTGAAATTCTTAACTTATTGTTTACGTTTATCATTTTACTTTTGCACCTACTTATTTGTTCTAGTTAAATATTTCGTTTACTTTAGAAAGTAATGTATTTTCTGCTATACATATGTTTTAAGTAGTTAATGGACTTGTACCAAAATATTGTAGTCATGGGAGTAATTTAGGGGGGAAAGGGGGGCAATTGCCCCCCTCCCCAGAATTTTTAGAGGAGTGGCAAACTTGTAGTTTTGCCCCTCCAGAATTTTAGGGTTTAATTCATAAATAAAATTTTTGATTCGCGTTTTATTGAGTTTTGAAATTATTTTTTTTAATATGCTTAAGATGTATTCTAATTAATGTTATCATCCTTTCCTGTGAATTTTTCAAAAAAAGTATAGGTACTTGAACTTGTAGTTTTGCTCCTCTAGATTTTTAGGGTATATTAAAATTTTGAGTCGACATTTTGATGAATTTTGAAATTATTCTATTTTTAGTTGTATGGTTATCATCCTTCCTTGCGAATTTTTTAAAGCAAGTATAGGTAATCGTATTTTATTTACAATACAGACCTATACAGGAAATTCATACATAAACATGGACACCTCGAGTGACGGAAATGACCCTTAAGGGAGATAAATGGACACAATATGGTCTGGGGTGAGCATAGAATTCAGTCATTAGTCTCTAAACGAGTTTTTTTTTTCTCTTGAAAAGGGAATTGAACATCTGGTCGGCATAAGTATCGCCCCTTAAACTCTACTCTTCGTGGGATCGTTTGCGTGACTGGGCTAATTACTATTCTAATCAAGCTATTAAATAAGTGTCATATAATCTTAAACTGGAAAAGCCTAACAATCCAAAAGTTGTAAGCATAAGGAATTCATACAAATCTCTCACCGTACCTAGTTCATTATCAGCCTAACGAACGATTTATATAATAAAATTTTAAGTGACAAATTTAACTAGGCGGAAGGCCAGGGAATCCAGCTAACCCATCATTCGTGTAAGTGATTAAGTAGTTGCATAATGAAACGATACTGTCCGCCCTTGACTATTTCAGATTTCCAACTTGGATAGTATTTAAAATTGTTAGATTGCAGTGTATAGAGTTCCGTTGGCAAATATCGTGCAAATTAGTAAGTACTTTTAATATTTTTTCTTTAGTTTTACTTTTTGTGTGTTTCTATTTGCATAGAAAATTTTAAAGCAAGTATAGGTACTCGAATAACTGTATGCTTCTCGACTTTTTTAAAGACTTTTTTTCAGGAATAATCACATGCTATCGAAAAAGGAATTAGCATGATTCTTCTTAAGAAACTTCAAGATTCTCCAACAGATTTCTTGTTTGAAGGACATAGTCAGGAGTATTCAGGGGATTAATATTCAGGTATTAGAAATAAAAAAAAAATACTAGTGCAAAAGCTGAAATCGTTTGATTTGGTTTGGAATGCTACGGTCTACTTTTTTGCAACACGAGGGCTAATGAGACCGGGACATACTGCTTAAAAGCAGATTCAGAATGGCTACGAACATCCATGCCACAGAGGGATTCGAACTCATGAACACCGAAGGTCAGAACCCTAACCATTCGGCCAGCGCTATGTACTGAAATCATTTAGATATCTAGCTGGGTAGGATAGTTAGAAAAGTATAGGGTTGGTATAGTCGGTCCTTCCAGACTTTACTACAGGTAAAAAGCAATAACCACCAGGACCTTCCATATATAAGGGAGTAGGAAATTGGTTTTAGGAACGCTTGCGGGTAAAAAGAGTACTTCTTTCCGGTCATTTATTGTGCTATTCAGATATAAAGCTGGGGACTTTTTCTGACCGGAAAGTTGTCATACATAATGACTTTGATGAGTTAAACAGTATTCGAATAGTGAGAGCACATAGACTACTACTCTAATTCATCGCTTTATGGATAGAGACAACTGAGAAGAAATTGGGAAAATTTTTTGCAAGTATCCGAGATGAGCATACTTATATATAAGGTAAACAAATTGAACTTGTTCATTTTCTGTCAAACTTAGGCTTTTTCTTCAGTTATACTTCTGTTTTTAAAATTAGAATTTAATGTCATGTATAGTTTATATCTTTTCAATGTTTATTTTATTATTAAATCCATTGAGCAAATATTTAATTAAACATCCCAAACCTTTAAAATTGTACACTATATCATTTTTTTATTGTAAAACTACATTTGTGCTATGATAATCATTACTTATTAGGAGTATACATGCACAACAAAACCTGTAGTTTTACTGAAGTATTAGTCAAAAATAACAGTGTCTTTCCCCTGGTCCCCCTATGAAAATAATTTCTGGCTATGGCCTTGTTTTGTTTTATCTTCTTATGTGATTGTGAATCTATGTTATGTATTTTGCCATGTCCCTTGGATATTTGTTTATTAAAACCCATCCTTAAAGGATGCCTATGCAAGGGTTGGAAGTTCTCATTTAAATAAATGAGACAGTTTTCACTCAAGTTTCCTTCTTATATTACAAGTTTTCTCTTAATTTTCAAATTTCAAAATGTTTTTAGTGTTTTTTGTAAAATGTTTCTAATTTGTAGGTGTGTATGGGGGAGGGGAGTTGCTCATTAAAACTGTATATCATAAAAATGCACTTTTGGAATTTTTTCTAAATTTTCATGTTTTAGAGTAAGTTTTAGGTACATCTGTTAGCTATATAAATCATTTGCCCCGCACCCTGCTCCTCCTAAATTATACCCATGATGCTAAATAAATTAAGGAGAAAAAGGCAAAAAATTAGAAGTTTACTAAGAAAAATATAGAATAAGATAATGCAACCTTTTGAGGCAAAGGTTATAAATAATGCTTTAATACAGATTTCAGAACATCATAAAAAGTAATCAGATATTCAAATTAGATATGGAAATTCGAAATACTATAACTAATTTAGATGAATTAGAAGTACTTTCAAGTCAAGATCTAACAGATAAATAATTGAGCTGTAAATCAAATAATAAATGCAGAATGAGTATGAAAATACTTTTTTTGGGGAATTCAGTGCTAAAAGAAGTTATACATGTTATAATAAAGTAAACATTCTTTAACCGAAATGAAAATGGATTTTATTTTACTAAAAAATTCAGGAATTTTGAGACTACTTTAACAGTTACATTTACAAAGTCGATAAATTTATTTATCTATAAAACTTTTTGAAAGGTTTGACATTAATATCACTTTAAGGTTTAAATGTAACTGAAAATATACCCAAATAAAGTTATCTCCCAACCCCCTATGACGGAAGCTAACATTTCAAAGTACGTCATTAATTTGATCAGATTTGATCAACATATCAATGATCAGTTAAAAGAAATGATTAAAAAACTGTAAGGGGGGAGGATAACTTTATGGATTTTTTTAAATGATCTTATAAACATGAACGATATATCATTCGAATAAGCGTCGTTAGATCAGATTCTATCAACCATTTTTGAAGTTTAATCAACACCGAAAATGCACTAAAATCAACCTCAAATGTGTCCTAAATAATCCCCCACCCCACCAATTAATTCACACACATTAGAATATTGGGACAATTTAAGTGTCATTCAAAAGAGTATCATTAGATCTGATTTAAACAACCATTTTTGGCGCTTTATATACATTAGAAGTGGCTAAAATTGTACCCAAAGGTGCCTCAAAACAATAAATTATCGCCCACCCAAATAGGGACAATTATTCCGACAATGGGGAGCTCCCATGTCGGAATTATGGGACAATTTTACTGTCATTCGAATGAGCATCGTTATGCATTAAATACCAGAGTAATCCCAAATGTTCAGCTGGGAGGTAGTTGCTCATCTTCGGTACTGGAGTTCTCGGGTTCGAATCCCGCTGATGGCATGGATGTTCGTAGCCGTTAGGAATCGGGTTTAAGCAGTAAGTACCGATCTCACCAGTCCTTGTTATCAAAACAGTAGACCGTAGCGCTTCAAAACCAAACCAAACCAAAAATGTGCATCAAAATATCCATGTTGTAATTTCAAATACTCCTAACTATTAGTTTTATAATATGTAAGAACTTCAAAATATACTGAAATCTAAATATTATTTTTACATTTCAGAACGACTCACTGATATTTAAACGCATTTGCAAAGTAAAACAGTACTTACATTATAATCATAATGTGTGTTTGATTGAAGAGGAGAGAAAGGAAGACAAATTATTTGACATAAATATGTAGCATTATGCACTCAAGAAAATAAATTAAGTCTGTATCTTTGGAAAAAATCAATTTGTTTTTAAATTGGATAAAACCAGCTTAATTTAATTTTACTCCGTTGAATTTTATTTTTATTTAGTTGATTTACTGGGTATTTAACGTTTAATCTTACCTCTCTTCGATGGTGACAGATATGTTTGCAAGCTTAAAGAAACAGAACATTTTTCGGCAGAATAAATGAAAAGAACCATCATATTTTGTGATTTGCAACAATTTTTCACGTTTAAGATTTAGCCATTGTGACTAAATAAACAATAAATAATAGTTAAAAAAGAGTTAAATATTATCGTATTAGGATTATCGGATATTCATTATTGAAAACTTTTGCCCCTCCCAGTTGAAACTGCCAACTTACGCCTATGATTGTAGTCCAACACACTCGTGAAGTATTAACTTATCCTTTAGGAGTTAGCATTAGCACACTTCGTACTTGTCCTTGTTGCTACACTTTTCTGATTTATTCAGCTCTTATTTTTTATTTTTTTGGAGAAACTTTACAGAGAAAGGCCTTAGTAGATGAATATATCTTCATCTTACGCTACAAAACAGCTGTCTGTTCTAGCTATTTTATTTAATTTTTTACTTAACAATTACTTTACTCAAGTGTTAGTTTCAAAAGTCTTATTTAAATTTAGTTTTAAAAATTATAAGTACATTTTAGTTTAATTAAGTCGAGTATTTCCTGAAATTTTTTGTAATCAATTTATTTCTAAAATATTTCAAAATGTTCACCATTCTTCCTTGATGTTTTCTATTTTTTTACATGTGACTTACATTTTTATTTTCTCTTATTTTTTTAGTTTTCCTCGCATTATGCGACTAAGAAACGTAGGACGGGTGATGGCAATGTATTTTCCGTAGAGCCTAGAATGAGGAAAAAGCTGCTATGGCAAGAACTCAAGACATGGAAATGGCTGTTGCTACAGATTCCTGCTCGAGATTCAAGCGTGGTTGTGCTCCTCCGAACGTCATTTCTTTGGGTGGTGATTGCTTCTTCACATATTCCTTGTTTATGGGACAGACAAGGATTCATATAAGAAAATGTCTGTCTCGACAATTATTTTCATCCTACTAGAGGAGTACGTGTGAACCCAGAAGTTTGGCTGTCATTTTGTGAGCGGGCAAACAAAATAGCTCAAAATCCTAAGATATATCCAGCTATCGTTGAGAATGACTTTTGTGTGTCACGACAAAAGATAGACGATGAAATAGTTTTTGCATTCCAGCGTGTATACCAGAGGAAAAAAAACTTAATTTGTAAAGGTAAATGAAAATCAGTTCACGACTCTTCGCCTGCATTCACCCGATATCATTAATCAGGTCAAAAATGGCCTCATTAGATACGATTTATTCGATGCCATTTTTTTTTAACCAAGGGAAAACCCCAAGGTCATTCCACCTTGAGAAGGTGTCAACCACAAAACCCTCAAATCTCTAAATCAACCGATGCCCATCCTGGGGGCGTGGCTTCCCCCAATCACTCTACCAAAAATCCTCCAAATTCGGTGGGTTCCAAACAAGACTCTAGAGCTGATGACCTTAAGATCACCTTTACGGATTATCTTGAAAGATAATAAATATTCAGCTGATTTAGGGGCCCAAATGCCCCGCCAGTTAAGAGTGACTCCAATGGCGTGTACAGTTTCCACGTCATAGACCTTTTACAGACCGAATAAATGTAGAATCAGGTTATTTACAAAGTATTAGAAAATTGGCTGAATTTAACTCAGTATAGTCATTTATTATTTGAACTTCCACGATAATGCTGGTGTTTCCTCTAACAATAACAATATCAGGCTTGCGATTGGCATCACCGATGTTAATTATAGGTTCAACAAATATCTGTTCATTTCTCACTAAAAGGCCACGCACAATGTAATTCATTATAGCATTATGCCTTTCAATTCGAAACCCATGTGTCCGATGACAGCACTGAATAATATGATTCGCAGACTCAACAGCCGAGCATCCGGCAGAACAGGCACGATCTCGAATCCTTCCTCGTGCAAGACGACTCCGACACAGGACAGCAGCGAACCTCGTCTGGACACATCCAGTATAATCCCTACCGCTCAGGAAACTCGTACCATCTGAAATCCATCGATGCGCAGAGGGGACCTTATCCGCATCTTTCAGTTCAATACCATCAATATTGTTGATAAGCCTCTGCCGCATAAGGCGATTCACTTTGGCTTTTGAGTCAACTGCACAGCCATCCTGGATAACAAACCTCTTGGCACGGGCCAGCCTTTCTTGGAGGAAACCAGGAACGGATCCAGTAGTAATCCTCATCAGCTTACATAAATTTTGCAGACGGGAATGCCGGAGGACTGGAATCGACCATCTGAGAGAAGGGATCCCCAGTCCACCATCGGCAACAGCAGAATGAAAAAACGCAGTCGGCACATCAGCAGGAAGACGAAGCCAGGATCGCACAGCAGCTCTGAGAATAATGTCGCACTTTTTTAATTGGCCTATCGAAATACGTCCTAGAGTAAATAAATGGTAAAAGGAAGGTAATAAATGAGTATTGAGGGCGAAAACACGTTGTTGAGGTTTTAACGGAGCTCTTTTTAACCTGTCTAGCTTAGTAATAAGTAAACTTGGAATGGCCAAACGTTTAAATACAGTGGCCAGAAACGGAATGCCCAAGTAATCAAATTCGTCCTTAATGTCTAAGGCTTCAATGGGAAATCCATCAACTAATAGATTAGATTTTACAATCTTAAATTTCTTCTCTTTTCCCGAAGGAAAAACAGACATCGAGAAAGATTTCAGAAAATTGATTTTTAAGCCCATGGCAGAATGGCGAAGGGAGGCAATGTCCAAAAGGGACTGCATACCTCCAGTTGTTGAAGCAAAAAAAAATGATATCGTCTGCAAAAGCACTTCCATTCCAGATACCACCATCAGAAAAGCGATAGCCAATATGTGGTGGAAGAGCACGAAACACTAAATCGATCACTAAATTAAAGATAAAGGGGCTCAAAGGGTCCCCCTGGCGAACACCACGGATTGGCTTAATAGGATCGGAAACACCATCGTCAAAGAATAGTGAGGATGAAGAATTATTGTAAATAAATAGAAGATATTCTTTTAGAGAGGCAGGTAAACCGAAAAGATCACATAACTGGGGAAGGAACCTATGGTCTAAACTATCAAAAGCTTTCTGTAAATCTAAGCTAACAATGACCGCTGGCTTAAAATTAGATTTCGCATCAAATAGAATAGCATCTAGCAAAGCCGAATTATGGAGAGTGCCATCCATCCAAACGTAGCCCTTTTGTCTTGGATCGTAAGAAATAAAATTCCTCAATCGACCCAACAAAATATTATGGAAGATCCTCACCAAAATCGAGCAAACCGAGATGGGCCTAAAATCACCAGGACTAGCAGCGGCCACTTTCTTGGGAAGCAGAAAAGTGTTAGCTTCCAACCAAGAGAAAGGCACCCTACGGCAGTACAATAGACTGTTGAAAATCTTCACAAGGACCTCCCAGGGGAGACCTCGCAGGATCCTAACAGAAATTCTATCGGGACCAGGAGAGAAACTTGCAGCAGGAAAGGCAGCCTGGGCTTCGTCTAACGAACAAGGGCCCCAAACATCTCTGTCGGTAACTGTCCAGTCCACAGCAGGAGCGGCATCCGGAAAGGTAGGAATCGACTCCTCGCGCGAACAGAAAATATTTCTCCAAAAGAGGTCGAAGGTCTCTCGTAACAGCTTGCTTCTAGGCGACATCCACGAGTTGTCAAGAATACCAGAAATCAGGCGGGAACGGTTCTTCCGGTAAAGTTTCTGGGCACTGGCATACTCTTCTCCTTTGTTTCCTAGATTTCAAAATAGAAGCAGGAGGATCGTGGCGAGTCACTCTCCTAATAAAGGAGAAAGTGAACCAACGGGACCCTAAAGAAACTAGCATGAGAATGGCAAAATCACAAGACACACCGGGAAGACTCTCAATAAGCTCATTTACCTCAGCGTGAGGAGGGGACGACGACGGTAAAGCGAGCAGAACCTGATGAACATCTTCCTTAGTAGCGGCCACCAAGAGTTCAGCCTGGGACAAGAAGCCCACATCACGTCGATCACTTGTAGCCGGAAACTGCGTCGCAACAGGCACCACCTCCGGAGGTACCACTACAAGGTCTTCCTCTGCCTGAATGCACGGAGTAGGAACTACTTCCACCATGCAAGCCGAATGGCCGGAAGGTCCAGCTTCTGTAAGGTCTCTCAGGAATCCTTCAACGAGACGCTTGTAAGCCTGCTGCCGACGCTTGCCCTTAATTGCCTCCACAGTCCTGGAAGAGGAAAAAGAGGCTAATTGATTATTCAGATCCGATATGCCCGCAAAAGTGAGCTCAGCCTCCTTAAAAGACATCATCTTCGTCTCCTCGTCAGTCCACCTAGCCCGCACTCTCTATCGAAATTTTCTCATTTGCTTCGGAAGGATGAGCTCGACGAAAATGAACGCCGAGCCCAGTCTTAGTTGTAAAAGAACGGGAGCATACAACACACGGGAAACCCGCTTCAGAAGGAAGATTGGTGGTATCGGTAGATGTTAGAACACTCGAGGAACTTGGACCCCCTCCCAGAGGGGTAGGGGTATCAACTTTTCTTCTTTTCGGGCCAAAAAAATAAGACCCTGGAAGGGCTGGCAACCCCAGGGGGCCCTGGTTCAGACAATGTACATGTTGGTCTGGAAGGACAAGTCCAACCAGTCACTTTTGCGGCACGGTGAGCCCTGTACATCATCCTAGTACTCCCGGCTAATGTCAAGCAGAAATACCGGTTTCCCTGCAGACATGCCCACCAGGACTTCTTCAGGTCACCCTCCACAAGTGGTTGGTTCAGAAACAAAGTCCCTCCAGAACACAGGAAAACCAACAACCCCAGAAAAGAAAACCTTCCTGGGGTCTCCATCCCTGTGTCCCTTGAGCGAACATGCCCGGCCACAAGAGTAACGAACCCACAATACCTGCTCCAGTAACAATAGGCGAGCACGTACAGAAACGAGGCGTGTGGTCATCGGAAAAGACAGCTGTGGCACATAGATATGTCACAGTAGGTTTCCAAGGAATTGTTTATGACGTTCCAAAAAATCATTTTCTTTGCTTGAATTTTATATTTCACAGAAGCCGATGAGACTATTTCTTGTTCTACATTTATTTCGAGGTGAACATTCGTACATTCCGGAGATTTAAGCGTAGGAAAAGTCACAAATTTTGGAAGAACTTGTAAATACCTTTTGGCTTTCTCATCCTCAGCTAACTTTTCTTTTAGGATGACTTGCAACTGTTTATCCAAGTCAGATAAATGTTCTTCCTCGAACTGTTGTTCTGTCTGCAAGCGCAAGTAGAAGTTTACGGGCGAATTCCATTAATTAAAATACTGAGTATAGAAACAGCAGCAGGATTTAGTATTGTCAAAAACCAGTCTGCTATTTGAAAGAGAAGTCTACGTTTCTTAAATATAGGTACTCTTTTGTCACCAAAACGGTGCTTTGTCCTTTTATATGGAGAAAACTGGTGTTGCTGACGTTTACTGAGGGGGACGTGTCCTTTCAATACATTAAGCTTGCATTTACAAACTCTTTTGATCAAACTGTTAGGACATTTACGGAGTAAGGCATCGTGCTGGTTACATTTACTTAAAATCTTAAGATGTTCGACGTCCGCGTGAGATGATATTCTGGGAACAAATGAACTTTATTCAAGATTGTCTTTTATAAAGGAAGAGTAGGCAGCTGCCTCTGTAAGGGCACAGTGATAAAAATTTGATGGATGATCAGAGGACGACACTTTGGAATTTATTTCCAAGTTTTTTACTTGAGGGTAACCAATATTATTCAAATCAAGTATATTTCCCCTCGTAAGCTTTAACATTTTCTCTAAAGCTTTTATGTAAATGTTTGCATAAGCAAATAACATCCTGATAATGTGAAGTAAGGATGAGTAAGATAGCCGATTTCCCAACTTAATCCATGACAATTTCGTGTGTCAACCATGCATATGTTTTTTCTGTTTGGTCGATAAATGTTCCCGGGGGCAGAGGAACAAATGTCCACCATCAGTGATAATTTCGACCTACGTCCTAAAAAGTATGAGGGTGTAGCTGAAAGCCCTCTAATTAGGCGACTGCCACAGACATGTTACTCCTAAAAAGACTAGAGCGCTAAGGACTACCGAGGTTACAAGGTTATAAGCCAACTGTAATTCCTGGGCCGAGCTCTCTAATCCAGAGATTTCTTACAGTAAGCAGAGAAATTGACAACGAGCAGAGCATTAAAACAACTAAAAGATAAAAGATGGGGTAGGATGATGGATTCGTGAGTCCATAACACAATAACTAAAGAGTAGAAAGTTTAGGGATACAAAACACAATATTTTTTTAGCCAGAGACATCTGAACAGTTGTAATAAAAATTTGACGTATAATTTTTTTAAAAATTAAAATAAGAAAATAATAGTTTAAAAATCAGAAAGAAACTTAAAGAGCTTCGAAAAATATTAACTGAAAATATGCGTAAATTACATTAATTGACAGTATATGTGATCCCACCTATACAGTTCTTTGGGACACGTTCTCCTTCTTATCACCTTGCAACATTTCCGACACTGATATATCTAAAATAAAAAGAGAGTTTAGATATTTTTTTTCTGAACAGTTTCACAGAAATTATAAAAGTGTAATAAATTATATATAAAATGAAGTATTCGCTTACCTCGTTACAAATGCCTCGTTGCTTGTGTACATCGAAGCATATCTGAGACTGACAGTTGCGGTCGCAATCATTACATCTAATTTTAATATTTTCTAGGCAATCTGGTGTGCGGCAAATGTGACAAAGAACTGCACATCTGTGGTCCTCTACCCTCTTGAACGCTTTTTCACATTTTCCACAATAATTTGGTTGCCCATATAATGCTGCGGGATTTCTGATGACATCATAATGTGTACCATTATGCCACAAGTAGATCTTGTGTGCATTTTCTGCTCCCTTGTAAATAACCTGAAAAGTTTTACTGAATTGTAATACCCATTCTCGTTTTTACAAAAAAAAATTTTAAGTCTAGAATTTTTCAAACTGAATATACTTACGGAATTCATTGCTGTTGTACTTATCACAACAACTTGAACTTTTAGAATTCTCTAAAAAAATTTTATTTCATCTAACCCGCAAGGTCCTTCGGGAATGTTTGTCACAGCATGGAGGGCAACAGCTCTTCTAGTTAACAGCGAGTTTCTTTGCTCTCTTAAAGCTTTTATTTCTGGATCCTTTTTACAATTCGCTGTAGCCAGAAGCATAGCTTTTGCACAGCAGACTTGTGTGTCATCCTCTGCTATACTAATGATAGAACTTTTAACTAGTCTATCTAAATCAGGCAGCAGAAGTTTCCTCCGACCTCCTCCTCTAGGACGTTCTATAGTTATAACGTCAGCTGAAAATCCTTCATTAAGGAGAATTGTGTCTTTTGATTGTAACACTTTCATTATACAGGACAAAATTACCTCTGCTGTCATGCTCCCAACTTTAATCAGACCAGTTGATATCGGCCTGTCCAGCCTATCGTGTATAATGCATAAGCGTATAAGATCATCATTATGCAAACTTCTAGTAGCTGCAGATAGTATACTTTCAAATAAGCACCGTACTGTATCTATAGTCCCTCCAAGTGTGACTCCCTGTGCATTTTCAGGAAGATGATCAGGATCGATCATGGCAGTATATGTTGTTTCAACTGCATTATATTTTTTATTAACTTTCCTACCTCTTTGAAATAAAGTAACGGCAGAATTTAACTATAAAAAAAGGAGAGAAAAATGTTAAAATATAATAACGCTAAAATTAAAAAATAAATATTTTTATTACATGTACATTCACTCTTTATACAATCAGTTTTTTCTTACACTGTTATTTCCGTCAGTTTCCAGTCGTGTCCAATATTCTGTTGTAACAGGTAATGTCGTAATACCGTTCTCGACTTGATCATTTCTTGACCTTGCAGAATTACAAATCTAAAAAAAATGAGCAAAGTGCCATATTTTATTTACTTAAATTTGTTTGAAGATTTTCTTTCAATATTTTACTTTTTTTTTTAATTAATTTTTAAAAATGAAGTATTTTATATATAAAAAAAAACCGTAATTACATTTTGCTCTTCTGTAAAGACCAAATCAAAAAAGTTAGCTGGAACTTTTTCATCATCATTATTCTAGTAACATGAGAAAAAAAATTATAATTTCATTTTACTCAAGTATTCATTTTATGAAAAGAATAGTAAAAATTAAAAAATATCCAAATAAACTTTTAGCGATATACAAAACTAATATATTTACTCACACAATCAACAAAGAAAGGATAATCATCAAACGCCGTTTGAGATGGTTCACACATCATCTGAAAAAGCATAAAAAAAATTCGAGATAATCCTCTTTTTAATATATATATGCATGTATTATGTATGTATGTGTATAGGAAAATCTAAAGTATATTTACATTCTGTTCTTCTGTGAATCTGCCTTCAAAGAAGTTGACAGGAACTTCTTCATCTTCATGCTATTAACATGAAAAAAATTATAGAATATAATTTCAGTGTACCCATATATGCATTTCAATGGTAAGATTTGTAAATCAATCACTAATAAAATAAACATATGTAACACGTGTATAATAAAGGTAACAATTTATCACTTATAAAATATAAACTTTATATATATATATATATATATATATATATATATATATATATATATATATATATATATATACAGTTAGATCTAAAGTATATTTACATTCTGCTCTTCTGTGAATCTGCCTTCAAAGAAGTTTACAGGAATTTCTTCATCGTTCTGCTATTAATATGAAAAAAATATATAAAATATAATACCATTGTAAACAGGCTTTTGCATTTAAGAGTAAGAAATTGTAAACCAACGTTAATAAAATAAACATATGTAGCACATGTATAATAATAAAGTTAAAAAGATATAAGTTAAATAAATATAAACTTTTATCATGTAAATAAAACGAAAAAAATGTACTATATTGGGATTTTATTTTTAAAACTATAATTATAAAAATATTCAGTTAATGTAAAAAAAATAATTCAATATAACTGAATTCCAAATAAAATAAAACATTTTTCTTAAGCACGCTTGCCTCTTTTAATAGCAATATTAAAAATTCAAGTATAAATAAAAATAATCATATGTAAGAAATGTATAATATTGGTAAACTTTATCATGTAAATTAAAAAGAAAAAAAAATTACTATATTGGAATAATATTTTAGAAAAACTATACTTATAAATGTTCAGATACTAAAAGAAGAGTCAATATATGTAAGCTCATATTTAGGATAATAAATAATTTGTTTAAGAAAAAAGTTAATGTAAAAAAATAAATCAATATAACTGAAATTCAAATAAAATAGAACATTTTTTATGCACATTTGCCAATTATAACAACAATATTAAAAATTCAAGTACAAATAAAAATAATCCTATATAAGAAGTGTATAATAACGGTAAACTTTGTCATGTAAATTATAAAGAAAATTATATTAATATATGAAAATTTATTTAGAGAAGTTATATTTTTTAAATATTCAAATAATAAAAAAAGGGTCAACACATGTAGGTTCATATTAACGATAATAATTATTTATAAATAAGAAAAAAAACTATTTTTGAAAAATATTACTAAAAGTGAAAAACATTTACCTTAAATACTTTTGTAGATTTAGAGCAAGATGGAATGGATTCTTCTAAGGAGCGTTTCATCTTATTACTGAAGATTATCTGATGTCGAATAAGATTTCAGCTACACTCAGGTGCAAGAACACATATGCTGTTCGAAATGATCACACACATACACGTTCTAAGTCCATAATATCACACAGTTGCCACAACATTCTAACTAAACTTTTAAAATCAACCTCCCTGTAATGCTACGAAATAATTTTTTCAATCAGAAGGAACTGTACAATTAAATATTATTCTATACCTTTTCCCGCCCTCTGACTGGTCCGCAAAGTTGACGTCAACAAGTATTGCACCCAACAAGTATTGCTCCCAACAGGTGCATCACGAGTCGAGACATGTCTCTGACGTAAGTGAACAGGTGCACGACAAGTCAATACATGTTTGAATACCAACATCATCGTGTATTTTCGTAACCTTTCATATTCCAATAAATATAAAAATAAATTAAATAGAATAATATAAAATAAAATTTACTTTAAAAAATCTCCAAAATAAGAATATATAAAATTTTAAATGTGAAATCTAAATATAAGACATAAAACCCAGAAGTTGCACTATGAAATTATATCAAATTTTAAAATTTATAAAACGCATTTCATATAAATTTCCGATTTATAAATATTAATCTTCAAAATTAAAATACAATACCATCTGTTATCCTTTTTTTCGAAAAATTTCTAAGTCCAAAATGATACATCGTTGCCACAAGATTTCCAATTTAACAGAAGGAGGATAACAACTCAACTGATAACTCCATGGTTTTCATTCCTCTTAGCAGAAGGAGGGAAATAACTCAACTTTAACACGTTCTAAGCAAAAAAAATTCTAAGTCCCAAAAAGGGGCGGAGCTTACCAGCTCCGGGGTCACGTGACACGTGACGTCATGACCACCACCCCTTCTATTGTATTCGACCAAGTAACCGG
The DNA here is from genome assembly GCA_032207245.1 of Pardosa pseudoannulata. NCBI lineage: Eukaryota > Metazoa > Arthropoda > Arachnida > Araneae > Lycosidae > Pardosa > Pardosa pseudoannulata. The sequence continues at coordinate 14,872,266 of CM063503.1, read as the reverse complement.
GTTTACTACTAAGCTTGAATAGCGCAATGACAACTGATGTAAATGACTTTAAATCAAGCTATTTATATACAACCTAAAAAATACTTCACCCTATATCTCTTTGATGAAACTATTACGTCTCTTACCCGATTTTCAGTCTGCCTACTAAGTTGAGCATCCATGGAAAAAATAGCCCTAAAAAAGTGTAAGATAATATTTATTTTTCTATATTCGTAATAAAGAAAACCCAGAGAATTTTTTTTCTTACCTGAAACTGACATACTGTGTTCGTCTCTGCACAGAAACCTCCAACAGATATCCCGCAGATTTTCTTTCTGTGGTGGCAACAAAATCCAGCCAGCAATAAAGTCGGGGCTGGAATTTGTGCTTTTAACATTGTATAATTGTCACACAAAATACTTCGGTTGTAAACATCATTTTATTTCTTTGCACATTTATAACCATTTTTACTGTTACAGTTTAGGACGCCACCACTCAAAACGGGCGCCATTTCCACACACACACGCACAGAGCGTTATCTTTCTCCCTCGTCGAACATGACAAAAACGCCATCTACCGGCGTAAACCTCAACACTCTCCCCACCTTGAAACCACAGTGTTTCAAGTAATTACAAATGTTCAATAACAAAAACAATATTACAACCTTTTACACAAGCTAATAAAAAACACAAAATACATAATAATCAAGATATTCAAGAAATAACAAATCAAAACTTATATTACAAAATTAAACATTAGAATTAATAATATTCCATAGGCAATACACAAATTTTTGAAATGGCTCTTTTACAGGTATTAGACTGTTTTAATTTTAACAACACGAATTTTCTTATCATTACCACAATAAATTTTAACAATCCTACCTATAGCCCATTTATGACAAGGCAAATTATCTTCCATTAACAAAATTAAATCACCAATTTTGACATTACTTTTTTCAAACATCCATTTAGATCTCTGTTGTAATTGACTTAAATAATTACGATGCCAAAATTTCCACATATATTGTACAAGTCTAATAATTTTTTGCCATCTCTTGAGATGACTCTCATTCAAATTTGTCAAATCAGGCTCATTTAAAGAAGTTAAAGATCTATTTATTAAGAAGTGTGCGGGAATAAGAACCTCAAAATCATCGTCGTTAGCTGACAAAGGACAAAGTGGTCGAGAATTCAAAATTCCCTCAATTTGAACAATTAACGTCAAAAACTCTTCATAAGTTAAGGTTATTCCTTTAACAACCCTTTTTAGATGGTATTTTAATGACTTTATAGCTGCCTCCCACAGACCGCCAAAGTGTGGTGATCTTGGTGGAATAAATTTCCACTCAATACCTTCTGCAGCTAAATAGCCAGCCAGCCTTTCATCTGGCTTTTTAACCAATTCATGAAGTTTTTTAATTTCCTTATCAGCTCCTACAAAATTCCTAGCATTGTCTGAAAACAATTTTGCACACTTACCTCTACGAGCCATGAACCGTTTTAATGTTGCTATAAAGGAATCAGAAGTCAAATCTGAAACAATTTCAATATGAACAGCCTTAAAACAAAAACATACAAAAATACAAACATAAATCTTTTGTAAAGCACCTTTACGCTGAGCCTTATTGTTGATAAGAAACGGCCCACAAAAATTGACTCCAGCACAATTAAATGCAAAACCTGGCGTGACTCTTTCCTTGGGCAAATTGCCCATGATTTGAGTAGGCACAATAGGTTGGGCTTTGAAACAAATTATACACTGATGAACGATTTTTCTGCAGCTATTGCGTCCATTCAGAGGCCAAAATTTTTCTCTAACTAGATACAGTAAAGAAGAAGCACCAACATGTAAATATTTATGAAAATATTCTATTATAATATTAGTTAACCTGTGGCCTTTTGGCAAAATCATCTGATGTTTTTTGTTAAAACTAAAATTACTGTTACCTAACCGTCCCCCGACACGTAATAATCCCTTAGAATCTAAGAAGGGATTCAAAGATTTCAATTTACTACTTGGAGGCACACAGTGTTGGTTTTGGAGGCTACTGATGTCTTTCGTAAACTCTTGGGTTTGGACAATTTTAATTAAAACTGTCTCTGCATCATTCAACTCCTCAGCACTCAGTGGACCTGTTTTTCTTACTTCACCCTTTCGGTTCTTGACAAACCTGAAAATATAACTCAAAACACGAATAATTTTACTATAATTGTTACTTATTTCTAATAACCTCTCTAAAAAACTAGAATTTTTACAAATAGAAAGGTTAATTATTGGATCTTCATTCAGTTCAGAGTTCTTTGCAGTTCCTTTCATCTCAAGAAGATATTCACCCTCTGTGACACCAGGATTGTCACTGAAGTTTGACCAGTTGCTAGAATAAAGAAAAGATGGTCCATTCCACCAAATATCCAATTATTGGATCTTAGAAGGAAAAACACCTCGTGAAATCAAGTCTGCAGGATTCTCAGTAGTATTCATATAATGCCACTGGAAGTCCTTAGTATACTCTTGAATTCTAGTGACTCGGTTAGCCACAAAAACCTTAAGCGATATAGGTGGAGTTTTGATCCAAGCAAGCACCACGGTGGAATCCGAGTACAAATGTACTCCATGAATGTCAAGTTGCAAGGATGACAGAACTTTGACGATAAGTCTTGAAAGTAGTTCAGCTGCACACAGCAAAACCGAAATCACTTGCTGAATTCTTCTCCGGCTCGACGGACCACTTCTTGTATAATTTCACACAAAATACTTCGGTTGTAAACATTATTTTATTTCTTTGCACATTTATAACCATTTTTACTGTTACAGTTTAGGACGCCACCACTCAAAACGGGCGCCATTTCCATACACACACACACAGAGCGTTATCTTTCTCCCTCGTCAAACATGACAAAAACGCCATCTACCGGCGTAAACCTCAACAAACATTCATGTCCCGGTACCATACTATCGTGTTGTCCTTGATATTCTTGGATCTATAAACAGCCATGCATACTGAAGCAATGGTGATACAGCTGAGAAAAAAAAATACTTTAAACATAATGATATTCATTTAGGCTAAAAAGGAATTCAAATGAAAATAAATATAATCTTACCAGAAAGGATTTACACCTGCAATATCTAAAAATTGCCTTCGAAATTCGAGGAAACACTTTCGGAGAATATCGACATTCGAGCTATAAGATAATAAACAAAAGTCAGTATTCGCATATAAATATATTAGATGAGTTAACAAAGTAAAAACATAAAATTAAATGTATATACCTGCAATAGGCTAGTATTTAATCTTTGAAATTGAATATGTCTCCTGTATTCTCTTTATACCATTCAAGGAAATTCTTGTGTGCTGATGAGGACATGATGTCTGGTGTGTAATATTTTACATCAGGTAAATTTCTAACATATGTTTAGTTTTCTTCAGTGTTGAAAACGTGGAAAATAACCTTTTTTTAATTTCTTCTTGACCGAAACATGGTGCGAGATTCGAAAGGGCCATTGATAGGAAGTTGAATGAGTATAATCTTCAATTTAAACTTTTGAGGTAAACACTCATGGCTCGTTTGGTATTACTTCGGGTGCCTTCCCCTGCGATATCAACCACCCCAAAATAAATTGCTCATCAAAACTGTAAAAACAAACAAAACTGTAAATTCATTTAAATTTCTACACAACAGCATTATTTGTTTGAGAATAGTTAAGATCATAGGACCTACCCCTTCATGTTGTGGGCGATGGCTGTATATCGCTTGCGATTGAGAGAGAATAACCATTGACAAAAATCATCGCAAGATGTATAGCCATCAAATACTATTTTTTCGCCATTGGAATACTTATCCATTCCAAAATTTACTATATGTTGTCTTTTGGACTAGTCAGTCTCAAAATCAAAGAGTATAAGTTTGTCTGACGTTGTTTTCGGGGGTATTTTTTGCAGATAACATCTGTGTTCTGTAGTTATAACGCATTTCAGTCAAGATGAACATCTGATTGTACCGCAACGATATGCTTCTTTAGGGCAGTCTCTTCGCCTTATAACTTTAGAACCCTGTCTACATTGGTATAACTACAAAATAAATATCAAGTTTACATAAATTATACACTGTCTACCAATAAGTATTTGGACACCTATGCAAATGACGATATCTACGGTCCTGAGGTACGTCACGGCCTCACCGGTATACATCGTGTAGGAAACATCGGCATTAGTCGCATGCAAGATGCCGCACAGTTCGGAGCTCACCGATTTCGAGAAAGGTATAACTATCGGGTATTACAAATGTGGCCGATAATTAAGGAACATATCTAGCAATCTGAAGTACCCAAAATCGACAGTGGCCTACGTGATTAAGAAGTGGAAGGTGAGCGATGATTGTCGGAATGTGCACCCGAGTCGTACTTATTGGTAGACAGTGTATTTAACATAGTAGAAATAAGTAATTTACCCGAGCGCATGACAATGATAACTCCATGTTTCCTAGAGTGGCTTTATGAGACGTAAAGCAATCCATTGAACGGCATAATCGATCACAAGTTTCGCACCTCTGATGCACTCCAGGGAGACACACTTCCCTTAGGCACACAGGACAATTATGGCTTCACATATTTTCTATGTTTGAATATGCTTTTTCATATTATAAACAATAGAAATTCCCTCCTCAAACCCCTTCAATGATGTTATGACATCATAATGCCCAGTGGGCAACCATAAGTTATCCTTTTTGGTCTATTGCGTCCTTTATAAGTCACCTAAAAAATACAATAAGCTGTCATCCTAGTAAGAGAAAAAATATTTTTAAACAAAAAAAATAATCATATACACTTTATTTAAATTGCGAGAGGATATGACTACGGTTTGTAAATCGAAGGTGATCCTCAAATATTGCGATTTCATTGTATGAGCATTCACACAATGGTACATCTGCAGCTTCATGAAGGGCTTTAGCACTGTTTAGGAGAGCAGGTCTGCGCCGATCTCTCAGGGAGTTGATGGCTGGTCTATCATTTTTTAAATGTGCTAGGGCAAAATTGCCTTTGCTCAGCACAATCCAGTGCCGTCCATTGGGATGCTCAATACAGATTTTTTTCTTAATCTGTCTATTTCGACATTAAGGATGCCGCGGTTGCTTCCACCTACGTCTTTCCTTATGAGAACTTCAGCCGCAAAATCTTTATCCAGCCGAATTTCATCTTTCGACTGTAACACTTTCATAATACATGACAACACTTGCTCAACTGAGATAGAAGAGGCTGGAATTAAATATGTTGATATAGGTTTGTCTAATACTATTTCCTGTATACAAATTCTTATTAAATCCGCTGATCTCAAGTTTTCAGGGCTCCGGGGTTTTAAATTTTTTAAAAATGAATCTAACCGATTCATTCATAGCTGCTACATGATTGTCTTGAAAGTGAGGTAGAAGACGGTTTGGGTCAATACGTATTCTGTATCCCTTATATTTCTAAATTCTCCGTCGCTTGAACACAAACAAAACAGCTTCTTCTAACTGAAAAAAATTCAATAATTACTGTTTTTCTCTTTTTTTGTAGCAAAATAAATAAAATGCGTTAACTGATTAAACACTACAATAAGTATGGTTTTTGAAAACAACATTAGAAATACAATACTTATTGAAGACTCCAGTAAAAAAGATAACAAAAAATAAACTCAGTTTCAGAAGGATTGCTATCTTCGCAAGAGGGACGTGACGTTGAAGGACCAGGATTATTCTTTTAAAATAAATAAAATAAAGAGAATTTCACAATTTTCTGTGTAGAATATTTAAGCAAAATAACACTGTTTACCTCAAATCCAGACCTATCTTGCTCACATAAAGGTAATGTTAATGGGTTCTCTAAAAAAATCTGAGAGGTTTCACTAAGCAGCTCCAACGCAAAATACAATTATTAAAATTATGTAAAGTAAGAAAGGAAAATATTCAACCATACATAAATAGAAAAAAGTTGCATTACATCATCATAATCTATGAGAGCTATTTCAGAGTCTTCCTAGAGCATCTAGAAAAAAAAATGAATAAAATTATTACATGAAATAACTTTTATACAATAAAACTGCATTATTAAATAGTTAAATTTATGAAATAATAACACGTACGATAAAACTGTTAGAAAGTACTTGTAAATAAAATCAGATAGATAAATTTATGAACTAACATGTATAGAAATAAAAATTTTGGTAATCAATAAAATTAAAAGTGTTAGAAAGCACATGTTAATGATATTAAAGAATATATATCTGAATGCTTTCAGAAAATGTAAAATCAAAGCTGTAAATTATTAATAACTGCATATTTTACATGATTTTTATAGTACATATCAAGAATTAATTGAAGTTTAATATTTAAAATAAAGCTCATCGCATAAAATTTAAAAAGTAAAATTATTTAATAAATAAAATGAAAGACTAACATGTCTTGATGTTGAATTATCTCTGGAACGCTTCATCGACTTCAAAAATCAGTGTAGAGTACAATGAGAAAAAATCAGCACGAAATAAATAAAGAAAATATTGCAACAAGGGAGACCACGTAAGCAAATGATATTTCCAACAGGATAATATAACACTTCAAGTGGGTGTTGCCAATCCGACCACACTAAATTTCAATTTTAACTGTCCCCCTACTGACGTTACCCGATTGCACTGCTACAGGTGTACCGCAAGATGAGACTCGAGAAGGGGAAATACGCAACCTACAACTCAACACCCCCTTATGATAACCCGTGGGATATATTGACACTAATATATTGGATAAATATTTTAAACTTTGGCGGATACCCGAAGGATATATTCCACACTTATAAAATTTTAAAAAATGGTGGCGTTTCAAGAGTGGATCGGGACAGCCAATTTTGGGTGCTTACACTTCCGGTTGAAAATTGCCTGGCTCACTGGCGCCATCTATTTTGTAATATATTAACTAAAACTACTCAATTATTTGGACAGTTATTTTATTTACATTTTTGACAATATTTTCAGTCAATTTTCTCCTTTTCATTTGAATTTAATTAATTTTTTACTTTTGTTAGTTTTTGTCGTTTTAAGTTTTATAAAGTTAGTTTCTGCTAAGAAATGAGCTTGAAAAGTGCTAGTATTTCTAATATTTTATTGTAATAAATTTATTAATTTTAATATTTTTATAATCTAATATTTTATTTCCTTTCTAATATTTTTTACATTTTTGACAATTTTTAAAATTGTTATTTTTAACTGTCAATTTGTTTAATCCTATTTTAAAATCAACTTTTGCTATTATAAACTTTATACCTCAAGCTGTCTATAATGATCAGTAAACAGCCTGATTTTTTAAGATAAAAACATTGTTTTGAAAAATGTTGTTATAATGTAATAATTTAGAAACTTACATTTTTCTATCAAAGAATAATTCCTCTAATATATTATTCTTAAGTTTAAATTTTACTATTCCTCTGAAAAGTATACAGCAATATTCAATAATTATTTCACTTAATAAAGAGTAAAAGAATTTTTCTTGAATATTCTTTGATAGATAGAAAAATATAAACTTCTAAAGTACTATATTGAAGTATATTTCAATGAGTAATTTTCTCATGCTTAAATCAGGCTATTTACTCTCCATTACAATAAACTGAGAACAAACATTGCGTGAATAATGCAATGGGATTGCATATTATTACCAGTTATTGTTAATGATTTTAAAAAGTAAAAGATTATACAAATAAAAACAAATAAATCTTATTTATTTGAGCTTCAATACGTGTGATCAAAATCGTATTAATTGATGTAATTTCAGTTTCATTTAACAGCAAGTCTTCTTTAATATTTATAATTTCTTTTGCCGTTGGATTTTTCGAAATGCTTCTACAGCATCTTTTCTTTCGAGTGGAGAAATATAGACTTTGTTTTTGGATTTTCTGTTTCACATTTACAGATGAAGAAGGTTCCCTTATTTTAATGGTTTTACAATTTTCTTTGTTTGCATAACAAACATTTAGTATGGCATTGAGATGTTTATCGATCTTATTTCCTCCTTCATCTGTAAAATGACATTCTTTAACGAATGCAGAAATATTATCTAATTTGTTTTGCAAATTGTGCAGCTTAAACACAATTTGCTATCCACATTTACTTCACCTTCCATGTTTAACACGTTGTATTAAGAATCCTCGACACGTGCTCCTGATTACTTAAATAGGTTTTTAGTTAATAGATGGCGCCAGTGAGCCAAGAAATTTTCTACCGGAAATGTCAGCACCCAAAATTGGCTGTCCCGATCCCTTCGTGCCATTTCCGGTTTCAAAAATATGGCAGCACTTCCGGTTTCCAACCAACATGTCAGCCATGACATCATGACCCCGACCGTTGTCATTGTCATATTCATTGTAACTGTAACTGTAACTTTTGATGCAACTGTTTTGGAACGAGATTTTATTAGTACGAGTTTTTATGAATAAAAGGTTGAATGGAATAAGAAAGCGGCTTGGGGTTTTTCGTGTTTGAGAAACAGAATAGTTTTAAAAATTTCACCGAAGCCATTAGAATTTTTGATACGCTGCTAGCGTAAAATACGTTATTTCTTTAAAACGAAAAACTAACGCATTATTTTTTGGCGTCCGTGACAGGACAAAGCAATTGTCTTTGAGTTATGGCTAATTTAGAAGCTCTCAAGAAATCACGGAAAATGGGCAGAGCCGCTTTTACGAAAGCTTACAGTAAATTAGAAGGCCTGTTAATTTCGGAGACGGTTGATATTTGTGAACTGGAAGCTGAACTAAGTATTTTGAAATCGAAAGCTGATCGTTTGGAAATAACACATGCTAGTATAGTTGAATTACTTCCAGAGGTAGAATTCGAAGCGGAATTTGAAGTTGTTGAAGATTTTCGTGATAAATCTATTCGAATCGAAACTAAGGCTAGACGGATTATCAACAATCTTCAACATACTGTGAGTACAATTTTGCATTCAAATATTAGCAACTCTGATATAATTAATCCTGTTGAGAATACTGCTGTTGAAAAAAGAAAGTTTAAATTACCTAAGTTAGAATTAAGAAAGTTTGATGGTAACATTAAAGAATGGCTTTATTTTTGGAGCCAATTTGAAAAAATTCATCTAGATTCTGGTATTGAAGATTCAGACAAATTCCAATATTTGTTACAATCAACCGTTGAAGGCTCTCGAGCTAGAGAAGTAATAGAAAGTTTTCCGCCAACTGGCGATAATTATCTTAAGGCGATTGATTGTTTGAAAACTCGTTTTGGTCGTCATGACTTACAAGTTGAAGTTTATGTTAGAGAACTATTAAAATTAGTTCTGAAGAATGCTAATTCGAATTTTTGTGCGAATAATTTGTGTGCATTATATGATAATTTAGAGCAACAGATTCGTGCACTTGAAACCCTTGGAGTTACAACTGATAAAAGTGCAGCGTTACTTTACCCTTTGGTTGAATCTTGTTTGCCCGAGGAATTTCTAAGAGCTTGGCAGCGAAATTCAAATTTTAATCTTGGCGATGATTCAAAGAAAAGACTTGATAGTTTGTTAAAATTTTTAAAAGCAGAAGTTGAATCTGAAGAAAGAATCAGTTTAGTTATGACGGGTTTCGGTTTGAATGATGAAACATCATATAAAAATGTAAATAAATTAAATAAAAGTAAAATGTGTACTGCAGCCAATCTGTTGAGCACTTCTAATGAAGAGAAGTTGTGTGTGTTCTGCAGTGGAAAACATGATTCATCAAACTGCTTTAAAGCACAGAGAATATCTTACAGTGAAAAAATAAAAATTTTAAAAGGTAAAGGAATTTGTTTCAAATGTCTAAAAGGTGGGCACAAAGTATCAAAATGCCGTTGTTTTGTGAGGTGTATTATGTGTAATAAGATGCATTATGCAATAATGTGTACTGAGTCAAATAAAAATGTTAATAAGCCCAAATCTAATAATTCGGAGAAGGAGATTGAAGAGCAGAATAAATTAGTAAATTTATCGAGTATTTCTAATACGCGACAGGTTTTGTTGCAGACTTTAAAAGTTAAAATTATAGGTAAGAACTGTAGTTTAACAGTAAGAGCAATGTATGATACGGGAGCTCAAAAGTCGTATATTAGAAAAGAAATAGTATCTGTTTTAGGTTTGGCCCCATTTAAAAAAAAAAAAAAACAACAAGAGAAAAAAAACAAAAAAAATAGAATAAAACTTTGCAGCAACTCATGTCACATACAGTTTTCGGAGGAGAAAGGATGAGTAAGGAGCTTCATAATGTTTATAAAATTAAATTAGGAAGCCTAGACGGAAATTTTGTGTAATTTTGATGCAGTTGATCAGGATATTATTTGTAATGATGTCCCATCTGTTTCGTACTGCCCATGGATTAATGAATTAAAGTCTATGAACATACAAATATTTGATATAAAAGAAAATTTGGGACAAATCAATGTTCTTATTGGAGCAGATGTTGCGGGTAGACTTTTTACTGGGAATAGAAGAGTTTTGTCGAGTGGACTAGTTGCCATTGAATCCTATCTAGGATGGACTATCATAGGAAAAGATAACTTATCATCTGAAAAAGAAGAAACTGCTATGATGGTAATTTCGATGGTTCTAAGAGAATGAACTATTTCGGATCTTTTCAGTTTGGATGTCTTGGGAATAAGTGATCCTGTGGAAATAAAATCAAAAAGTGAGAGAGAATACAAGACCAAACTGTATTTTGAAGAAACAAAGTAAATGAGGATAGGAGGTATGAGGTTTCTCTGCCATGGAAAGAAGATCATCTTCCTCTACCCAGTAATAAAGATATTGCTATGAAACGACTAGAAGCATCGACTAGAAAATTGCATTACGAAAACTTATTTACTGCTTATGATGATGTGTTTAAGGAATGGGAAATACTAGGTATAATTGAAAATGACCCTGTTCAATCATCAGTTTGTCATCAGGAACACTATTTGCCTCACAGGCCTGTTGTAAAACAACATGGAACAACCAAGGTGAGTCCAGTTTTTGATGCCTCTGCCAGACAAGTTGGGTCACCTTCACTGAACCAATGTCTAGAATCTGGACCTAATTTATTAGAATTAATCCCCAGCCTTCTTCTCAGATTCAGAGAACATAAATATGGCATTATTGCGGACATAGAAAAGGCGTTCTTGCAAATAAGTGTACGACCAGAAGATAGGAATTTTCTTAAATTTTTTTGGTGGAATGAAAAAGAAAATGTATCCCTAAAGTTAATGCGGCATACTCGGGTGGTGTTTGGAGTGAAAAGTAGTCCTTTTCTTTTAGAGGCTGTGCTAGAGCATCATTTGAAAAAGTATTTAAAAAATTCGTCATATAGTAAGAAAACTGTTGATATACTTCTACGAAGTTTTTATGTGGATGATCTAGTTACAAGTTTAGATGACAAATCAGAAATATTGTCCTTTATTGAAGAGTGCCGTCATATCTTGGCTGAAGGAAAATTCAACTTGAGAGGATGGAAATATGCAGGAGATGAGGACTTGGAACAGAGTACTTCAGTTTTGGGACTTATTTGGAATCGCAGAGAAGATCAATTGAGAATAAATCTGGATTGGCTGAAAACATATGAATTTGATATTGTATCGAAAAGAGTAATTCTTTCTGTTGCGCATAGAATTTTTGACCCTGTCGGGTTTCTATGTCCTGTATTGTTAATGCCCAAGCTAATGTTAAGAAAGATGTGGAAAGACAATATCCCGTGGGATAGAGAGGTTGAAGATGATATGAAATTTGAATTTTTAAAATGGTTTGAAGAATTGGGGTTCCTGAAGAATTTGTGTGTTAGCCACTGTTTTTTTCCTGTTAGAAGTGGTCAGCATAGTATTAGCATTCATACATTTTGTGATGCTAGTCAATTTGCCTATGCAGCAGCAGTTTTCATCCGCATTGAGTATGCTGACGTGGTTCATGTAAACCTTTTGGCTGCCAAATCGAGAGTTTCCCCTATTAAGACTACCACTATTCCTCGTCTTGAGTTGCTAGCAAGATTGTGCCGATCTGTGCTAAGTGCGCTCAATTGGGGCAATGTTAAGAAACATTACTGGACTGATTCGACTACGGTTTTGAGTTGGATTCAGCAAGAAGAACTTTGGTCCGTTTTTGTAAACAACAGAGTTCTAGAGATAAGGAAACTGACTGATGTCACCTTGTGGAAACATGTACCTGGAAGTCAAAATCCAGCCGACCTACCTTCAAGAGGGTGTTCTGCTCATCAACTTTTACGCAGTAGATGGTGGGAGGGACCCAGGTGGCTTTTACAGGCTGAAGAAAATTGGCCAGTTACAAAAGCTGTTTTTGACGAACAGTCTGTTTTAGAAGAAAAACGAAAAACAAATCCAACTTCCATGAATTTTTCAGTTGTGTGCTCATTAAATCAAACTGAAAATAATGAAAGCAGCAGTAAAGAAGTAAAAGAAGACTCCACTAGTAGATACAATTCCAGTTGGTACTACTATTATTTTTCAAGTTACGATCAGATACTTCGAATGATTGCTTGGATAAGAAGATTCATTTTTAACTGTAAGAATTCGACTTCCCGAATCACTGGTGAATTATCACATAAAGAAATAAAACAAGCAGAAATAAAGATTGTAAAGATGATACAAGACGAATTCTTTATTCATGAAGACAACAAAAAGAGATTGTGTTCTTTAGCAACATTCAAAGATGAAGATGGAATCCTTAGAGTGAAGACAAAATTAACGTATCGAAAGGATTCTGAAGATTTCAAGAACCCTGTTATTTTACCACTTCACCATCAAGTCGTCAAGAGACTGATAATGACTGAACACAAAAAGAATTTGCATACTGGATTACAAATGCTCTTGAACATTCTACGTGAGCATTATTGGATTTTGAATGCAAGGAAAACTGTTCGTGCAGTGTTGTCAAACTGTGTTACTTGCTTAAGGCATGCTAAAAGAAATTTGACTGCTCCCTCTGCATCACTCCCAGAAAATAGAATTAAAGATGTTGCAGTTTTTGAGATCATTGGATTTGATTTAGCTGGACCGCTGTATTTAAAAGGAGAGTGTAAAGCGTGGATTTGCCTATATACGTGTGCTGTCTTCAGGGCTGTACATTTTGAGCTTCTTTCGTCTTTAACAACTGAAGCCTTTTTTCAAAGTTTTTGCAGATTCATAGCTAGAAGGGGAATACCATCAACTGTATACTGTGATAATGGAAGCAATTTTATTGGTGCTTCCAATTCTTTGAAATCAGTCAATTGGGCTGAGATTGAACGATTTAGTAGCATACGAAGAATACAGTGGTTTTTCAACCCTCCCACTGCTTCCTGGTGGGGTGGGTTCTGGGAAAGATTAATTGGTGTAATGAAGCAAATTTTAAGAAGAGTTCTCGGAAACGCCTTCTTATCTTACGAAGAAATGGTCACCGTTTTATGCGATACGGAATCTGTTATAAATTCTAGACCTCTTAGTTATGTGTCAGAAAAGGACTCTGAACTGATGCCGTTATCACCCAATTAATTTTTGCAAGATTTTCGTCAAGTTGGTGTTCCTGATTTAGATCAAGTAGATGAAGTTGTGCTCAATAAAAGAATAAAATATCGACAACAGTTAATGGTTGATATCCGGAAAAGATTTAGATCCGAATATTTTGGACTTTTGATTCAAAGAAACGAACATAAGAAACAGGGACGAGAAATTAAACTTGGAGAAGTTGTATTCATCGGGAGTGATAATACAAAATGTACTGACTAGTTGGTGTTCCTGATTTAGATCAAGTAGATGAAGTTGTGCTCAATAAAAGAATAAAATATCGACAACAGTTAATGGTTGATATCCGGAAAAGATTTAGATCCGAATATTTTGGACTTTTGATTCAAAGAAACGAACATAAGAAACAGGGACGAGAAATTAAACTTGGAGAAGTTGTATTCATCGGGAGTGATAATACAAAATGTACTGACTGGCCTTTAGGTATCGTTATAGAATTGTTACCTGGAAAATATGGTGTTATCAGACTAATTCGCTTGCGTACATCTAAAGGAGAGCTTTTATGACCAGTGCAGAGAATTTTCCCTCTTGAAGTTTCCTCATCCTGGTTCAAGAATTGTCAAAAAGAACTAATGCAGGGAAATACTAACAACGAATTTTTCAGTGAAATATCTGCAAATGACGTCGCGCCTGTCATTTTGAAAACAAAAAGTGGGAGGACTGTGAAAGGACCCATAAAACTGGACTTGTAAATATTATTCTTATTTTATGATTTAGAACTCTTGCTTTCATTTTAAAAATGTACAATGTTTTGTTTTAGGAAAATTTTTAAATGTGGTTTTGCAAGTTAAGTTGTTCTCCAACAACTTAAGGTGGGAGGATGTCATATTCATTGTAACTGTAACTGTAACTAAGCGGCTTGTGGTTTTTCGTGTTTGAGAAACAGAATAGTTTTTTTATTAGTACGAGTTTTTATGAATAAAAGGTTGAATGGAATAAGAAAGCGGCTTGTGGTTTTTCGTGTTTGAGAAACAGAATAGTTTTAAAAATAGGGTTTATTTTCCCCGAAGTCATTAGAATTTTTGATACGCTGCTAGCGTAAAATGCATTAGTTTTTCGTTTTAAAGAAATAACGTATTATTTTTGTCATGCCAACTCATTTTCGTAGTTTTGTACATTACCATGTCAGTATTCCAGCACTAGAGGGCTTGTTCCAGGAAGTGCTGTAGCCAACTTTTTCTGTGAGCTTCTGTGACCCCGACACCTTAAGCTCAGCCCCCTCTGACGTCACTTCCGCCTCACGAGGACCTACGCTTATTACTGATGTCCTGTATGGGGAACAGCCTCTCTTCAACATCTTAAGTTCAGCAAAATTCAGTTCTAATATTATGTATTTCTGCTTCTTGGTACTTGCGGAATGATGAGATTCATTATGATCTCAGAATTCGGCCTGTTCTTCCGGAAATTAAACGTTTAGCCTTTAGATTTCATCACAGCTTTGATTTTGTTCAGAATCTTGTGCTTCACAACATTCCTGCTTATAATCCAGTTGTTCCTAGCTCTGCCAAAACACCTAGAGCATTAATTTACCGTAATGATATGTCTCTTCCTCCATCCAAACTGAAGAGCCGTTTTCTGGGAATGAATCGAAATTGTCTCTTGGCGCTGATTTTTAAACTCTTCAGACCTAAAGCGCCCGCCTCGTTTAGCTTGTGAGCTTGAGGTTCCGCGTTCTGTCCCTGCCGCCCGATTCTTTTTTCGATTTATTCTTTTTTAATCTCTCTTGTCAAAATGTTAACTTATTTATTCATCCATTATTTTTTGGGTATCTCATCATTCGGCTATCTTACTACACAATTATTTGATCTTAATTGTGTGTTGTCTTGTCATCGTCTTTTAAAAATATAAAAATGTAATGTTAAAAACATTAAAAACAAACTAAAAATTTAAAAATTTTATAAAAACAAATAAAAATTATATTGTACCAGGAGACATTTAATTTTTCATTGCGTTTAAATATTTTTACCTGTATCTGAACTTTCATGTAATTTGTAACTCACTCCGCACTCAATAGATGGCGATAATGAGTTACATTTCCCAGTTCATTTTGATTTGCTCTGGCTGAGTGTAAATTTGATTACTTTCTGTTGTGTTTTCTCATAGTCAAGGTACAGATTAGTTACTTTTAATTAATCAACACGTTTTTCATATATGCATTATATGAACGATTTTTTCACCTTACAGCTTATATTTACTTTCGTTTTCGGAAGCTACTGTAAGTATACTAAATTCTTGTTTGGCAAATTGCTTCTTGATTCAAAAAATTATCTTTTTGATCTTTGTTCGGAGCGGTGCATTTTTACACTGCTAGGTACTCCGTAAAATCCAACTACCTTGACGACTTCCGGTGTGGGAAGAAACAAGTCTTTGATGTGATATGAGAAAGAAAAGTAAGTTGCTTAACTAGTAATCGTTAAGCTCAGATTAACAGAGGAAAAAAAAGGAAAAATTAGATATTTACATTTTTAGTTTTATCCGTAAACAACTTATTAAATGCTGGCACTGTATTCACATAAGACAACTGAGTTTTGTTAGGTATCATTCCCCATCTGCAAATAATGATAATTTTTTGGCCGTATTTTCCAGATATAATTTTTATAACAAAAAAATGAGTGATAAAAAATCTTACCTCCCCCAGAAACTGTTAAAGCGAGTTTTGCTACCTGCCGCCGACCAGGGTTTTTCGAAATAACTTCTGGATTCAAACTCACACCCTCTTTATGTACTTTTCAATATATCGTTTTTTGTCTTCCTCCGTTATACAATCAATAGGCCACTCGCTGCTTTCTTGTTTTAGTTTAAGGAAGAGATCGATGTATGATCTGATCAAACGCTCCGAGTTATTTCGAAAATGATATACTTCATAGATCTAGGGGAAAATTTTTTTTTCACATAATTCATCTTTTTCATGTAAAAAACAATTTTTTATAAAATCTTATACTTTACATATCGTTTCGAACCGCCATCTTCAGCTCCTCGGTTACCCAAGTCCCAACAATACATCGATCTTCCTCACTGTGGACACCGTCTGCTTGTTCTAAATTTTCGCAAAGGAAACGAAAGTTTTCTTCGCATCGGAGAGGCAGAACAGGATAAAAAGTCCTATTGAAGGTAGTATTTTGCACTTTATTATTCCAAAGTAATCTTAATTCCTCGAAAGTTTTCCGTTATTATTTCCGGGTGACCAACGGGATATAGTGAATACTTGTTAACCTTTCATAAGAACAAAAATATATATACATTCATGATTCAACAATGTTCATTATGTAAAACAAATAAAAAAAATTAAGAATAATACCAGTTTTATCCGTGGATATAACGACTTGAAATCCACGTATTTTGCTGTGCCTTCATAAAACAAGGTGACTGCATTTGTTCTGCCGCCTAAACATGCATCTCTTGTGTTATGCCGATCTTCGAGAGTGTGATTGCTAAGGAAGACTCAACTCTT
Source organism: Pardosa pseudoannulata (assembly GCA_032207245.1). Lineage (NCBI taxonomy): Eukaryota > Metazoa > Arthropoda > Arachnida > Araneae > Lycosidae > Pardosa > Pardosa pseudoannulata. Next base: position 14,855,296 of record CM063503.1, on the reverse strand, counting down.
CAATTTCTCTTTAATTTTAGAAAGTCGTGCTCAAACATTTCAAAGACTGAAACGATAGTTCGAAGTTTTCTTGTTTCCTCCGTTTTACTAAATAAGCCACCCTTGGTAATGCCGTAAACAGAATTTATCTTATAAGCATCAAAACATTTAGGGCAACCATGATAAAAATATATATTTTTTAATTTAAGGGATAAGTATATACATCAGCCATGTGTATAAAGCGATATAATATTGTGGACCAGAAATAAAACAGACTTGCATGATACTGATACACTGTATTGTTTTTTCACAAAAGCCATCCAAAAAAAAATTCGTTTTTTTTTCTCCTGATTATTTTGAGCGTGCTTTTTGATATATATTTTCAGCTTGCTAAATGAAATCTATCCATCTTATTGAGTCTGCGCTAAACTTTATGTTAGACACATATCCGTTAGCTACCGTTAACATGGCTATAGTTTAATATGCGTTGCCCTGTATATAGCCATGCAAGCTGATGCGATTGTGAAGTAACTGAAAAGAAAGAAAAAAATAAAAGTAATATAACACCATCAGGAATAAAACATAAATGTATTTTTTTATTGTTACTTTCTTACCAAAAAAAGGGTCTACTCCAGAAATTTCGATAAACTGTGCTCTAACTTCAAGGCAACATCGGCGGAGGATATCTACATCAGATCTGAAAGGCGATAAAATCATTTAAAAACAAAACATCTGCGTTTAACAGCAACAACTTGTAAATTTAATTTACAAAAATAACTTACCGACAATATGCTAACATTTCTTGAAAGTCGAATACACCTGCAGAATGCTATTTATACCATTTTAAAAATGTTATGCGTGCAGAAGTCGACATCGTGTCTGAACTGAAAACTTCATTTCTGGAAATGGATTAACATAACTCTGATTTTGTTTCGTATTGAACAAGTATGGGAAATACCCCTTCTTAATTCGTTTAAGCCAAAACAAGCTGATAATTTAGACAGAGGCTCCTGCAAAAAGTTTAACGACTGAATTTTATATTTAATTTTTAATTCTTTATCATTATTTTGGATCCACAAGGAATAGCTTCTGGAGTTACTACTTGCTTCAGTAGCCGTCACAACACAAATTGACCATCGAATCTATTAAAAAGAGAGAAAGAAAAATAAGGAAATAAAATCTTGATTCCAACTTAAGTATAATAAAAATATATATAACTATACCCCTTAATGTTGTGCTATAGTTGTATAGCCCTTGCGGCTTTCGGTAAAAAGCCAAGAACAGAAGTCATCACAAGCAGAATACCTTGTAAATACTTTTTCTTCAACACTGGCATATTGTGGTAATTCAAAGTTAACTTTGTGCTCTCCGGCTTCTTGATCTGTCTCAATAGTGAAGAAGATTAGGCAATGAGAAGGTTGCTTGGGATGCACAGATTGGAGATAACACTGATGTTCATTCATGAAAACGAATTTCGAACATGAGGGACATCTAGTTGTCAGACATCTATGCAAATCTATGAGGCAATCTAGTAGTCTGATAACTTTACTAACTATATAACTTTTTGATAACTTTAACACTCTCTACACTGGTACAACTTACAAAATTAAAAAAAAAAATGAAAAATTGTTGAACAAAAAACATTTTAAATGAAAATTACTTTAAAAATTATATATTATAAAAAATAACTTACTCTATCACATGAGGATAACTAAATTTCCATTGGTAGCTTTATGGGCTGTAACGCAGTCATGTGAACGACACAGTCGGAAACAATCATTGCATCTCTTTGACCAATCGGACATATATCCCGTTGACAAAGAGGGCACGCATTTTGATAGTAATTTTCTAGGTGAGTATACGGTTTATTGCATGTCTCACAATAGAAATACTGCCATAAAACCTTTTAGGGATTTTATACCGTCTTAATAATTATCGTTCAACCACAAGTTAATTCTCTTGAGACGATATCCTCCTTTGTATGACTCCTGAAAAGTCAAGATGTTTAAATTATCAATAAAGTAGAAAAAGAAATTTTAAAAAAGGTCAAACATGTATCATACATACCTTGTTTAAGTTAGTTGTAGAGATAATCACAGTTTGAACATTCAGATGTTGCTCGAAGATGCCCATTTCTCTATAAGTGCACGGTCCAAGTGGCACTCCAGCTGCAGCATGAAGATCTTGTTCGTTCTTCAAAAGTTCTGGACGTTTACAATATCTCATGACATTGACCCACAATCATTTTCCAAATGTGCCAAGACGTACACAACGGCCTTGGCGCAACATAATCCTGAGTCATCACTTTGAATGCTTAAAATTGATTTTTACTTTAGTTTATCAATTTCAGCATTCATCACGGAGTGATTGCGTCCTTCACCTGCGTCACGTCGAATTGTTATCCCATCGGTCATAAACCACTCATCTAATCGCATTTCCGCCTTTGACTGTAAAACTTTCATAGTAACAGACAACACTTTTTCTACGGTCATAGAGGAAACGATCATAAGTGTTGTCGAGATGACCCTCTCCAATCCTGCCGCTTGAATACAAATTCTTACAAGATCTGTAGCCCTCAAACCATCCGTTATTTTCCTAATTAATAAGAGAAACACCAGTTCCAGTGCAGAAAGAACAGTGTTATCCCTTAGTTGAGGCTCAAACGGTCCGGATCAACATGTCTTTCAGAAATGATTCTTCGCCTTTATGTTTTTTTTATTTGTCCAGCAACCTTTCTTCCATTATAAAATCTTCTAGCTGAAATACATAGGTATAATGATTATAAATATAAACTATTGTAATACAAAAAAGTGTAATCTACATAAGAGAAAAGAAACATACATTTCTAATGTACTACTTCCATTAGATCCAGGTTGATTTTCATTTGAAGAGTTCTATTAATAGAAAATAGTATCATTAATAAGAGTAATGTAATAAGTAATTATAAGATTTGACAGAGATAACGGTTTCTCCATGAAAATCTGTAAACACTCATCCAAACTCTAATGATTTTCAATAAACGTTCATGAACGCTTCCAGTTCTATTGGATTGTCCATAAAAATTCCGAAATTCACTCCTCACCAAATAAGTTTTTAAACCATAAATAAATAACATTTCATTAAAATAAATAAGTATTGATACACGTTTTCTAACAAAAGTCAGTCATTAGGCTCGAATTCAACATCAGTCAAGTTTTATTTTTAACACTCACTGTTCGCTCTTGGTGGATTTACAACATAATCAGTTACAGTTAATTTTATAAAATAATTACAGCAAATAATTTTACAAAAATTATGAAAAAAATTTATAACAGATATAAAATAAATTAACAGAAATTAGAACAATTAAAATAGTAAATTATTTATATTATTTAATGAAACAATTATTTTCTTGAGTTAATAGGGCTATTTCACGCAGCAATGCACATCTCAACTTATGACGATTTTGTCTTTAATTTCAAATGGAAGGGCAGCTAATTGTTTGCCTATTGGTTATCATAAGTATTAAAATGAATGGAAAGGGCATTAAAGCCGTTCATGACGTTGCATGAAATTGCTCTATAGTGCAAAATTACTTTTATCAGTATCGATGACAATATCGTTAATTTATTTCTGTGTTGGCGCCATCTAGGAGGTGTTGCAGAAAATACAAACGAATTGCAATTTCTGTTACTGCAACATAAGAAATGAAAACATAAAAATTGTAATTACATCCTCTTCATCTGCTAAGAAATCTTCAAAAGATGTCTCCAGAACCGTCTCTTCTGCCTAATCAGAATTAATAGATGAAATAATGACTCACAAATAATTTTAAAGTCTAGATAAAAAAATTCTACTCATAGTAAAAATAACTCGCATGTAAAAAATGTTTTTAGATGTAAAATGTACGAATTAGCATAAATAACAGAAATTCAGAGCTATGTTCAAGAAATTATGCAGTAAGAAATTGTACCAAGTGCTTACAAATTTTAGTAGTTACGTAACAAAATAAAATATAGATATATATTTAAGAAGCAGTTATGTCTGAAGAAATCCTACCACGCGTTCATAAAATTTTAATATTTACATAACATAGAATAAAATCCAGAAATCCATTTAAGAAGCTGATATGCATCGAGAAATTATATCACTTTAAAAATAAATTGCAATATTTTATTAACAAAATAAAATTCAAAAATTATTGAAGTAGAAGTTATGTATTAAGAAATTACACCAAGTGCTTATAAATCTTCAAAATTTGCTTAATAAAATCCAGAAATATATTTAAGAAGCAGATATGCAGGAAGAAATCTAGAACGTGCTTATAAAATGCAACAAAATATGATTTTATAAAATTCAAAGGCTCGAGTAAAAAGATGAAAAAAAAAATATCACGAGTATATAGATAAATCACAACAAAAATTACTTAAGGATAAAGTTAATAAAACGCGGATGCATAGATTAAATACCGAAATAAAAAAAAGAAAGATATGGAATAAGAAACACGTGTGTAGAATATAAAATCGTAAAAAAGATTCATTATTCTGAACAAGATGTATTAAAATAAAAAGATCATTTTGAAATATAAAACTAACCTTCTCAATTTTTGCAGAAGTTCATGGTCTTGCATCTTCATTAGCTCGCTTCATATTTATTAACATTCAGCTTACTGATTAAATGAAAGATCAGACTTGCTGGCTAAGAATCTACCACTTCAGCAAAACACTATCGAGCACACTACGCATGAGATAACTTATACTATCAAGCTCAGACTAATGCATTACAACTCCAATTTACCCTACCCCTCTAGAGGTCACTTGATCTACCCTGAAACAGAGCTCAAAAGAATGGTCAGGGCGCTGACCTTCGGTTCCGGAATACGTGTGTTCGAATCCCACTGAGGCGTAGATGATCGTAGCCGTTCGTATTCTGCTTTAAGCAGTAGATCCAGGTCTCAATAGCCCTGACTTTGCAAAAGAGTAAACTATAGTGCTCCAAACCAAACCTGTTGACTAACCATATTTTTCTGAATGTCTTCCCAATTTTATGCTTGAACTTAGGGAATGGAAATGACTTGTTCTGGTACAACCGCGTAACTTTGTTTTATCACTGGAAAAAATTGTGTAAATTTGATAATTAATGTAATAAATTTATTTAGTATTTTTAAAATTAAGTTTGAAAGCCAAAACCTGCCCACATTACCGCTCTACCATTCGAAACAAGTTCACTGCCCACCAGCACTCCGCCCCCTAAGGCCCTCGTTGAGAACCACTGTTCTAGAACAGAAAAAAGTGGGTCTTCATAATTTAGAAGCAGGGACCAAGAAGAGCTCTAGGCTTGGCGTGCCACCTCCAGGGGTATCGCTTTGAACCTTGTAAGACATTGCAGCCACAAGCGTATTTTGCCTGACCTAGTTGCCATTAATGAACACGCCAGATCTTTGGTTCGAAACTATTCCAAAACCCTCCGGTTATGAGAGTGACGCCTTTGCCGACTGAGTTACCGTGACTCTGTTTACATTAAATAAACAGTCTTAAATAATTCCAGGCATACCATTAAGTTATGCAAATGAATCTTCCAGACTCCCCATAAGTGAAGGAAAGTGAAACTTAATTATTGAACCAATACTTTAAACGCATAGAAAGTAACAGAAAGGTTTTTGAAGATTTTGAAAGAAATACAGTCATTTAAGGAGTAAATATTCATTTGTTTTTACACATATTTAATCGGTTAACATTTTAAAACTGTTTTAACGAGTTAATGCTTCGCAAGTATAAACTGTAAACAACTGCTAGGTTAATTAATAAGCGTTTTCTGTAGTAATGGAGCGAAAAACTAATTTTAAAACTGAACATCGTATTAATTAGAAGTCAAAATATCGCTTTCGTAAAATTTGTAATATATTGTATGCCTGGAACCCGCAACGAGATCTATCCTTTTGCCGACTGAGCTACCATGAAGTTAAATGAAGTAGACGAAGTAAATCAATTATACTTAAATAAGATTCAAAATTAAAGATCCATTTCCAGACGTACATATCTAGCTCATCACTGCACGTTTAAAAAATATTCGTTTTATTTTCCACACGAATATTGAATCAATTTATATTTCTTGCTTATTTGGCATTTAGCACACATTGTGTGCCTTTTTAGAGCATTGAAACCCCTAATACCTAGTCAGAAGTATGCATGGCAGGAATATGCACAGTGGAATTAGAGTTGGTCACTAAAGAAGTTTTAAAAAATAAAAATAACAATCTATTTGGAGGTAAAAAAATACAGGTAATAATTTACTTGGTAGCATTAGTTTACCACCACAACAACAACAACAACAAAAAATTTAAGAAGTAACAAATACAAAACATTATTACATATATATACACAAACTAAAAATAAGGTTTTTTATAAACTGGACTGAGACTAAAGAAAACAAAATTTGGACACAAGATAGTAGCCAGAAGTTAACCTTTGAAAACTAGCAAAACACAAAACAACTTACATCTCAAAACTTTCCCCCGCAAAAAAGGGTCTACTTCCAATTTCTTCAATATATGATGAGCATCAAACATCCACAGTCTGTTTAAATATCTTGATCGGGAAGGAAAAGCTTCACGTCTAAGTAGAGACGATCTCAAAAGAAAACACTGGCAGCTTTAGGATGAGCCTTCGACTATCACACCGCCTTCACCCACCACCTACCGGAACAAGCAGTTTGCTGCCTAGAATGTTGCAGCTTGCACCCAGTACGTCACCTCGGCTCTGATCAACTGCCTGGTCGTCACATAGAAGCCACATAGGACGAATTGACAACAGTATTCCCTGGGCCAAGCCCTCTAGTACTGAGTTTGCTATCAATGGTAATGCATCCATCTATGAGTACTTTGTTGGCAATAACATTAAGAGAAAAGTATGGGAATGGGGAAAAACGCGTGAGAAAATGCTTGAGTTTAGACGAAAATAATAAACATAAGGTGAATGACAATTAGAGTGACACAAGTGCTAGAATTGCCTGGTTGTATTTCACCCTGGCGTACTTATAGTTCACGCCGGGTGTCAGACTGAATGCTGATTCATCCACGTATACCTCCCGCTGGCCGATGGTGATTAGCCGACAAGTTTTTGAATACTGAACGTTCTTCTTCCCCGGATCGTATGTTGGAAGAAAATAAAAAGAATGGCGGGAAACAAACAAACAAAAAAAAAACCCGCTTTTAAGGATTTTTAAATATGCAAAAGAATTTTTTTAACTAAAAAAACGTCAATTAACATAAAAAATAGGCCGTTATGCTAACAAGAAATCACATATTTTTCTTCTTTAGTTACTCTGTAGATTTGAAGTTTAGTTTGCAAAATAGTTAATTCTTCATGACTGCACATTTAAAAAAAATATTCATTCTATTTCTCACACGAATATTAAATCAATTTACATTTCTTGTTTACGTGCATTTAGCACACTTTTTGCTCTTTTTCGGAGTATTGAAGAATTTACATATTTTTCTACTGTAGTTGGTCTGTAGATTTGAAGTTTCGTTTGCAAAATATTTAATTCTTCATTTCTTTCACTAAATAGAATATTAAGGCTCATCATCACTGCACGTTTAAAAAAACATTCATTGCATTTTCACACGAATATTGAATTAATTTACATTTCTTGTTTATTTGGTCTTTAGCACACTTATTGCGCTGTTTTAGCGTATTGAAGAATTCGGATATTTTTCTTCTTCATTTGTTGGTCTGTAGATTTCAAGTTTCGTTTGCAAAAAATATATAAATCTTCATTTCTTTCACGAAATACAATATTAATCACCAGTTTAAGATATTTTTTTAATGATTCAAATCTAAATGGCGTTTAGCAATAATCCTGGAAGAAAGCACAAGTCTAAAACTTATAGGAATTTTTAATACTATCATAAAACTTCAAGTAACGAACGTATCGGGTTTCTACCTCAATGAAATAAAATTTCAAGTAAACAGAACAGTATCTATTAATAAACTGTAGCCGTAATTACTGCTTTGAGTAACAGCAGATACGGATAAGGTTGAGGTCACAAGATAAAAAGTTAATTCCGCTTAATGTGATTGTGTTATCAATCCGTGGTTAATGTTATCAATCGCTTATTGCTATCGAAATCACTTGGTCCCGATTTTTTCTATTCATTTGTATGTAAAAATCTTTGTGATCGTTACATCGGTTAATGTTATCAGATTTCAAACCTCACTTTAACTGTCAAAGGAACATTCACAATGTATTCAGATAGAACCAATTCTATTTTTTCCTTCGTTGTTGTCTAAATTTCCGAGAATTCTCCCTCTTCCACCTAGGGAAATGTTGAATGATCAAAACAGTGGGGAATTACACATTCCTGGAATTTTTCAGAAATACGCACACCCTGCTGGTGGTCAATGGTCAGACAAGCAAAAGGCAACACATTCTTATCGGAACTGAGAAGGAGAGCATTCACATTTTATGCCTTGATTTTGCGGAAAAAATTACCAGAAATCTCAAGAAATGATACAAAATCCTTCGGATATGACCTCTCAAGAGGTAGAGTCATGGTGAAAGTAAATCAAAACATTCCAGTAGCTTCCACATTCACAGAATCTGAAGTTTGTTAGATTGTCATAGGAAAACAGACGAATGATGGAACTGATGAGTCAGATGAAGAATCTCTTGATACTGAACAACCCCCTACAAGTGCTGAAATGAGAAATGCATTGGAAGTGTTGAAACGTGGAGTACAACACAGCTCCGATGACTTTATAAAACATTACGATTACGAACAATTTATCAATGAGCTTCTTAGAAAAAAATTGTAAACAGCCAACAATTGATCAATTTTTTTAATTATGTATACAATGCTTATGTTTTAAAGGATAATATACAGTACATAAATATAAGGTGAGTTTTTGCATTTTATTTTGAAATTTAGTACGTGTGAATTAAAGGGTGAGGGAAAATTTATCTAATTTTGCTTATCGTTTATTGTTATCAGTCGGTTATTGTTATCAAAATTACGGTGGTCCAAACTAATCACATTAAGCGGAGTCCACTGTAGTTCCATTTTCCTGGGTAAAAAACGAATATATTTACACTTGTGTATCTGACAGATCAGCGCACCCGATCGAGGGTTAATTTGAAGTATAAGCCTTATTTGAAATAGAAAGAAAATTTGTTAGAAGAAAGTAGGACTAGTCCATTTTTGAGGAAATACGTTAATTGGCCTTACAGGGTGTATAGTAAAGTCATTATTCGGGCTTATTCATAGCAATCGTTGGTCTTTAGTATATACTTCTTGGTAAGGAAATGTTTGAAATAAGGTAAGCATTCATTTTATGGCATTTTTACATTTCAAAGTTCAATTTTCCAAAAATTGCAAAATATGAATTTTCATACGTTTTTTTTATTATCTTTATCATAACAGTTGTAAAAACTGTCGTATAAAGCATAAAATTAAAAGTTCCAGATTTCTGTGACAAAAGTTGGGTGTGATACTTAAATTCAAAATTTCAGGATTTTTTTCTCCATCATTCAGGTATTGGTTAAAAGGTTAATTACAGTAATTTCAGGTTGAAATCATCTCGCAGATCGCTTATTATGTCGAAAGAGGAGGAAGGGTTCTCTGATTACAGAGGGCAGATGTATCCATACTGAAGTTGATATGCATTGTATTTTCAAATAAAATTAACGCTTAACTCCATCCCACTCTTTGCCGTAAAAGGGATGTTGAAACTTTGTTTCAACCTCGAATTATTGTAATTAATCTTTTAACTAATCCCTCAAAGAAGAAAATCATTAAATTTTCGCAATGCTTGAATTTGAATATCTCAGATAATTTTTGTCACAGAGAAGTAGAACTTTTTTTTTACGGTTCTGAGAACGAGATTCAATTTTTACTACATACAAAGATAAAGAACTGGGGAATGTATAAAAATTTAGATTTTGTTATTTGCAAAAAACTGAATTTTTTAATTCATAGATACCATAAAAGGAACGGTCCTCTTATTTGATTATTCTTGTAATTAGAAGTATATGTGTGGACTAACAGTTGCGGAAATGAAGTCCAATTAGCGACTGCATTATTTATGCAACCTGTATTTTATTTTACATCCACAGCTACCTATAGATTATGGTAGGAACTGGATGTCTATCTACACTAGCCCCCAAAATGCTCTGTTTTTTTAACTTTCTGAAATTTTTAAGAAGAAAAATAATGTCTTGGAATTTATCATTTCTGCATTTTCTTCGTCGAATATTCAATTCACTGCAAAGGTAGATGCTTTGTACATACCTCGTTTCGATGTGTTAAGTGATCGAACTTAAAACGTTATATTCATCAAAATGATAATAAGTGTTAGAATATAAGAACAACTATACTATTAAAAAATATAGTTTAAGGTTAACCATGAAAAAAAATAGAGCACTCATAGCTGATTCGTTATTTCTTAGTTGACGTTGATTTTTTTTCATATCATATGACACATTTTCCTCCCTTAATCCTACCTTTTTATTTATTTACTAGCACCTTTTTACTACCAAATTTTATTAATGAAATTCTTACATTAAATTTTCATATAAGTAAGTTTTCATATACAATTTTTCATATTTTTTCATATGATACATAAATACTTTTATTGAGATAAAATCTCTCTTTTTATATGCCGAATGGTTAGGTGCTAACCTTCGGCACCGGAGTTCATGGGTTTGAATCCCACTGTGGCATTGATGTTCGTAGCCGTACGGAATCGGTTTAATCAATAGATCCCGGTCTCATTATCCCTGGTGTTGCAAAATATAGACCATAGCTCACTAATCCTCTCCCTCTCTATTTTAATACCTGTGTTTATTATATGTATACCATGCAATTAAAAAATGCGTGTTCTACATGAGTTAATACTGTATTTGTCATTACATGGAGTTTCAAAAATGACCGGTATATTTGGTTTGGTTTGGAGCACTACGGTCTACTGTTTTGCACTCGAGGGCTAATGAGATTGGGACCTACAACTTAAAGCCGATTCTGAACGGCTACAAACATCCATGCCCTTAGCGGGATTCGAACCCGCGAACTCCGGTTCCGAAGAGCAGCGCTCTATCATTCGGCCATCGTTCGGCCCGGTATATTTGAAACATCAATAGAAACTTAACGGGCTGCGATAGAAATGCACCGTTTATTGCAATATGCTTGGGACAACAGTAAATTTTCAGGCAGATAAACTTTCAAAAATAGTTACAATATTTCTCAACAGATGGCGCAGCAAACTGAAAAAAATCTACTATATTTTCTTCATATCCACCATGAGCAGCAATAATATGGCGTAGTCACAGAACGAAATTATCAGAAACCCGTGAAAACGTCTCAGGCCAGGCAATCATCTGTTCTAAGAAATCAACCATTTTTTCTCAGCAAACTTGCAATCTGTGAACAGCATACGCTTACAGCAGAAAGACGACTTACAGATTCATGAACTCACAGATTGCGTTTTTTCTATATCTTTCAAATTGCCTGCAGCGCCATCTGTTGTTGACAGTTGTAACTATTCTCAAAAGTTTGTGTGTGGGCCTGAAAATTTATTCCTGTCCCAAGTATATTTATTGCAACAAACGGTGTATTTATTTCACTGCCCGTTTAATCTTTATTGGTTTCTCAAATATACCTGTCATTTTTGAAACACCTTGTATGATTTCAATAAAAAATTCTGGGTACGTATAATAACTGTTTAGTATCATGCGTGATCATATAACTGTCAAAAATTATTCAAAACAGTTATTTAAATATCGATATTTTTTCTTTTTGATAAATCTAGAAAGATTTTCATGCTTCTAAATTAAAAAGAAAGATAGATTAAGGTTTAAAAAATTTAGTTTTTCTAAATGAATAGTTTTTCAGTTATAGAATATGGGAAATGTGGCCAATTTTTGTAGCATTTAATACTCACCAAACCCTTAAATGTCGTTCAAAATACAATTTTAATTCAATGAGCTTTATACGATTTTTTTACTAGGCCATCTTTATTAATAATAAGTTTTTACATTTGGGAATATGAATTTATTTGGGGTAATGTTACTCACCAAAAGTATCACTTGGGAGCTTGGAGGACATTGCAATTACGAACCTTACGTGCTGAGTCGTCATTAATGAACACGGTGGATCTTTAGTCGGCTCAAAAATTTGTAACCTTCCTGTTACGAGATCGATGCTTGAGCTACCACGGTGCATTCTGTTAAATATAAACATGCTAATATGCTTATTTATGAAAAACTTTGGAATAAAGACTAAAACTCTAGTTTTAATTTTCTTTTATTTTACCTTGCACAAATTGTGGCAACTACATTTTAAATATAGCATCGAAATATGTACTTTACTAAACTTATGAAAATTTGTGTTTCATCCCAATACTTTTATAGTTTAAACGATCATAAAAAAATATCCGAACTAATTTTTAATTGAAGTATATGACGGAAAAAGGAAGAAATTGAAACGTAGGCAGGACATGGGACATTAAATAAAAGGGAATATTCAAAACAACAAAAAGTGTAATACATCGTAAAGTGTATAATAGTACTGAAATATATACAAGATCTCTCAAAGATTCAACTAATGTCTTTTGTTGTTTAATTTTTTTATTCAGGTATAGCATTTTTATTAGAAATAACACTCTATCCTATTGTCATTAGCAAATCATATATTCTATTATCTTCCATTCAATGATACAATTTATACATAAATTTCAAAAGTAAATTGAAATCTGTCATGTGTTCACTTCTGTTATTTTCTCCCAATATAAGCTTCTAGAATTTTCTACCAATTTTCCTATTACTATGCTTCATTTCACATTTTATTGCATATTCCATTTATGAACCTACAACACATATTCAGAGACAATTCACACATCTTCTTAAACATATTTAAAGATAGAATAATATTAAACCTATTAGAAAATAGAATCCTTTTATTTGTTTATATATACATGTGTGTGTGTGTGTGTGTGTGTGTGTGTGTGTGTGTGTGTGTGTGTGTGTAATGGGACTATCACAAAGGGCAGAAAATCCACATTGGCTTGGATGGAGTCGTAAATATATACGTAGCCCAATGAGAAAACAAAGAGTTTTGGATGAAGAGAAATACAGTTTATTGTAGCTTCCGGGGTAAAAACTCATACATAGAATTTATAGGTGTGGGAGCTAGCCAATGAGGGTTATTAATGCTTAATCACTTGTTGACGTTTAACTACGGGGTGGGGAAGGACGATAAATTATTTATACAGCTTTATATATACATACATACATATATATATATATCTATATATATATATATATATATATATATATATATATATATATATATATATATATATATATATATATATATATATATATATATATATATATATATATATATATGTGTGTGTGTGTGTGTGTGTGTGTGCGTGTATAAGCATAGATTGAAAGATGCGTATAATCCTGTTAGATCAATTATTTTACTGAATCTACTCATATTTCTATACATTTCCCTTTAATGCCACATTTTCTCATATTAAATTTTCCATTGCCCTAAAGCTAAGATGTATGAGGCATATATATATATATATATATATATATATATATATATATATATATATATATATATATATGTATGTATGTGTGTGTGTGCGTGTGTGTGTGTGTGTGTGTACTTCCGCATCGACTTCTTCACTTTGTATACTTCCCTTGATTCTTCACTCTAAGAATTAAGCGAGTTATAAGTAAAAATATTTAGAACTCATTAAAGACAACGTAGTAGGAGAAAGATACACCTTCGAGCGGAAGTATACAAAGTGAAGAAGTCGACGCGGAAGTACACATACGAATTTTGCTTAGGTAGCAACGCCAAAAGAGAAAATTCTGAGCGGGAACTCGAGCTGATAACATCCTACACATTTGTCGTGGCAAAGTATGAGAACAAAAAAATTCTAAATGGCATAGCTATGGACAGAAGGATTATAATAAAGAAGTTTCTATATATGAAATGAAATGTGTCGTCCATGCCTTAACCACTCGTCCATGTCATATATATATATATATATATATATATATATATATATATATATATATATATATATATGTATATATATATATATATATATATATATATATATATATATATATATATATATATATATATATATTATATATATATATATATATATATATATATATATATATATATATATATATATATATATATATATATATATATATACGTATGTATATATATATTCCAATGCAGCAGGCGATACAGACATTATCCTAACGCCTTAACAAGGCCGCGAACATTTTACTCATTTAGCACCACTGGGGAGTACATGTAGCTTAAGGTATGCTACGGACATTACCCCTGCTGGCTACTCGTAATTTAGAATCAGGGACCAAGCAGAAGACCCCTAGGCTTGCTCTGCTACCCCAGATGTATCGTTTGAGAACTTGGAGGACTTTGTGACCACGAACATATTTTACGTACAACAGTCAACTTTAGCGAACACAGCGGATCTTAGGCCGGCTCCAGCCCCGGACCCGGAACCTTTCAGTTATGAGATCGCTGCCTTTGCCTACTGAGCTACGCTGCTCAATATAACTTCATATAAGAAGTGCTGATTGAAGCAGGAATTAATTTTGATGTTTACGGACTCGTCAAATTTTTAGAAAGAACAAAAGATAGTCACCAAATTTTTCTATAAAAGGATAGAATCCTCCGAAAATTATTTTACGGCGTTGACTTAAGAATTGGGTTCCCCCGCCAAATTGGCGATAATGTTTTAAGTATGATCGCCTAACATTTTCTCTTAATCTCACAGTGTCCAAACAATCTGTATCTATATTATAATTTATATATTTGCATCTAACTCTCCTTGTGTAACTCTTTTCTTATATATTAAAAGTGCGCAATGCTTAAAAAAATTAGATATAACAAACCATCCATTAATGGTTCACAATGGCTGATTTTTAATAATTTGGAGCTGTTGCGTTTGTAAACTGTTAACGGATTAGTTGCCCATAAATATAAATGTCGGTTTTCAAGTCCTTTTCTTTAATTAAGTAAGAGTATATAATTCTATTACGATGGCGCACTCTGCATTAATTAAAGTTGCCAGATAAAGCAAGAAATACAATGTTTGGATGAATTGCCTTTGTGTTTTAGTAAATATCACCAATATTTTCACCAAATTTTCCAAGGGGAACCCAATTCTTAAGTAGACCCATTTTACGATATGTTTAATTATTTTGGATAGTTTTTTAGGTTAAAAATATCATTACACACACACACATAAATATATATGTGTTAGCCAATATAATAATTGTATTTTTTGATATGTTTAATCTGATATTCCTGTTGTTGAACTATCACATTAGTTTACAAAGTAACAGAGCACTTTTTAAAACACCAAGTTTGATATTTTTCTCTTCTCATTCCCTATTTTCCAGAGTTCATTCAATGTTTGGGGAGGCTACTTTTAAAAAGCTTGTTTTAAAAACCAAACGCACAGTAATCCATAGGAGACACATTAGGGGGCTTGGGTAAGATGCATTTAAAGGGAATGGATTCAATTCGGGTTTCATTTCTTATTTTTTTTTCCAAAAATAGAGCAGTAGATAAAAAGGTATGGCTTGTAGCTTCATCTTGATGAAACTTAATACATTGAAGATTGTTTGGTTAAAGGGATGAGATTTCTTCTTTGCAAATAGGTGTCAAAACTCATTTATCACAGTAATCCGAGTTAGTTTTGACATTTTTCCTTCTTTATTTGCAGTTTTACACTATAAAAGAATCCAGCAATAACATTAAAACCTTTAGTAAAACTTTCCATGTTTTATCTGAACCAACATTTGAAGTCTAGTACCGGATGACCGAGCTCCGCTCGGAGAAAACAGGTATCGAAGCTAACTCGAAGATTTAAATTTTCAATTGTGATTTATCAGAACAATACATGCCATAAGAAAATTTGTGAAACCATTAGTGAAAAGATAACCGGTTAAAGTGCACCATTGTAAACTATTCTAAACAAAGTTGCTTGGAAAGGGAACTATTCTGTCATCTTTGGGGTTGTAAGCGTTGCGAGGTTTCACGATGCATCCTTTCAGCTTTTCATTCGTAACAGCGGTATTCAAAACGTGTCGCAGTATTTTTCTCAAATCAGCATCGATGGGCAGCGGGTTGTCGACTGGATCGCAGATTAATAGTTGACGTTTTCCATAGCTTGCTTCGTAAATTCCTAGCATCCAGTGCTCGACTCTATCCATTTGATCTCTCTTGTGAATGGCATGTGAATTGGATCTCTCTTGTGTGAGTAGCACGTCGAATCCTTGTTAAACGCCGTATAGATAGTTGGAAGCCTTGTTCTGGTCGCTGATATCGTTGAGAAGAGCCATTCCTTCATAAGCGCCATCCGCTGTTGTAACGTAGAAGCGTGCGACAAATTCAGGGTGAAGTACGGCAACTTTGACGGTCGGGTAAGCTTGTTCGGCGTAATGGAGAAGCATTCTGACAATGACGGTATCTTCTAGTTGTCCATTTGTGGGTATAATTGAGTTGATCGCTTGTTGTTCCAAAATTCCTGCTCCTTGAAGCATTTCATGTAGAGGTGCGTTCTGCATGTTGAAAATGTAGCTTGAAATCTGATGAATGTTGAAATGTCGAACTTTGTTGACGGTGATTTGAAATCGAAATCAGTTCCTTAACACGTTCGCTGCCACCGACGCACTGGCGCGTTAGAGCAGCACCTCCTGGTATGCCGACGACGCACTAACGCGGCGACGGACTTTGATAAGTTATATGCTCTGTGTGGCTTACTGTGGCTTTGGAAATTGAACGGCGAGGTTGTTTCGGCACGTTGGTGAAGCATTATTTTTTAATTTTTTGTAGTTGGTTTTCAAAATTTTTGTTTGCATTATTTTTTTTACTATATCGTTTATGTGTTATATATACTTTGCTACATTAATTTAATATTTAGAGTTGGTAGAAAATAAAAATGGAAACCGATATCAAGGAATAAAGACAAATCAATAAAGACTTTTATTATTATTATTAATAATTCGTCAGAACTACAGCCAATCGATTCCTCGTGGTCGAAAACCCCCGGGTACCAATTTTCACTTGGTTTGGACGTATGAGGAAAAAGTTTGCCCGCACCGGGATTCGAACCCGGCCCTATCTGTAGCGCCGAACTACGTGACCTTAGAGCGTCAAAACCGATGCCAATCGATTTCTCGTGACCAAAAACCCCAGATCCCTAATTTTACTACAGTTTATTAACTCTGGGGCGATTTTAGAATGGACAACCATTCCTCGTATTATAGTATAGGATATATCGTGTGATCGATGAAGAATAATTTTTATCCAGTTACATATGTATGTCAGGTTTGGAAATTGGGGAATGAAAATTAAGAGAATCATTACCTAAAACACATACACTCAAGAGATAAAACATTATGACCACCTCTACATTTTGCAATGAGCTCGCCTGGATGAGCACGTGATCAGGTGGAAGTGGTATTTAACTGCGGCTGGAGAGTCTGAAGAATCATAGTCCATGTCAGAGCCAAATAAATCCATATGTTGTTTTGCTAAACTATTACAGAACTAGAGGGCCCAGCCCAAAAAGTTCTGTAACAACTGCATCCTGTGATCCTGTGATCTGAAGAATCATTCTTTCACTTACTTCTGTGTGTGATGGGAAAGGCTGCGGATCTAAGTGATTTTGATAGAGGGCAGACTGTAATGGCTCGAAGGCTCGGAACAAGTATTTCCGAAAGTGCACGACTCGCGGGTTGTTCGCTATCTATAGTGTTAATACTTATACAAAGTGGATGAATGATGGTGAAACCAGCAGTAGACGACATGGTATTGGACGTCCACACGCTATCAAAGAAAAGGGTCGTCGGAGACTGTCTCGCATGGTGAAGCAAAACCGGAGCCAGACAGTGGCTCAGCTGACAACCCAGTACAATGCAGGGCCAAGTAGAATAGTATCGGAGCACACTGTTCAGCGGATACTGTTGAATATGGGGCTACTCAGCAAACGTTCCACTCGTGTGCCTTTGCTGACCAAGCTTCATAGCCAACGGCGCCTACCTTGGACCCGGGAACATCGCGACTGGTCCATGGATGAGTGGAAGAGAGTTGCCTAGTCAGATGAATCACGGTTTATCATTCATCCCTCTGACGGCGTTGTCAGGATACGCCGTCTTCCAGGCAAACAGTTTCTCCCTCAATGTACAGTAGGTCATACACAGGCCGGTGGTGGCGGTATTATGCTTTGAGGGACTTTTTCTTGGGCCTCTCTGGAACCCGTGATTGTGGTAGAGCAAACCATGAATGCTACAGGGTATCTGAACATCATTGCGGACCAGTTGCACCCTTACATAGCCTCTGTTTTTCCAGCTGGAAATGGAATGTTCCAACAGGACGACGCCCCGTGTCACAAGGCTAAAATTGTGTTGGAGTGGTTCCAGGAACAAGATACTGAATTCCAGTTAATGTCCTGGCCGCCTAACTCACTGGATCTCAACCAGATAGAACACATTCGGGATGTCATGAGACTGAAGCTGAGAGTTCAAAGACCACCAAATCGCAATATCTCGGATTTGCGTAACCGTTGCTTACATATCTGGTACAATCTGTCTCTAGCCATCTACCAAGGACTTGTGGCATCCATGCCAGGGCGGGTTGAAGCTGTGCTGCCCGCTAAAGGTGGGCCAACTCGTTATTGACAGGTTGTCATAATGTTTTGGATCTTGAGTGTATATTGTGTGTATGTTTGTGTATACAGAGGGTGTTCACACATTCTGATAACGATTTTAACTTTCATCATAAATTTAAAGTATGTGTGTATATGTACGTAGCGTGGGAAATTTCTCTCGCCTTCACATAAGAAGATAACCACTATTATTTTTAATTGCCCGGGCAGACTGGGCAGTAAGTAAGCCTAAGTATTATGCAGTCGTGGCTCCATTACAAGGATGAAGCGAAGTTCTTGGAAGAACTTTTACTTTATTTTAGAGTAAGAAAAGACATTTTCTCCGAGAAGAGCAGAGCACTGAATGATGTAGAAAACACACTTCAGTTACAAATTTCGCCCCAGAGCGCGAGAAAACATTTAGTTTACCATGAGACGAGCAGCTTAGTCCGCGTTATTAACAGTCAGAAAGAACTTAGATCATTAGAAAAGTGAACCATTTTTATTGAAACAGTTGAAACTTGTGGCCAATGTGCAGAAAATTACCATTCAATACAGAGTTAGCTTTGGGAGACTGGAAAAAAAATTAAGTCATCGAACGCTCCTTTAAATAAGATATTACTTGCCTAGTAAAATAGTTATGAAAGAATGAGAAGGGGAAAAGAATAATCTTCGATAGGTATTTTAACTGTTATAATTTTCATGCATTACATGTGTACGCGCACACACACGCATATATAACTTAAATTTTTCTCACAATTAACTAATTTTAAAGTCTTTGCTATCTATATTTTTTACAATTTATATCCTTATTTACTTATTTATTTTATCTTTTCGATTATAGATACATTGTATGATCTTAATGGAAATAATTTCTAAAAATATAAAATTATTAAATGCGGTTCCTAATAAATTTGTTATACAGCTGGGCTGAAGATGATTTTAATATCTTCAGTAAGACAAATTTTGACATTTTTACTTTTATCTATAATACTCTTTAAAAAATGTATATATAAAGCTTTATATAAAATGATGAAATAAAAAATGGAACAAGAGTTGTATTATTATTATACATACCTTTCAAAGAGATCAAAGATTATTCTATTAATTTACTATAAAGTAGTTGATCAAGAATTAATTTTTAAAACTGATTATTTATTTTTATTTACTGATCTATTAATTCTTACGTTTATTTTGGGTTAAAAAATACATAAAAAAGCTTTATATAAAACGATGGAATAAAAAATGGAGTAAGAATTGTATTATTCTTATATAACTTTCAAAGAGAGCAAAGATTATTCTATTGATTTACTGTAAAGAAGTTGATCAAGAATTGATTTTTAAAACTCATTATTTATTTTTATTTACTGATCTATTAATTCTTACGTTAGGTTTTTGGAGTATTTTTAAAATTAGTTAGTATTTTGCTCAATAGATGGCAATACCTGTTTTAATTTCCTAAAAGTTTGAAATCGGGACTTGCTTTCCTATAATGGAAAATACGTAGACAATATTAAAAAAATTATTGTTTAAAACGCAGCACGAATGTATTTGTTAACTAGGTTTAAATGAAGTTGAAAAATATTGGTTGGGGAGAAATATATATATAAGTTTGATTATCGTAGATTTAACCTTATGCCGTATAATTTTTAGTTTTATTGCTTTCCATTTATTGAATATCCAAAACGAATAAGTTTAATACCAAGCGTTTACGATAAAATATACATAATATAACTGGTTGTCAACAGGGAATATTAGGAGAATCTGGCAAATTGTTTCTAGAGATTTTTTAATAAGAATGAACTTTCGAAAAAACGCTAACTAAAAAATATGAAATTTAGCGCTAACGTGTGAGCAATAATGAGAATTACTTAGCAGAAAAAAGCACAACTAGTTAATGACCGTGTCCTTTTTTCACTTAGTTGCAAATCGATTTGATAAATGCAAATAGAAGCCGAAATAGTGAAATTTCGAATTTCAAAAGGAGAGTTTCAACTGGTAATAATTTACAACGCGAAATCGTCCCCAGTCCCGAGAGGTGCCCGAAAACAGTTTTTGTATCTTTGCTGAAAAGCACAACAAACATTAATTCGAATCCCTCTCCCCTTTTTTTAATAACACTTAAGTTAGTATTTCTTCGACGAAGGCCAAATAGTCGCAGGGAAGGCAGCAAATTCCCCCGAGTAATCAATTTAATTTTAAATTATTTTTGCCTGCCTCTCGGAGACGTAACTTATAAATCAGTTAGTCGAGGTAATGAAATAGCGGCAAGATTTAAAATTCAAGCGAACGCCGGAAGAAAAGAAAAAGGAAAAAAGGCCAAGTAAATAAACGGGGGATGCAAAAACAGCATTAAAGAAAGAGGAGGAGGCTTGCCTGTAAAATTATCCACCAGAGGAAGGTGGAATTAGAACAAGAAAGAAAAACTGTGGCCAGGTTTTGTTGGCGCGAATTTTCTTTACTTGCGTATAAAATGTCGTTTATCTCATTACTTCTCTTGATGGCTGTGACCGGAGGCAGGCCTCTAGGGAAGCGACTTTACAAGCTCAACCTTCGTAATGCAATAGAAGGTGAGAACGTAAATTCCTTGTTAATGGATTTTTTATTGTGTTCGGGGCACTGCTTTTCTTGAAAGCTACTCTAATATATGTCCAGCCAGCAATTTAAGTTTTCCATTTCATAATTATTTACGTTGCCCTTGCTAATAAGTCTATTATTATCTTTCGGAAATGCTTTTCTTTTTAAGCTGATTTCGGATTCCGATTTTTTACTGCCTTTTTCTTAATTTCATAGTGTGATTTTTGTGATTGCGTAAAATAATTCGCACACAAAGTATGCATGATTTGTTTATTTCTGGCCTTGTGCTCGAAGATTCAAGGGGAATGTGCTCTTTAACAGCTGACACAGCTTTGGCAAGACTGCTTTTTCACCTTTTTTTTTTAATGTAAAGAATTCGAGAAACTTTCGTAAGGAAAATATTGTTCATTAGTCATGAGTGCTGGATGCTTTTATTAAAATTCAAATTAATCCTTATGCAAAAAAAAAAAAAAAAAAAGAAATCTTTGTTTTGTTCGGAGTTCATTTTTCAAGTCATTTAAAAGAGACATTTTTATCAAGAATATTATTTTCACATCTTCAAGTTACATAACAATGAGTCAGATATTATAGTCTCATTTATGATATTTTTAAGGATTTTTATCTTGTAATAATTTTTTTTATATTACAGAATTTTAATTCTTACACTTTTATCGGTTAGCGGTTTCTTGTTTGATGTATGAAAGAGCTTTAATATTTATTTACATATACTTATTTACAGTAATGAATTTGAAACCAGTCATATGTAAAATTAGGTTAACATAACTATTACATTTAAAATAAAAGGCGTCTGAATTTTGTATTTACTACTCTCCTTTCCAAATCTGCTCTGTATTTACCAATATTCCCACTGTTTCTGGAAATATTAAAATGCAAATTTCAGTAATAATACTGTCATTTCTAAAATATAGATTTAATTTTTTAATATGCTTGTTATTTGCTTGTATATGCTTGTTGTATTTATATAATATGCTTGTTTCTTACTTCTGATAATGTGTTTCGTATATATGTATTTTACAAAACGTTTCAACTTCATGATGCTTTTATAAAAGTGTAATATTGTACTATCGTAAAAGTGAATTGTCCGCAATTAAGTGTACTATGTATAATTAAGTACGTAATTAAGTGTAATACCATCTTTAAGTGTATTATGTAATATCTGTTTCTCGCAATATATGAATATAGATGTCATTAGAAACACTGTCAATTCAAAATATTGATTAATTTTGATTAATTTATATGCTTGTTTTTTAGTTCTAAAAATGCGTTTGCTATATATGTATTTTACAGAACCTTCCAGATGCATGATTCTTTTACAAACATGTCCTGTCTTAAAAATAAATTGTCAGTAAGTCTACTATGTAATATCATCTGTTTCTCTAAATATGAAAAAAAAAATTTCATTAACAATGTTGTTATTTTAAAACATTGATTTTAATTTTGCTTTTTATGTTTGTTTATTACTTCTGATAATGCGTTTGGTATATACGTATTTTACAGATCATTCCAAATTCATGATCTTAATAATTTCTTTAGGAGCTACTTACCTATTTATACTG
>CM063503.1:14779974-14827474 GCA_032207245.1 Pardosa pseudoannulata | reverse complement strand
GCAAAACAGTAGACCGTAGCGCTCCAAACTGAACCAAACTAAACCAAAAAAGTTGAAGCTTTACAAGAACATAAAAAATATATGTGTGTTTTCTTTTTGGAACCAGCAGTCACTTTTTTTAACTTTTCCAAATCGCTTTTGAATTTGGAGTTTTCAGTTATCCCGCTTCCATATAGATGGAAACACTAGTTTAAAATCTCTGCAATCAAGTACTCTAAATTGTTTTTTTAATTTATCAAATTGATTTTTTTCTCCAATCTCATATTGTATGATTTGATATTGTTTTGTCACCAAAAATGAACCTATGGGCAAAATTTCAGACCTCTAGCTAGTCAGGAATGTAGTTAAAAATTGATTACAAAATTTCAACTGACACACAAGTGAAGTTAAATAAAAGCTGTTAAATATAGATTGATATTAATGAAGATCTTAAGTAATATTAATTTTCAAGATAAAAAATGTATTTCAAGATTATCGCTTAGAAAATCGATTTCATGTTGTTATTTTCAAGGGAATCACTTTACTTATATGCGTTTCATTGTTTGCGGAATAATTCGTGCTATAATAACTTTTAAGATAGATATATCAGAAACTATATTTTATATCAAATCAAAGTTATATATATATATTTCTGTGAAACAAAATGTTAGAGGTATCTGACATTTTAAAACATAAAAAAAAATTATAAATTTTAAAATATTAGAAATAAAATAATTAGCTTTTATTGCACTATTAAATATATATTGTACATATCGATATAATTAGCTTCTATTTGATATAAAAGCTTGTTTTTTAATTTCAGAATTTCGAAATATATATGTACTATACTTCGTGTTTTTATTAAGAAATTGATTTCTATTTTTTTTCTCTTGTACATTTTTTATATTTTTTAAGAATCTATTGCTTCGTTTAACAAAACTAATTTTTATAAACTTAGACCCTTATTAATTATACTAAAATTTTTTCTGAACAAAGATCTTTTTTATTTTATATTGGATAGAAAATAGGTTATTATAACAAAGACTGTACAGCTTGAATGGTAGTATTCTAACCTTAAAATAAGATCGTTAACCAGTTATTTAAAAATATTTATAATGTTTAATTCTATAATTCTAACTGTACGTCTCAGAGATGCTTTGCATTTAAAATAGTAAATTGTGATAAGTGGCAACTAACTTTCATCTGCTATACTTTTTTTAAAACGAAAGCTTATGCATTATCCTTGCATTGATATAAATGTTATGGAAGTTGTCTTTCAGATGTAATAATAGTAACAACGCTCGACAAAACGAAATAGTGGTCTAGGGTTAAGTAAAATTCAAGGAATTTCTTATGAAGCTTTAATAGCACGGAATTGAAAATGCATGTATATCTGAAAAAGTAAGATGCTAAATTTTACAATTAACATTTTACTTTATTATAAATAGTGTTTTCGACATCAGTTGTAAAGAGATGAAAATCAAGCATAAACAAATTGCTTTGTTCCTGCATTCACGTTTTCAACAAATCAGAGGTATCAACTTATCAATCATTTTAATGAAAATTCCATGATGCGGTGAAGTTTAAGCTATATCCTGAAATGATATTTATTTAAATAATAAAAAAGGAATTTTTTTAGAACTACTGTCAGTTTTTAATAAACAAGAATTATTAAACCGAGCTTACTGCTGAAAGCCGACTCCGAATGGTTACAAGTATTCATATCGTGGAATTTGAACCCAGGATCCGTTAAAAGCAGCACCTTACATGTACGAAAGTTAATGATTTCAATATGTAAAATCATCGTCAGGAATAATTTTCAATGCAATGATGCAACATTTAGACATAAGATAGTTTTCTTTAAAATTAGTTTATTCTTTCAGTTGTCATTGTACAGAAAATGCTATAATTTAAAGAAAAAATATTATAAAAGATTTTGCTTATATTTTTACCACTATTTTAAAATCAGCGTCACTGATATCTAAAGTATTTAACCCCTTCCGGTAAAATGACGAATCTAGAACGTCATTGGTTTTTCATTCCATACCGCACAATGACGAGCTACACTCGTCATGCGACTAAAGTTACTGATAAATATGATAATTTAGTTTAAAATTTCTAGTGTACTGAATTTAGGAACACTTTTGTTACTTGTGGAAATCCCAGGTCACTATTTCATATTGTTTATTTAAAGTTTCTTGGTACAAGTCACTGCCAAATTGATGAGTCAAAATAAAGGAAACCTACTAAGAAATGCCGTGTGTGTTACAAGAATCAAATTAGAAGTGAGACTCCCTGGCGATGTAAACAATTTAAAATTCCTTTGCACTTTGTTTTGAAAAGTACCACTAGCTTGAAGACTATTATCTTAATTTTACCGTTTCTGATACTTAACATTGTGTAAAAAGTGGATTTTAATTAAGAATATGTAAGAATTGTAAAATAAAACAAGTTTTTTAAATAAAAAATAAATGGTTATTTCACGCACAGTTTTCCATTATTAAATCTTACCGGAAGGGGTTTATAATAATTAACTATGTTTAAATTTCCCAAGTATAATTCCAATGAAGAATAAAGTGAAAACATTCGTTTTTGTTGAAACTACTGATTTTAATATTCCATTTCAACTTAATCCTATTTGCCGTCATGGTTTTCTTTCATTTTTTGCATGCATATTGAATTTATATGATGGGTTTATGATAAATTATGATGATTATACGATTCATAGGTTTATACAATAAATGTTCAGTCCTATTCTGAACAGAAGGGCATTTCCATAATAAAGAACAAAGATTGAGTTGGGTAAAAAAACACCACGTGGCATAACTTTTAATAGACTGATGCAACTTTTCAACTTAAAAAATTTGCTTTAGAATTTAGAATTAACCTATTCTACTGTTTATTTCCTTTGCAGGGAAAATGATGTATAATTTAAGTATCATAAGTAAAAAATTAAATAAATTCTGCTTATATTTTTATCTCTATGTAATCTGAAAACAAAGTGTCATTAATATCAAGATAAATATCTTAAACTGCATTTGTATTTCAAAAGTAACTCTTCTGAAGAATAAACATTTGCTTTCGTTAGAACAGTAATAACATTGACAGATTCTTAAATGTAGTTAAAAACTCCCAACGTTTCCAATTAAAGTGACAAGACAATCTTAAATTTCAGGGGGATTCAAATACTAAGCAAAATTATAAAATTCGAAATCCTACATAGCAATTAAAGTTGTATAGGAACATAAATATTTTAAACCAAGATGTAAATATATTTATACCCTGTGTTTTTTTTCTTACTGGCTAAAACTCTACCATATAATTGGTCGTATACAAAAAAGAAACAAAACTTTTTCGAAAGTTAATATTTGTATGTTTTTCTGTAGTTTATTATCTTTCCCAAGATAATGTAATTTCCCAATTATTTGCATCGAAAAAAATTACTGAGATACTATTGCTTAAATGTTACATAGATTCAAATCTTTTCTTCATAAACCCTTAGAGAACATATACACTTGTAGATTTAAAACTATTTTTCTAATTTTCAAAAGTTTCATATAGGCTTAAATTTTACAATTTTTATCTATTGTATACACAACAGCTTATTTAAACCATAAAAGTTAGAAGGAAAGCAGCAAAACCTGGAATTATAAAATTCAAGAACTTTGGCAGATTTCTAAAAACTAACACAGAGCATTCTTTAAATATTACGTTTTCTACAAATTGAGGATATGAAGTAAGAATATTACTTTGGA
This sequence comes from Pardosa pseudoannulata, assembly GCA_032207245.1. Lineage (NCBI taxonomy): Eukaryota > Metazoa > Arthropoda > Arachnida > Araneae > Lycosidae > Pardosa > Pardosa pseudoannulata. The sequence goes on along the minus strand of CM063503.1, from coordinate 14,823,740 downwards.
CACTTTAGGATTAATAAGCAATGTTTATGGCGGTATTATTATACGCAAATTAGATGTGGTGATAAAATGGAATTTAATGTATATGTTGATCACTTTATTGGAAGATTCAAGCAGACTGTTTAAACAATCATCTTAAAGAAGATGTTATTTTAAATATGGTACTGTGAAATATTAAAGCAAAACAAATGACGGTAAAGATATAAATAAAACGACTGCCCAATACTAACCTGTTTTTGCAATATCTATAGAAACTAGCCAATATTTACAGTAACACTGATTACATGTGCAATTTTCCATTAAATAATCCTTAAGTTACAATGTCTAGAAAATTTTTAAATAAGCAGAGTTGCTAAAGATACTAAAATCATCTATAATAATGGATTATTCTTGTAAAAATATGCTTAAATTCAGTAATGGCATATAATTACCAAGTGATGCGTAAATTGTTTTTAACATATAAGTTATTTGATGTGTTACATATTAACTTTATTAAAAGTTACAGTGTGAAAAAATATTCACTGTAGGTATCCTTTAGTTCAAGTTACCCCCAATCAAGTGGTCTATAGATCAACACATATATTAAATTCTATTTTACTATCATTTCTAATTTGCTTATAATAATAGCAACAGAAATGTTAAGACAAAAATACAATATTATGTATATGTACTTTTCTTTTAGTTAGGTAAATTTGCAATGTTGTATTCTGATCTGAATAACTCAGTACTGGTGGAACGAATTTAGTCCAAATAAAAAGTGCAATTTTCCAGGCACTGTGTCAGGTCCTAAAGCCACTTGTCAAGATGGAATCTATATTCAAGACAATGTAACCTGTATTGAAGATTAAAATAGTCAAATGGTCTACTACGGAAGAAGATAATAGCCAGAATTTTAATCGGAAAATGAACTAACCAACAATATGCTGCTACTATTAAAATATTTGCAATACTGCTTTTGCTATACACTACAATTGAGTATTTTAAGACAATTGTAAGCATTCTCTTAGAGAAACAATCAAAACCATTGTCAGTTTCGATTATTCATGCACTGCAACAATTGATAAAGCTGTAGTTTTAATGGGATTTCCTTATTCGATTAAGTTCTTCAAGAAGGATTACGGTCTAAATAGAATGAATGACTTATCAAAGTTTTTTACATTATCCTACTGATAAAATCCAACACAGAATGTATACACAATAAAAATATTACTCAAAGCAGCAGAGTACATTTATAAAAGGAATGAAAAAAATCTAAATGCTTGTTTTCTTTCATATCACTTTACCACTGAGAATGCAAATGGTTGACTAGGTTATCAACACTGCAAACTTTAACTGTAAGTAAGGTTATTATTGATACCATTGCCATTTAGCTGACTTCGTGCACAAGACCTTTAGACGTTAGAGACTAAAATACTTTGTAAAACATAAATATACTACCATTAGATAATAGTTAAAACCATAGTAAATAGAGATATTTTCTGTCGTCGTAACTACTTGATAGATTCTCTATACAATTGACTCATAGACTTTGAATAGCCAGGCCCAATAAATCATTACCAAGTTTTATCATGTTTGACAAAGAATTACAAAGAATGATATACCATTACCGTCAAAAAATTCAAATATAATACATCTTATCAGTGCTAGTCCTTGGGAGTTGAGCATGTTACAAAGTTTTTTTATGCACTTTTAATAATACAGGCTATTAGAAAAGCCGGCCATATCATAGCGACTTTCTGTTTTGGATCAGCCGTCTTACAGCTGAGTGGTAACATATGACTTGAGACGGTTTTTCGACAAAAAGTAATCATATTTGTTAAAAATTTTTATGGGAAAGTTTTTAATCATAAAATTAATGATAAAATTGTAACATAATGTGTGTCTATTTGTTTTCTATATTGGCAAACCATTGGATAACATTTTTTGTCATTGCACATCCTCTTGCAGGATACCGACTGAATGTGGTGAATCTAAATTCTATTGACTACCTGCGGAGCAATCTCTCTATATATATTCCAGGAACGGCCTTGCATATTCCAGTGCAATTAATTTAAGTGCCCTGATAGTAACAAAACACAATACTCTAAAATATTAAGTTACACATACAAAATTATAGTTTTTATTCATCATAACAACTCATCTTAAATGCTTTATTCCCAGTATATAAGTTTAGTTACAATTTTGTTTTCTTTTCTGTGATCTGTACATCTCATATTTGTGAGCTTAGCCAATAAGGCAGAGATCTTATAACTAAAAGGTTAAAAGTCCTTGGCTCAAGCTAGGTAAAGTTCTTTACTGGCGGATGGGGCATGCAAAATAGGCTCGGGTTCGTAAAGTTGTCCAAGTTCTCAAACGATGACTCTTGAGAGGGCAAGCTAAACCTGGGGATCTTTCTCTTGATCCCTACTTCTAAATTATGAGAACCCACTTTGATTATATTGCCTAGCCTTTTGGAGTAATGTTGGCCACCTATATGGGGTTCGCAATAAAATATCCAACAAATATCTGCGGCTTGGTAATGGCGAATGCTAAAAAACACCGGTATTAGAAGTAATAATAATGTATATCATATTCGACAGGATTTTAAGGAAATTTGGGGCCTAGCAAATTTGTAATGATACAGTGAGATATCGATTCTTAGAGAGATAACATGTCAGATACACCAAGAATGGGAGTGGAAATGAGGCCATACCCGTTGTCATATAAGGAAGAGAAAATTAGCCTCACACTCTCTAAAAATAAAAGATTATTCCAAATTTAAAAAGGAATACATTCTTATTACTAGTAACCATTTTTTTTCTGTTGCTGTATTCTTAGACTTCTAGATTTGTAGATTTGGGAGTCAGTTTGCTTTGGAGCAATATGGTCTACTGTTGGATATACAATGGCTAATGTAAACAGTACCATCTGACAAAAACAGATTCTGAATGACTACGAATTAAAACTACTAGCCGTGAGATTCAAGCCCACACACTCTGATGATGAAAGACAACGCCCTAAATGTTTGGATTTTATTCTGCGTTATATATATACTTTGCTGTCAAAAGTTAATCACACAGAGGAAAATCTGGCTTTTGGAAAGTCAATCACATGCTAGAGATTGGAAGTATGCTAATATGTAGCAGCTAATTACAATTTATTACGGTATGTAACAGCTAATTACAATCTAGAACTTTCATACTTTTTGTTTTCCAACCAAATGTGATTCTACAGCTTTCAGAAGACGAATGGAATATTCTGAGCGTTGTCGTGCTGTCGGATGCATTGAAACAGGGGTATCAAAGATTTAGATTTTTTCTTCAGCTTTCAAAAGTCCATAATTTAACGATTATAGAAATAATTCGTAAACAGTCAAACAGTCAAGACCCATGGCCGATCATTTAAGGATTATGACCTTCGTAGACTATCAATATGTTGCTGTTCAGAAGCAGAACCTAAGAGCGATCTTCACACGTGTTGCATCTTTTTCAGAGTCCGTTTGTAAGATGACATTTGCTAATACTGTACTCCGGTGGTTACATATATGCACCAAACAGCCACTACAATATGATGACCCTTTTAATAACATGTATGACCACCTTTAGACCTCAAAACTGACAGCACCCGGCGTGGCATTGACTCCACAAGGTCCTGATAGGTAGTTTGAGGTAAATGGTACCAAGCGCTCACCAACTAGTCCTGTAATTCCAGCACATTGCGAGAGGTGCAGCACGAATTTGGGTTTCCATGTGGGACCTCAAATGCTCTATTGAATTAATGTCAGGTGAATTTCGAGGCCATGGTAACTTGAAAGTCACTGAAATGTTCCTCGAACCACTCCCTGACGATTCTACCCTTATGACAGGGTGCATTATCCAGTTGGTAAACACCATCTTCCGCCGGAAATACTGCTGTCATGATTGGGTAAACCTGATCTGCAGTGATGTTCACTTAGCTCACAGATATCAGGGATTGTTCTATGACTATTGTGGATCCTAATGTATTCCATGAAAATATTTCCCACACCTTAATACCACCAACTTGTCTCCTTCCAACTGTACACTCAGGATCCAGGCTTTCCTTTGGAAATCGGTGTATTTGCACTCGCCTGTCAATGTGGTGGACCAGAAAACGGACCATGCAACTTTCTTTCACTCTTCTAAAGTCTAATTCCCATGTTTCATGGCCCATTTCAAACGCAGCTGGCGATGACGTGCCGTCAATTAAAGGGCATGCATCAGTCTCCAGTTTCGTAGGCCCATAAGCAGTAATGTACGTTGCTCAGTGTGTTGAGAAACTGTCTAGGTCACCACTGTTGTAGCTGGTGGTGATTTCGGTTATTATAGGTGTTCGGTCATGACGAACAATCTCAGCTCTCCTGTGGAATCAATGCACCGTGGACGGACGACACACCGCTTACCGGCGACTTGTCGTTTCACCATCCATACACTACTTTCGATTGCTGCTTATAACGACTGCACCTGAACATCCCACTAAAGGCATCGTTTCTGATATTGATGTTCCCAACAGGCTTGTAACTCTGATCATTCCCAGATCGAGTGGCCTAATGTAGTTTGTGTTATTTTTATTTCTACTTTTATTATTATTATTATTCCTTTTTATACTGTTTTTATTTTTTAACTATTAATTTCTTTCTCTTTTTATGCATTTTGTAATTCTCATTTTTTTTTTTTAAATAAGTTAATAACTATGGTTAGGTGCATGCTGGGAGATTTGTGTTCCCGGGGTTGCGCTCAATGCCTACGCCAATGCCATCAGTACGGGAGGTTTGGCTGCAACCCGCAGGGTGTTACATGATATCGATGTTCCCATATCAGACAACATAAATAAATGTTTTATTTGTTGAAACCAGTGTAATTGTAAAGAGGATGTTAGCAATGTATTAGCATAAGCAGTGTTCTTTTCTGAAAAATTTAGTCCTTCTAAAATTAATGTACACTCATGTCCATAAATTAAGGATAATTCAGAATCACACAGAAATTGAGCTCTAAAATAAAAATTTCACCTGTAGAATTATCACACACATCTTGAAGAAGAATATGCAAATTGCAGGAAACCACCAGATGGCGCGGATAGTACGTCGCAATGACGAGAGTGTATGAAAGGGGTATATAAGGAATGGTAGCAAAGAAGTAAAATTGTTCACAAGCGCTTTAAAAGCCTTTCAGTGCAATAACCGCATAGTTATGGCACAAAGGAAGTATTTGGATGATTTTTTACGTGGTAGAATTATCGGACGACTGGAATGTGGACGTACCCAGCTGGAAGTATCCGAGGATCTTGGAATCGCCCAGAGTGTCATTTCCAGGCTTTGGCAACGATTCAAACATGATGGTAATGTGAGTAGATGTTACAGCACGAGTCGCCCCCGAGTTACTACGCCGAATGATGACCGGTATTTGGCAGTTACTGCCAAAAGAAACAGACGGAGCACAGTATCAGACCTGTCTCGTCAGCTCTCTTCAGCTACCGGTACGACAGTTTCAAGGCAGACCGTGTACAGACGCTTAGGGAACATTGGTCTATATGCTCTTAGGCCTGTCAGATGTGTTCCCCTTACCGCAACTTACTGTCGCCTGCGATTATGCTGGGCTAGAGAGCATGCATTGTGGACACCGCAACAGTGGTCTTGTGTGATGTTTTCCGACGAGTCCAGGTTCAGTTTACATTCTGATTCTCGCTGGACTTTCATATGGAGAACTCCAGGTACCCGTTACCACCAAGAGAACACCATTGAACGACACCGTTACAGTGGTGCAGGATGGCTCGTTAGGGGAGGAATTATTCTTGGTTCCAGAACTGACCTGCATTTTCAGAGTGTAACGATGACAGGCCACATCTATCGGGATGTCATTCTGGAACAACATGTACGTTTGTTTCGGGGCGCCATGGGTCCTGAATTTCTGTATATGGATGACAACGCCCGAACTCACCGTACAAACATTGTAGACGAATGCCTTCAATCGGAGGATATCACCCGTATAGATTGGCCAGCATACTCACCGGACTTGAATCCAATAGAGCATGTGTGGGACATGCTTGGCCGACGAATTGCAGCCCGTCAACCCCCTCCCAACTGTCTATCGGAACTTCGGAGGGAATTGCTTGATGAGTGGTGTAATTTTCCCCAAGATCAGATAGATAATCTGATACTCAGCATGCGTAGGCGTTGTAACGCTTGTATTGCATCGTCCGGGAGACATACTCCGTATTAACCATCATACTAACAATGTTATACTGTTTTCTGTAAATAGGTTCTTTTTTGAAATTTGCTCCAGGGAGTAAAAATCGCAATTTTTATTAATTATGTCAAACATATAGCATCTTTTTTGCTCTTTACCTTTTGTTTAATAAATAGACTTTACAAATGAGTCAAATTTGTTTTTTTTTTCTCTTTCATTGCCTGAACTTCATTATCCTTAATTTATGGACATGAGTGTTAAAAAAGGTCACTCATGAATCCCTATAGGATCAGATAGGAGCCTAAAGCATGGGTAGGACTCCTGCGAGAGGCCCCCCAAAGCACTGCTCACTGTGTTCCCAACAGGATTGTAAGTGAGATCATTCACAGATCGCGTGGTCTAATGTAGTTTGTTTTATTTTTTATTTCTACTTTTAGTATTATTATTATTTCTCTTTTTTATATTATTATTAGTATTTTTTAACTCTGTTTTTTAACTCATAATTTCTTTCTCTATTTGTAAATAAAGGCAATCCCCACTGTTTGGTGCATGTTGGGTGATTTGTGTTCCCGGGTTGTGCTCAATGCCTAAGCCACCCGTACTAATTGGTTTGGTTTAGTTTAGTTTGGTTTGGAGAGCTACGGTCTACTGTTTTGCCCACGAGGGCTAATGAGACCGGGACTTACGGCTTAAAGCCAATTGCGAACGGCTACGAACATCCATGTCCGCTGCGGGATTCGAACCCACGAACTCCGGTTCCGAAGAGCAGCGCTCTACCATTTGGCCATCGTTCGGCGCCACCCGTATGGAAGGTTGGCTGCAACCCACAGGGTGTTACATGATATTGATGTTCCCAGTCACCCAGTCATAACGATTTGACCTTTAACGAGTTTCGATAAATCAGCTGCTTTTCACATTATGTTGCTAATCGCGCTATGTTTGGAAAAACAATGAATAGCAGCTTTATATTCTCCAACATCAAGCGCGCACGGGTAGCAGTTTTGTTCCTGGGCGAGACCATTGTTATAAACAGAGGGTGGTGATAATGTAATGACTCTTTTGTATATGAACTGTATTCCCAGGTAGGCCGAGTTTGCGTTCTTCTATCCATCTAATTACAAGGGGCAGGATTTAAGTGGTGTCGAAAATATGCCAATTGGATTATGTCTAAATGAGACAAAGTTATGTTCGCAAATGAATCTAGATTTGCTATGTAATAATATGAAAAATGACTAAGGATATAGAAAGTAGCAGATACATGCAATTGACCCCGGCAGATCACTGAACATCCCGTACTCTGAGGTAGAATCATCATAGTGTAGGCAGGGAGTTTGTTAGGACAACCCAGACTCAGATCTTTAGTTACGGTTTGGTGACGGTTGCCCGGCAGAAGAATGAAATCTTAGATCCCACTGTGATATTGTAAACTCCATTAACTGTCACTGCTTTCATTTTAATGGATGATGTTGCGATTCCCCAAAGTCTGTTGTCATTAACGACTGTTTGGAGAGTTAGAGAATTGCTTGAATAGGGTTGGCCATCGCACTCACTTCCCCTTAATCCTGTTGAAAATCTTTGAAATGCCGTCGACCGGTATGTGTTCGCACATTTCATACTCACAGTAATGAAAACTTCTCAACATAAGTAACTACTATAGTTAATCCCTCATGAAAAGTGCCTACTTGTACGTTATAATCTTTGTATGCGAGAAAATATCTTATTAGCCATTTTTTTTTTGTTTTGGGTCTAAAATTTTTAGTTAATGATACCAACATGACTTATGACCTTATAACTTATGAAAGTCAAATTTTGTTTTCCTTTTCAAATGTATTTCTGTATTTTGTTTGATGGTTAAATACATTTCCTACTTTCCTGCCACTTTGTGTGTCTAAATTAATGCAGCACTTGTCGATTCTCACATTTATCGCTGCGTGCTTAACGTTTCGTAGTGGTATGTCTTATACAAACAAACACACACATACTCGAGGTTTTGAGACGGAAAAAAACAATTATGGAGTAACCCTATGCTGCTTTGAATGGCAATTAAATGTACATGAACTGACATAAGTGCTACAAGGTTGTTATATGTATGTAAAAATTGAACACGATGAATTAAAGATTTTTTTTTGAGGGTTTGAAATTTGAAGAGCAAAGAAGACTTTGTGCTTTTAGTGTACTGCTCATGTTGTTATTATGGAGTAACCCTATGCTGCTTTGAATGGCAATTAAATGTACATGAACTGACATAAGTGCTACAAGGTTGTTATATGTATGTAAAAATTGAACACGATGAATTAAAGATTTTTTTTTGAGGGTTTGAAATTTGAAGAGCAAAGAAGACTTTGTGCTTTTAGTGTACTGCTCATGTTGTTAAACCAGTTGTAGGGTATGTTTAGATAAATTCAATGTTTTAAATGTTTACGCCTAAATTACATAGGAGATTAATAGATATGGTCATTTTCAAAAATAAAAAAGAATCTACTTGGTCGAAAGCATATCTCTTATGTACAGGGTGATTATAATTTTAACTACACTTTCAAAGGGCTGTAAAATTAGAACCATTTGTCATAATGACCTGACGTTTTATCTGTATATAAAGGAAGCTAAGGAAACTTGCATAAATAAAGAAATAATATTTGAAATTTTGCCTACAGTAAAATTTACTCTCCATAATATACTAATTAATATACATGACATATTGTTGTAGAACTCTTTGTACAAAACCAATTCACCTGGACAACGTGGTGAGTGTAACTTCAGAGAGAAAAAAAACATATGTTGCAATATTACATTTTAGAAGCAAAATTTATAGTTTCCTCTGCATCTTTTAAATGAAATTATTTGTATATTTCAAGCCTACATAAACATGTTTATTAACTCAAATACATTCATTTAAATAACATTTAATATTTAAGCAAGTCGTTGACTACTAAAAAATTCAGAAAGGTTTTTCCCAGGTAGTTAATAGTACACGTGTTCTCATTTTCCATACTATAAAGCCAGACAATTATCAAATGCGTAGAGGATGCTGCTTTTCTGTCCCTGAGTACGTGGGCTTGAATCGTCACTGTGGGCATGGATGTTTGTAGCCGTTTGAAATCGGGTTTAAAAAGGTTGATCACGGTCTCATTGGCTTTTATGTAGAAAAACAGTCAGGTCTTAGAGCTCCAAACTAGCTAATCAACTTTCGATTAAAAATATGCCCGATTTACAAAAAGAAACATTTTCTATTATGTATATGTCTTATTTCGACTCGCCCTTTTTTTAGTATAGCGCATATTCAGGTCAACAAATGCAACAAGGTATATTGAATTGCAGTTTTAGACAGCCAAGTACACCTCCAGAACTTTGCTTCGTTTGAATGAATCCCGCTGCTGTCATAGATGGTCATCACCCTTTGAAATTTAATCCTTTCAAATTTAAAAAGTAGCTCCTAGTGCAATTAGCCTTGTGCAGTAAAAAAATAACCATAGAGTTTTTAGCCAAATCTGATTCATTAGGATAGTGAGTTGCTTCATTGAAGCACAGCGATTGACCCATTTTAGCTTTCAAAGAGAGTGGTAATCTTATATATTTAATAGGCGATAATTCAGAGTTTCCTATTGAATTATTTGCCATAGAGACCTATATTTGATGTTATATATCCTCGAATTATGCTACAATATGCATTCAAAATGACATCTTGAGTTGAGATCGATATATTTCATAAACTCATTACCACATATTACCATATATTTTTTAGATAATCTGATAAGTATTTTATTTATAAAGCAAAAAGGAATATAATTTCAAATAGATTATAGCCCAACTTGTTTGCAAAAGATAATAAATTTGTTACCCCCCTTATTTAGTTTCAAATAAAAATAAAATCGTAATAATATGACACCTCTTAGAGTTGCATGAAGTTTATCTACTTCTTTAACTTTACAAGACAAAAGTGGTGTAAGTTTTTTTTACAATACAAAATACAGTAAATTTTCACTAAGCAGGTCCTCTCAATATATCTATACCCAAAATTAAGGGATAAAATTTAGTTATTTAGAGAGATCTTTTCTTCACTATCATAAGGCTTACATACTTTTTTCTCTACCATTGTTAATGAAAAAATATCTAATAATTTAAATACGGAAAAAAGTTTTTGAATCTAACTTATACGTTTAAACTAAGTTTATTGGAATTTTTTATACATAAAATTAAGACCAATTTATCACTTTTATTATAAAGAAGGTATATTAGAAATCAGTATATTTTTAAATGTAATTATTGGTTGCCAATAAATATTAACTGCTAAGAATAAAACGACTAGTTTCATTATCTTCTTCCCGGAAGGATAAATGGATCTGGATATTTTGGAGATATTGATATAAAAAGATATCATTGTAATATTCTGACTTAATTTCAAGATTTGTCGATTACTAAATGAGTAAATAAGGAGGAAAATATGTAATGAGAATTACTAATTCTAATTATTATACTTTTAATAAGATTTATGAAATGTTATATTACTGCGCACTTAGACATATATGAATATATATACTTTTACTAAATTCATTATTACCTTTTTTTATCATATTTTAAGAATTTATAACCATATTAAGTAAATAAATTTTCATCGTAACTTCATAGCATTTGAATTTCTATTAAAAGTAACTTTTTCTTTGATTGGAATGTTCTCATTAAAAATTTAAAAAATCCTATTTAGATTAACCGGCTTTCGGACTTTGCTAATGATGTGATGTATTTGATAATGGCCTACATTAGGACAATCGGCAATTTTCTCATTCATGAAAAATCTAATTGATTTTTCGTAGCAATTCCTCCTCTTCGCTTGAAGAAACAGCCTTTGATTCTCTTTTAAACGCATTAGTTCTTTACTGCGGGCTGTGAGGTACGTGTAAAAAATACGTGCTCATCGTATACTATCTTGCTCATTTCCTCCGCATATAAAAATAAACTTATTATTCTGAGTGACAATGACAATGTGTTTTTAAATTGAATTTTCCCCGCGACCTTACTGCACTTTAATGTCTGTGAGGCAATTAAATGCGCTTTTTAAATTCTTCAAACAAATTAATTCCCGCGTAACATTCGCTTCGCCAAAATTAAATCTGCATAACCGACGCTTTATCGGAGTGCATTACCGGTCGGTTTTGCAGTTTCACCGCTTTAACTTAATTTAAAATAAAGCTCCTTTTATTAGTCGCGAGGCTATTAATTTCTTTTTATTCATTGGGTGACTAAAAAGGGATTACAGTGAAAATAAATACGATAGCAAATAGTGCGCCGAACTTGCTGGAATACAATTAACAATCAAGCTCTTAGCATCACATCTTGCTGTTTATAATTACTACTTGATGTGCTATAAATTTTATTTTATTCCGGAAAACTGTTTTGCTCCAGGCTGTCTCTACATTTCCCCTATTTTGTTCACGTTCGCCAAGGGAGACTTGACAAACTGTTTCTTTGTTTAATTCAGACAGTTGTTGTTAAAGGGGGATCGACTACAATAAGATTTTGGGAGGCTTCGCAAGTTAAATATAGCTCGAAATACGATTTATCTTCTGAATAGGTGTATAAAAAATTGGATTGTTCGCAAAAGAGAGTTCTTATAATTGTTCTCAAATTTAATAAAGAAAGTTTTCAACAACTCATTTCATTTGTCAATGTTTACAATGCATGGCTGCTAGTACATTTTTCTTCGAGAAAACACTGAATGAGCCGAGGTTAAAAATTTCTCATGCTAAAATACAAAATGCGATTTTTGTTTTTGTTCCTCTAATCATTGTGAAAAGAACTTTTACGCAAAATCAAACAAAGATTTTTCGTGTTTCCTACGCATTTACTACACGGGAAAAAAATGTTTTCTTTTGGTTAAAAAAGTTCAGCCAAGTATCATCTGTCATACGGTGGTGAATCTGTGAATGGGTTTTCTTTTATGAATTCATTTAGACCTTCTTTTCTCTTATTCCAAGGATAATGGTTCTAAAGAATTCCTTTTCCATGCAAAGGTAATTTCCATTAAAGCCGCGTGTAAGGCTGATCGAAAAAGGATAGATTTATTTCTTTTATTTTCAAACTCATATTATTAGTTTTAAAAGAAAATATTTTTTTCACTGAATTTCTTTTCCTTAATTTAAGAAAATAATTGTATGTCGTTTAACTTACACTCTAATGATATTCTGGTACTTTATATGCAATATTATTGAAAATAAAGGTTTACAAAAATAAATTTATAAATGCCGAATTTTTTGGTAAGACAGTATTAATGAAAGGAAATGCTTTTTTGTGTACTTTTTTGTGCTTGTAATACAAAAACTTTTCTATTTTGTATTTTTAAAAATTTTTGAAAGAAATTTTGCTCGGGTGAAATTAACACATTGAAAGATATATATACTCTATATTAAAAAAATGAATGCTCTAAGAAGCATCCAATTGCAAAGCAAATTTGTGGTTCTGAAGGACATACATGGGAAAACAAACAATTAAAATTGCAGAAAAAAAATTCTTGATTTATTTTAGAATTTGACCGTTATAAAGGTAGAAAGTAAATAAAGCCCCCCCCCCCCTTTGGCCTCAATGGAAGCTGTCAGTCAGTGAGACAATGACTGATAAATTTCCCGGATGGTGGCCTGTAGAATTTCTTGCAAAATTGTCTCCAAATATGGAGCTGAATAGTCAAAATTACGTGATGGTTACAATTGCCTTCCCATAGTTTTACATTAAAAATGCTCAATTGTACACTGCGGGGAATACGGAATAGGAGAGGTAATATGGAACCCCACAAAATTTTCGTAATAAATGAATTTTTCAAGAAATAAATTTATATAAGAACTTATTTATTTTTTCCCTAAATCTTTTTCTTACATAATAATGCACTTAAAAGAGTGTTTTGCCACATTATGCGCAAAGGCTAAAAATACAGGCCTGGGTTTACTTTGCCATAGTTTTCTCTTTTTTCTGTCCATTACCATGACGCTTGTTTAGAATAGCTGTTGGAAAAACAAATTTAAATGTATTATGTAAAGCTGAAGATACAAATTTTATTCCATATTCCATATTACCGCCACGCCGTAGTAAAACAAACAGTGTTACTAAACTAAAATAAAATAAAATAAAAACGAAAAATCTAAGCAGCACAAATGTTTCAACTTTCGTTATAATCATAATATTAGTTTACATCAATAATATATACTAAAATGTTTTTCATAAACATTTAAACACTTACCTGCAAAATGGTTTTAGATGATAGAAATAAGACAATGATTCACACTCACATTCTATGTGAAAAAACTAAGTGAGACTGCTTGCAGGAATCTGGTGGTTACCTGTGATGTGTTTCTACTAGACAACGTTATGCAACAGTAGAAAATATATCAATAAATGAAGTATTCCATATTACCCTTACCTACTCTTTACACGCTCAATAAAATTTACATTCATATCTATAGTTGTTTATGAAAAAAATATTTTTATCTTTCTGAGTAGATACTGTGAAATCTGTGCTAACAGTATAAGTACACTGAAGAAGGTTTTGTAAAATATTCTTAAAAATCTTGAGCAGGGAAAGGATGAAACAGGTAAATGCCCCCCAAAATATGGATTCCGTTGTGGCTTCATATTTTACAATAGGTCAAGCAGTAAGAATTAAGATACACACATTTCATCCTTGGTTAAAATAAGTCCTAATTAAAAGTTTAGAAATTCTTACCTTGAAATATATAAAACCTTGAGATATATATAAAAATGTTCTATGAAATGGCCTGATAGTGTTCAAAGTTCAGAAAATTTAATCTGAAACCGGAATTCTTCGAAACTATATACTTACTAGCATATAGCCCGTCATATGACGGGATTAGTAAAATTTTTAATTTTCCAGAATCATAAAGTACCTAATGAGGCAAGTAAAAAGTGGTTTGTTTTTTGGCTGAGAATTATCTGGGATACACGTTCAATATTTTATTTTATCTTCCTACGCCTCTAAAGTCTCCCGATACTGTGAATGCAGTTTAAAATCAAATTGGATTAATTTATTCAAATCTTGTGGTTATGTATAAAAAACAAACACACAAATGAACAAACTTCTTAATTTTCGAAGATATATAACTTAAACGCTAGATATATATCAGTCCATGAAATAGACTCCTAGACTTTTATCAAAAGAATTTGTTGTTAATACCTGTGATAAAATTTGCATTACAACAAAAAATAATCTATGATTAAATTTAAAATTATCACATATGTACCTGATCTATTATTTAATCTAAATATAAAAGAAAATTATTTACGTAATATCTAATTATTAATTATTTACGTAGAAAATTATTTACGTAGCAATTATAATGAACTAGCATATAGCCCGTCCTATGACGGGATTAGTAAAATTTTTAATTTTCCAGAATTGTAAATTACCCAGTGAGACAGGTAAAAAAAATGGTTTGTTTTTTGGCTGAGAATTATCTGGTACACACTCAATAATTTGTTTACTTTCATACTCCTCTAAAGTCTCCCAATACTGCGAATGCAGTTTAAAATCCAATTGAATTCATTTAGTCAAACCGTGTGGTTATGTATTAAAACCAAACACAAGCGGGCAAACTTAATTTTTAAAGATATATAACTTAAACGCCAGCTATTTATTAATCCATGAAATAGACTCCTAGACTTTTATGAAAAGAATTTGTTGTTAATACCGGTGATAAAATTTTCATTGCAACAAAATAAAATCGGTGATTAAATTTATAATTATCACTTATGTACCTTATTTATTATTTAATCCCAATATAAAAGAAAATTATTTACGTAATATCTAAGTTTGATAAAACGTATGAAAATAATGCAGACGATATTTAAATAATTTAAAATAAGAAATGATTAAATGAGATGGTTAAAGGAATAACGTCATCGTGCTAGAAAAAAAATGTTATTTTTACCTATTTATTATGTGATAAATTGATAAATTTAATCGCATGATCTTAACCGGGGAAAATAGGGCTTGAAATAATGGCATTAAACGCTCGAAAAGGGGGGAAGGAGTGGATTTCGAACGTTTTAAAGACTTGCTGTGAATTTTGTGGATCCTAACTAATCAAGAATACAATATGGATGTCCCTATGATCCTACCCATTCTAGGTCCAATCACTTCATAAATTCGAGGACAGACGTACAGATATCTTAGGCTATTATTATATAGGGGATTAACTTGTATTTTTGTGTAATATCATCTTTCAGTGAAGTTTTGACCAGATTATATATCGTGTTTTTATACATGAGCTAAATTATTCTAACCTAACAGACCGCTTAGAATGATGTACTTTTCAAGGTTAGTATTCAAAAAATGCATAGAGGAAATTTTATAAAATTTGAAAATCTTTCTAAGGTTTACATTTTTCTCCAACTGGAAATTTATTCTAAATCGACTGCTGTCTGTTTAACATTACCAGATAATAATTAATGACAAAATACATGTCATGATAAATCAATAAATCAGTTATACTCATGTTAACATAACATCATCCCACTGAAAATATATACTTGCTCAATAAAATTTATAGTCATTTCTATAGTATTGACTAAAAATACATATCGCTAACTTTAGGAGCTAACTTTTGGAATAACAAGAAGCATGTACTGAAAGAAAATTGGGTAAATTAAAGTAAGTTTTGTAACATTGTCTGCAAAAATGCTTTAAGAAGGAAAATATAGAATAATGTCATGATAACAAATATTGAATTAAAAATATTTATTAAGCAGAAGTACTAATTATTAAGGTACAGATATTTTAATCATTGTTAAAATAAGTCATTTTACGGGTTTAGAAGTTCTATAATAACAACTTTAAATTTTATTAATCAAAGCTTCCTTTCAAATGAACTGAGAATGTTCAAACGTTCAAAAATTTAATCTTCAACTCGAATTTTCAGAATTTAATTCTTGAACTTAGGTTTTTGTAAAATTATCATTAAGCAGCATTTTGGTAAGTTTATACTGTTAACCATTTCGGGGTCGAATTTTGTTTTTAGTTCACACTTTTTTCACAAATTAAAACACATATACAGTTTTTTTATATAAGGCTTACATCAAATTTTATTTAATTTTGACAAACAATCTAGATTTGAGGACACGTATACAAGCATCTCTAAATCACAAGTACAATATTTTTAAAGGTAAAAACTACATGAAACATTATCTAAAGTAATGTTTTTCAAGCCACTATTTTAAAACAACATTAATATTGTTTATAAAAGATCAGAGTGAAGTAAATTGACATTACATTTAATGCAGATGAATTGTGGACGTTGGTATATTACAATGAAGAGGAATACATATTAACATTAGATTTACGGATGTTGATCATATACCTATTTTTACTGAAGTGAGCCAATTTGACTCATACAAGAAAATTGAAGTTTTTTGCAAAGAAAATAGTTCCAAATTAATTTAAATGAAATATTTATTATCAAAAAATTCATGGAAAACATTTTTTACATATAAAATCTGTTTTTGAAACACATTTTCTGCAAACATTTCTATTACATTTAGCACAATGGTTTCTACATCTGTTTCTTTTGTATGATTGTTGAACTTGACAATTCTTCCGTGCGTCAGTAGCATGAATTTCTGTCATTGGAATGGAAGTGTTCTCGACTTCTTCTCTATATTTACTTTATACTAAACTTTATATACTTTATACTTTATATTTAATTTATACTATATTTATTACTATATTTATTTATTTTCATATACATTCTATGAGTCAAATTGGCTCACAACCGTGAAAATAGGTATACCACATTTGATAATGCGAAATGAAGGGGTCTGCGAGGAAGAGGAATGAAAGTTTACATATATTATATTACTTAACTAAAAACCAATGTATGTTTTTGAAAAGTGTATATATATATATATATATATATATATATATATATATATATATATATATATATATATATATATATATATATAGTGATAAAATTTTTAATGACTCAAATTGGCTCCGTCCGTAAATCTAGTGTTAAATAAGTAGTTTCAGATACGTATACACGTCTTTTTGGAAAATCATGAAATACGTGCTTAAAATACGTGGATTTCATTAAAAACTTTGTAATTTTTTTAATAGAGTGAGATCAGATTTGATGTATTATTAGTAGGACATTAGACACGAAAAGTTTGAATATGAATTGATTATTCTTAACCTGATTGACCACTTAGAATAAAATGTGTTTTAAGGTTAGTATTTAACAAATAAGTGAAAGTGGTTTTTAAAAATTAAAAAAATTTAGATTTACATTTTGAACAGCAGAATTTATATCGAAACGTGTGTGGATAATTTGAAATTTACAAATATTAAGTACCGGCAA
Source organism: Pardosa pseudoannulata (assembly GCA_032207245.1). Classification (NCBI taxonomy): domain Eukaryota; kingdom Metazoa; phylum Arthropoda; class Arachnida; order Araneae; family Lycosidae; genus Pardosa; species Pardosa pseudoannulata. The sequence continues at coordinate 14,806,204 of CM063503.1, read as the reverse complement.
AATAACTGTCTTCATGACTCATTAAATGAGTTAAATCCTAGTTAAATTAATATCAATTTTCCATTCACAGCTATGTTCCATTTAAAAATATATATGATCAATAAAATTTATATTCATGTCCCTAGTAACGCCTACAAATAAATATATCTCTACCTTTGTGAGTCGATGCCGTGAAGCATGTGCTTAAAGAAACAGGATAAGTAAACTAGAGAAGGTTTTGTTGCCACTATTCGGAGCGCAACAGAATCTCTGAGTAATGTTATTGCTTTGAGGGAAAACAGTAAGAAATATTTGATTCCGGTGAATGACGACAGGCCATGAAAGATCAAAGCGTTAGGGTCTGCAATAGCAATAAATAGGAGAGGGGGAAAAGTAAAGGATCGGGCCGATGTCAGGTAGGAGGATACAACTGTTGGATTCCAGTTCAGTCTCTTAAATTTGGTGCAAGTAAAAATTCATTTAGTTCTTTCAGCTATGTGTTTTATTTAGGTTACACAATGTATAATATTATTTGATTAATAAATATTCTTTTATAAATTAAAAATTCATTTGGCTCTTTCAAGTATGTGCTTTTGTAGGGGTATATAATGTTATTTGATATATCTTAGACATTTAAAGCATGTGATTTTTATAGGTTACGTTGTATAAAATATTATTTGATAGGTAAAAATTCATTTAGAAAGCAAAAACTCATTCAAGTATGTGCTTTTGTAGGGGTTACGCGATATATAATATTATTTGATAGGTAAAATCCTTTTATATATTTAAAGTATGTGATTTTTATAGGTTACGTTGTATAAAATATTATTTGATATGTAAAAATTCATTTAGAAAGCAAAAACTCTTTCAAGTATGTGCTTTTGTAGGGGTTACGTGATATATATTATTTGATAGGTAAAATCCTTTTAGATATTTAAAGTATGCGATTTTTATAGGTTAAGACGTTGTATAAAATATTATTTGATATGTAAAAATTCATTTAGAAAGCAAAAACTCATTCAAGTATGTGCTTTTGTAGGGGTTACATGATATATAATATTATTTTCTAGGTAAAATTCTTTTAGATACTTAAAGTAAGTGATTTTTATAGGTTATGTTGTATAAAATATTATTTCATAGGTAAAATCCTTTTAGATATTTAAAATGTGGGATTTTTATAGGTTACGTTGTATAAAATATTATTTGATAGGTAAAAATTCATTTAAAAAGCAAAAACTCATTCAAGTATGTGCTTTTGTAGGGGTTACGCGATATATAATATTATTTGATAGGTAAAATTCTTTTATATATTTAAAGTATGTGATTTTTATAGGTTACATTGTATAAAATATTATTTGATAGGTAAAAATTTATTTAGAAAGAAAAACTCATTCAAGTATGCGCTTTTGTAGGGGTTACACGACATATAATATTATTTGATAGGTAAAATTCTTTTAGATATTTAAAGTATGTAATTTTTATAGGTTACGTTGTATAAAATATTATTTGATAGGTAAAAATTCATTAAAAAAAAAAAAACTCATTGTGCTCTTCCAAGTCTTCTAAGTATGAGTTATTACCATATTACATGTTTTATAAAATTATTTGCCAAGTAATAATTAATTGAGCAAGTAAAAATTTACTTGGATGTTACCAAGTATGTGTTTTGATGGGTTTCTTGGCATATAAAATTATTCGATAGCACAAATAATTTTGCTGGTTCAAGTATACGTATTTAATAGGATACATGGCATATAATATTATATTGTATTTAAAAATTCATTTAGAAAGTAAATCTTCATCTGTGTGTATGCATGTTTTGGTATGTTATGTGATCGGTAATGTAAGTGAAAAGCGTAGATAATTGTTGGTTAATTTTAAATCTAATGCAATATGTAAAGGAAAATAGCTGCATAAATGTTTTAAAAAATAATATTTTTAAGTTAACATTTTGTAATAAAATCTTTTAAAAGGGCAAAATGGGTCTGAATGGATATTTTTCAACTACAAATATTTAAATTTGACCAATTTTATGCAACTCTTTTACATACGTAAATATAATTACTGAAATTTCATAGAGTGCAATATTTCTGTAACTCTTTTAATTACAAAATGTGATCATATATAGTCAAAAAAAAATAATCTTTTTAACAAAGTTTGCTTTTTTATGGAATTAAATTCCAATTATTCTGTCAATTTTTTACCAAAAATTTTGTTTGTTACATTCTATTAATATATTTCACCATTTGTTTATAGTCTGTTATAGTCAGAGAAACCATAATTATCGTTCTCAGACAATATTAAAATTTCCTAAAACATCCATTGAAGGTTAAATCTTTAGATAAAAATCAAAATAAAATACAATATTGACAGGTTGTAAGTCAGTTTAAGAAAGATATTTACCCTAAGATGCAAATTATATAATTCATCTACAATATTAACATAAAACTGCCATTAACTATTCAATGTTTAGTGCGTGAATATTAATGGGCTCATAATAAGCATTGTACATTTAATATAAACAATATTGGTAGATGTTATATCAGTTTGAAAAATACTTTTTTAAAATAAAATGCTAATAAAAGTTTTCATGTAACTTTAATTGCCTTTAGGTGTGAATTTATAGCACACTGAATGCTTATATATTTTGCAACTTATTGGGTAGCAAATTATCATTTCCAATTAACTTTTCGAGGAAGAAAATCTGAAAAAATATTATTTAATGTATATGCATTTAAAAACCGGACAATTGTCTCCTTATAGCATTTAAAAATTTTACAAATGCCCAATTGGCAAAACACTTCTTTTCCAACCCGGAATTTGAGTATTTAAATCATCCCACTGTTGGCAGGGATTTGTGATCGAATTCAAGCTGTAGGTGGCGGTCTAATTAACCCTCGTATAGCTATATTAAACTATTAGATTTAAAAATCTAGTTAAGATGAATTTCATGTTTTATTTTTTATAATTTGCTACGCTTTCTTTTCATAGTTAGATATAATTTATCAAAATTTAATGATGATATACAGTCAATATAAATATATATTCTTTTAATAATTTTACAGGGCAAAAATAGGTGGATTTATTAGATGAGAAAGGAAAATTAAATGAACATTTTGTTAAAAAGGGGTATTTTTATTTTGTAAGTGATGTTCACAAAATGGACAAAAAATTCAATAGAAGAATATGAAATGTATCTTATTTTTGCTTCAAAGTCAAGATATCAATTATAATTCTTTATATTTTCTCTTTTCATAAAATAAAAATGGTAAACTGTAAAAACCGTTACTCCTTTAAAAGCTGTAGTATGCAAAAAAGAAAACATTACAGTTAACGAAGATTTTGTTTCATTCATAAGAACTTTATTTTATTGGAATATTACAGCCATATGCTGTCAGGTTATTGGTATATTGTATACATGAAAAAATTTGTTTTGGAATTAGGAACACTTTATTTGTATTTTTTAAACTGTAACGAAATAATATAAGAAAAACAGTATTTTTTACTCGAATAAAATATGGCAAATGATAAAATAAAATACAATAAATATTGTAGAGAAAGGTGAACAAGTTTTATTTTAGTTCTTTAGAGTGTAGGTGGTAACATGAAATGTTTCTTAATAAGACTGAATACCTGAACGTGTCTATTCCGATCGGAATTGTGTCAAATGTGGCTCTTTAAAACGTGTCGAGTGGATCAGTGCTAAATATTCGAGCTGCGGAAAGCGCATCAGATTAAAGCCTGGGCGATTATTGCTGAGGAACTAATTGTGTTTTGACCGAGCCAGGTCAAAGCAGTGGATGGGTTCGAAGCCGCTGGGGCCTCGTGGTCAAAGTCTGATATCCGTGCGGAAAGCAGCCCTTGGGAGGGCAGACAAATTTCCCTCCTCCAGCCATTAGCCGCAACAGTGCTTTTATCTCTGGGCTTTAGTGCCCACCTGGGAGATTCGTGGACCGTTAGCCAGGCTAGCCATCTATCTTCCCTGGCAGGGGGGAAGGAAGGTGTTCCTTTCCCCTTTCCCTTCTCTCCGCATTCCTTCTCCTATCTGGTACCTTCTCCTCGGAGCGTATTCTTTAGGCATAACAGAAAGCTACAGCCCCCAGCGGAGAGACCCGATTTTTTAGAAGTAATCTTTAGCTGTCTACCTGAATGCCACTTCTTAGACGACGATACATAGCTGTTATCCGCCGGTCCTTCTCTAATCCTACTGGGGATTACTGAAAACTGGATAAAGCATATAATGCGGAGGGGAAAAGTAACGAAAAATGTTTTCTTCGCTCGCTCTTACCGGGCTCTTTAACCTTCCCTCCATCCCAACCAACTGGTGGTGCTTGCTCTATGGTCGCTTCGCCCTCATTATTTTTAATTCATTTCTGACTAACGGCCGGGGCCATTATTTTAGTTGTTCCCTTTTTCTTCGTATTCCTAGGGCTTTATGTGTGCGGAGAAGCATTTGGTAGGCGATTTATCTGCAGCCCGATATGCACTTGTTGCGCGCCTGCCGACTGCTCTGATATATGGCCACGCGCTAAATTACCGGACCGCTAAGGAGATTAAAGCTGTATTAAATTAATATATTATTGTCAAAACGTGTACGGAACTCGCCAAGAGTTATATGCGAGGGGGAGTTGGCAGAAAGCACTTGCAATCTTTTTACCCAGCCACGTTAAAATACACACGCAGAGCCGCTCATTTGCCTTCTATTTTTCACAATCCTAGCTATTTACTTTTTCGGCGTTCTCTCCTGACCATGTTTTCGGAGAACGAAGGAGAGCTAAATCCATTCTCTAGATATTCCTTGTTCATCTATCTTTTGCACCCTTTTGAATAATTTAAAAAAATACTGAACAGATTGTTTCAATAGTATTTGATTACGGAACAAAAGTATAAGGTTAAAACTTTTACCCTTAAGTGTATATGTTTCTTCCAAGCCGAAAGAATTGTAAGTTTTCATCAGTATTGGATTTCTAGGAAGTTTCAGGCATAACTTCTAATGTAAACTCTGTCTTATTTTATTGCACTGACTTTTCTTTTGCAGTCAAAAATATTGAGACAGAAAAATAAATTTGTTGATTATTAAAACGTTTATAAAGAACAGGTTTTAAAAATTAAATTAAGTTATAGACATTGAGAACTATTCATTGAAATATTAACAATTACTGTGCAAACTCTTTCTCACAAGCTTGAAATAAATATGTTATATTGTAAAAAGTATACTAACTAAATAGAATAATTACACCTAAAAATAATTCTCTTAAATGACGAATGCACTATTACTTTTTAAACTTCACACTAGTGTTTAAATGGAAGCAACTTAACTTCATATTTACCTTAAAAGTTAGAATTATATTTTGTACAGAACTAATATCGTAATCCTGCATTTTCTTTCTAACAAAATTTTACAAATAAAGATAACTTTAAATGCAGTCATGATTTATTCAAATCCAAGCTTTTAAATAAACTGTGTCACATTAATTTTGAAATAATTCTACAAAGAATAATTAGGTTTGAGCAAAAAACAGATTTATGTGAAGACTATACGATTACCTTTACATGGTATTAAGGATTATAACTGTAAATGATTGTCAAATCAAAAGGAATGAGCTTGTACTTTTCACTGCTTTAAGAAATGGAATGGCTGAAATGAAGGTAAAAGAATAACATATTTAAACTTTATCAAAGAAGTATCTATGTTCACGTTGTAAACAGCTAATATAATTTATTTAAATTTACTGTTTTTTAAGTTTCCCATTTTACTAACAATTTCTGTAGAGAAATGGCATTTTACAGTCAAATTCAGGGCAATATTTTCATGGTAGTAATATATCCGTTTAGTGTCAGTTTTTAAAAATATATATTTTTCTTCTGGATCTCGATTTATATTTTAAAATGTATATAACAATTTCTTAAACAAATTAACTTTTTAAAGAATTTTCCCACCTTTGGTAGTAACAACTAGCTGTCTAACTAGCTGTTTCTTTTTGAGCATCACTAGAGTCCTTAATTTTTATTGCATTTACATTACTATAATTAGTTATGTTGAGTAACATAAAATACTAGAAAACAGAACATACTAACAGAAAATATTAGAAATTTATTTTTCTTTTGGCAATAAATATTGAAAATGCACATCAGTATAGTAATATGTACGTTTTATTTCAAACTTAGTTATATAAAGATATTTGCATAACTATCAGTATAATACAGCATTCTTTCATCAAAGAACTGGGAAAAAATACACTAAGAGCACAATAAATAACATATTGGTTCAGTAGTACATTTAACTGGTTTATTTTTAAACGACGTTTAAAATATAAAATGCAAGTGAAACTTATTACTTACTTTTTCCTTTGAAATAGAGATCTAATTCTTTTTTAAAATGTATATAACAATTTCTTAAACAAATTAAATTTTTAAAGAATTTTCCCACTTTTGGTAGTAACAACTAGTAGTCAAACTAGCTGTTTCTTTTTGAACAACACTAGCATCCTTAATTTTTATTGCATTTACATTACTATAATTAGTTAAGTTGAATAACATAAAATACTAGAAAACAGAACATACTAACAGAAAATACTAGAAAACAGAACATACTAACAGAAAATACTAGAAAACAGAACATACTAACAGAAAATACTAGAAATTAATTTTTCTTTTGGCAACAAATATTGAAAATGCACATCAGTGTAGTAATATGTACGTTTTCATTTCAAATTCAGTTATATATTAAAGATACCAAGCATAATTTTCAGTATAATACAGCATTCTTTCATCAAAGAACTGGAAAAAATATAGTAAGAGCACAATGAATAACATATTGGTTCAGTAGTATATTTGTTTAATTGTTTTATTTTTAAACCAAGTTTAAAATATAAACAGCAAGTCAAGTTTATCGCTTACTTTTTCTTTTGAAATAGAGGTTGAATAAACATCTAAACACATTAGCATTGCGTTATTGCTCAGATTTTTGTCGATTGTTCATAAAGAGAACACTGGATACAGTCCAGACTGACTCTGTAAAAATTGCAGAAATTACTTCTTATCGTAAATAAAAAAGAATCACAACTGAAAAAAAATCTTGACCAATCTTACACGATAAATATAGAATATATCAGCATAAATTGCTTTAAGTGAATATTTTTATTTTTAGAGCTAGACACTTTAGTAATACTTCATTTCTAAACATTTTGGGTAAGTCGAACAATCATGACTTTCACAAAGTATTTTATAAGTCATTTCCTCCCAACATTAATAAAAATTAATTTCGGCTTTGGTTGTAAAAGCAATCTAGAGTATTAATGTCCATATTTTATGCGATTTAAGGCAATACTTGAATATTTAATAACCAGGTACAGCACGCTATTTAAATCTAGAAAATCACAGAAAATTAGGTTATAATAAAAGAAGGTACCCATTTAATAACTTTTTATTAGAATTTTTTCTCAGTTTCCCAGTGAAAAATAATTTATTTAACAATTAATCCCTTAGTATAATTCACACTGATTTACTAGAGAAAATTATCAGCTAAACTACCAAGAAGTATTAAAATATTCCCCTCTCCATATAATTTACTTCGTCATTTTAATACAAAAGAAAATATTTTTGTGGGGGAATGAGATTTATCCCTTTCTCTCTTAGGTTATACTCAAGGTTATTCATGCCTTAAAACTGTAATAAGATTTAAGAATATCTTTGAATATTTCCGTAGTAAACGTTTAATGACTAGTTTAACATAATAACTTGGTTTTGCTGATATAGGAAACATACTAGTTAAAGTTACTTAGGAAGTATGTGATCTAAATTAGGAGTTTTAATGCTACTTTTAAGAAATAAAATAAACTTCCTAACAAAATATAAAAATCAAACTTTTTAATGTACTTTCCTCACATGGGAAATACTAGTCATCTCGAAATACTACATTTATAGTTGTAACAAACCCCTTAAACCCACTACGTATCCAGAATGAAAAGGCACTCGACGGGCTCTAGCTTCTTTTCCCGCCAGAAATTCTGGAGTTTTCCGGTATTGCACTTTCACATTTTGATGTGATGTTTAAAATATAACGATTTTTTAAAACTTAATACTTCAATTTTTATTTGAAATAAAATTTCTACCTACTTTTTTAATTTCAATATTTTTGCTCCAAATTGTTTTCTACATTTACTAAAAAAATATTTTACAAGATTGCGCATGGGCTATTTAATATAAATGCATACATATAGCTTTACATTTTGTATCGTTTATATTTAAAATTATTTATATTAAGTATTAATGCTAAAATATTATATTTTATTTTACTAAATAAGTTGTTTTAGTTAAAAGTATTAAAATTTTGAGGTGGGGGTAGATAAAACTCGGCTCGTAGCTGTTTGAGACTTTCTACATCCAAATTAAATCCCGTGCTAAGACCCTGACTAAAGCCAAAAATAGTTATTCTGCAGATATAAATTATTCATGTAGAAAAATTAAACTATATGATAGAATACTAATAAGATATCAATTACATGTTTTATTTATTGAAAGGTGGTGATTTATCTTTATTGCAAGTAGGCAAAGACAAATTGAATCTTAAATATATACTTTTCAAAAGATATTAAACACCTATATGGTACTACTACTACTACTACTACTAATAATAATAATAATAATAATAATAGTAATACTTTTCAAAAGATGGAAATATATGCCCTATTCGAGAAACCACCAGCCCGGAACTTTAATATTAATAACATTAGTCATTTAAAAGTAGTACCATGAGTATTTTTATATAAACTAACACAAAAATAATTATTCTTAGAGATGGACTGCTTGGTAGCGGGCACGATATAAGAGGCAAGTAAAATAATAATAATAATAATAATAATAATAAAAGTAATACATTTCAAAAGATGGAAATATATGCCATATTCGAGAAACCACCAGCCCGGAATTTTAATATTAATAACATTAACCATTTAAAAATAGTACCATGAGTATTTTTATATAAACTAACACAAAAATAATTATTCTTAGAGATGGACTGCTTGGTAGTGGGTACAATATAAGAGGCAAGTGAAATAATAATAATAATAATAATAATAATAATAATAATAATAATAATAATAATAGTAATACTTTTCAAAAGATGAAAATATATGCCATATTCGAGAAACCACCAGCCCGGAATTTTAATATTAATAACATTAATCATTTAAAAGTAGTACCATGAGTATTTTTATCTAAACTGACACAAAAATGATTATTCTTAGAGATGGACTGCTTGGTAGTGGGCACGATATAAGAGGCAAGTGAAATAATAATAATAAAAAAAGAATAGTAATACTTTTCAAAAGATGGAAATATGTGTCATATTCAAGAAACCACTAGATCGAAACTTTAATATTAATAACATTAATCATTTAAAAGTAACACCATGAGTATTTTTTTTATCTAAATTAACACAAAAATAATTATTCCTTAGAGATGGATTTTAAAGGTTTTTGGATAATGTACATTAATAAAATAGATATCATTGGTCAATTTATCTGGAAAATGGTCTAATGATATTCATATTCATAAAAACATCAGTATAATAAAACATCTAACATTAAGTAAACTTTTTAAAACGAAACTAATTCGGAAGGTTTCCCAATCTCTTTGATATATATACAATAGGATGGACGATGTCAGAATGGGTAGGTTGTTGCCATTCGAAATAAAAGAGTACATGGGTTCAAATCATACTCCTAGCATGGATATTTTTTTTAACAGGAATCGGCTTTAAGCAGTAAGTCTCAGTCTAATTAGTTCTTGTGTTATAAAATATTGGTAGTAGCACTCCAATCCAGACAGTATGTAAAAAATAAGAGGACAAAATTAAAATTTGTAAATGCTTAAAGAAAATAAAATAATGGGAAAAAATTGAAATATATTTATTTTTTTATCAATGGTACTTTTCATTATGCATTTAAATTTTTATTCCTATTAATAGACTTCTTATAAAAGTAAAAGATGAATATGTTAAAATGCTCATAATCTCTGTTTTCATCATCTTAACTATGTCTAAAGGGATATGTCAGTAATTATTCACTATGATAAAAAGTATTTTAAGGCTATAAGGGTTATTCAATTTAGTATAATATAATTATTTCTTCATTTAGAGTTAAAAATGAGGCAGAAGTATTAAAAATTCAATCTAAAAAGTGTTGAAATTTGCAATTTTTAAACCTATTCCTTAGTGCACGAAATTTGCAGAAAACGTACAAAATGTTTGAAAATGTACAAAAAATCGGGTTCTACATGACGGTAAAAATATTTAACTATATTTAGCTTCTATCTTAAAAAATAATAACACGTTTTATTTGAAGCCTACATTCAGATTCGTAATTGACATTTATTAAATCAAATTTTATGTATTTGTTTGTATGCAACTTATAGTGGAATTTTAAAAGAAAACTATACACGCATATCTTAAAGGTTACTTAATTCAGTAATTTGTACTTTTTAACATTCTATAATTTTAATTTAATATACTTTTTTATTTTTTAGGAATTATTTTCGAGGCATTTGCTGTTCAATAATAAGGTAAATAAAATCTTTACGGCATTAAAAGAAGGAGAAAGCGTAAAGAGTATATTAAATTAACATTTCATGATGATCTTTGAAGTTAACATGTGTTGATATCTTGATTCAATATACGTTCATCAACTATTGTCTAAATTAAAATCATAAATTTCCCAGTATTTTAACATTTGAAAACTTATCTTACGATAAATAAAAGTGTTTTTCCATTCACAGACTGTATAAATATGCCTTTAATTTGGCAAAATTTTATCATGTCTTTTAGTAGTTCAATAAATAGATAAACAAGATTTGCACAACAAAGAGAAAGCTAAAAAGTGAATCTAAATCCACATTTTCTAGATTTTTAAAAATAAAGTTTATACTCATTTAGATCTTGATTAGGTATATTTTGATTAATTGTGCTTTAGACTGTATGAAACATTTCTTGAACTTGTGAAAAATGAATATTCAATATTTAGTAGCTTAATAATAGAATAAGATCTGCACAGTATTTAAACAAAGGAAAAGGCCTAAAAATGTATTTCAAATCCAAATTTCAAAAATAAGCTAAAGCTTATTTAAATCTTGATTTAGTATATTTTGAGCCAAACCTTTAATTTAAAGTGATAACTTCCCCGTATTTTAACATTTGGTATCTTATTTCACAATAAATAAATGCTATTTTTCATACCTTAGACTGTACAAAACACACTTCATTTTTTTAAAAAAAGAGTGGATTATTTATCAGATTATTAATATTATAAATAAGTTTTCCATAGTATCTCTACAAAGAAACAGTCTAAAATTGTATTTTAAATCTAGATTTCAAAAATAACTTCAAACTTGTTTAGATCTTGAATTATATTTTGAATAAATGGGCCTTAATTTAAGTGATAACATTCCCCGTTCTTTAGAATTTATCAACTTATTTCATGATTAATAAAAGTTAGTTTCCAATATCACAGACTGTATAAAGAAAGCTTTCAACTTGCAATAATAATAATAATAATAATAATAATAGATTATCTAGTAGATCATTAGTATGGCTAATAAGATCTGCACAGTATTTGAACATAAACAAAATTTTAAAAAGCAGTTTAAATTCATATTTTCCGGATTTTCTTTAAAGTTAACACGTATTTAGATATTGATTCAGTGTATTTTGATTCACTGTTCTCTACATTAAATTTTAACTTTTGGTAACTTACCTTATAATAAATTAAAGTTAATTTTCACATCACAGACTGTTCAAAATACTATTTCTATTTGTAATGATATGTTACAAATAGTTGTATTTGTAATGATATAATTATTTGTAATGATATATTTGTGATGATATATTCAGTATTTAGTTTGATAGTTCCTCATTAATAAGGTAAATAGCAGTTGCACAGTAATCAAAGAAAAAGCCTGAAAATCTATTTTCAATTCACATTATCTAAGTTTTTTCCCAGTTTTCACTTATTTAGATCCTGATTCAGTATATTTTGATTAACTGTGCCTTATTTTAAATTGATAACTTTCCCCGTTTTTAACTTTTGGCAGCTTATCTTACAATAAATAAAAGTTATTTTTCATATCACAGGTTGTATAAAACACACTAAAAACTGATAACTTTTCTTTTATGTAATATTTTGTATTAATTTTTATAGTTATTTATTTATAAGTTAAGTAGAAATTGCACAGTATTTAAACAGTATTTAAAGAAAAAGCCTAAAAAGCTATTTTCATTTCACATTATCTAAGTTTTTTCGCAGTTTTCACTTATTTAGATCCTGATTCAGTATATTTTGATTAACTGTGCCTTATTTTAAATTGATAACTTTCCCCGTTTTTAACTTTTGGCATCTTATCTTACAATAAATAAAAGTTATTTTCCATATCACAGGCTGTATAAAACACTCCTTCAACTTGTGAAAAATTTAATATTCAACAGTCCATTTAGTCCTCGAAAATTTCTCTCCCCGCCGAGAAAAACGATTTTTCGAGACCCCTTTTTTCCTCCTAAAAAGCCCCCTCCCCCCTGACGCATATTTCGGGAAAATGTAGAAATCGACGCGTCTTCAAAGAAATCTAAGCAAAAAGTCTCCCTTTTTATTTTGTATTTTTTCATCCACTATTTTCCAAGCAGAAGAAGGGGATGGGAGGTTGATATGGTTCGGTTTATCAGGGTAAATAGCATTCGGAGGGAAGGGGTTAAAGAGTCACGAAAATTGCCCGGGTATTTTTGCTTTCGCCGGGGCTCAATAGATTTGTGTTGATGGAAAAAAATTGCGTTAGTGGAATTAAGGGGATTATGGTGGGCTTCGGTGTCGCTTTGGCTTAAGTGAGTTTTGGTCTGAGGCGATGCCGTGAACTAGGGAGGGCTAAAATGAGTCTCTACGGGGGTCGCTTGACGCGACGGAGGTGGGTATATTTTACCCGCAAAAATTTAATAGCCACTTTGTTTAAACAGATAGATGTCATAGTTTATTAACACATATTCATGCGTATTCATTTATATTCTTTCATCCCGCTTTATTTATAGCCATCTTTCTCTCATGTGAGAACACACGCAAAAATAAACTATTTACAGATTTGCTTCATTTATACAAATTTGTAATGCCAGTCATATGGTCAATACATAGCAATGAATACAAAAAGTTACAAATAAAACCGAAAAAAACCAAAATAATGCTTATACCATTTATATTGGGAATTTTCCTTATTATCAGTTCTGTATCCAACACATGAAAAACATTTCAGGCTTATTGTTGTTCAAGTACTCTGTGCTCATATTGTATATATATTATGTACATATTATATTCCCTTATTATATGCCAATATAGTTTATATATGTATTACGTAAAATAATATGTATACCACTATTGTGTATGGTCATACAGTATATATTACATACATATTGTATGTTCTTGTATAAGTGTCGTTAGAGGCGAAGATGCTTTATATTTTTTCCTATTTTCCTTTGTTGATCTATTTTGATTGATGCCATCGATTATTATCTCATATTGACAAGCATTTTTATGTTTTTTAATCCCTCCTTTATTTATATCCAGCTCTATTTATACAGATACCCACGGAAGAGCAAAAGTAAAAATAATGAATTATCAAGAATTTAAAATAAGTAAGTACTTAAAAATTACATCAAAAAGTAAGAGTAAAAAAAGGAAAAATAACATAATATATTATTCTTACACCTCCTATTTATATCTATCTATGTATACACAAATAATATATGATGCCTATGTAATGATGATATATATATGATGAATAATAATATATAATGTAATACAAATCTATAATATTATTAACATATTATCTTATATATATAATAAAAAATATATATATATATATATATATATATGTATAATACACACACACACACACACATATATATATATATATATATATATATATATATATATATATCAGGTTTGAAAATATGAAACTAATAATTTAAGGGTTTAAAGGCAGAAAACTCAGTGCACTCTTTAATGCAAGGGCATGAATCACTAATAACTCCATATAAAAGCGCTTGAAGAGTAAGAATTGAGAGAGAACGTCTTGAGGTAGGGTCACTAATGAATCCTTGCTGAGCAAGGGTCTTTTGCTAGCCTTTGCCCACCAAATGACATGCCATGTTTGATGGTTGGATATAAAACTATGCAATAGTCATGAATAAAGACATTATCAAGACAACATCGGCTCGTTGACTTGTCATAGGCTTGTCATATATATATATATATATATATATATATATATATATATATATATATCGATCGTGGTACAGTTCCATATCCAGCACTAACTGACTATTATCTGTTTGCAAACTCTTCCAAAATGCTTCCACCTGACCGATTAATTTAAAAGCTTACGCGAGCGTGGGCCTTTTTCATTTATTTTATTATTATAAAAGAGTTCCCTTATTAAAATCGTTTATAACTCACGTAATTTCTAACTAGCTCTTTTTTACACCTGACACACACACACACACACACACACACACACACATATATATATATATATATATATATATATGTGTGTGTGTGTGTGTGTGTGAGAGAGAGAGAGAGAGAGAGAGAGAGAGAGAGAGAGAGAGAGTGTAGGGGGGCCGTGATCATAATTCAGCCGATAAGACGAATGTAAATACCCAAACCAAATTTTATAGTAGAAACATGTTTTTTCATTATTATTAAATTTAAGCCTTAATAGTTAAGAAACAAAATGTTCAAATAAAATTATTTATGTGTAAATACAAAGCAGATATGCATAAGTCTAAAAGATTTTAAATTATACTAGGATTCTTTATCAGTAATTTGTTACCCCATGTACAATATTGTTTAACAACTCTGACTAAACTGATTATCTATACACTTACATTCTTTTCAGAGATATTGTTATAAGAACTGCTATATGCTTGAAACAAAAAGTAGTTTTTGATTATTTGGTATTTACACACATTGTAATGTCAGCGCCACAGAGATCAATCTTGAATCTTAAACATTAAACGCATTTTTAGCTTATGAAAATTATTATTAATGGCTTTATGCATTATATGCTCAGAAACACCTTGTACAAGGGCCGTTTTACACAATGAAGGGTCTTTATATTTTACCCGGTTAAATTTAATAAACACTTTTATTAAACAGACAGATGTAATCATTTATTAACATATTCACATACTTTTGTTAATATTCTTATACCCCGCTTTATTTATTACTAGCTATTGCTGAATAGATACACCCATAAGCGCAAATAGATAGTTGTGTACTACTTTTTATCATTAAAACGAATTTACATTAAAAGTATCTTATTAAATACTTATAAGCATATAAACTAAACGTACAAACAAACAAAAAAATTTTCAAAAATGCATCATCAAATATCAGGAATGAGGATAGAAATCAGGATTGATTATGAAAATCAATTTTGTACCATACAACTACAAAGCTTTTTCGGAATATATAAGTTATTACTATTGGCTCTGTATAATGTATTCCTAATATAAAGCGAGAATAGTAATAACTTCCATAAACGAGTACCTTGTATCGTTTACATGTATCCCTTAATTTGCTATCGGACATTAATTTACAAATCATGGATTATTATACAAACATCTAAAATCTAAGCATATTTGCATACATTTGTTTAGAAAAGTATGAAAACAAAGTGTAAAAAATACCGTACAAAGAAAATCGGTTTGAACAGTGCGAGAATCCTAAGGAACAAATCCGAATTATGCTTAAAAACTTTTCTTTTTGTTAGAAATTTACTTTTTTTTGTATATATAGTTAATACAGAATAATTTTTTTGTTTATATATTTACATATTACATATATTATTGAGCATTTATTTATGATAAATTATAGATTTATCCTGAGTTTATCTCTGTTTGCTAATGTAAACAGTCTAGGTTATGGTTGTTCTGGGCTTGAACTCATTTAAGTACTTGATACTACCAACGCAAACAAACACACACACACACACAATATATATATATATATATATATATATATATATATATATATATATATATATATATATATATATATATATATATAATATATATATATATGTATAAAAATATTATAATTATATATAAACGATTTTAAAAAGAGAATCTTTTATATATATTAGATAAAAAGAATATAATTTACATAATATGTAAAGCATTTTGAAAGATTTATGAATAAACAGATAACTATGTAATAATGTAAAATTATATTTTAAAAAATATTATTTTTAATGAAATGATGATTTAATAAACTTATTATTATGAAAGATGTTTATATATATCACATATATAATATATATATATATATATATATATATATATATATATATATATATATATATATATATATATATATATATATATATATCATGTATATATAATATATATATATATATATATATATATATATATATATATATATATATATATATAAATTTTATATATATATATATATATATATATATATATAATAAAATATATATATATATATATATATAAATATATATATATATATATCAGTGAATAATAGTACATATCACACAATATTTTATAAATATGTGTGAAGGCTTAAAATGTTTAAAACCTTTTATTGTTAAAATATTTTCAAAAGATAAGACAAAGACAAAAATTTAAAGAATAATAGAAAATCTCATAATCAATCGAGAGCAAATATTTATATTATATATTGCTCATGAGTAGATATCTTTATTGTTTGATAAATAAAGAAAGCATTTTAACATTTAATACCTTAGCAAATAATGCATAAATACATTCATTACTTTAATAATAATGCGAATTAAGATTAGGAAACGTTTTATAAATATTTAAGCAACAATGGGCAATAATTATGAAGAACAGATAAAAGAGCATGTGTATTCTTGTATAATAGGTAACGATATAGGATTCTTATTCATTTATAATAGACATAATTTCTATTCATTAGTGATAGTATCACAAATACTCGACAATATATTTATTCATTTCTTCTTGGAGAATACAATTTATTATCTATTTTAATGTTAATATCCTATCTTCTCTCTTTCTCTATTCACATTTCAAAAACGCCAAATTGTGCTCTTATTAAGATGATAAATATTGAACAGTAGAAGCTGTATTGTTATCTCCTCTTTGAAATTCTCCCCGTCAAAAGCTGATAGACATATAACATACGGGAACGTTTCCCAGAAAGCGATAATATCATTGCTTGAATTCAGACTCCTAATCATAAACCATTCATCGCTATTAAACAAATTTTGAGGCATCCTAAATATCCTTTTGATGTTACGAGAAAGCATTGTTCTCTTGCATTCGAAAAGCGATGCGCCTCAGTTAAAATTATAACATTTCATTTAATAGAACAAAGAGAAATAAATATGTTGTCAATTAGGATTGAATAACTCTCGATATCTACTACGTCCGTTCTCTGTTGTCAAACAATAAACCCCATGTAACGGATTTTCGAGTTATAAGCTTATTAAATTATCGCACTCAAACCAACTAAGTATTCCGGCATTAAAATAAGACTCCACCAAACACAATGCTTCAAATTTTCCAAGTTAAAGTTTATCGATAGCTGGAATGCCTTTGATTCGAAAAGCAATATCCATAATTATATTCCGTGGTATCGAAATAGCTTAAAGGCTAGCTGAAAGAACAATACGAAGACTCGATCGTTTTAAACAAACACAGGATTACTAAGCGGAATTTATTCAAAACATATTAATTGTGCTTCTGGCTAAAGATTTTCTGATATATTTGTTAGCATTCCCTCGGGACGGAAGTGCCTCATTGCATAATTTTCTCAGTCTTCAAGTCCCGGTTTTCTTTCAACTGCTCTTGCATGATTATGACTTAAAAGTCGGTCTTTGGCTTATATGGTAATTAACACTGACCGACAGTAATCTTCGGGAATAGAAGTAGAAACATAATATTAATCCGATTCGGAAGCCTTTATGCGGAATTATCGAAATAAAGACTTTACTTCTATGTTGCTTTGGTGAGTTAATGAGGGATCATTAAAATGTTAACAAAATATTGAAATGAAAGTTCGGAGAATGAAGTTCAAATTAGAGCTTCTCGGAATAATCTGTCGGAAAGCGCAGATAAAATGGATCGTAAAGAAAAGATACTTACCAAATGGCATTTTTAGTATATTTTTAAAGCCACAGATATTTCCTGTAAAAAGAACTTAAACTATCATTTTATAATAAGCTGTGATTAAATTGTAATATATTCTGTTTATAGAAATGGCTGTAGTCTGAATTCAATAGCAATTGCATGCAAATAATATATGTCTTAATATATTTAATTTAAAAAGTATGCACTTGGATTCATTAAATTTATTATTTTTGATCATTTTGATTATGGTTCTTTTATAATATATACGTGTGTATTAGAATTAAACTATTCTTTTTTACCTTTATAAAATTATAATGAATCAATAATAGCTAGTTACAAATGATTAGCCAGTTTAAAAACTAATTTATAATTTTCCTCTAACATTTGCTTCTTGATTAAAATATTTTGCTAGGTGTTTGTTAAAGGACTTAGGTATATAATTTATTTATTAAGATCAAAATTAGTTAAAAATAAGTGTCTACATACCTTGAATGTATTGATAAAACTTGAGTTTGGGAATTTGATTTTTCTCTCTTAAATAACATTCTACAGAAAAGCACGTTTTATGATAAATCAAAAATATTAGAGACTGTATTTTCACCTCGATCAGAATATTTCATAGAATAGTATAATTCCTTTCTGCATTTGCAAGTTTACTAAAATACTACCATTTACAAATCACAAAAAATATTTAGTACATAAGTTAAGGAGATATTAAATTGCTTAGTATAAGCTAAATGATTATTCATTTGAATCAATTTTCTTGAATCTATCCATCAAAGTTTATTATTAACAGTGCAGTATATACATTTAAAAGCAATATTTAATAAAATATAGCATGCAGTATATCGCACGCGTTTTACCTTAAGTAATTTTGAGTTCGAGCCTTGTTGCTAACATGGATGTTTATTACCATTCAGAACAGGCTTTGACAAGAAGCTCTCAATCTCATTACCTCTTGCGTAGCAAAGGGTAGACAGTAGAGTATCTACTGCACGTACCTTATCAAAGTGGAAACAAAAAATAATACGAAGGAAGTAATTATAAAACAACGACCTGCACCAGCTCTGTAAATTTATATTTACGAACATATTCTGACGAAACTTCGGTATTCTCAAAATATAGTACCCTCATGTTATTCTGTTTTACTCTAGAGAACTGATGGTTAAATCAGCACTTTTTGGTTTCTTTGTAACTCTACACAGATCGGAATTGTAAACCCCAACCTCTTATTAAAAAAACTGAATTAGAAACTGAACTTTCATAAATAGCGGCTTTGAAAAAACCGATGTGTGAAAAAAAAAAAAAAGTTGTGAAAGAGTAAGTCAAACTATCAATCAGAATGCAATATTAACTATTACTAGAAAATTATTAACAATTTTCTGCTTTATGGTTTTGAAGAATAAGGATAACTGACAGTTTCAGGGGGCAGAATTTAAAAATCTGTGACATTTTTATGGTTTGTTTTAAATGTTATCAAATACATTTCCAGTATTTGTGCGAGTAAAGTTAGAGGAGAATATAAAGATAACGAGAGCTAAAAAAATAATTAATGATAAATTACCTTTACCTTTTTGTACGAATGACTGATCTTTTTTTTGTTGAATTTCAAGTTCCTGAAATTCTTATTAATGTTTGATTAGTATATGAAACAGTTAAACTTCGTTTTTCATTACAAATAACCTCTTTCTAAATCAGATATACCTTAAATAAAATTTCCTCGTATTAAAACTTTTTTTAGAGTTAAATTACAAATAGAATCTGTAATAGAAATTTCTTTAATAGAACTCTATATCTGCAAACTGAATTATTAATTATGTAGGAATAAAATAATTATTGTAAATAATAACAATTGTGTACTTGGAGGACTATAATAATTATTTTGTAATTTTTCTGTAAAGATTACCACAATACAAAAGCTATGTACAAGAAGAAATGAAGAATCTTATGAATTTTTGCAGATAAATAAGTATTTTTGGTAATATTTGATAAATATTTGGTATTAAATTAAAAAATTATGCATATTTATTTTACCTTTCATAAATTTATTTAGTTTTATTCCAACTTATGTGTCGTAGCTATTATTTATTAGAACTTTTAATATGTAAAGAAATTAAAACCATTTTTCTCAGATTGCGATTTTTTAGTATTACATGCAATATAAATTTTTAACTATTCACTATTTTATCGCAAAATTTTCCGAATATTTGGAGCACATTACTATCTAAAATTGGTCCTACTTTTTTTGTAATGTATAATAACTTTATTTTTTATTAGGAAATTTCTTTTTTACTTTTTTAGATAACTAAACTATGTTTTAGGATTAGAAAGATGCATTAAAACAATTTAAATTTACTATAGGTTGTACAAACATTTATCAGTTGTGTTTATTTGCTAAAAGTTTTGATTAAAACAAAGCATTTTTGAATAATTTTGCTCGCAAGCTATAATTATTAAAATTTTTAGTAAAACTCAGGCCGTAATTTGAGTTTCTGTAAAGTAGTATATTTTAATGTTCTGTGCCCCCTTAAAATTATAATCCTGTTTGATATAAATAGATATTTATCAGAATAAGTACAGTATCATAAGATCATACATTTTTTAATAATATAGCAAGAGGAATTTTAAAATGAATTGAAAATAGCATTTAACGTAAGTTGTTGCATGATCGTTTACACTGAAATATTTTAAAGTGAGAAAATTTTGAGTATTACCTGAAGAGGAAAAAAAGTAAACAGCGTTGATGACATTACTCTTTTCTCTTCCATTATCGGGAGTAGATATTACCAGATAACTAGAAAATAGAAAACTTTGATACATGAATTTAAAATGCACTCAATTTTGTTTATCTCCACTCACTTCTGGATTACTCCATTGAGTTCTTAAGGAAGCATTATTTTGCAAATAATATCTTTTTATAAATGAAAAAAATGAAAACAGTTTTTGGTAGGTGTTACGGAATATACGGCAAATTAATAGATTTTATAATAACAAATATTTAACTTAAAATGCTTAATGCAAAATGTTCTTCCAAATTTTTGATCCTAGAAAGGTAATATCAGAATTTTAGTTGTGACAATACCTGTAGGCACAGAAGAGGAACTTACGTTATGTAGTTTCTAGCAAAAGAAAGAAGTAAAATTATGTGAATGAGAGAGTCGTTCTCATGAGAGAACTGCTGCTGAATGTGTGATTTCTGAAAGACAACGACATTAATTAAAATTAAAATTTGTAGGTTTGAATTCCACTTTATTCATTATTCATTACTTTATTTTATGCTTTGATTTTGATTGTAGTGCCTATAATTTCATTTTTCATTCTGCTAGGAAACTGGATTTCAAATTGTAGCAAATACACCTGTGTCGTTACTCTTGATAGTTAGTTAAGTTCCAGTCAAATTTTCAAACCACTCTGGCTGATATTACTCTTACCCCAAGACAATACAATTGCTCAAAGTGGTCTGTTATTAAGTATGAAATTAGATACGAAACATATCGAATTCTCTCAGTTGCTTAACAAGTTATATTCAAGTATACAGGCATTTTTATGTTTATTGTCTTCTTCTGAAATTAAATTTTAAAAAAGAGTAAACTCACAGTTTCTTTAAACATGCTTTAATATTGATACAACTAATATAACAAATTTATTTTTATCCATTATCAATTGAAATTGAAAAATGCGCAACAGCTCCTAGGGGGCCAAGGCTTACGGTGCCAATCTCCGTTTGCGTGACCAAAGGCCCTGGGGTGTGAAGTTCCGGTTAGGAGGTCAATCTTACGCTGAACCCCCAGTGTTTAGTTCCCAAGCATGCTTGGTCCTCAATTTCTCTACCCATTGTAGGGATGAAAGGCTGAGTCAACCTTGCCTAGCCCGGAGATCGAACCTCGGACCTGTGATCTATTATCGATATCTACATAAATTAATTTTCTTATTTAATGACTAAATTTTATCAAAAGGATAATAATTTATGGACAAGGAATGGCCACTATCTGGCTTCGAATACTGTTCTAGTGACTAACGGAGGAAAATAGTAATTAAAGCACTTTGACATAAAGTTCTTAGATCAACAATGTAAATAATATTCTAAATAGCATACAGGCTACATATTACTGTGTCTGACGAATTACTGTCGTAATTCTTGTTTTAATGAGCTGACTAAACAAAAAGGACAGTATAATAATAAATGGTTGCAAAGTTTTTTGTGGTTAACAGTTGTAAAAAATTCAATGTCATTTTTTCCAGTGCAAAAAAGGCTATAATCAGGGACAGTTATTATTAGACCGTAGAACTAATAAACAGGTATTACATGCAATTTTATCCGTAAGCTGAAGTTCGTTTGCTTAAGTTCCACTTGAGAAATGAATGTTTATAGCCATTCCAAACCTTCCTTTAACAGAATATCTTGGTCTAATCAACCCAAGTCGTGAAAAAAAAGTGAAAAATGCTCTAAATTATAATTGCATGGAATTGCATTTCTTTTAAGTGATAAAAATTTAGTTAAAGTACAGAATTAAAGTTAGCTTAATCTGAATATCATTATGACAGGTTGTATTTGATGTTATTTGTACACTAGAACTTTTTAGTTCCTGGGTAAATAACATGGTACAGATATTAAGTAACTTAGTGAAATAAAAGTTTTTGACAAAGAAAAACCATTACTCGAATCCTGTTTACTTAAAAATTACAAAGTTGTCTTGATATCATATAAATGACGGATGTTAGCAATTTAACTGATTACTATCAAAACGAAACAAAAGTTCTATCCCAGTATATCTTTTTATATATGTCTTAATACTAGTCAAATCTTGTTCTTAAACTTACTTTTGATTCTTATACAGTGAAGAACTAAATATTTGTGATCACTAATTTTGACTCATAAATGATATAAATTACTTTCTCAAAGTTTTTCAAACATTTTATTTAGCCAATATATGATAAAATTAAGTAATTGATGTTGAAAAAAATATGCCAAATATAAATAGATTAAACAAAATAAATGTAGTCAAAAAGCCTCAAAACTTACAGTTTATTTATTTATTGACTATATGCTACTGAAAAGTTTTAATAATTTCAGAACATATTTAAAAGAAAAATATTTTTCTTGGAGCTTTAAACATAGCCTTCCCGATAAATAGAGATCAGAAAAGCGTTGTGCTTGCATCAGGATCTTGCCCCCAAAAATATAATCTGTCTGAAAGCTTAAAAGGGTTTACCTGAATCATCTTCGAAAATTTCATCAAATTTGATCCACCCATTTAGGAATGTGTTCTAGACAAATATATATAGAAACAGGCTTACATACACACATAAGACAATTTTACGCATACAGATTGTAAGAGTATAGTAAAAAATTGAGTGTATATAGATATATGTGTGTATACATACACACACACACATATATATATGCATGTATATATATGCATATAAATACACATATATGTATATATGAAATATACGATCTCTTGAAGTTTCAGTGGCCATCTAAGAGTACCTAAGTATTAAAACATACTAGCTCAAATATAATTTGACTCTGTCGATGAACCAAGTACTTTAAATATTTATTTAATTAATATTAAAACTGAGAAAATAGAACACTTGATAGAAACATGATACAAAAGAGATGGACGTGCATATTCCAAGAAAATTAAGTAATTCAACATTAATTTTTTGCTTGTGGGATAGTAGGCCAATCAAAATTGTAATATCACCGTTTAGGGTACGAATTTTGCAATTGAATTCCTTGATACTGAAGATGAACAAATGAGTAAGAATAGAAAACAGAAAAGCATAAGAGACTGAGATCTTTAGTTAAGGCTCTCTACTTCACCGAAAAGGAATTAAAATTGGTGAAAATAAATACCGTGAGTTTTGGGTTCAATTTTTAGAATATTACTTACACACAGAGAGAGACCGGGCACTTTCCCCCCAGCTTTCGGTCTGGATAATTAATATTCCAAAGTAAAAGTTATATTTATTTTACACTTATATTATAAACAATTTTGATAGCAGTATAAGCACTAACAGTACGAGCACTAACAGTACGAGCACTGACATATAAGCACTAAATATACAAGCACTAGCAGTACAATTACTAACAATATAAAACATCCTAGTATGGGCTATGTAGGGGAAAAGCATCAAGCTTTTTCTAGATCATTGCTAGAAAACAAATGGGTAGAAAAATAAAAACGTATAAATGTATATTCCATATTTTTTAAACGATAACACTAGCGATGGAATAAGATTAGTGTCTAAAAATGTGATAAAAGAAAGATGAAACAAAATTCCATATTCAAGAAATATTCCTAATTGATAAAACGAAATACGTGAAATAAACGTAGCCAAAAAGCATGAAAAATTATATCATTAGATAATGCAGTTAAAACTCTATCGGAGGAATTTCATTGCACAAATTTTACGATTTTAATTCTATTAACATGTTATAAAAAGGGGAACTATATAAAAACGCCAAAATATTGTTGGTAAGACAAAATGAAGATTGTAAAACAACATGTAATATCCATATGCATTTCACCTCCGAACAAATTGACCTATTTAAAGCCTTACCACGGTGGATTTCAGTCACCATGAAAAAGTCTTTCATGATTGGTCGTCTAGGAATGCATAAAGAACATACAGGCACATTCACAAACACAAATGCATGCAAAGGATTATTTAAATATGTATATATATTTCGTGATCCAGTGTTAAGGCCAATGGAAAACATTCTTTCTTGATACTAATAAGTTTATTAAATTATTACTATCAATTAGTTTCATTTAAAAGCAACACTTGAGCTATTTTCATTCATTCGTTGCGGAGCTAAGCGTGGAATATGTTCACAGCTCCATGTCCACGCGGTAACTGATTCTTCTTGCTTGATTAGTCATCAAGTTTCTGCGAAATATCTCTGCGCTTGACCGCATTACTCCAAAACGTTACGCAAGCCTCTGTCTTTTTCATTTATTTTATTATTATAAAAGAGTTCCCTTTTAAAATCGTTTATAACTCACGTAATTTCCAACTACCAACTTTTTAGACCTGACATATATATATGCATATAAAATTTATATATATATATATATATATATATATATATATATATATATATATGTGTGTGTGTGTGTGTGTGTGTGTGTGTGTGTGTGTGCGTGTGTGTCAGTGATTTAACATTTTACTTTGTGTAAGTTTTCTGATCCGATACGAATTATAATACCCGAAGTACAAATGTTAAGAAATAGCTATTTTAAATATCATAAATCAAAATAAAAGTTGGTTTACTTACTTTTCAATGTATTGTATTTAACTGAATCTCGAAATTTTCTTAAAATGAATTAAAATTAAATTTTTTATAGTAATTAAATGATAACAAAAAGGAATCGAAAAGCATATTCTATCAAATATTTTTTTATATGTAATCTAAGTAATCTTTGAAACGCTGATATAAACATATTTCTATTCCTTAATAAGCGTTGTTCTGTACATTTTAGTGCAAACAGTAAAATAAATATTTGAAGCTATTTTGATACGAAAACATAAATTAATGCGAATTCAAAAGTTAAAAAAATCGTTAAAGAATATATATATACGTATATATATATATATATATATATATATATATATATATATATATATATATATATATATATATATATATATAATAACAACACAGTTAAATTTTGAATATTTTACAAACTGATATGCAAACTCGCTCGTCCTCTAACGTATACTTAAAAAAATTGCATGATTATACACACAGATTGTTGAGCCAGAATCAGACCATGCATTGAATGTATTATAAGACACTAAAGTTTTGCAACTTGTAATTTTCCAAAAGATTATTAAGCTAGAATTGCAGTCAAAGACTGAAAACATTTAGCGGTTTAATGAAATCCCTGAAACCTCAAATTAATGTTCGTAACGAGTATAAATTTTCTCGGAAATTTTCGAACCATGCCACTTTATAAGATAATTTTACTTAAATATAAATAACTTTCTTCCTATCTCCCCAATATTTCAACAGATAGGACAAAGTTTTGAGCAATTAAAAGTAGAAACGAAAATTATTAAACTCCT
>CM063503.1:14734974-14774974 GCA_032207245.1 Pardosa pseudoannulata | reverse complement strand
TTTTTTTGTAATTTTTTGCTTTTTTCTATTTTTTTGTATTTCTATTTCATTTCATAAATAATTTTGCTTAATGAAAAATAACTTTATTTAATAACTGTGCTTCGGTATAATTTAAAAACATATTTCGACTTTATTGAAGATTTCATTAGGAAAAATTTGTAAAATTTAAATAATTTATAAGGATTTTTTAAATAAAATCGATTAGGTGTGTGAAATGATATGATGAGTTTTTATATAAAAATTATACATTGGGAATACATATAATTATATTTGTGACAGGGTTTAGTATTGCAAAAGAAACCTTTCTAAATGAAATCCTCACTAAAAAGGATAGTCTACACTTTTAATCCAGACAATGTCCATTGTTTCACAAACTTTTTCGTAAAATTCTCTTAACATCTCGGGACTCAAAATAGATATTGCGGAATATGTACTAATTAAAAAGTGATAAAATGTATATGTCTGTGTTTTGACTGTTTACATTTGGGTCTCTCTTTTCATACTTTGATTATATTTAATTTAGAAATTCCTGCAACTGTCGGTAAATAGTGTGAATTTTCTATTCCTCTATAAAACTAATGTTCGGCCAAGAAGTTTTCCCCTAAGTAAAGTGAGTACATCAGTGAATATATCATTCAAAATGCATTCGTTCTGGGCGCAGTGATAGAATACCCAACAACCCATGATCCCTAAAAATTTAAAATAATTCTTTAAGTCATGAATTTGAAGCTGTGCTCAGTATTTACTCTTAGTCAGTTGCCGCTAGCATTATTCCATCGTTCCGTTTCCATCTTTCGGAAGCGATGCCCTTTTCATGTGCTTCAAAAGAATAATTGATTTCATCCTCACTGTTTGTTCACGATCTGGCTATTTTTCACAAATCTAATAAAACGGCTAATCTGGACATCGTTCTGCATGTCGTTCGTTTCGGAATTAAAATTACCACCTACCTGCTGAATTTAATATTTAATTTCGGTTTATTGACAGTGTGTGTATTATTTAAAATGAAAACTCGGGGTTATGTATGTACTTGCATAAGTGAACGGATGGAACTATATTAGTTAGTATAAATACACGAATATATTCATGCATTCTTTTGCAGGTTTATGAATAAAATGTTAATGTAAATAATGATTTAAATTTGTCACCATTTACTATAGTTCTTATTTAACGTTTCAAACTATTTATTTTAACAAGTTACAGTGTATTTTATAAATTTTTCAATATTTATATATTTACCAAAAGTAACGATTATTCATTGTTCATTCTGAGAATTAATGTTTCTGGTTACATAAGGTATAAACTATGTTCTTTCTCTTTTGATAACTGTAATTTCAACATCGTCTTTTATTCATTTATTCAAGAAGACAGTGTTACTGTTATAAGCTTAATGTAGAAGAATTCAGCAGCATTTTAGAATTAGTATTAAATCTTTTTAATTCTGGTTGAGGTAGTAATAGTACTACTCCTCCTCTTCGCTAGACAATAAAATGGAAAAAAAGTATAAGTTTTTACAGAAATATTTGTTAGAAGTGTGATTATGCAAATAACATTTAGTAAGTGAATGACAAATAATTATAAAATCTGCATAATTATTCTGTATGTTTTTATTTTATGAGGAAGGTATAAATTACGCAAAATGACTAACTTTCAGACATTTTCAAAACAGCTTATTATACTAAAAAATTCTTTTATAAGAGCCACTACAGCATGCATTTTGCTGAGAATCTAAGGTATTGAAGATGATGAAGGAACACTAAACTATCTTTTGAACAACTAGTTACTGGTAAAAAAATAGTCGTAGCTATGATTTTTTTACTGATCTGTTGTACGCGATTGCAGTAAGAAAAAAAAATCCATATTTCAATTGATTCATAGCGTTAGCGACAGTTTATCACAACAGATCTGATAACGAAAAAGGCTCAGTGAATTTTGAATACTTTTATACCAGAGGTTCTCAAACTTTTCAGTCATGACGCAGCTGTGAGATTGAAAATTCAACGCTGAGCACTAAATTTTAACTTACAGATGTACTGCGTCTAGTAAATATAAAAACAAAATATCACTGACGACACAGGGTATTATCTTGCAGGATATTATATTTCACCCTTTAATTTTTTTCTGTACTAATTTCCCATTGCAGACAGAAATTACGCACACTACAAAATATTTAAATTAGCTCAAATATTGCAGATCCACAAACTGCTACTTTATTAATTTGTATTATCACACACAAAAGCACAAAATGCTATATTAAATTTTTTGTCAGATTTTGTTCAGATTTTGAATTTGTTCTTGAAAGGTATTTTAAATTCAAAATTTTAAAATATATTAAAATATATAATTTTAATTTATTGAAAAAACCATATTTCATTTGACTCGTAGCCTTTAGCGAAAGCTTATCACAAGAGATCTGATAATGAAAAATTCTCAGTGAATTGTGAATACCTATATACTAGAGGTTCTCAAACTTTTCAGTCATGAAGCAGCTGTGAGATTGAAAATTCAACGAGGAGCACTAAATTTTACCTTGTAGATGTACTGCATTTAGTAAACATAACAACAAAATATCACTGACGATACAAGGTATTATCTTGCAGGATATTCGATTTCACAGTTTGATTTTTTTCTGTACTAATTTCCCATTGTAGACAGAAATTACGCACACTACAAAATATTTAATTTAGATCAAATATTGCAGATCCACAAACTGCTGCTTTATTAATTTGTATTATCACATACAAAAGCACAAAATGCTATATTAAATTTTTTGTTTGAATTTGTTCTTGAAAGGTATTTTAAATTTAAAATTTTAAAATATATTAAAATATATAATTTTAATTTATTAAAAAAACCATATTTCATTTGACTCGTAGCCTTTAGAGAAAGCTTATCACAACAGATCTGATAATGAAAAATTTTTAGTGAATTGTGAATACCTATATACCAGAGGTTCTCAAACTTTTCAGTCATGAAGCAGTTGTGAGATTGAAAATTCAACGAGGAGCACTAAATTTTACCTTGTAGATGTACTGCAATTTAGTAAAAATAACAACAAAATATCACTGACGATACAAGGTATTATCTTGCAGGATATTCGATTTCACAGTTTGATTTTTTTCTGTACTAATTTCCCATTGCAGATAGAAATTACGCACACTACAAAATATTTTATTTAGATCAAATATTGCAGATCCACAAACTGCTGCTTTATTAATTTGTATTATCACATACAAAAGCACAAAATGCTATATTAAATTTTTTGTCTGAATTTGTTCTTGAAAGGTATTTTAAATTTAAAATTTTAAAATATATTAAAATATATAATTTTAATTTATTAAAAAAACCATATTTCATTTGACTCGTAGCCTTTAGAGAAAGCTTATCACAACAGATCTGATAATGAAAAATTTTTAGTGAATTGTGAATACCTATATACCAGAGGTTCTCAAACTTTTCAGTCATGAAGCAGTTGTGAGATTGAAAATTCAACTCGGAGCACTAAATTTTACCTTGCAGATGTACTGCAATTAGTAAAAATAACAACAAAATATCAATGACGGCAAGGTATTAGCTTGCAGGATATAAAATTTCACCGTTTAATTTTTTTCTGTCCTAATTTCCCATTGCAGATAGAAATTACGCACACTACAAAATATTTTATTTAGATCAAATATTGCAGATCCACAAACTGCTGCTTTATTAATTTGTATTTTCACATACAAAAGCACAAAATGCCCCATTAAAGTTTTTTGTCTGACTTTGTTCTAGAAAAGTATTATAAATTTAAAATTTTAAAAACATTAAAATGTATAATTTTATTTTTAAATATGTCCTACCTTTCCTCGGAGTACTGAGTAATGTTTCATGGAAAATTAAGTGCTCCATGGAACACGTTTTGAGAAGCTCTGTTATCGACAGTTGTATACAAGAGAAGATACTTTTAATATCTGAGAGGTACATATTAAAAATTATTTAAACTAAAAAAACATAAAATATGTCCCCTAGTGAAAAAAAAAAGATAGAAATCTATTTATACACAAAATAATTTTTTAAATTTTATAAAAATTTAAAAAGAAACTAATTTTTTTTTTTATTCTTTCAACCTCATTTATATCAATACAATAATTTTACTTTGTTTTGTAGAAAAATAAATATTACTTAAACAGTTTAATTGCTTAACAGATTTTAAAGTTTTAATTTTAAAAGTCAGACACCTTTTAATTTATAAGTTTCTGTAATAAAACAGCTACTTTAATTCAATTTGATATAAACATTTCTTATATATAAAAATTTGAAATTATCTAACAGGTAAATAAATTCCTGTTTTTTCATTAGGTGTATATTATTTTGGATATTTTGTGGTACAGAGATTTATTAGAGGAATTACGTATCATCTACTTTTGCATTAATAGAATTCAGATTTTGACCACAAACTCCATGCACCAATTTCGTAACCCATATAGCATAATTTGAACAAAATAGATACATTATTTATAAGAACAAATTAGCGTATAAGTTGAATATTTAAAGTTAAGATTTTCAATACAAAATGTAAAGAAACCTACACTATTATTCATTCAGATTTTTCATTGTGATTTTTTCAATATTTCAATCAAAGACGAAATTACAGGGTTCATTTTTCTTGTTTAAATCAATATGACTGCTATTTTTTTTATAAAACTCATTCAAATGTTTATAATTTAGTTTAGTATGAATAGTTCCTCAAAGAATGAAATGCTTAGATGTCACTTGATTCACTTGAAATAAAAATTAAAAATATTTTTTCTAAGGGATATTCTTTAAATACACTTTGTATTTTGTAAATTAATGTTATGTTAAGGGTATAATAATAACTTTCGAGATGAAAAATCTTTACTATAACATCTTATTTTTGATTTAATATAAATTAAGTCTTCTTCTCTGCTTGAAAAAAACTTTATTTTATAGAATAATAAATGCTGTTTAAAAATTAATTTTTTAACGGGTTTTAAATTTTATATTCTTAAAAGTCAGTACCAAAGTTTACACAAAAAGCAGATATTTTATTCAATTTGATATTAAAGTTGTTTTGAGTAATTAGATTTCAAAAGTTATCTTGCGGTTAATTGAATTTCTGTTTTTTCATTTGGTGTATATTTTTTTGTAGGTTTTTTTTTAAACAGTCTACTTGAAACGATGAAACTAAATATTTTTTAATAACTGTTATCACAGAGTTATTAACAACTTATACGTTATGAACTCGTTTTTTATGAAAAAATACTCATTCTAAAAGAAACAGAATTTTTGATTTTATGATGAAACGAAAAACAAGCTGTTATAATGAAGATTCTAAGTATGGAAAGGTACGATGTCACCATAAAAGTTATTTACAGCAACATACATATGCTTCCAAAATGCAGTAAATAGTTTTTACAGAATTTTATACAGTTCCAAATGTTTGACTTCGAAAAAATAATGAGTTTATAATTCTAAAATGCTTTAAATTCTGCTTAATTGCTCCATTATAAACTCAGAAGCTGCAACTTCTAAAGAAGGGATATTCTTCAATAGCCTTCAGTTCTTTCCTTATCCACAACTTTCTGAAAGAGTTGCTTTCTGTCCATAAATCACAGAAGTCAATACCCGTACTTACTCACGGAGACAATTGATACGCCAAAGTGGACATAGCAAACACCCGCGTCACTTTAAAGAAGTATTTATCTTGCTCTTCTTACTCTCCTAGCCATCTATAAGGAAATAAACGAAGTCCATGATCTTTTTCGGGAGTATGCTTTGGCTTCGAGTAATATAATATACACTAAAGAGAAATAAATAATTTGCCGTTTGCCTTTTCATTTGATTATAGCCCAAAGCTGATAAATTCTTTCTGCGTTTTTTGAAATGCGACTTTATTGAGTATAGATTCATGTATTTATGAATGAAAAATTAACCTGAAATCTATGTCCTTATTAGAACTAAAGAGTTATCCAAAAATTCAGGGTAGCTGTAGGAATAAATGTAATAAGCTTCTATAATACGTAAATGTTTAAAAGGAGAACATCTGTTTTGGAGACACAGTAATCTTCACCTTCATTGTAGGTACACAAAAATAAGTGGAGCATGATTGCATACCAATGCATCCTCATGTGTCATTTTTGTTTATCTGTAAAAGATTTAAGACTATTTTATTAATAAAACAATATCCAGCTTTTCCTATCAGAGTTCTCCTGCTACAGAAAGTCTGAAACCTAAAAAGGGATTTGGGTTTGTCTTTTGCATTTATTCTGTAGCAGAATTTGCTTATCCTTTGAATGTCTTTAACTTACACACTTTAAACTTTCTTAAAACAACTACAAAAAATATCTATTCCATATATATATATATATATATATATATATATATATATATGTAACATATTCAGGAGCTCGTCGCAACCACAATACTAAAGTCATAATCATAATCACATAAGGTAGTCGTAGTTAATAACTTTTATTTCCATATCGATATATTACGTAGAGCCTTCATAGGCCTTAAGCCACACACCACATTCCGTTATCTAATGGAAAACTTCTCTCGCCCTGTCAAGTGATAATAAAAACCGGAAACACAACGATGCCACTCTCATAATTCAGAACCCTGACCAACTTCAACTATTACTGTTATATATATATATATATATATATATATATATATATATATATATATATATATATATATATATATATATATATATATATATATATATATATATATATATATATATATATATATATATATATATATATATGTCATATTTGGTAAAATGCTTTTTTATTTCAAACATTAAAGCTTCCTTTAAAACTTACGTATATTTGCCTTATCATATATGAGTATGATTACCTTATATACAACGCATCCAAATTTTTATTTATAAAACCTTATATGCACATGATTTTTTAAGAAAACGTAAACAACGTAAATAGGAAAAAAAATATTATCAAAACTGTAGAAAGCGTAAATGACGTTCTGCAAGATACCTATCACTCATTCTTTATGTATAGTTCTCCAGAAGAGAAGATTTGAAACAGCGGTCTGTGGTCTCAATTTTTACATTTGTTTTGGGGTGTCTGTTTTTGTTTAATTTCTTGGTAAATGACGTCTAAAATTACTTATGCGTATGAAATACTTTCCACGTTTTCTGCAGGGATAACATTAGGTTAAACTGTGGTAAGGCTGCAATATTTCATGCAATTAACATATGAGAGAAAATCTTCTAGTGTAAATAATTGTTTATTTCAAAATTTAAATTGTTTTGAATGTTACACCTCTTTTGTCATGTACAGTTAAATATTGTTTTTAAATTATAAATATCAATCATTTTTACTGTTCAAGACAATGAATGCCTAAGTATACTAAATATATAAATAATCAACTATTGTAAAATGCGAAATTATTTCACCGAAACATGTTATAAATTTTACATTGACTTATGATTCTCAGCTGAAACAACAGAAAATTCTAGATGACAAACTGAATATTTAAATATGGTATAGAAGTTTATTTAAAACAATTCACTTCAAGATTAAATACTAGCCCTGCAGCACCACAAGGTACTTCTTAATTGCTCTGATGTCCCAACAGATTGAATGCTACAAAATGTTTATTTAAAAGAGTAACCTACTAGTCAAACATAGCTTTATAGATTTTTCTAGGGGTAAATATGTTTAATTATAAGTATCATTACAATTGAAACAGTTCTTATCATGTACCAACAAATAAAGTTCCCAGAAATGTAAAGGTTTTAGATAAAAATACTTGCCAACTGAATCAAAATATTATTTTCGAATACATTGGTAGTTTTTAGAAATATAAAGAGCAGTAATTTACTTAATACATCGGCTTTAAATTTAGTGATATGTATTCTAAGAAAACTGTATTTAGCTTGTTACTTTTCAGTCCTCATTATATATCTTTATAGTACAAATAAAAAAGTATCTAATATAAAAGCTTTATTTAGCTACAAATATAATGTTTTAAGTATATAAATATTTAATGCGGAATATAACATTATGTAACATTGTATAACAGAAATCATGGTACAAATTAAAGGAAATATTTCTTTGTAAAACTCATAAGTTTATTTTAAAAATTAAAAATATTTTAATCGCTTCGGGATATGTAATCAAACACCCCACAAGCTTCATTGGATATTAAATAAACATCCAGTCTATCTACTGGATGTAAACCGGATGGTGAGAAAATCGAAAAAAACCGAGCGTTTGTCAAATATTTTAAAATTTTGCGAAAAAGCACATATCAGCTTTAAAATGGTTCTATGAAATTATTTATATAATTTGAAATTCAGTTCTTAAATGTTTTATTAAAGTAAAAATGCTTATATTATTCACACAAACTTATAGTTTCAATAAAATGGAGTAATATTAAATTTCATAATTGAACACTAATATCTCTAAAATGGTTTACTATATTTTTATAGGGAGGTTCCTTTTCATTGATTTCAAAGCTATTCAATTTTAAGTAATAAAAAAGTAGCGGTAATTCAGTCGGCAAAGACATCGATTTCACAACCACAAGGTTGTGAGATCGAGGCTCGAGCCGAGTGATGATCAGCCATGTTCATTAATGGTGGCTGGAGAATTAGTTTCCTATCCAGGTTCAAAATCGATACCTCTGGCAGTGGCAGGCCGAAAATTCAGTTCTTAATTATTTTACTAAAGTAAAAATGCTTATATTATGTATATAAACTTATAGTTTCAATAAAAATGGAGTAATATTAAATTTCATAATTGAACACTAATATCTCTAAAATGGTTTCACTATATTTTTATAGGGAGGTTCCTTTTCATTAATTTTAAAGCTATTCAATTTTAAGTAATAAAAAAGTAACGGTAGTTCAGTCGGCAAGACATCGATTTCACAACTGTAAGGTTGTGAGTTCGAGGTTCGAGTCGAGTGACGATCAGCCTTGTTCATTAATGGCGGCTGGAAAACTAGTTTCATTTCCAGGTTCCAAAACGATACCTCTGGAGGTGGCATGCCAAATCTGGGCAGGTCTTCTACTTGGTCCCTGCTTCTAAAATATATGGACTTACTTTATTTTCGCTGTTCTGAGGAGTAATGTTACGGTCTCATAGTGCGTGCTCCTATAGTACCGTTGATACGATGCTCCCATAGTACAATGTTCAACGGATATATGTGACTTGGTAGTGGTGACTGCTACAAGAAGAAAGTATCCCCGCTCTGGAAATAATAATAACAGTGTTAAAACAATAAAACTGTTGTGTAAGTTTTACCATTCTGAAACTGCGACAAACTGCTTGAATAGATCGTTACTACCAAAACATAAATAAATCTTATTGTTACATTTTTATAACTGCATTTGCTTTAATCAGAGATTTAAAGTTAATTTTTCATTCATAAATTCTCTCTATACTCAATGAAATTGCATTTCCAAAAAAACGCAGCAAGAGTTATATTCTGCATATCTATATTGTTACATTTTTATGTCTGCATTTGCTTTAATCAGAGATTTAAAGTTAATTTTTCATTCATAAATTCTATCTATACACAATAAAATTGCATTTTCAAAAAACGCAGCAAGTGTTATAATCTGCTTATCTATATTGTTGAATCAACAAAAAAAACCGCAAATCAATTGCGAGAAAGTCTAAAAAAGTAAGATACTAAATGCTATTTATTACAAATTAAGGAGACCCCTCCCCATATATACAAATTCCCCTGGTTTCAGAGGGCAACCTCCTAAAATGTTTTTCTCCCCGCTTCCATTATCAACATTGGCCTCTACAATGCTGCAAAATGTGTCGACCATTTTATCGAGGGGAAACCATATAGTCTCCTAATAAAAAATGAGTAGAACTCATACCTATTCTTTAAAAGGATAATATTATGCATTTTTTACAAATTTCTTTTTTACTTACTGTATCTATTTTTACTCCTGTAATTTGAAATATCTTCCTTAACTTATTTTTCATTCATATTGTTTTATAGTGCAGAGTTCTTTAAAATCTTACTGAACCGAAGTGCCTACGTTAACGTTTACGTGTGAAATAAAATGAATGAATTTTCAAGGCAGATCATATGCTGAAAATTAATAAGTAACTGATTACTCTCTTTTATAGGGAGTATATAATATGTCCTCGAAAGAAAAGAAAATGAGATAAAAGAAAATCAACTCCGGTTAAACTAATGACACTTTAAACAACTTTAAGAAACAAAGCAGATTTTTTAATATTCCGTATATACTAAACATTGTAATGGTGTATTTTTATTTAGCTATTACCTATGGTTTATGAGTTAAAATATAAATATCCACTGATACATCCCTTTCACACCTATTTTACTTCTGAAAATTTGTTCTGTGAAATGAACTAGAAATGAAAGGTTATGAACCCGAAATGAACTAATTGTCAGTAGACTGGGCTAATTTTAAGTAATTTTTCAAAAGTAAATTGGCTAATTTATTCTTTATTTAGTTTTTTGAGTTTATGATATTATGATATTATTTTAGAAGAGAATAATGTTAGCATTTTAAAAGGAGGTTATAATAATTTATTTAAAGTAGAGCAAATTATGTAGGACAAGAAACTATTTATTTTGATTCTAGTCCATTAAATTGATTAGTGTACACTTAAAAAGGCTAATTTTACTTTACAGTAAATACCATGACCTATAAATTAAAAATCTCGGTACATGATTGTCGGTTGCAAACAATCACTGGTTTTAGAATTTATGAAACTGAAGCAACAGGTTAAAAATATTCTTCACCAAAAGAAAATTTTTTTCTAAAACCATAAAAATAAGTCCAAGTGTCAAATTGTATTTATAAAGAAAAATAATCAAAACTTAACTAAGTTTTAACATCAATAGTTTTCACACTCAAATAATTAAAATATTTTTTACTATCCTAATATACAACCCTTTTTGTATAACAAATGTAATATTTAAATAAAAAATAAAGGTAAGTCCAAAAGAACAGTAAATTAGAAACAAAGAAAGTCAAGGAAGAAAAAATTAAAGAAAAAAAGAATCAACTAAATAATTGAACGGTTGTTAAAGCGAAAAAGAGCAACCAGTTCACGGATACATAGAATTGGAGAGCCGCAAATCCTACCACTTCCCTCTCTGCTATTTAGCACAAGTGATTGTTATCTTGGCGGAGGACATCCTACTGCAGACCTGAAGAGCACTTAAAGCCGCTGAGTTTGCAATGACCTGTGACATCTTACTTTCCCAAAAGCTCTCGGGAGATTTTTATAAGATTTTGTTTTCCTAGAAGAGCTTAAGTCCCTAGGGAGAACTAGTAGCTAGTGAGTCGCTTAAGTTGCGACTGTACTTTGCTATCCCAGGGCAGTGCTTCCAACCCACTCCGACAGGTAAATCCTGCTTTACGATGTCCCAGAGGGTCTTTTGGCTAACTTAGCGGCTTGCTCTCTTACAACCAAAAACAGCGACGACTTCAGTCGATGGTTGTGCGGCCATCTATTTCTCGAACCACACTTTTGGTAAAAGAGAATTCACCTTTGACCGAATTTTTTTGGCAGTCCCTAATGGCCGATGGACGGAAAATTAAACACAGCGACGAAGAAGTGAACAGTAAAATGTAATCAACCACCTCAAAGAGTTCCAATGTTTTGATTCAACTGAGACATGGAATTAAGTTTCAGTACCAAATGATAATTAGGATTGGCGACTCCCAAACAATAGTGATTATTTTTATTAGGACCAACTTCTTTCTGTTATAAATAGACGAATCTTTGTTTCACGTTTTTCTCACTTTGCTAAGAAAAAAAAAAGACCTGGGAAATACCCTAAGGAAAGTTTTAGATTTCACGGAAATAAATAATTTTAGATAATTCTTAGAAATAAAACAATTACTCTTTTAGGTTAGAATATTTACTATGGTTTGGCAATAGATTAAGTTATATAGCAAATATATTTAAAGGATTTAAGGTTAAACAATTTTTCAAACTAAGGCTCAATTTAAAGTACAGCTTATTTTGGAAATACTAGACTTTAATGAACCGAGAAATATTATGACGTATTACAATAAAAGCACAAAACAAAATTACTATGCATCGAATAATCCTTGTTTTGAATGACATCAGTATAAAAATGCATATTTATACATTAGGATAAGATTTACCATCACGCAAATAATTTTAAAAAATCTAACAATTTTGTGTATTATAATTATATTTTGTTCTTATAGTAAAAAAATGATTCAGATTTCTGATGATGAGTTTTTGAGAAGTTTTTGTTTTCATAATGGTTAATTATCTAAGGAGTAACCTGTTATTCTAATGTTGATAATTCTGTCAAATAATGTATCTGAATAAAATAGAAAATGTAAAGGAATTAGCGGATTTCCACATAAATAAAAAATGAAATATAAAATGGTATGTATCAGTGTTAAAGAGACTTTCTAATTACCGATTTCGAGATTAAAATCTGAGTACCATTATGATTAAACATTCCATCAATTTTTTTATTTCTTTTGTATAAAAGTTTACTCATATCTTAAAGCCCAAGATATAATTGTTATATTAGAAAATTCAAACTACATTCTTACCAACCATTCTTATGAGATATTGGCTTAAACTGATAGTTTAAATCCCACTAAATATTCTTTTATAAGTTAACTCACAGATGGTAAACTGTATATATATCCAACATGTATGAATGTGACATTAAAATTGATATACTTCTTTAAAAGACTTTAATGTTTAAAAGACCAGATGAAAGCATCACTGTGTAGCAAAATGCGCAGCGTTCCAAATCAACTAGAACAGGCAGTCGTCTGCAATTTACATCTCCGTGCGTTAAAACGCGTGCATTTATAGAAGGCTTGTGTTTTAAATATGAACTGTATGTGTCAAAATATTTAAGAAAAACAATTTGGTTTGAGTGTAATAGTCAATTTTTATAACATTATTATTCAATAGGCACCTATTGCTTAAAGCCACAACCGAACTCTAGGATTCGGTGCCATAGTCTTTGTTACAGAGACTAAATCCTTTACGTATTTCTCCATCTTAGAACCCATGTAAAATCGTACTTTGTTATTTAGTGCAGTTGAACGATGGCCGATTGGTTAGGGTGCTGGCCTTCGGTACCAGATTTCGTGGGTTCGAATCCCACTGTGGTATGGATGTTCGTAGCCGTTCGGAATCGGCTTAAAGCTGTAGGTCCCGGTCTCGTTAGCCCTCATGTTGCAAAAAGTAGACCGTAGCAAACCAAACCAAACCTTGTCTTTTAGTACCTTTAGAGTCTCGTATAACAAAGTCACATTTAAAATTCCATCTGATAACTGTAAACTGTAAAATAATGAAAACTTAATTTTAATTTAATAGAATTGAATAAGAAATTAATTTTATGTCAAACATTTAGCATTTCTACTTTTGTTTTTAAATTTCATCTACACTATTGATGAATTACTTCCAATGCTGCAGATTCTACAACACACGAGATCTATGTATATACGTTTAAGTTATTTAAATACAATAAGAGCTAATATGAACATTTTACTACACCTATATTTAACACTTTGACTGCCAAGCCAAAATTGCAAATTTCACAACTGGGCCAAACTTTTTTTTTGTGTAATTTGTATTTTTTCAACATAAAACTATATATAAAAACAATATTTCAAAACAAACAATATTTTAAAACAAACTCTCTCTATTTATATATATTCCCTTTTTTGTTGCATGTTCCAAATATTTAATTTTTCATAAAACTTAGCTCATAAAATCGGCCTGAAAAGATAAAACACCATGGCTATCATATCGGATAGCCAGTGTCTCAACGGAAATATCACTGGATATCACATATGATAGCCATGGCAGTCAAAGTGTTAAAAACTTGTTGCCTTATATAATGCACTTTTTTTGTATTTTACAAGGTTCCTCAATCCAAGACTACTTCTAATTTTCCCTTTTTGTTTATTTATGCTGTCATGATACTGCTTTTTTTCAAATGCAGCTGCCAATACAGGCACATATACCTTTATGACAATACATGGCTGTGAATATGTTATCCATTTAGCAACACCTGGAGGGGAGCACACATAGCTTAAGGATACTGTAAAAACACTGTAAAATTCATAACCATTTCTTTTTAATGACTTTCACTGAAAATTCCTTGGAATTTCTCATGTCACCAGTATTTTGATTAAAGTATGCATAGTTTTCTAAATTTCATATTGAATAAAATTTTCTTTTATTGGCGAAAATTAGCTTTTTCTCTTTAAAATATGAACTAGAATAAACAATCCATTGGCTTATCTTATAGCTGCTTCAACGAGTGAAAACAAAACAAAACAAAAAACTATTAAAATAGAAACTCAACAAAATATTAAAATCTACTATGCTAGTATTTTGCTGTTTTTGCATCGATCAAAAGTCTCTACACTTGGATAGTTCTCTAATTTTTTTCCAGGTAAAGGAAATTATGAATGCCTTAGTGACTTTTAAGAAAATTTTTTTTAGTAAAAATTATATCCTTGACCCCAATATTTATAATTTTTTTCTTTTTGAATTATATTTTTGTGGTGCCTTGGTTTGGTTTTTGCTATAAGTGTTGTGATTTTCAAAGAAACAGTGATGGTGGGGGATTTAGGTTAATTTATTTTGTAAAATTACTTTTTTATTGTAAAACATTTTAGATTACAGTTTGAAAATTGAAAAATAAAAGAAAACCAATCTAACTACTTTCATAGAAAGAAGCTAAAATTCCTTAAGTCGATAATCTACAGATACTACAAAGTCAAGCAACATTTTCTTGTATACCACACTCCATCTCTTTCTTTGCATTGCTAAGCAAATCAATTTATCACTTTAAAGTTTTTAGAAATGCAATTTTTCACTGTAAACCTCTCTAGACTAATATTTAACACTTGAAAAATTCTTGGTCCCCAAACTATCTAAAATATTTCCATAGAAATAATCAAAAACCTTGATATACGTTGAACTTTAGATACTGTAAATTAGAACAATATTTTCTCACAGGTCTCTCTTTTTCTAAACTGAATTTACATCTTCATTAATACGTAAATTAGTTTATCAATATAAA
Source organism: Pardosa pseudoannulata (assembly GCA_032207245.1). NCBI lineage: Eukaryota > Metazoa > Arthropoda > Arachnida > Araneae > Lycosidae > Pardosa > Pardosa pseudoannulata. The sequence continues at coordinate 14,759,902 of CM063503.1, read as the reverse complement.
AATTTACGAATGCATTGATTATATCAGCTACTATGAAAGAAAAATATATGACATTGCAATAATTGTTGTATAAACAAAGATCATCAACTTTAAAATTAATATTTTCTTTGTTTAAATTAGAAAACACTACTTTCAATTACTTCTTTGATATAAATTTTCATACCAGCATTGAAAAAGTTGTATTATCTATGATTTGTTTTCCTATACTTAAAGTTTTCATTGACTTATTCTTTAATAATATTAGAAGATTAAGAAAAATTTTGAATAAAGACAAATCTGCCTAAAATTTGTGACCTATTCCCTTGCTTAATAACAGAGTTAAAAAGATTAGTACTGGACTTTTTAGTTTTTAAATATATTTCCTTCGATGTTTTTATTTTTTAGTTTAAATAAAATTCTATACGTTTGCTTTAATTTGAAGTCAATGACAAATAAATATTTTTTTTTTCTTGAGAAGCGAGCTAGAAGTTCAGAAATCCTAAATGATAGAAATACATTCCAAATTCCCTTTAGATGGCATTTGTTTATTCTAACTTTTGTTTATTTAATAAATATCATTTGTATGTTAAAGCACAAAAAATTAAAAAACCTTTCTCAGACTTAAATATCAAAAACTCTAATTTAAAGAAGCGTTTTGTTCCACTTAACTCCCTGATTTAATTACACCTAAGTTTTTTCGTTTAGAATTGTATTTATTTTTCTTTAGTAACAAAATTCCTCTTCTTGTGAAAAATTATGTGAATTTTTCATTTAACATTCATTTTAAAATGTTTAGGATACTTAGTCATTTTGTAGAAGTGTGAGGGATTGAAAAACTCTTTTAATCTAACATATATAATTAATAATTAGGCTTCCAAAAACCTTTTGAAGTACAATATGCTTCTTAAGATATACTTTCTTCTAAGTAAAAATAAGCTTCATAAGAAGCACAATGCATCGATGAATGATCAGAAGTATCTTTTAATTTGTTGACCTTAACTTTTAATATATATATCATAACTGTAGCTTGTTATTTGGTAATGAATCAATACTTCTAACTACCATTTATACTTTTACATATACACTAAAATTATGTATTGTTTACCCCAAAACATATCCAGAGTCAAAAATACTAAAAATTCTAGAAAACTATTGGGTATAATGCATGGTAGGATCATTGCATATAGACAAATGAAGCAAATGTCCAGGGCATGGTTAAACTGCTATTTTGAAAAGATTTATGAAAAAATAGTATCAACTAACATTTCCAAATGTAGAAATATTTTTTTTTCGAAAGTATTTAACTTTGTATAGATCAAATGAATGTGGTGAAAGGTTATTCTCAGTATTTTATCATGTAAAATATAGTTTACGAAAATTACTGAGTGACTAATAATTAAATTCTCTAGCTGTTTTACCTATCGAAAAAATATTGTGAATATTATTAATTATGAGGAAATGTTTGATTTGGTTTGAAGCACTACGGTCTACTTTTTGCAACACGAGGGCTAATGAGACCGGTACCTACTACTTAAAGCCGATTCCGAAAGGCTACGTACATCCATGCCAATGTGAGATTCGAAGCCCCGAACTTCGGTTCCGAAGGCCAGCACCCTAACAATTTGGCCAGAGGAAATGTTTGAATATTTTTCTAATTTAAAGACTAGAATACAAAATTTATTTGTAAATAAAGTTTATTCTTGATTATGTGCTTGCTTTTGTTAGCCATTCAATAAAATAAAAATTTCGCTTTTTTAAGTTTATAAAAAGAGTGTTCAAACTTTTGCAGATAAACTAAAATTTATTTCTGCACATTTAATATTTGTTATTCATAAAAAATAATATTGGTTTTAGTTTTTTACATTATTTATTTTTGTTTTAACTTTTTTATTTTTGTGTGTGGTCTATTTCTTGTGAGAGACAGATGGGACCTGGTAAGAAAAAAATTTTAGGGGGACACACTGGTATAATCCATCCCTGGTTTAAAAAAAGTAACTCAAACTTATAACACAAGTTTTAATTTCTTAGATACAATAAAGGCCATTTAGCATCAATTAATGAAAATTAATAGAAACAGCTTCTTGGTGAGGTTGATATTAAATCCCAGAGAAAATAAAGATGATATCTCTACAATTTTATCTTCATATTCTCATTGATTAAGTCTGTGAGAATGGAATAACAGCAGCATGTCCTGAACAAATTATGTCTTGTGGCTAATAAATCAACCTCTTATGTACGAACTAAAGAAAATATATATGGGAGATTTATAATGAGTAAAAAATTCCCCATTTGCCTTTTGTGACGAAAATATGATTTGTTTAAGAAAGACTTTTATATTAACTCTACCGTGGATAGATCTATCAATTTACACTTTCACTGCCGTGGCCATCACCAATGGGTCACAAAAATATTTTATTCTGTGTGGTGAGCTTCATCCTTGGGTCAGAGTTTTTTTTCAAAATAATATTAAATTAATATATTGAGCAACACAGCACTGATATTGCAGTTGGAGGTAACACTCTAGTTCAACCCTTTTTAAGTCCGTGTGAAGTGTACATCCCACCAATGTCATTAATTTTTAAGTGTCAATGAGAAACTATTTTCCCATATTACTAAATATGCTTCCCAACAAAAAATTGTCTTTAAAATCAAATTTATTTTATACAATAAGGAGAATGATTTTTTTTTATAATTTTATAATTTAATATAATTTAATTTTTTTTATAATTTTATTAGTATTTATCATAAACAGTCTATAAAAAGTTCTTACATCAAAACTTCAACTACATTTAAGCGTACAAGGGACCATGAATCCCTATTTTTATATGTTTAAATTTTAAACAATATTCTAATAAGAAGAATATATAATGTTGTTACATGAAAAATATAAAACATTAAAATCTATTAGAAAAGAATTTTTGATTAAAATGCCAGCATATTTGATAAAAATTGAGTTTTCCAACAATATTTCTTAAAAATGCTCCTAGTACACAGCATACAAACAATTGCTTTTGCCTTTTCATTTCATCCTTAGAATTTGTATAGAACCAAAACTGAGTATCAATTTTCACTTACGTTAAATATCCTTTACGTAACACAATTATTTCTGATTATATAATGTTTTAGAGATTTTGTTTTGTCGTTTGACAGTATTAAATTCTGTGTAAATCGAGAAAATCATTGCAATTAAAAAAAAAACCATACTCAATTTTATAGCAAACTCATTTCATAGACGCTATCTAAAATAAAAAATTTAATAAGAAATAAACTAAAATAATTTCGAAATTGCTAATTCTATAAATAAACTGTCAAACTGAAATTTTTTTAAAGTTTAAAATAAGGGTTATGACAGAATTATCAGGTTTCGTAGCAGGAAAATTATCATTTTGATTAAAAAATGTCTTTTGATAGTGAAGCGTACACTTGATACACTTCATAAAAAGTATTATTTTACATTTTTGGTCCAATTATGTCCCTATGAAGGTCCTTTATCCCCTTAAAGGGGAAAAAGGATGCACGATTGCTTTCCCTCAGAAGTAAAACATTTTATAGTGAGTGCGTAATAATTGTTTTCAAACGGCTCCCTTAATATTCCGTTATTATATGTGCTCAGAGAGAAAGTGTGAGAATGATGCCTATTTAAAAACAAGTAAATTAAATCATATTTGTAAATATATACAAAAGAATTTTGTTTTGATATTTTACTTATTTTTAACATGTATATCTGAAGTAATCACGTTCGTGTAGTAAGCTTAATGTGTTCAATTCTTGTTTTGTGCTTACACTTAATCCCCAGTAAATACTATAAACGGCTTTTCCAAAACAACCCAAAGATTTAATTTACTATATTATAATCTTTTTTAACATTTTACAAATAAAATATTATATTAGAGGAGAATCTTTATGATTAATCACTTGGTTAGCTAAAGATAATTTATTGGCTACAGGGCCGTAGCCAAGATTCAGTTTCGGATAAAGAGGGATCAAATTGGATTGTTATCCCACCTCCATATTTCACTGTATTTTTAACTAAATACATTAAATATTTTAAATAAAATTTTAATAAACGTTAATTTATCTGTATAAAAGTCCATGCATGATCTTGTGTAATATGCTTCAATAAATGTATGAAGCAATTTGGAGCAAAAACATTAAAATTATAAAAAAAGATAAAACACTTAAAGTTTTATTCAAAAATTAAACTTTTATTAAGTTTTTATTTAAGAGAAATTTTATATCTGAAAATGTATTTTTACTACAGTGTTAAAATTTAATGAACTAAATTCCAGAATTTCGGGGGAAGATTGAGCCAATCCATTCCCCCTTCCTCCTAGTTAAATTTTCCGAACGATGGCCGATTGGTTAGGGTGCTGGCCTTCGGTACTGGAGTTCGTGGGTTCGAATCCCACAGTGTCATGGTTGTTCGTAGCCGTTCGGAATCGGCTTTAAGCTGTAGGCCCCGGTCTCATTAGCCCTCATGTTGCAAAAAGTAGACAGTAGCACTCCAAACCAAGCAAAACCTGGTTAAATCCTGATTTGTGATTTAAATGTTATGATATTGCTTTAATGCAAATTTAATCCTAAAAATGATATATAAAATTTCATAGCTTAGTATAAAATATAGTTCGAACTTTTTAGTTTTCTATCATTTATTATTTAGTTACTCTCTGCTTAGAGATATAAATAAATCTTCCTCAAATAATTTTGTTTTGCCTATGAAAAATGGTCTTAATTTTATAAAAATACTTAACTTCGATATCAAGAATGATTAAAAAAATTATTTTTGATAGCAATCTCAACGAGTCATTTATAAGCCTATTCTTTTATACACGTTAGCTAATATCATCTTCATTTTATGTCACCATAATAAATTATATATACAAAGTTGTATATTTCAAACATTAAGTCAAAATGTGCTCAAACTGGATTCAACAGCTTCTCATATTTGCAAGTAGTATTAACTTCATTGGTATAATGTTATGTTTTGTTTCTGACAGTTAATTTAAAATTAAACACTTTTGTAGAATGTACAACATTATTTTTAAAACATTACTTAATATATTATACCAGGTGATCATAATCAAACCTTTCCTAAGCACTCGGTAGCTGCAATTAGTATGCGAATTACGTTGAAAATTTGTAGATAGGTAGTTCAAATGATGCTTTCAGATTCCAAATAATATAGTTAAAAAGTATTATGGTAGGGGATGTTTTACTGCCAAAATTCTTAAAAGACATCCAATAGATAACCGTGGGCAAGAAGAAAGGGATTTAAAACTTTCTATTGATATTTTTAAGCATTATGACAACTAAAACTGTTATTTATACATTTTGAAGAGGTATGATAGTTTAAAGAATGAAATTTGTTATAAATGGACTATATGCTAGATCAAATCCACTAAAAATTCTAACAAATAATATATGCACAATCTAATTTCATGTGTTTGATTTTGTAAAGAAATTATTCCTAGAGTAAAAAAAATATCAGACACGTTATTCGTAACATATACACATACATCAAATCCTTCTGAAAAAATATGTATCAGTCTTTTATGATCTGTACTGTGGTACCCTTTAAAATTTATCGTTTAAAGTATTTATAATTTTTGGAGGGACAATTAAAATTCCTATTCCTAAATATTCTAACAAATAATATATTCATAATCTGATTTCGTATAGAAATTTTTCTTAAGGTAAAAAAATCTCAAACACATGATTTGTAACATATACACATACACCAAATGTTTCTGAAAAAATATGTTTTAATCTGTCTTTATGATCTATACTCTCTAAAAGTACTCTTTAAAAGTTATCATTTGAAATCTTTATAATTTTTTAGTTGGATTATTAATTAAAACTATTAAACTAATAATATATTCATAATCTGATTTCATGTTTTTGATTTCGTATAGAAAATTTTCCAAGGTTTAAAAAAATCTCATACACATTATTCAGTCTACTAATATTACTAGTTTTTACTGTATTGTATCACCGATAAAATAAATTCCCCTTGCCACATTCCATCAAAAGGATAATCCATTCCCGTAATTTTAATATAGATATCCTTAAAATCTTCTAAATATTAATAGCATTCCTTCTCTGATGATCTGCAATTAAAGTATTTCAAGATACTGACATGTCTCTGGGGTATAGCTCTTGCCCATTGGACTATTCGAATTTTTCGAAAGCTTTCACAATCTTCCTTTGAGCTTACATTAAAAGCCCTTTTTAAAGAGATTATATATTAGGGATGGATCATCAAGAGAAAATTGACGTTAGTGTGTGCGGTACGAAATGCAGAAAATTTGCCCATTGCCTCTAGCATTCACTATTGGAACCAACGTACTTTAAGAAAGCTGTCTTGATTTATCATTCTACAACTCTAATTCCCATGCTTAAGGAATTAATGGATACTTAAATGCTCCTGTTTTCTATTTTGTATAAACAGTAAATTTATTACTTTACTTTAAAAGTAACATTAATGATGATTATTTAAAGAAGTATGTAAGGAAATTAAACATCGGAAACTTCTCAATGAGTTATTCTTATTAACTTGAAATTACAATGTATTATAACATAAAAAATAATTTAATAAAATTAACACATTATTCAATAGGTTTGAGAACAGTAATATTAGAAGTACATATAGTTTTCTGGATCAAAAATTTTGGATTTGTCAATTTTTTAACTATTTTGTATATAAGACCAAATATCTTATACAGAAAGTTGCTTGCTATGAAGCAAGAAATCAATAATTTATCATATAAGTTAGTGAAAGATCCATTTTTTAAAGCTACATATAAGTTTATGGCTGGAAATGTAAGGTTGAAGTTGGAAATTTATTTTGGGGTTCCTACTTAAAAATTTCTTGATAGTGGAAGTTATTTTTATGTTTATATATTGTAGAGAAGGTCCTACCGTTTTTGGAGTCATAGGCAAACCAAACATGACGCCTTGTAACTTTAAAAACTTAAAAATTTCTCAAATGATAAACTGTATTTAAAAAATACCCCTTATTAAACATAAAAATAACATATTATTGAAATAAATTAATAATACTAGTTTAGCTTTCCGGGAAGTTGTTTCATGGAAAAAAAAATTTAGCTGCTCCTAGATTTCGACACCGATGGCAGTCGCCTACATTACCTCGACATATTATTTACAATTCTATGATTTTAAATGTAACTCTTATGTTACAAATTTATTTTACTAATTTTACATAAAATTTGCACCATTACAGATTGTGAATTTTCTTTTTGTTTATTCAATAAAATGATGAAATTACATAACTCAGGAGTAGTTCTAAAAATTGCATTTCTGTTTACTACCTTTATAGTAGAAAGATCTTGGTATAAGCATCTCATACAAGTCTTTGCATTTTCAAGTCAACAATTTTTAAGTATTTGATCTAAGAATAGTATTTTGATTTATAAATAAATATATTTCACAATGCCATTTTTCTGTTTTTCTTTCAGGACATTTATTAAGTATATGCAAAACGTGAGAGCATTAGTAAAGGCAAAGGGATATGAGATTTTCACAAATTTTATCTGTTATCAAATTCAGATAGTGAAATGTACGTTATTTTATTAGGTTATACTTTGATAGTTTTACGATATTTTACATTAACCATTAAAAAAAAAAAAAAAAACCTTTGTGAAATGGGACAGGAGGAGTGTATTTTGAAAATTCATAGGATATGTGAGAACCACAATTCATTAAAAAATAAAAAAAGTGCTTTAATTATCATATGATATATTATTATATTTCAACATGAGTCTTAATTTTGGGTCAAACTCTATTAATGATATGTATTAAAATATATGACTTTGAGAGTTAAGGATTATACTTCTAAAAAAGTACACTGGAAATAACATGTAGTAATTTAATTTTTTTTCTTTTTTGCGATGAAAATTATGAAATTATGACTTTACAATCAATGCATATCATTTATTGCTAATTTAATACTAAGTGGGTTAGTGTTTTCCAAATAAAGCTATAACAAACTTTGCTTAACACTGAAAGACATTTTTATTATAGCACTTTGGAAATGAGTAAAGGTGAGATAAATTTCTTTCTTTTAAGTCCCAAAAGATATTTCAAGTATCTATACAAAGCTTATTGGAAAAGGTGAATTGAAACCCGGTAAATTCGATAATTTGAAGAGGTTTTTCTTCTTCAGAAATGTCAGTGCTTTCCAAATATACTAAGAAACCAGGGTTAAACAGCCATTTCCTTAAAATCTAAATACGCATTTATGAACAAGCTTCTACTCCAACGGGTTGAAAATAAAACACCGGCAGTATTGACAGCATTATACGGGTTAATAATCCATTTGAGTGAGATAATGTAATTCAATCGAGAACTGGCTCGCTATCCTTTTAAACTCGTCGGGGGCATCAAGCAATTATTCCCTGTCTCCTTCACCTCTTGCTTTGGCGAGCCACTCTTCCTGTTGATCCAACAAAATACAACAAAGGCAGAGGGCTGACGCTGGAGATAATTTATTGCTTCCCCCTCTTCTCTTCCTTTAAAGAAAATTATATACCACCAATCGGCGGACAAACACCTCGCAACGTTAAAGGATAACGCCCCTCCCTGCCTTAAGCAGGCTGCTGTTTCTTTTTTTTTTCACTCTTTGGGAAGAGTTTCTGTCTTCCTCCCCCGGAAGAACTCGGCACAAGCGTTGAATCATGTCCATTACGGGGAGGTCGAGGCAAAGTTCATCCTATTGATATGCATTAAAGCCCCCTCCGCGGGAGTCGCCTGGGACTAGGCTACAGATTAAAAGTTAATGGCTGGAACGAGGCCTGAGAAAATCAATCTCAGATGGAGAATAAAAGCATCGGCGAAACTTTTGACGCTGGGGAGCTCCCGGTAAAGGCGGAGAATGAAGTGTTGGGCCCTGTGTGACCACCAAAGTAAACCTGATTGAAAACTGAACGTGAGGCTAAAGAAAACAGAGTCCAAATTACTTTCTTTTTGCATCGGTTTTTTTAGTTTTGCAGTTGTTGCGACTTTCATTCATTCTTTTCTCTGTTTCTTTTTTATCTTCATTTGCTTCATCCGCTCTTCTGTTTTTTTTTCGCAGTTGATTTTTTTCCTGCAGGTTTTTTTCACCATTTTTTGCAATTCCCATCCCTCTGACTGTCTTTCCTTCTATTTACTAGGAGGTGACAAATGACAGATTATTTGAACGCCGGGCCCTAGGCCCCAAAGGGACCCACAAAAGCACGCCTCTAAACATTTAAATTAAACACTTCTACGTTCACTCTTCTTGGTCCCTTAAATCAATATTATACCCTCGAAATTTTTAAACTGTGTAAAGGATAAGTAAATTAAGGGAAGCTTTTACCATTCTTTTAAAGCGAATTTGTGTGTAAGAGCCCTTCGATTTTAAGATTAATTTTCTTATTGGCAAAATACGCATCTGAGTGTTTTTGTAAAGCGCATCAAAAGGTAATTGTATTGTTCGACAAGCGGTCTTCCAATATGAGCTTTCAACCAATTTAGGTGCTATTTTACCATTGGCCCACATACCGATCAATATCTGAATATTGTTGTTGGCCAATTGCGGTGGCATTAAAACTGATGAATTGACTTACATTTTAGCTTTATGAGCTAAATACTTTTTAACGAATAGGCACGGTTTTGGATTCCTTGTATAATTATCCCGAATGGAATTTCTGGATTCACTTTCACATAAAAGCTCTTAATGCTTTAAACATGTCATTTGTTTCAGAAAATTACTACACTTAAAAAAATTCTACTCTATTTTAGGATTTTGAGTTTTTTAATACTCACGGGGATCATTGGAGGGTTTTAGTGAGAAGTAGCTAGGTTTTTATATGCATGACATTTCATTGTTTCGATAAATTGTAAAGCACTATTCGTTAAGTGTTTGTATTATTCAGATTTTCTATACCTCGGGAAAAATGAATTCTGGATAGCATGATTAGATTTTATTTTCTTGAGATCTATGCAGAATTTAAGTGAACACTTTAGATAATCACTAAATAATGCATTGTTAATCTAAATACATGCCGAAATCAAAGTACGAATTTAAAAAATTCAAACGCTTGGATTTCAATTTTTTAATTTTGCTTTTTATTTTATGTATGGTACAAATTTTTTAGTAATATATATGATTACATTGATTTAGTGGACTGTAAATATTTATAATTAGAAAAAAGACGCTAAGCTAAATACAATTATTTTTTGAGATCACAAAATAATGTAAAGCGTAATGCGTGCCCTTGCAGACATTAATGTATTAAACGTATAAATCTGTACAAAGACACGTCGAACACAAGATTAAGAATTGAAATATTCCATTTCATCGATCAGTTGCAAAAGTCATTTTACTACGGACACTCTAATAGCGAGTGAACATTGGAATCGTTGTTCAGTATTTTATCCCTCTAGGGATAAATATCGGTATATACTGTTTGGAGAAAAAATAGATACAAATTTGCATATCAGCAGTGTGACCCGAATTTACAGTCTCTGGTTTCGGACAAAAAAGAAACATTATTAAGAGATACATTATTAAGAAAAATTTATGATAGAGAGTTACTCATATAGCCCATCAGTATATCTCTCTCTCTGTATATATATATATATATATATATATATATATATATATATATATATATATATATATATATATATATATATATATATATATATATATATATATATATATATATATATATATATATATATATATATATATATATATAGAATATATATATATATATATATATATATATATATATATATATATATATATATACATATATATATATATATATATATATATATATATATATATATATATATATATATATATATATATATATATATATATATATATATATATATATATATATATATATATATATAAGTCGTAATCCAGTAGTAAGGCGAATGGACGAAACAGTCTCCCTTGGTGAATCATCTCTTTATTTAATGTAGTTTCCTTTTGAAGGCGTCACTTGCGCCACTTTCATTTATTCGTGGCAGAGCCACGCATGGAGTGTGTTGACAGCGCTATGCCTACGCTCCAACTGACAACTATCGGTTTGCATACTCATCAAATTCTTCAAATATCTTTCCGCTTGACCGGATGATCCTAAAAGCTTACGCGAGCGGGTTTTTTTTCATTTATTTTGTTATTACGAAAGAGTTCCTTTTAAAATGTTCACAACTCGCTTAGTTTTCCGAAACCCAACCCCCTTTTTAGACCTGACATATATATATGTGTGTATGTTATTATAGTGATAATATTAACTACACTATATATATATATATATATATATATATATATATATATATTTACATGTAAAGTGCATAGGTTGTTGAATACTTCCTATTTACCTTTAAGTAAAAAAAATATATTGTACAATGCATAATGTCGTTTTAATATTGCATTTACGAGAAATTATATGTTTAGAGACGACTCTGCATATGATAAAATCTTAAATTGAAACACTAAGTAATAAGTTCTCCTGATATTAGAATATATTTTTGGATTGGAAACCTCTGAATGTTTTAAATACAGAAATGGAAAAATAAAATTTCGAAGCATAAAGACTATGTATTTCTTAAATATTGGAAAATCAAATACTTTGAAGTTTCTGAAGAATTAATAGGCTATAATCTTCTAATTTGACTATTAATCTGTTAGTATATTATGGCTTAGGTAACAATAACTTATTCGTTTTTCTAGTTTGCTCAAGAATAATTTGATGATAATGAAAATTTCTTTGCACGGTGAACGATTGATTAGAGCTCATCTTTATTATATCGGAGTTGTGTGTTCGAATTCTGCTACGAGCATGGATGTTTTTATTTGTTTGGAATTGGTATTAAGCAGTTGGTTTCGATCTGATAAGTCCTTGATTTGACAAAAAATTGACTGTAATTTTTCAAAGAATCCAATCTTCACAGTTTTAAATATCCTTAAAAAACACATTGAAAGTAAACATATTTATTGTATATCAACCGTAATGTTTCAATAGTTAGATTCAATAACTAGAAAATGTTTAAAAACTTTTAATAAAAGTTTAGATTGTCTATTAGAGTCACAATATTTTTCTAAACCTTTTTTCTGCCGATTTTATCGTATTTTTTACTTATGAAATAATTTTTTAAAGCTATTTAAGCTATATAAAAATTTTATGTCGAAGTAACAAATCCAGACTTATTTATAAAAATAAAATTTGAGGTAAATATACCGAACTCATTCAAATAGGTTGATTATGATGCAGCTAAAGAAAGAAAAGAAAAAGCATTTTACTTTTCTATAATTCACTTTTCAAAGTAGCCATATGTAACTAAATATTACAAAATATATAGGATATTAAAAAATTGTTTTTAAGTCCTAATATTGAGAAAAAATATGTTGGTTTTGATGCAGGATGACATTTAAAACATTTTACAGGAAAATTTTGTTAAGGCAAAGGAAAAAATTATTATATTTCCCCTAGATTTGATACACAATTGCTTCTTTATGGAATATCTTTTGGAATATGGGCTTCAAAAGTCAAGAGAACTAATGACTCCAATTAGAACAATTTTGGCAGAAAAAGTTAAAAGGAGTGAAATTTAACTCATATTAAAAGTAATTTGCTCATGCAGAGTGAAGAAGGATTTAGTCTAGTAATGTACCATATACGAATAAATTAAAAAATTTCATAAATATCACTGTAGTAAACCCTCTTTAACAATAAAGTTGAATATTACCGATTCTGCAGGGTATAAGGGTTAAGCAAGTATTCTCCTACTCAGCTAGAAATAAACAGAAGCAATTGAACTGGTATATACGATTTAAAGCCTATTCCAAACAGCTACAAATATTACAGCTATCAGCAGGTTCAAATACGCTGTTTTCGGTGCTGAAAGCTCTACTCTACGATGTCATACGGCCACTGTTTGGCCGTATGACTTAAAATCTCTGAAAATCACAAGGTATTTGCCATTTTTGTTGACTAAAATTGAGCAAAAATGTTTAAATCATTAGTTATCCATTTCAAACAAATGTGAATGGCTTCATACTTGTATAATGTTTTTTTGTACATGATAAGTGAAAACGTTTAAATTCATGTTTTGGATATATAAATGACTTGTTTTGAGTAATAAAAAGGAATACAGTAATTGCATTAAATCATGTAATAAAAAGACCGGTCTTGGAATTAGAAACTAAAATAAATATACAAGTAAATCTAAATATTATTTAAACACTAACATCAACCTATCTAGTTAAAAGCATTCCTAGGGAGACAAAATAATGAAACAAAGTCCATTTTGTTGAATCTAATGGATAGCAAAGATTTCTGTAGTCTTTTGGAATTGGCGTTTTAGTAGATCCCGGTTCGATTAACCGCCATGTAGGTAAAAATTGACCATTTTATCCCAAACCAATTAACACAATATTTAGTGTAAATAATTCAATTATTTTTAAATCAAATTTAAATATTTCAGGAAGGTTATGTTTCTAACAAATGATACCCCCCCACTGAAACACACACACACACACACATCACATATATATATATATATATATATATATATATATATATATATAAATATATATATATATATATGTATGTATATATACATATGTTATATATATATATTATGTAATATATATATATATATATATATATATATATATATATATATATATATATATATATATATATATATATATATATATATATATATATATATATATATATATATATATATATATATATATATTATATATATATATATATATATATATATATATATATATATATATATGTCTACATTCAGGGCCAAGGCTAGTAGGTGTGCAATGGAGGCAGATGGAATATCTTCTAGGTATAAGTATTCATAGGGGGTGGCCAAATATTATCTTGCAATCGCAGGAATAGGGAGAGACCAAATATTTGGTTGCACGTTAGTACAATAGCCCGCCCAGAATTAGCCCAGTATATATATATATATATATATATATATATATATATATATATATATATATATATTATATATATATATATATATATATCAATTTTTTAACATTTTACAGTGTAAGTTTTCTGATCCGATAAGAAATGTAATACCTGAAGTACAAATGTTAAGAAATAGCTATTTTAAATATCATAAATCAAAATAAAAGCTGGTTTACTTACTTTTCAATGTATAGTATTTCACTAAATCTGAAGTTTTCTTAAAATGAATTAAAATTAAATTTTTATAGTAATTAAATGATAACAAAAACGAATCGAAAAGCATATTCTGTCAAACAACAATTTTATTATATGTAATATAAGTAATCTTTGAAACGCTGATACAAACATATTTCTTTTCCTTAATATGCGTTGTTCTGCACATTTTAGTGCAAACAGTAAAATAAATATTTGAAGCTATTTTGATACGAAAACATAAATTAATGCGAATTCAAAAGTTAAAAAAAATCATTAAAAAATTAGCGGAGAAAATCAGGTATAAGCTTCGATTATTATCATCGATAGTAAATTATTCTCCTGAAGTTGTGAGAAAATGTATATTTAAGATGCTGATGATATTCTTTGTTATTCATATAAGATAATAAATGAAATTTCAGATAATCTTGTAATCAGAACGTCACGCTTTTAGGAAATTATATACAAATTCAAGACGTCTACTTGATGATATGAAGAAGAATAAAAATTATCTTTTCTATGAAAAGAAATTACACTGACGAAATGTAATTCTTGGGCCCTTTGTTGTTTACGGGTGAAAGAGCGATCCATTCCAGGCAGTGGATGACAAGAATTCCCATTTATTTTTCTCCTTTACTACAGTTCTCGTGTATAAAGAATAATAATACGTAAGGATGGGTAAAATGCTAAAAGAAATTCGAGGATTTCTATTTATTTGAATTTTTGGATGAATTATATTAATTCTAGCTAAGGAAAATATTATTTCATATTTATTCCTTAGGAAATGCTAATTGTGATTTCAAATTTATAATATCTTCAGTGAATATGCCTAGCGATTCATTCTCGTCAGTGATTGACAAGAATTCCCAATTATTTTTTATCTTTATGACAGTTATGTTATATAAAGAATAATAATGTGTAGGGAAGGGTAAAATTCTAAAAGAAATTCAAGGATTTCTACTTTATATGAATTTGTGGAAGAATTATATTATTCCAGCTAAGGAAAATATTATTTTATATTTATTCCTTATGAAGTACTAATTGTGATTTCAAATTTATAAAATCTGCAGTGAATATGCCTAGCGATCCATTCTCGTCAGTGATTAACAAGAATTCCCAATTATTTTTCTCCTTTACTACAGTTCTCGTGTATAAAGAATAATAATATGTAGGGAAGGGTAAAATGTTAAAAGAAATTCAAGGATTTCTATTTTATTTGAATTTGTGGATGAATTATATTAATTCTAGTTACGGAAAATATTATTTCATATTTATTCCTTAGGAAGTGCTAATTGTTATTTCAAATTTATAATATCTGCAGTGAATATACCTAGCGATAGATTCTCATCAGTGATTGACAAGAATTTCCAATTATTTTTCTCCTTTACTAGAGTTCTCGTGTATAAAGAATAATAATATGTAAGGACGGGTAAAATGCTAAAAGAAATTCGAGGATTTCTATTCTATTTGAATTTTTGGATGAATTATATTAATTCTAGCTGAGAAAAATATTATTTCCTATTTATTCCTTAGGAAGTGCTAATTGTGATTTCAAATTTATAAAATCTGCAGTGAATATGCCTAGCGATCCATTCTCGTCAGAGACTGACAACAATTCCCAATTATTTTTCTCCTTTGCTACAGTTCTCTTGTATAAAGAATAATAATATGTAGGGAAGGGTGCTAAAATAAACTCAAGGATTTCTATTTTATTTGAATTTGTGAAGGAATTATATTATTCTAGCTAAGGAAAATATTATTTCATATTTATTCCTTAGGAAGTGCTAATTGTTATTTCAAATTTATAATATCTGCAGTGAATATGCCTAGCGATAGATTCTCATCAGTGATTAACAAGAATTTCCAATTATTTTTCTCCTTTACTAGAGTTCTCTTGTATAAAGAATAATAATATGTAGGGAAGGGGGCTAAAAGAAATTCAAGGATTTCTATTTTATTTGAATTTGTGGATGAATTATATTATTCTAGCTAAGGAAAATATTATTTCATATTTACTCCTTAAGAAGTGCTAATTGGGATTTCAAATATATAATATCTGCAGTGAATATGCCTAGCGATTCATTCCCGTCAGTGATTGACAAGAATTCCCAATTATTTTTCACCTTTACGACAGTTCTGTTATATAAAAGATAATAATATGTAGGAAAGGGTAAAATTGTAAAAGAAATTCAAGGATTTCTATTTTATATGAATTTGTGGATGAATTATGTTAAATCTAGCTACGGAAAATATTATTTCATATTTATTCCTTAGGAAGTGCTAATTGTGATTTCAAATATATAATATCTGCAGTGAATATGCCTAGTGATCCATTCTCGTCAATGATGGACAAAAATTCCCAATTATTTTCTCCTTTTATGACAGTTTTCTTGTATAAAGAATAATGATATATAAGGAAGGGTAAAAGTTTAAGAGAAATTCGGGAAATTCTATTTTTTTTTAATATGTGAATGAGTTATACATATTCTTGATACGTAGAATGTTATTTCATGTTTGGAATAAACAGGTGCAAATTGCAATTTCAAAAATTAAATTTCAGTGGTGAATGTGCCTAGAAATAATGTGAAACTATTAATGATGTATTTTACTTATGTTACTAAATCTATTTTACTACGAGTTGTGATAATGAAAAGAAGGAAATTTTTTTAAAGTATAAAAATGTTATCTTTTAACTGCCAACATTATAAAAATGTCACATGTTATTGATTTAGAAATAAAGTTTACTGAATTCCGCAGTGAAAATGTGAATAAATAAATAGAAAAACTTAAAGTAAAACATCCTGAAATCAAGAAAAGGATATTAGCATCTTGAATAAATGTCTGAATAAATGTTCTTAATGAATAAATGAATAAATATTGTGTATGAGTCAAGATAACATTTAACAAAACTTTATTGAAGAATTTTTAGCGGCAATCAAAAATAAACATTTTTTAAGTCGTAAAATGTAAAACTTAAAGTAATATTTTGGGAAAATATATTATCCATTAAAAGCAAAAATTAATAATGCAAAATCCAAGACAAGCAGTGGAATAGGATTTAGATTAGTGGCCAGTCATGATCGATAACGAATGAAATTTACATCGTGAATTAGGTAAACAATAAAAACCGCCATTAATAAAAGTGACAAGCAATTGACAAGTATATTAATTTGCAATTACTGGATGAAAAAGTGACACCGTCTTCGGCAAATGATAAACTAAAAACCCCATTTACCGGGTGGACTAATCCAGGTTTAAAATTCCAGTTGCATTAAGTTTCGCGTCCTTCCTGGCGGCGCTGAAAACCAGCTCTCGCAGAAAGCCAGCGTTTCAACCAAGGCCCGCTAACATGCCTTTAGGGACTGTGCCAAATTGGGCTTAACTAATGACGCTAGTGTAGGTTTAAGTCTTGCCCGGCGTAAGCGGTTAATGTTTAACGCTTCGTTAGCACTCGTATCTGAGTAAAGTTAGCGGAGTAAAGCCAGTGTCTTGCGAGATATTTTCGAGAGATGATAAACTTGGCTGCTCAAATTCGTTCCAGCAGAAAAATGTGTTTGCGTAGGGGTGGGGGTCTCTCATCCATAACGCTTAAGGATGACGCAGTTTAGAAGGTTGAGTGTTTAAGGGGTGAAAATATTTATCATGTCTAGGATGAGAGAATTTTAGATGATGGGAAGCTTGCAATAATCGATTTTAAGAGTCGTTTGCTATCTATCACTCATGGAGGGGGCAGTATGCTTGGATACCAGGTCTTGAACTTAAGAACCTCTTGCAATCGACAATTAATCGAGGTATTAATGCATATTAATAATTTATCTGCTTAAAAGTTGATTTAGGTTCCGTAGTTATTTAAAATGGAAAGAGGATTTTTAACATTACGGTTAGACATAAATCAGTGGGCATTAAAAATGTGATATGATCTTTGAATTAAAAGGCTTTCTTTGTTAATATATTGCAAACACGAATACTTCTATTGCTCCATATAAATTTATATATCACAATGATTTCTTAAGAGTAAAAATATTAAGTTCTGTTTTTAATCGTCATGCAGTTTTGATCTTTTTTACAGAAATAATTTTTTTAAATTAATATTTTACTTTATATTTATATTTTATAACCTTTTTATTTGACAAAATTTTCTTATAGCAACGACAACAGTTAACACAAAAACCACTGCCCACCCCATGGTACTTACAGCAACCTGAAAGCTAATGGGGTTCAAGAAGATTATATTCACTATCATTTCATTCAGCATTATACACATGCTATAGCAACTTGCGAATGACTAAACATTTAGGGCACGGGCGTGGGAAACAAAAATCTACGGGTTTGGGCCCCATTGTTGTCTTTCATCTTTGTAAAATTTTATATTCTACTTACAGTTATAGATTCTGGTCTAATTTAACCTTCTAATAGGAAAATATTGACCGTAGTGCTACGTCTTGAGATTCTATGTATGAATCATGCTGTAGAAACCAAAAGTTTTGTTGAAATAAGTATTAAGATGATAAACATTCTATTGGAATTCGACTTCACCCATGTGGCAGGTGTTTCCAATTATTAGAAGGTGCAACGGATGCCTATTTAAACATAATGTGCAAAGTGAATGACATGTATCCTTTCAAAATAGTGTAGAATAAGTATAGACTGATAACAGATGTTTGAAATAAAGTTTCCTGTATGTGTGATGAATTGATTTTCGTTTTTGAAAAGTATAAATGTTCAAAACTGTTATGAGGTTTTCATCTATATAATACAAAAGTAATAAATGAGTGCAAAAATACTTAAATGGTATAATTTAAATATTAATATTCTAAAACTTAAACAGATTTTGGATGATAAAATAGTAAACTTGGAGGACACTTGAAAAAAGGGGTCGTAATTAAAGTGTTTTGAGTTACCAAGAATTACTATTGTACTATGTGAAATTACTATGAGTGCTATCCTGTATGATATTAGAAATTCTTAGTCTCTGGATGGTGCCAAGGTTAAATTTTTGATTTGCGAGGGCTATTGCACTGTAGCTTATTATTTATAGCGGACTCTAAACGTTTACAAACATGTATCGCAAGTGGGGTACTTTAACCTATGTACTCTGGCACAAAAAGTAAGTTGATAATTACAACAGGAAGTAATAACGTATTGAACTTTAAGTGAAATTACGAGCTATCTTAATTTATTTTTTCATTGAGCAATGCGGTATAGAACGAAAGAATCACTCTCACACTATTTTTATGGAATTTTATAGCAAAATATTTTACCGATATACTGTACTCCATTTTTCATATTTTTATTTCCTTTATTTATCCAGCGACCGTAGTTTCGTAGTTTTTGGAAGTTGTTTGTTATCCTGAGATTCAAAACTTGTGATTTTGAACACCCCTTCTCATAATATTTAGTATCTTCCCCCCTAACATATCAGCCGTAAGACATTTCTTCCTTATCCGATTTTCTCACATGTTTCTTCTAAATGGTCCAGTACATTTTTTAAACATTACAGTATATTTGGTAATTTATATATTTTTTAGATTTCGTATTCATAAGTACTTGCTTTTTTTACTATTTCTAATTCAGATTTTAAAATTTTAAAGAAAATTATGTAGTACAAACTAAAGAATTTTTTTTCATTCATTGGACACAATTCCAAACTCCGTTAGATTTTATTCTTGATGAACATGCTCATTCTTATTTCCTTGAAACACTGTGCTTTAACTTTTTTTAAAGGTAAAAACTACGTATATTCTTATTAAGCTTGATATATACACTGCTACTTAGATTTTATCTTTATATTTCTCATTACTACTACGAGCACCTCAGTGCCGTAGCCATGATTTAGTTTCGGAGGGGGTCAAATTGGGCTAATATTCTCCTTATATTTCACTATTTTTGAGATAAACATCATAAAAGTAAAAATATAAGTAAAATTTAGTATTAACATTTAATAATCGCATTAAGAAATAAATAAAATTCAATATTATATAAATTTAATATCTGATTAGGCACAATCGTATGTAATATACGGAGTTCGTGGGTTCGACTGATTATGTCATGGATTTTTGTAGCTGTTCGGATCAGCTTTAAACAGTAGGTCTCGGTCTCATTAGCCCTCGTGGTGCAGAAAAGTAGACATAGCGCCCCAAACCAAACCAAACAAAAATTTGTATAATGTTTTTCAGTAAATGTATATCCAATTTGGAGCAAAGATATAGACATTAAAACAGTACACTTTAATTTAAGTAATCGACATTTTTATTTAAAAAATAAAATGTTGATCAAGTATGCTGTGTTTTTAGAATAACATTTGAAAATGTACTTTAATTTCATTGTTAAAATGCAATAAAGTAAATTTCAGAATTTCGGTGGGGAGAGAGCCCGTTCAACCCCTCTCTCCTGGGTTTTGACCTTGTAGCACCTATGTAATGTAATTAACATTGATCTTATATGATTCTTTCAGAAATTTATTGCATTCCACCTGAAGATCCTATAGTTCGAAGGGTGCCATGAATCATAAAAGTTCCAACACCACTGTATTAGAGTAACATGAATTTAGGGATTTGGCTGCAAAATTCACTGAATTGTTTATAGAGATATTTCCCATAGACTTTCTCATTAATAAGTATGGCAAAACTTTGCTTAAATAATAATAAACGTTTATAATTAATAAAAAGTAGAATCAGTTTCTTACAGAGTTCTGTACATTAAATTTTTAATTCATTTTTTAAAATGGCGCAAAATAGAGCCATTAAAATTGGGAAATCCAAAACTTATAGAAGGGGCATTTTAATTTTGGATATGAAAAAGCAGTTTATTTCTATCAGGGATACGGAAGTAAGAACAGGGTATTTTTAGTCTGAGCTAACAGTTGATAATATTTTAGAGTTATAAAACAAAAGAATCAAAAGATTACGTGCATGTATTTTATATTTAAAACTAGCTTCATTATATATAAATATTAAAATTTACAGTTCAGTTTTAATTAAATAATGGAGAAATAATACTTTGTTTTAAATATTGGAAAAAGCATTATCCTACATTCAAGAATGAAAGGACAAATTGTTTTTCTCTGAATCGCATCACCTTTTTACTATAGCTTTTAATGTCCTTAACAATTTTTTCTAGTTCATTTACTATACATAACCCTTTCAGACCTGGTGTACACAATTGTACACATATATATATAAAAATTTCACATATAATATTTTCATTACGTTTGACGAATGTGTACACTTGTACACAAAAAGAAAAAGCTGTTTTTTTCTTTAAAAAAAGCTTGTAATCTGGATTTATTTATTTATTTTTTCTTAGATCTATTTACAATAGCCTAGTTTCAAGCATTTTTTTCAGATCGATTAGCGAAAATCAGGTCTGAAAGTGTTAATGTTTTAGTCTAATCTGTAATACTTAATTAACCACACCCAACACATCCAGGTGTCAAGTCAAAGGTATTGTAAGTATATAAGTTTTACTCTTTAAAAACATATAATATTTTTTATTCTTTACCAATAATTTTTATGTGTGTTTATATACTGAGATAATTTCTTAATCTATCAAAAAACCATTTAGTGCATCCATAACATCTACACCTACTTGAACTGTTCAGAAAACTTAATATTTCCTCTTTAGCTGTAAGCAGTATATACTCTTTATAGATGCAAGATAATCAGTCTCATATTCATGTATTAAATTATTCCTCAGCTTCCTGAACTAATTCCTGGTGTCTGCTAAACCTTGCGTACATTGACTGTAGACTAACTGCTAATTAATATCGAGTGGACAAAATATATTTAGCCTATATTGCTCACTATCAGCTGATGTCGATGAAATGTTTTCGTCAGTATTAATCCAAGCATCAATCTGGCGTCAATTATAGACATTATCTACTTACATCTTAAAAGATTATCTACAAGGTTAAACTTTTCCTCTACTCTTACGCCCAATTCAATCATATCGTCCTCCGTCGTTTAGATCCTCTTCTCGGAGTGCTTAATGAAGCAACAATGCCTACTGACTCGTTCCCGAACATCAAAGGTGCCGTCAATTACCTTTAACGGCCTGTTTGCCTAATGACGGAAGTGTTTCCAAATGCAATTTGCATCGCATTGCCTGCAGATCTAAGGAGCCCTCTGACTACGGAGCGATTATTTGAAAATACTAGACGGGGAGGGGAGTATGAAATTGTAAGAGGCTGTTTAGAATACGTTGCTGTTTTGGTAATCAGGGTGGTTTCTAGTAGAAATTTATAATGAAATTAAACGAACATTGTTTGGGCCACGTGTTTCTGTTAGTATAGAACTCTCAATGGCCATAGTTGAAAGAAAAATACGAATGCATTGTGTTAATTGATGTCATTCCGATTACAACACTTTAAAAATCTTTACTCAGATTTAATTATTTTCTATTGAGACTTTTAGAGGTGGATCTTGTACATATAATTCAAGTATATAAGAAACACAAAATAAATACTTCAAATATCGTCATTAGATTTTGTAAAACTTGGTAATCAACATTAAAAGCTGAGGCTTATGTAAAATAAAAAAAACTGAATTTACTGTATAATAATATCTGTTGTAAGGATCACACAATGTAGAATGGCAAGCTGTTTTATGTTATTAGTTTATTTTAAAAAGATAAGACAGTTGTTTTGCAACAAAAGGGCTAAATAGATCAAAACCTCCTGATTGTAGCAGATTCCGAACTGCTACAGATATTCATAACAACAATGAGTCTCAATTCAACAGATCGAGTACTTAAAGGCAATTCTCAATTAGTTCAACTACCATCCTGCTAAATATCGTTAGTTAAATACCAACCATCGAGTCGTATTTAGTTTAGCCTTGATAAAACTTTTAAAACTTACGAGTTTTGCAATCTGTGGATAATTTTGATATCAGTATTTAAATCTGCAAAGTTACAAATGCCTAGAGACATTCATTACAATGTTAAATTTAGATAAAGACACATTACCTTACCCTTATTTGAGCTAGATGGGTTTGATATTGAGTTGGATTTAATTAAACTATTACCAGTCCAACTACACTAACCATTATTTTTTTTCTGCCGAAAATATACTCACAAGAAAGGTAACTACTCAGTATTTGATTAAGCAGAAGTGAACCAAAAGAGTTCTATATTTTAATCTAATTATTGGCCATGTAAAAAATTTAAAGTAATGACACTTACGAAACTGAACCACTATACTTGTATTTAATAATAATAAAAAGTACAGAATGCTTTAAAAATTATACATCACTCATATTTAGATTCAGCATTGTCCTATTACACTTCATTATATTTGAATATATTCATATCTCCAGACATTAATAATTTTAGGAATACTGTAAGGATAATATACTTTTATCAGTACTCCCATCAAACATTTAAAGAAGCATGTACGATAAAAATGAACATCTTTATTTAGACTGAGAATAATAAAATTTAGACATAGCTATGCAATGCACTTTGAGCTACGTCTGTTTGAAATTTCCAGCACGTTTACATTGTAGTAAACTTTTTATAATTTTAGCGATCTAATAGTGTAATCAGAGAAAAGTACATATCTCACTCAAAAAAATCAATTTGATACATTCAAAGCTTTTGTAATATTATATATGACCACTTAGGAATACACTCATGTGATAATTCAACATAGTTTATCAGGCCCATAAAACAAATAGGATTTCATGCATGCACTATTTCCTAACTACTACTAAAACGTTGCTCACTCTTGCTAAATTTCCTCAACTATTTGCCTATTTTTCCACATTTTGATGCTCATAACATCTCTAAAGTATTCTTGCTACAGTAGCTTTTGGTAATTTTAAAAATGTCTGTTTTGTTCTGAATTCCCGTGGTACTTAGTTAATGACATTTATCACCACAATTTATTTTCAAAGTTATTTATCTCTTTACCTCGTCTCAAGAAAGTACGCAACGGTGTTTATAAAAAAGTAGTTTTTTTTTACTTGAAAAAAAAACATCATAGAGATAAAAAGCATACTACTTAAAATCTTATGCTACACAAAAAAAGGATTAAAAAATATTCTAATCCATACACAACTGTGTGATCAGGAAAAGTTTTTTTTTTTCTCTAGAGGAGAAAAAAAATGGAGTAAAACACACACACACATGAATGAATGATTAGCTCTTATCTATTATTCAGAAAGAATTTAGTTTACACAAATATTAAACTACATGTGAAAGTTTCACTGTCAATATAAAATAGTAGACTTCTTCGTTTTGAATTATGAGATAAATATTATTTTTTGCTCTAGGAGAATTCTTAATGATTTTCTAATTAAGAATATTGTTTTATAAAAAAGATATTCCAAAAGTAAAAATAATTTCTTTTAGTGGTTTTTTTTATACATTTACTATTAAAAAACCATTTGAATTTAGGAATATTTTTACGCATTTCACTTGTTGCTGATCATGTATGAGTAAATAAAGAAATTGGAATAGGTAATGAACAAACGGTGCATAAAGATTGCTGCTTTAGAAAACATCTCTTTGTTTTACTTCATTGTATGAATGTTATTTTCATGCATCTAAAATTAATACAGTTTAAGGAGGCATAGTACTTTTCGAGTGTTAAAATCATCAATATAACAGCCTTTTTTAGATTCATCATAAAATAAAGTGCTCTACTTCTTTTAAAATGAATATTTTACAATTTTTTAAATAATATTCTAGCTTTAAAAATATTTAGTTTTGTTATTTCAACTAATATATATTTTTATAAAAACATGAAAAACTCAAAT
>CM063503.1:14644974-14729974 GCA_032207245.1 Pardosa pseudoannulata | reverse complement strand
TATATATATATATATATATATATATATATATATATATATATATATATATATATATTATATATATATATATATATATATATATATATATATATATATATATACAGGGTGTCCCAAAACAACCGCATAAACTCTGCACAGCTAGATTTCTAGTTAGGAGTACATCAAAACTGCCCAAATAAGAATTTCTGTACGATCCACAATTTACGAGAAAAATACGAAAAACAAAGTATGACGTCACTTCCGGTGCAACGCTTTATTGGACATATCATCAACAGTATATGCACCGGTATACTCCCTAACAGTTCGTAAGGTATTTCCATTACATCGGCCGTAGATCAGTTACATGTCGCAGTAGTCACGAATATAATACATGGCCACCATACGAAGACTACTGGTAGCTGCATACTGGTTATGGATGAGACGCTGTCTTTTGTATTAAAGTCCTAAATCTCCTCCGGTGCTCAAAATCAGCATTAATCAGGAGGTATCAGTATAACTACCCCTTGTGTTGCCCCAAATTACCCATAACTCTATAAATGAAACTTTTAGATGTTAAGGGATGTTACCACCTAACATTTTTAATAAAACGTTTTATAGATATTTTAAGGAAAGTCCTTTAAGAGATATCTGCAACTGTTCCCTATATGAAAGTTATTAGTTTTCCCACAGTTTTCCTTTTAAGAGAGACTAGAAAATTTATTCTTAATGAAAGTTCGTATTTGTATTTTTCTGACCAAATCAAAGCCATTGAACGTAAGTAACATCTGCCTGAGGATATTCTGGTGTACTTATGATATTAATCTAATTTTTATTTATTTTTATATGTGTGATTTTGATTTTTTTTTAAAATTGGTAGTTTGTAATAAAAATAAGTACCTCGGAACATTTCTTATACCACCATAAGAAAATATAAAATTTGAAAGCTGGCTAATTTGTTAGGTAATCGTTTGAATTATAAGTAACGTATAATTATAAATAAAATTATAAAAAAAATTCAATATAAACTAGTGGATTATCCCCTATATAATAATAGCCCCTATATAATAATAGCCATCTGTCCGTATATCCCCAAATTTATGAAGCGGTTGGACCTGGAATGGATAGAGGCATACATATTGGATTCTTGATGAGTTAGGGTTAGAAAATTTAAAGAGAGTAAAGTTTATCTTCGCCTAAACTATCGATTCGATTCTAAAATAAATTGGTATAAATATGCTTGATATCACAGCGAATGTCTTCTTTAAAACGTTCGAAATTTACCCATTCTTCCCTTTTCGAGAATGCCATAATTTCACGCCCTATTTCTCCCGGTTAGGAGCAGGCGATTAACTTTATCAATTTACCACATAATAAGTAAGTAAAAATAACAATTTTTCTAGCATTATGGCATCATTACTTTAACCATCTCGTTTAATCATTCCTCATTTTCAATTATTTAAATATCGTCTGCATTATTTTCATACGTTTTATCACCGAACTTAGATATTACGTGGAGAATTTTCTTTTATATTTGGCTTAAATAATAGATTAGGTACAAATGTGATAATTTTAAATTTAATCATCGATTACTTTTTGTGGGAATGAAAATTTATCACCGGTATTAACAACAAATTCTTTTCATAAAAGTCTAGGGTCGGTCTAACCAAAGTCGTTTAACGGTTAATCGCGATTAACCCATGTCGACAGCCAATGGTGGGGCGCAATTCCCCGTTTAAATAGAAATTAATCGCGGTTAGCCGTTAAACGACTTTAGTGAAACCAGCCCTGGGAGTCTATTTCCAAGACTAATAAATATCTAGCGTTTAAGTTGTATATCTTTGAAAATCTTTGAAGAAATTTGTTCGTTTGCATGTTTGTTTTTTATACATAAACACGCAGTTTGCACAAAAAAAGCAAACCATTTTGTTAGCTGCCTCATAGGTTAATTTACAATTCTGGAAATTAAAAATTTTACTGATATCGTCATATGATGGGCTATATGCTAGTATTTTCTATAAAATACTTGGATATAAAAAATATTCAACATAACCGTGAGTTGTGGGGGCAGGGGCTAAAAAAATAATGTCAGCTTTCACAAAAGGGGCCATTTTAATGAGCCCACCTGCACGCCCGAAGGGGGTGCAGATGTGGGAAAATTTCACCAACAAGCAATTGGCAAAGAAAAAAAAGGGCGTTAAAACAAAGGTGTTGAGTTGGAAAAGAGAGTGAAGAAATAGGAGTCTAGGTTGGGATTGAAGAGTTGCTGGACATCCAGAGAGCCCGTACCAGCAATCGAGTCCCGAACCCGCATGCCAGCATGGACGTATAGCAAAATAACGGCCGCTACCCCAGTACCTACGCCCTTTACGCCCGAATTCCACCACCGTCGTACAGCCTGATGAAAGACTCAGCCTGTTCCCCTGTAATTACTGGAGGTAAACTTGATCTTATTCATAAATCATTACCTTGGGTCTCGGAATCTTTTGATTAAGTAATAACGCATAAATTGAAATTAATGAATTATTGTAATGATAAACGCCGAGTAAAGAAATGTTATATATAGATATTAATCAAGAGATAATGTTTGTAAATAATTAGTGTGTATAATAAATGTTTTAGTTCAAATATAAGGTATCATCTTTTTACTGTGGTTCCCCTTTAAGAACGGACACTGGTGTTAGTGTTGTAGGTACATTACAACAATACAAAAGCGACAAATGTAATTTTCAAAGAAATTAATACAAAACACGAAGTTTTCAGTTGTAGTAAAATGAGGGATATCCTTATTTAACCTTCTTACGTTGTTACATCATGTAGCATAGGTATAAGATGATCTAGTCAAAAAACAATGGAATATTTTATTTTCAACAGGATATTAGTCTTCGTAATGAGCATTAGTAATTTAGTTGGTAATTTAACCCTTTTATATAACCTTTTATGTGGTCGTATATCATTTATCATAGTCTCATAAATTTTTATAACCTTAATAGATTACGAATTTATGCACTGCTATGTACATATGAAATAAAAATGTTATAATTCAACCATTAAGTCAGAAAATCACTTTCAACTTTCAAATTTTATACAAAACTAAACTAAACTCCTCGGCGCAACAGCCCCTAGGGGGCCTACGGTGCCTATCTCCGTTTACGTGACCACGAGCCCTGGGGTGCGAAGCATATGTTCCGGCTTGGAGATCAATCTTACCTGGAACCCCCAGTGTTTAGTTCCCAAGCACACTTGGTCCTCAGTTCATCTACCCACTGAAGGGTTGAAAGGCTGAGTCAACTTTGCCCAGCCCGGGGATCGAACCTCGGACCTGTGTCGGGAGAGCGCGAAGCGCTACTCCAACGCCACTGGTCTTCCAAATTCTATATAGCATAAGACAAATTTTTCTTATACTTATTACTTACATTTATATTTACATTCATTTGATAGAATAAATAAAATCGAACTTATTTGTATTTTTCATTTATTTTCTAGCGTAAAACTGTATGTCGAAGAAGAATGAATATGGATGTTTGAATAATAGAACAGGTAAAATAAAATAACTGTGAGAAGAACAACTTCTATTCACACGCTCTTACGGAAGCCACTAGCAGTCACAGAAACTAGATACTGCTAAGAAATACGAACGACTATTCCCGCTATCTGTAATGCCAACAGAAAACAAATAATATGTGATGAAAGAGAAAAAGAACACCAATACCTTGTCACAGGAATGATAATTGAATAATATATTGAAAACTTTTGTCCTCACGAATTGAATAATCCACAAGGGTCATAAATGATAGGGAGGATAGGTCGAAACGTGCTATAAATTTCACTGTAAAATAACTACGGTTTGAAAAAACGAGCTGTATGCTACGTACTATGCTAACAATATGAAATCATAAAATGTCTTTAAAAAATCTCAAAAAATTAAACCAATGTTACTAAATTTGATATGGGTTAAAAGTGACTCAAACACCCAATGAAAGTTAAGATTTTTTTCATTTTACGAATAATGATAATATTGTAAGGTATATATATTAGACATGTTTATTCCTTTTATTAAGAACAAGCCGGCATTCATTCTAGGAATGAAATAAATGAATCATAACAGCACGTAAAAAGTATTCGGTAAAAAAAAAATTAAATATAAAAGTATTTAAGAAATATTTTTAAAACTTTTATTTAAAGCTTTTATTTAACAAAAAATGCTATAAAAGTTAAAAATAACTTTAAAACAGCTCATAAAAGAGAAAATTTGCAATAAGCTCTGATATGAAAATTATAATGTGCTGATATAGAGAAATTACGCGAGGAGCTTCTATGGGATAAGAGCCAGATGTTATGATGGGTTATGTGACTAAATATAAAATCATGGGTTGCTCAGTATTTAACAATTAGTTAACCCTCTAGTATTTTAATATATAAATTCCCTTATACAACTACATTTGAATTGAAAATATGTCACTTTGAGAATGATTGCCATTGCACCCCAGGCTTTTATTTTTACTCGTATAACCCATTATAACAATTAGTCATTACCCTATAGAAACATCTGCCCTAATTTCTTGATATGAGAACATTACAATTTTCATATAGGAGATATTCACACAATTTCTCTTTCATGCTCTGTTTTAAAATTATTATTTTACTTTTTAGTATTTTAAATCCCTTTTTTTTGGTAAACAAAAGAGATTAAAAATATTTTTTATATTTATTTTATTTTCGGCTTTTTTGATTCTCAAATTTTGTAATCAATTTCCTCCGTAGTTTATTATCAATTACCAGACTTTTGAAATTTTACACATTTTCTTAATTAAGTATAAACTTTACATTTTCAAAAAGATAGACTGAAATGCTTCAATCAGTTAGTAAAGCTCTTCTTTACAGAATTATTCATTATCGCATTGTAAAACAAGAAAAATTTTCAATTTAATACTACTTAATTAAAATCTATACGAAAAATCACAAATATACTAAAAAATGTTAAAATATTTTTTGAAATATAACAAAAACTTTAAAAATTTTATAAGTATAAAAAATACATATGTGTATACTTTTCGGAATCAAGAATCATGATTTTAACTTTTGAATTTTAGTTTTTCAGTTTTTAGCTATGCCACTTGCTAATAGATGGCGATACTCCTTTAAAATATTTGCAATTGAGATTACAAGAACTCCGAAAAGCTTTTTGTATTTTCTAAACTAATTTTTTTTCTGCGATCTAATTTTTAATGATTGAACATTGCATTGTCACCGAAAATGAACCTATCTGAGAAATTTCAGATTTCTAGCTAGTCAGAAATGTCGTTATAAACTGATAATAAAATTTCAACTGACACACAAGTGACGTTAAATAAAAGCGTTTAAAAAGAAAGAGAGGAGATTTAAAGCAACGTGTAACATCTTTGTAATGCCCTGTTTATAGGAATAAACGTGTTTTGATTTTAGCTGTTTAATCCTTTGTATCTTAACAACCTCGAAATATAAAATATTTTCTAGACTTTTAGAATACATTTTTTCAAACACATAAAAAATGATTTTTTAGATTTAACGCATAAAAAGGAAAATTTATTGGATATAACTGGATATTTCAGGGACAAAAAATTAATTTTTATTTCTAATATTTTAAAATACTTTGCACAAAATTTCCATTTACAGGAAAAATTTGAAAATATCTTTGTAAGAAATTTAATTCTGGCATTTCAACATAATTTTTTTTAAACTTAAAAAATAGAAAGTTTATTTCAGTGCATTTTATGAATTTTATATGAATTTTATCAAAAGATAAATGAAACTATGATAATAAATTTAAAATTTTGCTTGGCATTATATGTCCCTGTGAAAATGACATTAATTCTTGTACTAGGTGCTGATCTGCCAAAAAGTGGTATAAAAATTTAAGAGTATGCATTCAATTTTTGTAAATTTCACTAATCTGATAGCTGTTTGTTTTTTCTACGTATATTATCCCACAAACCACATATAATTATTCCGAAATTTCAAATTTTAATAAATAAAAATGTATGAAATCTCGTAGAAATCCGGTATTAAGAATGCTTTGAAAATGATGTTACTTAAATTATAATTTATCCAATTTAAGCGCATGAGATATAAATATATATATATATATATGAATTTAAAATTTAGTATACGTGTTACTCATAACCTGAAGATAATAATGATGAAAATATCAATATTTAGATACTTTAAAATCTTGGTTTCACTAAAAAATGTCATCAATATTCAATTTAACTAAATTTTTTAAAACAGAAAGCATACAAATAGTTCTTAGATTTTTCATCATTATTGTTGTCAAATAATATATAAAGTATGTCGAATTTTAAAGCAAAAAATTGGTGGAATTTAGTAAATTTTGTCTGCTTGCAACATGCTTTGTGATATCATTTAATAACACCATTAATGAATATGGTTGTTGACATTATAAATACGAAGTTTCAATACTATTTTGTTTAATGAGAAAAGTTGGAGGTATCTTACTATATTACTGGTATAAGCAATGTATCAAGAGTCGAGATACATTTAATTTTGACAAGTCTTTGAATATTTAAAGGTTGTGTTTTTAAAGGCTTTAAGAACCCTTACAGACAAATAGAAGCTAGAGGAACGAGGAATCATAAAATTCTCCAAACAAAATATACGTCCCTCTTAATCATTTATTATATGAAAGTCAAAGGAAAATCATTTTATGAATTGATGTACTTAAAATAATAGTCTAGATTATCTGGAAAATATTGTTCAGCATGATCTTATAAAAGCTACAGTAGACGTCCAAATGGGTAGAATTTGTTTGAAAATTCGATATTTCTATCTCTTTGAATAGTGAAATATAATGATTAATGAGAATCAAAAATATTGTTTTTAATATTCAGCATCTTATAATTAAGGTAATTATTGGCACAAAAACAGTTTAATTATTATTAATAACTAATTTAACATGTTCATTACCAAGCTGAAAAAATGGAATTTGGTTTGGTGGTCAAATTTTTAAAATTGTTTTATTTAGTTTCTATAGTGCTCTAGCCTTCACTGTCAACAAATTAATATTTATATTATCGATATCACTCCCTCCATAAAAGTCTTGTCAGAATCCAGTAATAAATCTTCCACTTTTTAGACAATTTTCGTATCATCGGACATTGTACTGATTTTTTTTTTCGAGTGTCCTGGTTGGTCACATTTATAAAAGCGAAAATAATACTCAAAATAAATGAAAACTAAACTTCATAATCGCTAAAGCAACGAATAACTGAACAAAATTGTCGTGTCGTCGCCTTATCCAAACTCCTACATTCTGTGCACTGGCTAACATAAACAATAAAGTTTCCAAACTTTGGTTATAGTTTAGTTTTGATTTAAGTTGGTTAACCATCTTAAGAAATAAAAACAATAACCAAAGTTGTTCGTTTATATTTCTCAAGCTGGCGGCTATCCCCACTCCACGAAAGTCGATCCCTTCCCTATTTAACTGTTACTTGCCGTTTCGCTCTGGACTCTATACTATTCCACTTAAAAATTTGTAGTGACGTCCACGTACTAGCGCGTGATCGGCCGTTTGGTGAGAACTCGCCTCACGCGATATCGCATGACTGGCAATAAACGTGCTAAATAGATTTGAAAATAAAAATTCTCGAATTTCATAAGTATTTGAAACATTTCACGTCCATTTTTTATCCTCATACATCTCAAAATTTATAGAAAATTTACCCTGTAAAGTATAAATAAAAGTTAGTTAAAATTAAAACATTTAGAACAGCAAAAATCCATAGTTTTTGAAATTAAAAGAATTCTTATGCATATTTTATACGGAAAGTACGGATATTTTAACTATTTTTTCCTAACTATATATTCAGTGAATGCTTACGATAACAAGTTTATAACAGTTTTATTTTAACGTCTAATTCTCATGTACCTCCTGTAATTTATCAAAAATGTAACTTGTAGAGTAAAAAATAAAAGTCTTTTAAAATTAGTACATTTAGAATAGCAAAAATCTATTTTTTAAATTAAAAGAATAATTATATATAGTTTGAATAGGAAGGAAGGGTATTTTAACGATTTCTTTTTTTGACTAAATTTCCAGCGAATGCTTAAGATAACAAGTACGTTTTATTATAAAGTTTAAAATGTATCCTATAAATAAAAATGACCATCTTATGCACAAGAGAGAAGAGTATGGCAGATTGGGACGTTTTCAATAATTCTCCTTTAGAAAAAACTAATAGCTAATTTTTTTTAAAATTATTAAAATTTTACATTCAAACTGTAAGCATTTTCACATAAATATAATGATAATAACATATTAAGTTTTCAAGACGATTTATCAAAAACATAATAAATTAATTTAAAAAATCCACAGTCGTTTTAAGTAAAATTCAAAGAATTTTAAATGAGGTTTGAATTGTTGGAGGGAACGGGTGAAAGTTGTTCATACTTATTTAAAGAATTAAAACAGACACTGAAGACAGTTTAGATTGTAAACTTTATAATATCATTTCACAATATTATCAAGTGTTCAACAAATTTCAGACTCAAAGTTTTCATTTTTGAGGTACTAACTTCGAAGCCGAACGGTAATCGAATGGATATTTCACTGACCTTTATTACTGGAGTTCGTGAGTCCAAGTCCTACTGCTGGTTTGGATATTCGTAGTCATTCAGAATCGGCTTTAAGCAGTAGGTTCTATTCTCATTAGTTATCCTGTAGCAAAAGAGTAAATTGTAGGGGTCTATTTACCAACTTCGATAATTAACACGTTGATGGACAGTAGTAGCAAGTGAAGTTCAATAATTAACACTATATGTTTTTGTAATTTTTAGAATATTAGAAGTATAGTTTTACTCTTTCTGCTTAAATAAACTTAATTTTGATGAATTCAGCACCTTTGATTAGGTTACGGCTATAACCGCCATGGCGCCTCCGGACTCTAGATACTAAGTAATGGGACGATGGTGGTTATAACAGCAAAAATTTAAAAACGTAAATGACAGGTTTAAGGACTCAAATAAGCAATTTTTTGTATGCAAGAAAGCATTTTTTGGAGTTTTACACGAAGTGTTAGTTCATAATCAGACAAAAATAAATAAAAGACAAAAAAATGTATTATAATGTTATAATTATTACACATTATTTTAGGTACGCCATGTTTCAAATCATGGTGCAGGACACAGTGCAGGTTTTGACATGCAATTCTTGCAGCAATATGACCGTTTCGTTTTTTACGGCTATTGCCGTCATGCCACATAGTAAACTTCGCTTTGATGGCTATAGAGAATGTGCGCATGACGTCAGGTGCAGCAAAAATTGCATCTCAACTTTCTCGTTGGTAAAACATTTGAATTTCCTACGATTGTGCTTGATATTGGGGTTTTAATTTTGTCAATTATCTGAAAATGATAACAAGGCTGTTGTGCGTATGGCTATACTAAGCGTTTCAAAAAAGGCGAATATTTTGGATTTTATTGCTTTCCTTTTATTCCTTTTCAATTTTATTGTGAATGCTTTGTATAAAAAGTTTGAAAAGGCAAGACTGGACTCCAAGTTCTCTTTTGAGAATTTGCTGCACACATTTTCAGAATTATAATAAAATGTTAACCTTACTGTAATGTAATAGATTATATAAAATTATTATGCTCTAAGAATTTTTTCTATTGTTACTAAGCTATTTTTCATATTTCTAATGTATTTTCTATGCTTTTGTGAGAAGTACTGTACCTATAAATGTAATTATTTTTTTGCCCTTAAAATTTTCAGGTTTTGCACATTTTTATTAGATTCTTATTTATGTAATAGTTTATTGTGCATGTTAACACAATCAAAGTAGTTATACTTTGATTGTGATACTTAACAATACTATGTAAAGTATTTAATTTAAATATATATATATATATATATATATATATATATATATATATATATATATATATATATATATATATATATATATATACTTTTGTAAGTGCTAAGAAAATCTATTTTGAATTACTTGGACAGTTTCTGATGTTTCCTTCCCCTTCCAAAAATAAGAATAAAGTGTAAATAAGAATTAGTTTGTTGTATACGTGCTCCATATCGAAGATCATAAGATACAATGAAAACAAGCAATGTTTTGCCAACGAAAAGTTGAGTTGCAGTCAGCACTCGTATTTTTTTTACATACATGCACTTTCTTTACGCAAGTGGTGTCCGTCAACGTGTCAAATCAAATCTAAAGTCATGTTTGAAGCCTAGATGTCTAAGAGGTGTTACTTTACTTACAACTTTGCTGAAAAACTATTTTAACTATGTTTTATTGCTATAAATAGGAGTCTTATATGAAGTTCAAGTGAACAAGTGGTTAATATTTTTAAAGTAGGCATAAATAGATAAATAAATCACTCCTTTTCTCAATTTTAATCATTTGTAAATTAACTGCTTGTAAGACTTGTAAGATAGAAAGTTTTAAGCACACAGTACAAAATAGAGATTTTTGTTGATAAACTATTATGACATTAACAAATAATCATTCTATCTAAAAAACTAAAATAGAAATCAAAATATTTATTGAAAATATTTCTTTCTGTATAGGTAGGCTCTCTGAGATTTAGATATTAACCCTTATCGTGGCAAGATTGATTTTTTGTAGAAAAGAAAAAAAGAGTATATAGGTAGCTCCTTTGGGCTATAAAAACCATCCAAAAAAATAAAAATATCGTAATATGAAAATTTTGGAAAAACAAGATGTATACTATTCTTTACATAGCTACACGTGGTATAAGTTGTAAAGTTGTAAAGTGGTATGTATGGTATGCTGTACAAAATGAACATAAGGGTTAAATCTGATAAAATCCTTAATTTAAGATTTTTAGTTTAACATAAATAAAACTACATTTAAAGTGCAGAAAGGGAGTTAAAACATTCATTTTCTTAACATTTTAAAATTTATTAAAGTGTGATATATCGGCTACTTTAATCTTTCATTAATATTTCTATGTTCATTTTGGTGTCCCTCTTGGTGCTTGGGCATGATTTAATACACAATTTCAGCTGATTCCAAATTCCCATTACCTTAATTTATCTAATGATTTTATTTTTGTCGGTAACTCTCACTGGCCGCTTCATATAATGCATCAAAAGTGCATCCGTCGCCTTCTTATCAAGTTGCCACCAGCAATTTGTCAACACACCGTAAATCAACCCAGAGAAAATGCAGCTTACCCTGTTGTCCGTTACACCAGATACCGAGGTGATGACCTGCGACGCGCTTCGTCTTATCATAATGCTGTTGCTCCAAAATGGATTTTTTTTTTTTCGGTTGCTAAGCTTGGTTTTCATTTTCACCCATCTGCAACTGATATCGTATTATCAAGCTGTGACACTGATTATCTAAGTCGGTTTAATTAAAAGCTTCTTCTTCAGTTAAAAAGGGCTCGGATGGACAATTTCCTTTTCAGATTGCTTTTATTCATAACATAATACGTTATGAAAAGATTGATAAAGAGAAAAAATATTAGAATATTCGTTGGGTTTAGAATCAATATAATTATTTCAGCTTATAGAATTTATTTTATTGTTTTGATATCTTATATTTTCAATAAGGGATTCTATATTTTACAAGTTAAAATATTGTGTACTAAAAACAGTTTTAAATTACTGAATTTTCATAATTTTCCTTAATGCGTTATGAAAAGGTTGATAAAAAGAAAAAAATATTAGAATATTCGTTGGGTTTAGAATCAATATAATTATTTCAGCTTATAGAATTTTTTTCATTGTTTGATATTTTATATTTTCAATAAGGGATTCTATATTTTACAAGTTAAAATATTGTATACTAAAAGTAGTTTTAAATTACCGAATTTTCATAATTTTCTTTAATACGTTATTAAAAGGTTGATAAAAAGAAAAAAAATTAGAATATTCGTTGGGTTTAGAATCAATATAATTATTTCAGCTTATAGAATTTTTTTCATTGTTTGATATCTTATATTTTCAATAAGGGATTCTATATTTTGCAAGTTAAAATATTGTATACTAAAAGCAGTTTTAAATTATTGAATTTTCATAATTTTCCTTAATACTAAAATTTTTACATTTATTCAAACATCTTTGTAATATATATATTTGATAAAATGCGATTGATTATTATCTTATATTTTCTGTATTTTCTTTATGAATTATAAGTTTAGAGATAATTGTTAAAGTATGCACCTATTATAAATTTTTTTTTTTTATTTCTTTGACATTAAGTGTAAAATCGATGAAAATAGCTGATAAGGACGAATATTAATATACTATTCAACTAAGAAACAAGTGTAAAATCGATGAAAATAGCTTGTTTCTTAGTTGAATAGAACATAAATATTCGTCATTATATTAGTAAATTACTTTTCAATTCGTATGATAGTAAGATAGTCATTTCTAACTCCAATAAAGCCTGTTTAATAAATCTTTTTGTAAAGATGTGTCAGACAAACTGTAAATTAATAAGTAAATTAAAGTAGTAAATTAGAAATATTTGTAAACTTGTATTATTCAAATATATCCCTAACATACAGTTCACTAAATATTGCTGTCTACTATACAAAAGAGAAAGTTAATTTATTATAAAAAATATATCATTCTCTATTATATTCCCAATTTAATTTGTATATCATTTGCTAAAAATATGTTTATAAAAATGAGTTTAGAATTATATCACTGTGTTTTGGGGCAGGGAGTATATACTTTCATATTTATGGGGTACTTAATAAAAATAATGTTCTAGTTATAAAAAACAAGTGCTAATGAATGAACTGAAATAAGACTATTCTTAGAAGTAACATTTAGAAGTAAGAATGATATTACCATTTATTTTTTTAATGATTCTTGTACATGCATTTACATGGAGTAGTAAAGTATTGATAAAAATCTTACTATTGGTTCACATTTTCACCATATATGTACTTATTAGGTCTCTTTTTTTAAGTATATTTATTCAAAATCAGTTCTAGCCAATATATATATTAGTGTGTTGTGTATTTTAACACTCCATAATTAATCCTTTGGTTGAAACACGCTTAGTAGTTTTCAAAACTGATTTACAGTGCATAGCATAAATACTACTCTGGTGAGAAAAACATAATGGTTTAAAAGATAAGACTTATTTAATATTAATGTTTATAAATTTTTAAATATCAACCAAATAGTTTTGATAATTGAAAGCAGTTTGTACACAATTATATGCCACAAAAATTATTAAAATTAGAATGAAAAAATATTTAACAGTGGCATGCGCTATAAAGACTATCAATAAAGATAAAGCTGGAAATATATTGTTTTAATTGCCAATATTTTTCACCAGAATAACTTGTTCATATGGGAACACCTTTTTCTAATGCAACTGAGAATATAGATAGGTATATTTATGCCAAACATCGATGTGAAATAGTTATTCAGTTAGCACCAGCCGAGGAACACGTGTTACTTAAGAAATGATACATACGAGATTAACATTGCCTCCGGTGGGTCCTCGTAATTTAGAAGCAGAAACCAATCAGAAGACGCACATGGTTGGCCCGTCACCTCCAGAGGTATCGTTTGAACTTGGAGGACATTGGGACCACGAGCATATTTGACGTGCCCCAGCTGCCATTAATAAACACGGTCGATCTTTGGCCGACTCCAGCCTTGTACTCAGAACCTTCCGGTTATGAGATCTGTGACCATTCGGGAACTAATTAAAATCTGGTTCTGAAATGACTAGTAAACAAAATAAAAAGCTTATTTAAACAGGGAAAATTGGCTTTTCCTTTTTTCAGTTTCATGCAGTAAAACATAGTGTGTGGTTTCCTTTCCAAAAGAGCATCATTTCTCATAACTGATTAAAAGCTAAAACTGGGGAACTGACAAAAAATAAATTTTCACAAGATTAAATTTTTCATAATAAAATTACATAAATTGCTATGTTAAATCCGAAAAAAAAAATAATGTTTTCAATTATTTTAGTAAAGGGGAATTTAAAGTTATTTTTCAGAAATAAAGTTTCCTAAAATATTTACCCTTTTTAACATCCTCAAGCAAAGTAAAGAAAGTGTTGTAGTTTCAAAAACTTTATTGTTCAGATATGAACTGAAATACCTATTTTGACTATGGTTGAATTAATTTTGTATAGTTTCAAAGTTACTCCTCTACGTACGAGGAAGAAAACCTTAATTTTGAAACTGTGACACTTTAAGCATCCTTGGATTAATTTGAATTTTGACTTCACGTCTCTGTGCTTACGTATCTCGCAAAATTTGAAAACGATTAATCATAGGATATCAAAATTTTATATGTAGAACTAAAAGTTGTCCCTTTCACGAGTAACCAGTATAAATATATGGCTTGTTGATTCCCCGTATTCACCCAGATAAAAAGATAAGCGATTTTTTTATTTACTAATTATTTATATATATTACCTATGCATGGATTACATTACATTACATACACACATATATATGTAATATATCAGAATTATTAAATCTAAAATATGTATCTAAATTCTCCGTTTTCTCCTTCCATTTTTCAGTATCTAATTTCCCAGCCATAAAATGCCAGATAAAGGAGTCTTCTCCGACTTCAATCCTTTTTACCCATCTCTCAAAATTAACGCTGTAGTAAAGGCTATTTTCTGTCTACTGGTCATATTTTTCAGGTGTAATAAAAAATGGTATTACTTCTGCAATAATTAAATTGCAGAACTGTGTGCTTTTGAGCTAACTTTAATGATGAAGACTCATTCTTGCCTCCTAAAATTGCTGAGTAATCTTAAGTCCCATGGGAACAAAACTACATGATTCCTTCACTTTGGGGCGGACATCAGCATCCAATATTACATTCTGAGAACATTCTATGCAGAGCTGTTTCACTACACAGACGATGGATAAAACCGATACTTTTCACCCTCAATAAATGATGATTGCATTTCGGCTAAGAGTTCTTTTTGCCCAACAAGTCCGGACAAATTAAAAAAGTAGGGGTTAATCTCCCGTCTAATCGGTAAAATATTTTGGTTACATGCTTGTGAATAATAAATAGGAAAATTAATACTTGTAGTACATGAAAATCAATACATGAAAAAGCTAATGTAATTGCTTTTAAAATTCATAGCATTATTTCATAAAAAAAGTTATATCTTGAAAAATTATTTTGAAATATAGAATAGGCTTTATCTCAGTGAGGAAAGTTGTATTTCTCAGTATTATCTATAATTTATATTCATTTAGTAACAAATTCAGTAAATTAAATTATTTCGAATAATATTTTATGCCTTAAATATAGTCTTCTTAGTTAGTTTTTGTAATCTTTTGACGTGAGTGAAATCACTTATATTATTTTCTCAATATGTTTTTTCAATATAATTATAACTTGGTGGTTGTTTTATGTAAGTATATTTACATAGTAATTTACAGTTACTTTTTATAAGAAATGAGTGGGTAACAGGTTCGTTATAATACGTGTTAGTAAGTTATGATATTTAAGCTTTAATTGCAACTTAAGTGTGATTATTTTAAAGTAATGTCACATTTTTACAGCTTAAGTTTATTGTTACGAATAAAATAATTCTTCTCTAAACAGATTTCACAATTTTTTTAGGAGTCTGCTCTGTTATATGCATCTATTGGACTAAAAGGACTCACACCCTCAATCCCCCCCCCCAAACACACACTAAAAAGAGATCAGCGTTGCCGAAGATGATGGGGAAAGTCAATCTACATATGGGTTAGTTGGTTTGGAGCGCTACAGTCTACTTTTTTTCTATGCGAGAACTAATGAGACCTTGATCTACTGCTGAAAGATTATTCCGAACGGCTTCGAACCTCTATGCCAGCAGTGGGATTTAACCCATGAACCCCTATACTGAATGCAGCCGTCTACCCAATCGGCCCTCGTTCGGTCATCTACATGTGAGTAAACCCATTACAGATAAAACCCTTTCCGAACCGAGATGCAACTCCTTCAAAAATTTATATTATTTACATTTTTATGCAAATGCATATGCATATGTAGGATTGTTGTAACATCTAGTTTGGTATCTCCACTTTATATTAAGAAAAATTTCAACATAACGGATATTAAAGCTCACAGCTCCCACCAGAGGGCAATACTCTACAACAATCAAAAAGAAAGATTTGATGTAGTCACATTCAGTTGCAATAACGCTTTTAAAATCCAGTTTTAAGAATAAAAATAAAAATTCATTTTTTTCAGAAGTTCGAAATTTTTCAGCTCTTTACTTTCTTGCACGAAGTAAAGGATATATTGGAATCGTAAAAAAATTTTGTTCTATTATTAAATATTTGTGTAATGGAAAGTCTTAATGTAACTGATATTAATGTTCTATTTCTCCTCCAGATGGCAGCACTTGA
This sequence comes from Pardosa pseudoannulata, assembly GCA_032207245.1. Classification (NCBI taxonomy): domain Eukaryota; kingdom Metazoa; phylum Arthropoda; class Arachnida; order Araneae; family Lycosidae; genus Pardosa; species Pardosa pseudoannulata. The sequence goes on along the minus strand of CM063503.1, from coordinate 14,713,615 downwards.
GCTTTACTCAGAAATCTATGTTACCTTAGTGAAACAAAAATAACTTTAAACGTTGTATAAAACTAAAAATATTAATTCTAATAACCCTCACACAATAAAAATTTTAATTTATGCATAATTTCATATTGTTAAATACATTTCATGTTGTGTTTGTTCACATTATAAACATTTTTTAAAATTTTTTTGCTGTACTTCATTTTATGTCTTCGAGGGAAAAAAGTATACATAAATAAAATTTTAAATTCCCATCTTCTCAAAACAGCATAAGATTTTAAAGAGAAAATAGTCGCTAGGATTCAAAGAGTGTTAAATATTGAAAAAAAAGTTTTAAGAGTATTTTCAATACGATTATCGGATACTTGTCTGAAAATCATCTTTTAGAACGAAACTTTTGGGTTGCTGTCTGTAGTAGGCTGTATAATTTTACAGAGTAGGTAAATCTAGTCTACTCTGGAAATCAGAAGGTTTAATTCTAATTTCATTGGTATGGATTTTATTGAATGAATTTTTTCAGGTAAAAATTAGTTGTAAATAAATATAAGTTTGGTTCAATAATTATTGTAATGAATATATTTACTTTTGCCACGTTTAGTTTTTTTAATCACAATTTTACAGTGAATATAATGTTAATAATAGTAATTTTAGAACTAAAATTGACCTTTAAAGTTACGAATTTTTGTTACTGTTTCATCAATTTCGAATTCAATAGAATAGAATGATTAAAAATCCTCTGTACTTAGTTTCTAGATAAGCCTTGAGATGTAGGGAGATGTGTTGTATAAAATTCCTTACTGATTCGACGTAGTTTATTCGGCAAATGTTCTTAACCAGAGAAGTTTAAGGCTCTAGCCGGCCGAAAATTCACAGTATTCATCCATGATGGCTGGAGCAAGTAAGATAGGTTCGTGGTTTCATTGTCTTCCAAGTTCCCAAACTATTCTTCTGGAGGTGTCAGGCCAAGCCTAAGGGGAGGGGGAATCTTCTACATAGTACCTGCTTCTAAATTACGAGGGCCCTCTTTGTTTTCTTGTGTTGTTCTAGAGAGTAATATTAGCTATCTATATGATGCTTCTGTAATAAAATGGCCAAAAACTATTCGCAGTTTCGTAGTGGCTGATACTGTATGTGAAAGTTCCCCCCACTTTGAAATACTGTAGAACACCTCCTCCCTAAGGGGTGGTGTCTTCTACATAGTCCCTACTTCTAAATTACGAGGACCCTCTTTGTTTGCTTGTGTTGTTCTAGAGAGTAATATTAGCTATCTATATGGTGCTTCTGTCATAAAATGGCCAAAAAATATTCGCAGTTTCGTAGTGGCTGATACTGTATGTGAAAGTTCCCCCCACTTTGAAATACTGTAGAACACCTCCTCCCTAAGGGTGGTGTCTTCTACATAGTCCCTACTTCTAAATTACGAGGGCCCTCTTGTTTGCTTGTGTTGTTCTAGAGAGTAATATTAGCTATCTATGATGCTTCTGTAATAAAATGGCCAAAAACTATTCGCAGTTTCGTAGTGGCTGATACTGTATGTGAAAGTTCCCCCCACTTTGAAATACTGTAGAACACCTCCTCCCTAAGGGGTGGTGTCTTCTACATAGTCCCTACTTCTAAATTACGAGGGCCCTCTTTGTTTGCTTGTGTTGTTCTAGAGAGTAATATTAGCTATCTATATGGTGCTTCTGTCATAAAATGGCCAAAATTATTCGCAGTTTCGTAGTGGCTGATACTGTATGTGAAAGTTCACTTTGAAATACTGTAGAACACCTCCTCTAAGGGTGGTCTTCTACATAGTCCCTACTTCTAAATTACGAGGGCCCTCTTTGTTTTTTGTTCTAGAGAGTAATATTAGCTATCTAAATGATGCTTCTGTAATAAAATGGCCAAAAACTATTCGCAGTTTCGTAGTGGCTGATACTGTATGTGAAAGTTCCCCCCACTTTGAAATACTGTAGAACACCTCCTCCCTAAGGGTGGTGTCTTCTACATAGTCCCTACTTCTAAATTACGAGGAATTTTGTTTGCTTGTGTTGTTTCTAGAGAGTAATATTAGCTATCTATATGATGCTTCTGTAATAAAATGGCCAAAAACTATTCGCAGTTTCGTAGTGGCTGATACTGTATGTGAAAGTTCATTTTGAAATACTGTAGAAACCTCCTCCCTAATGGTGTCTTCTACATAGTCTACTTCTAAATTACGATTGTTTTCTTGTTTTTTTTGCAGTAATATAGCTATCTAAATGATGCTTCTGTAATAAAATGGCCAAAAACTATTCGCAGTTTCGTAGTGGCTGATACTGTATGTGAAAGTTCCCCCCACTTTGAAATACTGTAGAACACCTCCTCCCTAAGGGGTGGTGTCTTCTACATAGTCCCTACTTCTAAATTACGAGGACCCTCTTTGTTTGCTTGTGTTGTTCTAGAGAGTAATATTAGCTATCTATATGGTGCTTCTGTCATAAAATGGCCAAAAAATATTCGCAGTTTCGTAGTGGCTAATACTATACAGCAGTATGTATATATGAAAGTTCCCCCACATTGGAAATAATAAGTTCATTGCAATTCATTTTACTGGATCAAGCTGCTTTAGACAAATAAGAAAGTAAAATAAATACCAATTTTGTTAAAATATTACTATACCAAACATACTTATTTGTCTTTATCACATAAAATTACCGGCACAATCTTAGCAGGAATTTCATGTTAATGTAAACAAATTCAGCTTTGAAATCGACCTCTAAAAACTCTGTAACTGTTTCATCAATTCCAAAGTCCATAGAAAAGCTTAAAATTTTGTGCATTTATAATAAAAGTATTTTATAGAGACAATTATCATATATATTACTTTAGGACTTGCGACTGCGTAGCGCAGTTCAATAACTTCCTAACTCGATGATCTTTTTTTTTTCAGAAATAGCAGTGTATGTATATAGAGTTATGTCATTGGTCTAATATAAGCTCTCTAGTGAAAAATAGTATTAGAGAGAGGAGGCAAAAATAATCTATCATAGATTTCCCCTAAGAATTCATAAAACAGAAAGCCAGTGTTGAAAGAGGATTGTGTCAATAATAGTCTATTTTTGGGTGAAAAAGGTTGCTTAATCGCATAGTATAAAGTTCTTTTGCGGCACAGTTATTAGTATCGAATGGCTGGTTTTTTTTCTTTAACAGAATGAATGCTCATTACCTGCCAAACCTATTTGATATTCCTTCCCTTAAGAAATGTATGACTTACACACTACAACTTATTACTTCCTTGTACAAAGTAAAAAAGCATTGTAATCACGAAAATTTTTCTTATTCAGATTTCAACAGAAATACTCATGTTAATCGAGTTTGAATGAATTTTGATTTTCAGTGGTACGCATGTATGTGCATACAAGGAATTTTAATTTTGAAACTTTAAATATCTATTTTGATCATTTCTGAACTTGTTTTGTTTAGATTTGTCTTGACGTCTATTCTCACGTAGCGATGGCCGAATGTTTAGGGTACTGGCCTTCGTGGGTTCGTGGGTTCGATTCCCACTATGACATGGAGCCGTTCGGAATTGGCTTTAAGCAGTAGATCCCGGTCTTATTAACCGTCGTGTTGCAAAAAGAAGACCGAAAAAACCAAACCTGTTCTCCCGTACGAACTCATCGTATAACTCAAAAATGATTAACCATTTAGAAAGTTAAAGCTTTGTTAATTGCTTTTATTTAACTTCACTTATGTGTCACTTGATACTTTAAAATTCATTTTTAACCACCTTTCTGACTAGCTGGTGAATCGAAAATTTGTACATAAGATTGAATTTCGGTGTAAATATACTATTCAATCATAAAAAATTAGATTGTAGAAATAAGATAAAATGAGTTTGGTAAATCCAAAAAGCTGTTCGGCGTACTTGGGATTCCAATTGCAGAGATTTAAAATTACTATCGCCATCTATTTGCAAGCAATATAACTAAAAACTGAAGCAAAATGTTTACTTTTTAGTGCATCTTTTATCACTTTTCTTATTAAATAAAAGTAACTAAAAAGACATTTTAGCTCTTATAATATCTAGATGTAATCTGCACTCTAAAGAAATGCAATATATAACAAAAAAATCATATTATAAAAAAAAATTCAATATAATGTTTATTAACAATGTAGGGCAGGACTCAAAAACGGTTAGTCCTCAGCATTTACATAATTATTCCATTTTAACATACTTAAAATTTAAATAAAATTTCAGCACATAGCATTTAAATAAAATTGTTTATGTATACTCATTTAAAAAGAAACTAAAAATCCATCACTTTCTAGAACTGAATAAAATATTTTGACAGGGCTAGTTTTAATTTTGTAGTTTACAAAACTGAAATTTTTGCACGTTTCATACTTTCTTGAACAAAAAAAATCTCTTTTTAACAGAATTTTTAAATTAAGATTTTATGAAAATTATACAAATTAAAAAAAAAAAAAACATATTTGTATATTGAAAAGAAAATCAATTGATGTATCAAAATCTTTCATTCTTCTGACAAAGCAAGTTTGTAATCTAGTTTAATCTAGGAAGCTAAAAAAATAAATAAAATGATAGTAATTTTACCATAGGGACTTTAAATATGAAAGATCAGTAACAGTACTGTATCTAAAGGTAATAAATGTATTTCCCCGTAAAATTTAAATGACTGTAGAAGCAAGTCATTTAGAGCTAAATAGATCCAATTGTAGAATAAAACAAGCGAATTATACTAATATCAGGAATTGATCTCAGTTATGTCAGATTAATCACAACACAATAAACACACAGTTTATATTTACCTAATAAATTATAAATAAAGCTATTTTGAGTTTCAACACTTTCGATAGATAGAGCTTTAGTATAAATAAATTCTTATACATCCCGAAATCGAAACCAAAAATGTTTCTCCTTCTTCCACATACTGCCACAAGATGGCGTTGGAAGTCCGCTGTTTTTCAATTCATTTCCTGTTGAAATATCCTCTATTCTTTGCGATAACAGTCGTTTTACACGATCTCTTTTAAACTGTAATTCGAAACCTCAAAGAGTAAAATGCGCAGCAACCTTTTGAGCTACAGCCGTAAAACAATTTTTCCGACTTTTGCTTCTCAATGACAAGCGAATGCTAATATTATTTAAGATTGAAGATATATAGTATTTACTTTATGATTTTATTATATTCTAATGAATGATTTTTTTGTTAGTAATATCTTATAACATATTGATAAGATTGTCACTGAAAATAATTACCTGTTCAATTCATTTAATGTTGAGATATCCTCTTTTCTTTGCTATGACAGTCGTTTTATACGATCTCTTTTAAACTGTAATTCTAAACCTCAAAGAGTAAAATGCGCAGCAACCTTTTGAGCTACAGCCGTAAAACAATTTTTCCGACTTTTGCTTCTCAATGACAAGCGAATGCTAATATTATTTAAGATTGAAGATATATAGTATTTACTTTATGATTTTATTATATTCTAATGAATGATTTTTTTGTTAGTAATATCTTATAACATATTGATAAGATTGTCACTGAAAATCAATTTTCATTATACATAAGAGGCAAGTCTAGAATGTAACACTAAATTTTTTTAAAGAAAAAAAAAGAGGTTTTTTTGAAAAAATATTAATTTATTTATGGGCATCAAAAACTTTTTTTTTTCTAAAGAAGACTCCTTCACGATGATGCTCGAAGATTGAAGGAAGACCATTCTGACGCATTTCTCAAAAAACTTTCCCGTCAACTCTCATATGTCGATATAATAGTTATATCTAAACAAGATGTAAAAAATTTAACAATGTATTTGTCATAAAGAAAACATAAAATAATTAATAGTTCATAAAATAAATTGAAAATTTGAAAAGTAAAACTTATTTTTATGTTTGTCTGAACATTTGCTTTCAAATAGAGCATGTTATGTTTTATTTGAGTGTTTTATTTCTGATCTACTTAAGTTATTTAAATGATTTTGAATTTCATATCTATTCTCTACTTCCTTTGTTCTTTAGTTCAGAGGCACAATGCCACTAAATAATGCTAGCCAATGCTTTGAAAGAGGTTCACACAACATGCATGGAAAGGTAAAATTAAAAATAAAAGAATAATTTCAGTTCATGAGGATTACACTTTTGTGATAGTTTAACAAACAGTATAACTTAAATTTATGTAAGTAAAAATATTCAAATACTCAAATTTATATAAGTAAATATAATTTAGAGAGTAGTTAGAAGAGAATATAATTTATATCAGGGAAAAAGAACAAAGTGGAATGAAGTATCTCATGAAATATCTTTATTTCCTACATCAAAATTAACATTGGTTAAGTCCCTAAACGGATTACTTTTCAATATGAATAATATTTTCGTCCGTTAATAAGTTATTTGATTCTGAAAAAATAAATCACATGAGTGGCATGGACTTTGTTTAGTTTCTCTCATGCATAACCAAGTGTGAACTCTCTTCCTTACAAGACTTGCCGGCAAGGCCCGATCAAGGCAAAGTTGGGCCCAGGGCCTGGTAGTCTTTCGCCCCCCCCTACCCTCCTTTTAAGGCAAAAAAATTTAGTTTATAAAAGAGGATACAAACGAATATTTTTGGAGGAAAGTTTATATTAATTTTTTTTATGTTTGCATATCTTTGTAGCACAGTCAAATGCCAAAAATCTGTATATCCTCAAGGATGTAAATTGTAACACTTGCAATTAAGTTTTTATATAAAAAATAAAATAAAATAGCATAGGTAAAATTAACAAATAATAGCTATTCGTAGATTTTAAGACAAAATTAATAAGAGAAAATAATAATAAAATAATAAAATTCTTAAGCAAATAACAACTGTATCTATGTTTCAGAAATATTCAGAAATTTTAGGGAGCCCAGGGCCTAGGCCCAGTCGGCCCGTGCTTTAATTAGGCCCTGCTTGCCGGATATAGATCGTTTTCCCAACAGGTGAGATGTAGATTTACTTTGATTTGCGTCAAGGATAAAGCTCAATGTTTTGGAGTAAAGTTTTGGTTTTATTGGGAGGATACGACCAATATTTTGCAACAGGAGGTCTGATTATAAAGGAAATTTACTGTATAAAACATTTCGAACGTCTACGAACATGCCATCCGTGGAATTCTAACTCATAAACTCCAGTATCAAGTCTAAGCACTCTATCCTTGTTAATATTTTTAAAAAAACATACAATCCTACTATCTCAGTCATTGCAAAAAATGTCAAACAACACTAAACCAACAACTAAAACAACACTAAAACAACACTAAACTATATCTATGAGTTAATTAAAATGTATTACTAAAATACACTATTCTATGGCTCCGAGAAAGGCAGTAAACTATCTATAATATTACAAATGGACTCAATAATACAAATTAAGTGACCAAATTTACATGAAAACAGTAAAAAAGAGAACATATGAAAACAATCGAATTGAAACCCTAAGGATTATTTCAACAGTTACGTATTTACACATTGGACCAATAATGATAGAGCATGTTGCCAGTTGTAAAAGAGAAACAAACGATAAAAAATATTAACGCCATTAAATAATTACTCAATTCCCCATGCCTCCTGTAGGTAAAATTACAAACTTTCTTTTCCATGATTAAGAAATCCCTATCGGATTGTGAGATCTATGCACAGCGACTACTGTCTTTTTCACAGTAAATATTTTAAATTTTATTCCTAAATGCGAACAAAAAATTGTCTTTACCAAAGAATGAAATAATTAATTTTCAGCAATTTGGTAACAATGTATGCGTATTTCTAAACTCCTCAATTTGTGATATTTTTCAAAAAATTTAATTTATTAAATGCTGCTAAACTAGTGCAAATGTATAGATTCCTACAAATTATAAAACATAATAATTAATGGTAAAACTAATGGTTTCTTTCGTATTTATATTGGATAAATAATCTAAAATTACATAGATGTGTTTAAATATTTAATTATGCAATGTGTTACTTAATAGCATAAATATAATAAAGATATTTATATTATACATTTTAAGCACTTTAGCTAGAAAAACAGTCCAAATTTTTTAAAATTCTGATTAGTGAAAATTTTAGTTTAAACAATCAATTTAAAATTTCTTGCAGCATATAAAATTTTTTAATTTTAAATTATCTAAATAAAAAGATAAATAATAAAATTTAAGATTATTTTGATTATTTTATACTTTATCAAGAACAAGTAGATTAGGAGATTTTTATTCTTATGCAATTTTAAATCAGTATCTAAATAATTAAGTAAATGCTAAATTTAATTTTTATTTAATATTTATTTAAGTGATTAAAGTAATCATTGCAGTTTTTAGTCTCCTTTCAAAAATAAATAAAGTTTCTTCCGAAATATTTAGAATAACATAAGCAGCTGTAAAATAACTATTTCAGAAATAAAGCTATAAAAGAAAACTACTGTATATCAAAATTATATGTTGCCTGTGAAGAAAAGAAAAGTCGTCTAACTTTGAAAAGCATTTAAACCCCCGAATGACAGGAGTTGACAAAATACGCACTTTAAACCTTCTTTCCATAGCATTGGTAAGGAGAAAGGCATTTTAAGTCAAAAGTGGTGTGCATTAGCGACAAAGTCATTGTTACTGTCCGAGGCAAAAAACCATCGAGCACTTTGAACCCCTCCATTTGGAAGTCTCCCTGGATGGTGCGTATAAAAAGCGGGGCACATCAAAATTCCTTCGGATGGACCCAAAACGTAGAGGTTTTTTTTTATATTTATACAGCACTATAAGAGCATGGAATCTTTTACCCGAGGCTATCACTACCATTCAAATCTATAAGTCCAGAATGGCGAGAATAACTGAAGCTGTAATAATAATGAAGATATAAAAAAACATCTGGCAGGAGGGAGCTTGCTGGAGAAGTAAACGAAATCTCGAGTAAAGACAAAATACTTTTTTTAAGGGGTTGGGGCATTATCATCTTCCGACGCCTACCTAAACGCTTTCTTCACTTTACTGCAACTTCCACTGACGATCAAGCGAGAGTTGTTTTGGAAAAGGACGTGGAAAAAAAATCGTGGAACTGTCCATTACTGGTGAAGACTGTTCATCCCCCAATCTGCTTTCCCCCGAACATTTTCTCCAGGGCGTAGGGGCGCGTGGAGAAGTAGTGTATGAGAATAAAGCTCTCCGATAGGGTTCCAAATGAAGATTGATGAAGTAAGCTTCAGCTGTGTTCAAAACAAGCGATCGTTGCGAAAGAAGGCTCTGTTGAAATGGTTCAACACCCTTTTAAGCGCACTCGCAGGTAGATGCTACAGATTAAAAGGATGCCTCTGCTTTCCGTATGTTGCGTCACGGGCCATTAGCTACCCCTGTCTTCATTTTAGCAATTGAGTTCGCTGGGAGAGTCATCTCAGTCAAAGGGGACTTTTTGCTATTTATTTATTTTTAGCAATGGGAAATTTAATCAGAACTATTATATCCTTCGTCGCCTCGTGCACGCCAAATCACCATGTTGGAACATTAAGTTGTTTCAATTTTTATAGCTTTTAATTTGCTGCAATATGAAATTTAATAAGGATTTTTAGCAACTTTTATTATCTGCCCATTATGAAAGTTTATTACCATATTATGATTATCACTTCGGAGAAGAGCAAAATTTTAAAGGGATTATTTTTCCATTTCAAATCTTCTATTCAAAGTTACGCGACACGGCAAAAAACATTTCCAATTTCTGTCCTTTTTATAATTATTTACTTTAAGCTACTTAAAGCCTTATTTTCACAGTTGTTGCCTTTTATGTTGCCATTTTCAACCCGATTAAGTGAGAGTAAAATTCTTGAGAGCTCGTTTTATTATGATTTAAATAAATCCTGCATTATTTTGGGGTGTGTTTCAGCAAATGTTTGGTAATGCACGTTGAAACTATCTTAAATAACGTAATTAAGAGATTACACCTGTAGGAAAAATTTTTATTTTAAAATGAAATTAAAAGTATTGGGATTGAGTTTCGATTCTTAATAGCGAAAAATGTTTCTTTACGGCATAAAGATAAGCGTGAATTCTAATTCTTATATATATATATATATATATATATATATATATATATACATTATATATATATATATATATATATATATATATATACATTCTAATACATAAATCGTTTACTATCCTCATTCATTATGTTTAATAATAGAAAATTTTTGGTATCACTTTAAATGTGCAAAATGTGTCACCTTATGCTTTAAGAAGCGAATGAACACGTGACGTTATTTTAATATATATTACATAAGAATTATTTATGTATGTAAATATATTAGTTATATCATTATCAATACCTGAAGCTTTATGGTTGTTATTTTAGCAATCTCCAGTAAATGCTAGAGCTGTAAAATAGGAAATAAAAATTATTAACACACGCATATTTAATTCCACCTAATGCAGAAAACTGCTAAAATGTTACTAAAGAATCTAAATTTTTTTTCTCTGGTTTTATCTGCAAAAATAAAACAATTATATTAAAGTTCACTTATAACGATAATAATTCTAAATGAACAATTATAGCTTTTCTATCTGCTTTTTTGAAATGAAAAAGAAAAAGCTACTAAATTAAAGTTCACTTATAACAATTGTAGTTGGTAATGATACAACCTAACATTAAAATGGAATGTAATTCTCTTTTGCGGTAACAAAAGCGTATTAAGCTTTATGCGACTGATAATAAAACCTCGATGAAATCCTTGAGTATCATAAATCAAAGCATTATTTGTTTATTAATAGTAAATAATATCAAATTTATGCTATATAAATTGACTATCACATTAGCGATTCATAAATGTTGTTGAAGTTTTCAAGTTTTTCTCTCGGTTATTGACTTTTTTTTCACGTTCTCCAAACCAGAGATAAGGTTATAAAACGCAAATGCAAATTGCTATAAAATAAGATTAATATTTCACATAAGCTGATTGGAACATTAAAACACTTTAACCCTTCTAGCCGATGGAAAGTTATTATAAACGGTATTTATATATGCTGCGTATCATTTAGTAAGCCGAGTTTTAATAATAAATATACTGGTGTTAGCATCCTCAAAATGTTTGGACAATGTAATCATCTCGGCTCTTGACAGAATAAATCTCTGCGACATCGTTTTTTCTGACAAGAGTTAGCTTAAATTTTTCAAGTAATTTCGTACCATTAGTTACATTTCAAACTCGTCAACTAGTATACGTGAGGTGTGTGTAATCAAATTTTAAAAAATTACTTTACTCTTGATTAGAGCTCAGTGTTTTAGAGAATGGCTCTTTACGTTTTATTATCTAATCACAATTTAGTTATTGATATGTTGTGATTTAAATTTTAAATAAGTATATATGGTATCTAAAGATTAATCTTTAAAAGATTAATCTTTGGTCAATTTTACACCGCTGCCTGTAGAGGTTTTGTGTTTTGGTCGAATTGGATATATAAAAGAAACAAGAAAACATTTTTAAAGAAATGTTATGACTCTTATGTTTCTCACATATTGATGTTATTATTCGTAACATTTAAAGATTAGACACCAATAAAACTGAATGAAAAAATATATTCTACATTAACTAAAAAAATATGTAATATAATTAAATTTAGACTAAATGCTTTTATTATCAAGATGTATTTCACTTTTTAAAATGGAATAAAATTTTAAGCTACGGAAACTTCCCTATTGTAATATCCCTTATTAAAATATTAAGCATTTATTAGATGTATTAAGAATACATGCTGGCTTGTTTTTCTGTAAGATGTAGACTTTTTTCCCTAATTTAAATATCCAGAATTACTTTAAGTGTTCACAGTTTGTAGTTAGGTCAATTATGACCTCAGACTCTAAACTAATGATATGTTAAACTTTCTTGCTTTCAATTTACCTATATTTTATTTTTTTAAAGATTGAAATACTTTTGGCTGTATGGCACAGGAATTTTTTTATTTCAGACATGCATCTTAAATAGTTTAATTTTTTAAATCTTAACTCTGAAATATACCCAGATTTTTAATCAATAAAATCCAGTCCTAAAATTTCTGGAATTGGCTGTAAGTCATAATATCTAGAGGGGAGTAATTTTATGAAACATTTAAAAACTTATTAAATTAATTTTGTCGTATCAGCAAACGTCTATAAAATTTTATTGTAGGAGATTAGCTCCATGGTTAAACTAATTCTTGGTTGGATGTTTTTTAAATTTCCAAATTAAAGGTACTTTATATTTGTTGAGAATTAACACATTGTGTGCTTGTACATTTCGCAGCGGAATTGTACCGAGAGCGGGCGTTTTGAGAGTAAATTTATTTGTTTAGTTAAATCTTAATAGATCGAAAGTTATTATCGAAAATTTAATTTTTTAACCAACTTTTCGTATTTTATATTGAAATATATAAACAAATATATAAATAAAAATATATAAATAACAACCATAGGATTTTTGTAAACAAAAAAATATTTTTAGTGGATATATTTATAATAGTATCGTAAATATGAAAAATCAAATAAAAATAATAGTATATAGTTTTAATTTTTTCGAATTATGTTATATATAAACATTCTTACATTATAAAAAATGTAAAGAGCAATCATAAATTTAATAATGTAAAAACTAGTTTTTATTTATCTAAATTTTTCCAGAATCTATGTAGTAGACAAGAACATTCGGCTTCGTTTTCCTGTATATACCGTTATTTTTGTACCCACAAACAAACTATGTTGTTACACTAACCCGTACTAGTACGTGACCCGCGCTCAAGTATCAATCTTCAGAAAACGTACTAGTACGTATCCCGCATACAATGTGTTAATATATTTTTCAATTTTATTTTAAAAGTTTCAAACATTTTTATAAGTAGTATTGACTTGAACTAGTGGTAGTTAAGCATGTGATATCCCATTGACTGATCTCTATTGCTTTCGGTTGAATATCGGCATAAAAATATATGTAAAAAAGCGTAAGAAAACAAAAAATAAAATGTCTAAAAATTTGCAAAGAAATGTTATCTAAAACATTTTGTAAAAAACAAAATATTTTTGGTAACAGATTCAAGTACTTATCTGGAAAACAGCTATTTATCAGCTTTTGGTGAAGAGAGTATGAGTACTGCATTGAAAATACTTATTGACGACTATATTGATAATTTTGTAAAAGTAATATTTGTATGAACGTCAAAAATAGAGCAAACAGACGTGTGAAAATTTTCAAAACGTGTCATAGCAAGAAGTTCCCCTATAACGCTGTTCAACTATCATTCCGTATCTTTCCTTATCCCTCCACATGCAAAAAATAATAGCGGAATATAATGAAACGTGTAAGTAGCGACGAATTCCCTTTCAGCGATGCAATTTTTCTCTTTGTCGCATGACATGTGACGCCGAGTTTATGGGCACAAAAAAAGCCGAAAGTATGACATACGACGCCGACCAAGAAGGGGTTAAGTGGTTTATGTATTTCTAAAGATGACAGTGTTGTTTCTAAAACTGTAATATTTCAGCATGTTTAATAAAATATCCTACTAACGCGATTCATTTTTAGACAATTCACGTATAAATCAGGCAATCTAGAAAGAAAATGGTGCTTTCGCAATATTTATGGTATAGATTAAATGTTTTATGTAAAATATTCTAGACTGATTTTCTTTTAACTGGGTTCCGCGGAAATTTGGGGAGGCTATAACCTGGGGAGGAAGCAAGGTTCAACCCCTTACCGAAATTTTCCTATATATTTTACTAGGTGTACAATTTCCGTATGGCTTCGGCTGGGGCGAATAAGAACTGATTTACTGTATGTACAAAGATATATACATATATATATATATATATATATATATATATATATATATATATATATATATATATATATATATATATATATATATATATATATATATATATATATATATATATATATATATAAATATATATGTATATATATATAAATATGTATATGTATATGTATATGTATATATATATATGTATATGCATATGTGTATGTATATATGTACATATGTACATATACATATATACATACATACATACATACATATATATATATATATATATAAATATAAATATTAATATATATATATATATATATATATATATATATATATACATATATATATATATATATATATATATATATATATATATATATATATATATATATATATATATATATATATATATATATATATATATATATATATATATATATATATATATATATATATATATATATATATATATATATATATATATATATATATATATATATATATATATATATATATATATATATATATATATATATATATATATATATATATTGGAAATAATTTTCTGTGGTGTTTATTTAAACTGAGATTTTTCATTTTTTAATTTAAAGCCACGTTTCCACTGCAGTCATTTAAATATATCAAACCAGCCATAATTTATGTCATTTAAATTAATCGTTCCTCAATATACTGATATAGGTCATATATAACGATAATTTTAAAGTTTTTCATTTATATTGTTTGTGGTTATTTCTAATACTTGTTCTTATAACATTCGCCACTACCAAGCTGTAGGTATGTGTCGACCATTTTTATTATGTATGCACCATATAGGAGGTCAACCGTACTACCCTAGGACAACAGGGACAAACAAATTCTCGTAATGTAGGTTCTTGTAATTTTAGAGCAGACACCAAGCAGAAGACACCTAGGCTCGGCCTGTCATTTCCACAGGCATCGTTTGAGAACGCCAAAAATGAAAACGGCAAATTTTGGACGGCTCGTGCCTCCGACTCACAGTCTTCCGGTAGTGAGATTTATGCCTTTTCGACTGAGCTATTGCGGCACGCAGGCATTTAAACAAAATGCAAATCATTTTAAGGTAAAATATATTTGTATTAGAAAAAAGCATCGGTATTGCTAATAAGGACATATTTTGGAGAAAATATGTTTTTTAGCTTCATATAAAATAATTTAATGATTTTATTTTATTTTAACCTTCGTGACATGTTACACTGGCTATTTTTACGCTTTTCTTTTAAAATATTGTTTTTTGCTGTCTTTTTGTAAATTGTTCAATTATTTGTATAATGAATTGCCTTTAAAAATGTAAGGGAGATATTCAGTGAGTATACTCGAAACATACCATTTTCTATTATAAAATTTTGCTGCCAATATTTTAAAGCTTTTTATTAAAAAAAAGCCCAAGTGTATATTGCGAACATTTTCAGTTATGTAATCGTTATATTGAGCTGCATATCAGTGTCTTTCACAGAAGCTATCTAAAAGGTAGCTAGGAAAGAGTGATAGTTCATATATTAACAAAATAAATTATTTAAAAAGACTGAAAATGTAACGAATGAATTTTATACAGTCATTTGCTTCTTATACAATGGAAAGCTAAAAACTTCTGATCATTTATATTGGTTCTTCAAGGTTATAAATTACTTAGGACCAGTCTCACCAAAGTCATTTAACGGCTAATCGAGATTAACCCATTGCGCCAACCAATGGTGGGACACAATTCTTCGTTTAAACAGAGGTTAATCGGGGTTAGGCTTTAAACGACTTTGGTGAGACTGGCCCCTAATGGTTTTCAAACATTCTGTTTTACCAATATATGACCGACTTTTCCTCTTTGGAATACTGCAATACATCTACAATACTTTTTTAAATACTAACATTAAATATGCACTAATATACACTTAAAAATTGTCTTTTTATAAGTTGCCCAGTAGAATTAGCTACAAAACAAAGTAAGATAAGTATGAGTATATTTTACACAAGCTCAGTTAAATAGTGTTTCCTTTACATACTCCTATCTGGTCGTTAATTCTATTTTTAAAAATTTATTTTAAAACATTATATTTCTCTCCTAAATTTACATCTTTTATGTAAGTTTTCTAAGTTGTTTATATACATTATATGAATTATGAAAAAAAAATTTGCAATGTTTAGAAAAAAATTGTCTTTTTTAATATGTGAGCTATATGTAAAAAAATAACACAATTATTGCCAAAAGTCAGATAAATCCTATTCAGAAGTTACAAATCATTCTTATCACACAGTGTTATCAAATATATTTCAAAATCTGTTTCGTGTGTTGCCCAGTAGAATTAGCTACAAAACAAAGTAAGATGAGTATGAGTATATTTTACACAAGCTCAGTTAAATAGTATTTCCTTTACATACTCCTATCTGGTCGTTAATTCAATTTTTAAAAATTTATTTTAAACCATTATACTTCTCTCCAAAATTTACATCTTTTATGTAAGTTTTCTAAGTTATTCATATACATTATATGAATTATGAAAAAAAATTTGCAATGTTTAGAAATTTTTTTTTGTTTTTTTTTATATGTGAGCTATATATAAAAAAATCACACAATTATTGCCAAAAGTCAGATAAATCCTATTCAGAAGTTACAAATCATTCTTATCACACAGTGTTATCAAATATATTTCAAAATCTGTTTCGTGTGTTTCCCAGTAGAATTAGCTACAAAACAAAGTAAGATGAGTATGAGTATATTTTACACAAGCTCAGTTAAATAGTATTTCCTTTACATACTCCTATCTGGTGGTTAATTCAATTTTTAAAAATTTATTTTAAACCATTATATTTCTCTCCAAAATTTGCATCTTTTATGTAAGTTTTCTAAGTTATTCATATACATTATATGAATTATGAAAAAAAAATTTCAATGTTTAGAAAAAAAAATTGTCTTTTTTAATATGTGAGCTATATATAAAAAAAATCACACAATTATTGCCAAAAGTCAGATAAATCCTATTCAAAAGTTACAAATCATTCTTATCACACAGTGTTATCAAATATATTTCAAAATCTGTTTCGTGTGTTGCCCAGTAGAATTAGCTACAAAACAAAGTAAGATGAGTATGAGTATATTTTACACAAGCTCAGTTAAATAGTGTTTCCTTTACATACTCCTATCTGGTCGTTAATTCAATTTTTAAAAATTTATTTTAAACCATTATATTTTTCTCCAAAATTTACATCTTTTATGTAAGTTTTCTAAGTTATTCATATACATTATATGAATTAAGAAAAAAAATTTGCAATGTTTAGAAAAAAATTGTCTTTTTTGATATGTGAGCTATATATAAAAAAATCACACAATTATTGCCAAAAGTCAGATCAATCCTATTCAGAAGTTACAAATCATTCTTATCTCACAGTGTTATCAAATATATTTCAAAATCTGTTCCGTGTGTGAGGGATCCCCAGACCTCTCAAGTTCCCTACACTTAGCTGGGCAAATTCCGTTTAAGGATTCTCTTTACTATGCGAAAGTTTGTAAAAGTTTTTTTTTTTTTTTTAGAAATTTCAATAAATGTTTGATAGTGGTATGTTTTGGCTTTTCTGTACAGTTCCAAAAGTACATAAAACTTAAAAGTTTGAAGATCATGTTCTAGATGTTCAAAACCCATTAAAAAATTAATGTTATATAATTTGCGGATGCTCATGGATGCTTTTTTATTACTGTGAATGTACCCCAGACAGCAGGTGTTAATGATATGGAATACACGTAACAGGCATAATCCGAATTTCATTATTTAACATTCTTATAATGTTAAATAATGAAAGTTTTAGTTCAATCGACTAATAATTTGCTTGAATTATTATAATTCTTACGCACTTTCTCCGTAATCTCTGCATTTGTTTAAGATATATATTAAAAGTTTTAGTAACAAAATAACAAAACACATTCTCTAAATATGTGCTCCAGTTTTTTAAATCACACACACAAAAAAGTTTATTTTGAAACTTCGATATCAGACGTTTTCCATGTTAGGAAATGTAAATAAATTTTCCTATTTTAGCTTATTCCCTTTTATTCTTACGCGTGTCAAACAGATGCAACTTTCATTACGACCCTTTCCAGCTGAATGCGAATAAGATATTCTGAACCTTTAAGAAATGAAGATATAAAATTTTCTTCCGCTTATATCGTTAGCGCGTGTATCACTGTTATTATTCGCTCCCCTTTATCAGTCGCAGAAAGCTGAAAATGAATTCTCACCGAGGAAAGTAAAGATCTATGATTACGGTGTTTGAACGCCCGAAGCTCGGTCCACCCGGCCATTTGCCAAATCAAGGCCCACACCCAACGTTATTCATTATTTTGTATGTTAGTGAGCAAGTTCGTGAGTGCGTGGTAGGATCCTCTACAGCGTTCTGCCATTCTCATTAGGTGACTCCCTGGGGGTCTACCCGCTTCAGGTGGCTCATTTAAAACACTTTACCGATCACGCGGGGTGCTCGAAGCTCGCGTAGGTGGAAGTGGAACACACTTGGCACGCGATGCTATTCTCACCCACCCCCTTGTGTGGTGGCTTCCCCGCTTGACACGGATCCTAGTGGGTATTTTTTCCTTCCTTTCGGTTTATAGAGTGGTAGGCGTATCACGATGATTGAATGAGGCAGGATTGTGTCTTGGGAGAATCGAGTGAAAAGAGAATGTTGTAATCAATTATGAAAGAAACTCCAATTCATAAGGAATTTATAAAAACGAATGCTTTCAATGAAGTCTCGTAAACATATTAATCACTTCCAAATCTTTTAACGAAATGCACTTCAAAAGATAACAAATACTAACTTACATATGATTTGACATTCTCTGCAGAATAAGCTCTGAGCTCTTTTTGTTTAAATTTATAAGGCTGTTACCCTATTAAAATGCATATTAAATAATGACTAAACTGTTCTTATACTTCAATTCGTAATCTATATAAACAATTCCTTTCAATAAAGTTTCGTAAACATATTAGTACCTTCCAAATCTTTTAAAGAATTCATATTTCAAGATAAAAAAATGCATTTTTTTAATAATCGAAAACTATCTTTTTGCAATGCATTTTAAGTGTTGAAAATGCAAATTTGTTCAGTAAGAAATCTATATCTTATTTTGTTCAGAATTATCGGACAATTTTCGATACTAATCAGGATTAAAAAGTTGTAAAATCTCACTAATGAATTAGAAAATGAAACATATAGTAGACGTAGCTCTTGAAAATCTATAAAATATGTAAAAAAATACTTAAATGCAATTTATAGGAAAAAGAATTCTGAAAATTCCTTTTGAAAAATCGTGTAACTTAAAAAGTAACCGAATTGTATTTATTCAGTTAAAATATAGATTTCTAAAAAAAAGTTACCTCATTGCTATATCTTATGTTTTTTAGGATAAAATTGAGCTTTAATCTTTAGCATATATATATATATATATATATATATATATATATATATATATATATATATATATATATATATATATATATATATATATATATATATATATATATATATTTATATATATATATATATATATATATATATATATATATATATGTATATATATATATATATATATATATATGTATATATATATGTATATATATATATGTATATATATATATATATATATATATATATATATATATATATATATATATATATATATATATATATATATATATATATATATAATCAAATTGTATTGTACTTTAAACCACTATTGAACTCATGAAACTTGCTGTAATAAGAAATTTGAAAAATGTAATGACCTGTAAGTTCTTTTATTTTCATAAAGTTTAAACCACAATCGCGTTTAATGATTCATTTTAATCATAGAATTTTCATCAAATGGGCTGCCATTTGTTGCTTTAAATCAATACAACTTAATACTAGATTAAACTACATGTAGCAGAATGGTATGCCATAGATCTCCAAACCGTAGCAAAGTATTTTAGACATAAAAATGAACTGTTATAGGTAATTTGAATTTACATATGTAGAAGTGATATTACGACAAGTTTAATTTTAAAACAAATCGAGAAAAAAAACTACTTGTTTTTCTAACTTGATAAGAAAAAAATTGATAAGAAATACTTATAAATTAACTGGAACTAACAGAAAATGTTTTGAGAATTTTAATATATATTCTTTAGGACTTATTATTTACAGAGTATTAATGTTTTCTATTTCCAAATGCTTATCATAGGCTGAAAGCGATTATCTGCTATTATAAGGAAAATTTATGCAATTTAATTTATATAGGAATCCAGTTAATTTTAATATTTTTAACATTAAAACAGCTTGTAGTAATTTATTAAATTTTCTATTAAAAATAAAGAGTTTCATATATTTCATCCAGTATTATAAATATTTTACGTTTCTGTAATAGTAAAACCTATGTGAATGTATACTTCGTTAAATATGAAGGTACAAAAAGTGTATTTTTTACCTGTAATATTCAGTTATCCCCCTTTTATCCCTAACATCTTTTTATTTGTGATAAAATTCAGTTCTATATACTATATTTCTCTCATCATGTATGCGATAGTCAGATGTTTAAAGTTAACATGAATATATATGTCAATATAGTAAGATAAAGAAGATTTTTTTGAAGAGTTTTAAATATACAATAGACTTATCTCCCTTATAAGTCGATTTCTGATAGTTGAATAATATGAAAACATATGATTGAACGTAACTAAACATTAGGCATTAATTAAAACCGATTACAT
This sequence comes from Pardosa pseudoannulata, assembly GCA_032207245.1. Taxonomy (NCBI): domain Eukaryota; kingdom Metazoa; phylum Arthropoda; class Arachnida; order Araneae; family Lycosidae; genus Pardosa; species Pardosa pseudoannulata. Next base: position 14,693,078 of record CM063503.1, on the reverse strand, counting down.
TATTAGAGTAATGTTATTAATGTTTTTGTTAAAACATCTCATGGAGCAAATTTATCACTTTCTTATAATTATTCACATAATCAAAATTAGTTTTAGATGCTGTTTGGATTTATAACTATTTGCTATCAAATGAATAATATTGAATATATGTCAGTGACTTATCAATTAATAAATATATATTTTAACTACTATATGAAAAATACAGTTAAATTACTTTTCAAATAAAAATTAAAGTATTTCTATTCACAGAAATTTAATTATTTTGTGTGTAAATTTATACTTCAAAACATCTCGATTCTTTTTAGATATAATTCATAAATATTAATAAATGACAAAAAACTGTTATTATATCCTTTAAACAAGACAACTAAAGGCAAATTTAGTTTGAAAATAAATATTAGGAATGAAATAAATATAGGAAATTAGGAATGAAATAAATATAGGAAATTAGGAGTGAAATAAATATAGGAAAATAATTATTAGGAATACTATTACATATACATAAGAAACATTGCTTAAATTTTAAGAAATTATTCTGTAAATCTCTAGCAACACTAAATAATACACATTTAGTTTGAAAATTTCCTCATAAATGTGTTTATTTATATACGTCTAAATAAATAACATTATAATCGTATTAAATGGATCCAAAAGATTTCATTCTTTGTATATTTGTTAACATAATGCTAATAGAAATTAAAATTTAAAGAAATATTTTTCTATTTATTTTGTACAAAAAATTGCATCTCTATTAATTTTCTCATTTTCCAAAACATTTTCTCCACGTCTTGATGATTAAAATCTGTTAAAATATAGCAATTTTTATTGCTTTAACATTTTATTAAAGTATTAAATCACTACAGTTTATTCATATTACTTTATAACACCGGAATTTAGCAATATAATGAATGCATGTATGGAAATGTGACGCTTTACAGTTCCTACACCACAATTATTTTTTTAATAAAACATATGAATGTAATTTATTCTCAAGTGCATGAAAATATAACAATTCTCATGTCAAAAAGGGTAAAAAGTTTAATTTTATTGTGAAAATCGGGTTGATTTCGCGGTATAAATCTACCATGAGAATTTTAATTTTTTAAATATTTCTTGAATTTTACTGTAAGCGTTTGTCAATCTTAATCCGTGTCTTTCAATGGTTGCAACACATAACAAAAATCAGTTCTCCGAAGCTGACTCCGTAAATAATTGCATCTCCAGGTTTTACAGCGAAAATTTTCTAAGTACAAACTTATTTTTTTTTCTCTTATATGTAAACTACTTCATATGACACAAAGACTTTCTCCATCTCATTATCTTCATTTTTCTTGGAGCATCTTTTTATATCTACTGATACTATACGGAGAAACCACGTTCTTATAAAGCTATTTATATTCCCCAGCTTTCCAATACAACATTTTCCTCTGTATTGCTACTGATTCATAGAAGTCAAGCAGCTCGGCAACTTTAAAGCCTCAGGCCTACCTCTTAGGCTCTCTGTATCAATAATATAGGCGTAGATATACATCTCTACGATTACAATGGCTATCAAATCAAGAAAGAAATCCAGCGGATTGCTTTTATATCTACCCAATTCGATTCTCCTGTTCTTTCACTCGGTCTTTTTCTTTTCTATCATTCTCTCGGTATCCTTCAGCAGGCGACTGTTTTACAAAAGCAAAATCGTATTTTGCTGGGAAGAAACTACAGACAAAGGAGAGTACAAAAGAAAAAATATTCTATATTTCTACTTTTATTTTTACTTTCAGCTGTGGCGGGTTGTGAAAATTTAGCTTTGCGTTAGCGGTGATATTATTTATTCTTATTGTGAGATTTCCGAGTACTTTTTTTATTAAATTATGTGCCTTTAAAAGTGGTTTGCGGCAAACATTACTCGCCTGAACACAGAGATATTTCAAAATAGTTCAGAGAAAGTGCAAATCAATAAATAAAAACCCTTTTAAAAACGAAAATAAAAATTTGCTTGTAGCATAAAATTTCAGGAAATTCTGATTTTACTTAGAACTTATTTTTTAATCTAGTACAATTCTATATTATAAAATATTTTTAGTTATTAATTTTATCATTTATTACTTTCACGCATTTTTAAATTAAAGAGCGTACATAAAAATCTAGTGCAGAAACTCAAGATGCGTGTTTTTAAAAGAATACTTTTTATTAGTTCTTGTCATCCCATGATATATGTATAATAAAGACAGGAATTTAAAAAAATATGATGCTAACTATATCATTCTATAAAAGTACTGCGACATCTACCTCCCTATTGTACATATATTATAGAACAGCGCCAGTAACAATAGTTATTAACTTTGAACTCTGATTTTTTAACTTAAAACACCGTTGTTATTTTCATTTGAATATTAAACTACTTGCAAATTCAGTGCTGCAGCATAACTTGATCTCTTCCAAATGTTAAACACAAGTTACACAAAACACTCTTTTTCTTCAAAATGAAGAGGAAGTTATAATCCTTAGTATAACGCACCATAAAAAAGCGGGGGTGATGTATAAAGTTTATGGATTCAACTTCCATGGCTATTTCAGAGTGGTACAAAACTTCCAATAACCTAATACAACAGATTACATGTGTGAATTATTCATTAAGAATGGAATAATCTTTAAAATGGCACAAGAAGAGCCTTGGAGCTTGACTCGTTGAGTTCTCTTAGCAATTTATTAATAATCGAGAGAGTCACATGTTTGTCAAAATTAGGCTCTCATTAAACAGGAGGTATATATTTTTGTTATTTTTCTTTGTTAAATCTAGATGTTGTCATAGATTTAGTACAAGATTTCGAATTCCTATGGTAATCATTTTTCAGCTACGCCATACAACGTAATTACTCGTTATATTGAAATTTTTTGTTACACAGGGTTCACAATGTAATTAAAAGGGGAGGTGTACAACTAGACATTATAAAGTCCCCAAAAAATTTCGACTTTTCACAGCTAATAATTTTTAAGGTATGTGAGATACATACGTGCGTACATATGCACGTACGTTTATACACATGTATGTACAGACGTTAACCCTCTGACTGCTCAATTTGTAAACCGAAATCTATTTACAAATTGCGTATTTTTTTGTTGCATAGTTAAAATATTTATGTATGTATATATATATATATATATAAATATATATATATATATATATATATATATATATATATTTATATATATATATATATATATATATATATATATATATATATATATATATATTATATATATATATATTTATATATATATATATATACATATATATATGTATATATATGTATATATAATATATATATATATATGTATATATATATGTATATATATGCATATATATATATGTATATGTATATATATATATATATATATATATATATATATATATATATATATATATATATATATATATATATATATATATATATATATATATATATATATATATATATATATATATATATATATATATATATATATATATATATATATATATATGTGTGTGTGTGTGTGTGTGTGTGTGTGTGTGTATTGGAGAATAGAAATACTAATTTTTCTACTAGAAAAGATTTTTATAAAAATATTGACTTTCATCATGAAAATTAAGTTTTCAGAAAAACTAATTCCAGATATTATGATATAAAAAATTTATTTTTTAATAAGTTTAAATTGAAATACATTTAATTTCTATTTATAACGTACTATCTATAATTCTATTATCTAATATAACTATAGTTCTAGGCATATAATTCTATTTATTACCTAATTAAATATCTAATACTGTATATAATTCATTACACTGGTTAAACGGTGAAAAGGCGGAATGTGCTTCTCAATGAAGGAAGAAAAAGACATGCCGGTGGAAATCGCGGGATGAGCAGTCAGAGGGTTAAGAGAAAACTAGTCGAAACTATTTTAGGGATAGTCAGGTATGGTATTTAATGTCTCCATGTATGTACATACAGGTGTAACACTTAAAATGTCCAAAATTCATTCAGTCAGGGTCAAACTAAATGTTTTCGTTGAAATTTGAGCTCTAAAAGGTATCGTGATTACAATACTTCCTTTTACTTTGTAAAAGGAATAAAAAAGGTGCACGCTATACACGGAATAATTTTAAAACCCTCCTGTACTAACGAGATATGCATATGAATAAAAACAGGTATTTAAATAAGAAAAAAAGGTGAATATCTTACTCGATAGAACTGCTGAACGTATATTTCATTTCTATTAAATTTCTTTTATACAGCGTTAATAAAACGGATTATTAACTTTAAACACCGAATTTTCATATTGAAGTGAGATCACCCTTTTCTTTTGAATATTATCCTATTTACATCATACATGGTAAAGTATAACTTGACCTCTTCTTGCTCGCAAGTTGTCACAAAACACAATTTTTCTATAGCAATAATAGAGAAACCTCATACTCCTTACACCCATATTTTTAATAGGAGATTGTGTTCGACGTTTTCAATTTTAGTCCCCCATTAATCATTTCCTAGTAACTGAAATTCTCCCCATTACTTTAGCCTACTTATAACAAATATAAAGGCCGTCATTACAAAAAAAGTCATCTTCAGAATAATATTGAAAGAGATTCATAGCTTGATTCATTGGGATCTCGTACCTATTAGTTTATAATGAAAAGTCATTTTACATTACATTTTATGTGTGGGTTTTTCATGAAATATACCAAACAAGTTTTCTTGAAAAAAAAATAGGCTAACTATTATACACGTGCAAATACGGTCTTAACTTTTAGTAAGGAGCAGGTTTACACAAATCATATTACTTCATACTTTCATATAATACAATACTACCGTATGCCTGTCTCTTAAAAAACTTTAAATAATATAAAAAATGAAAAAAAAGATACTTTTAGCCATTTCCTAAAAAAAATTATCAATTTTATTTTGTATAAAAATATCTGGTCTTTTTCCTTACATCAGTAGAAAACAAAGGAATATCACTTTTTTATTTCAAAAAATTTTTATCTGTTAATTTTATTGATTTTAATACGTTAAAAGACGTTTTTACTTATGGTATTCAAAGTTGTTTATTTATTGTATCATTTAAATTTCTCCAGAAAAGAATTATACTACCTAAATGAAATTATCTAAAATTTCCATCTTGAATTAATTTGTAAGTATTTTTCAATTCGCTTATCAAACGTTTTTAAAGAGTTATTCAATATATTATTTAAAAATAATTTGACTTATTATTTTTGGAATAAGTCTAGTCTATGAAAAATCTTGGATAACTTTATTGAAAATAAATTGAAACACCTGAAATTTCGTGTGGCATTGTCATCTTAATATTTATATCAAGTCAAAAACATTTTTTGTTATTGCTTAGCTAAAAATATATTTGCGCGTTTCTTTTACATTTTTAATGTTACTTAAGCTTGTTAATAAAGAAAACGTAAATGAAGAAAGGATAATATCTTAAAAGTGAGGAAAATTCACGTGTTTATTATAAAAAACAAAAGTGAAACATTAAATAACCATGAGAAAGAAAAAGTGCTAAATTGTTTAATATTATATCGTGCATAAGGTTTTATCCTAATTTTTATAACAGTTTTGACAAATATCACTGAAGTAAGCAATTTAAAATAAACACATGTTAAAATATTAAGACGTTATGAATACAATTATCTCGCAAATACCTTCACGTTTAGACAGGTAGAAGGCCGAAAAAAACCACTTTTTTGAGATTGTAAAAAATATGAAATCTCTCTCAGCTTTTTCTACCTTCGAGAAAAAGCGAGTGGGATTTGAATAAATGATGTTGCAACATTATTTTCAATTAGCGATTCTGACACTTTAATATCGATAATTCCCTTAATTAGCGAGTACAATTCCCATAGAAGTTCTGGAAAAAATTATCGCGCAAAAACATGTCAAAATTGTGTTTTTGAAAGCTCGGCTATAATCAGTTCGTTGATTGTTTTAATTAATGGGAACATGTTATTTATGGGGGTTGAATGTTTTCGCCAGAAGGAGATGATAGCCGATAAGTAATGTGAAATCTCAAATAGACGTCTAGGGATTTAATTGCATGCAAATGTTGCCGATGAAAATCTTGCCCTGTGGGCTGCAGTAGCAAGTTTTTCTCCTTGAACAGATTAAATATAAGCACGAACTGAAAAAAGAGCAGGGATTAAAAAATAATGAGCTTACGGAATTAAAAATTTGGTTGTTGAGGGAGGCACTTTTTCCAAAGGAAATTTTTTTAACGCTTTTCACTTAGAATGAATTTTTTACAGTGATACCTCTGACATAATCACTTATCGATTGAAGAGATAAATCTTTAATACCTAGGATTATGTAAAAGTAAATTTCTTAGTAGGGGATCGATTTGCTAAAATTACATTTATTAGGTTTTGCGGTTGGCATTATTTTTCGCTTAAGCCCTTTTTTTAAGAGAATTCGCGTATTAGGCTATTGCGATATTAAACGAGTAATCATGTCTAGATAACTGTTTGTTTCACATCGCTTCTCAATTTTGATGCCATTACTTTAAACATTTACTTATGAAACATTTTACCCATTTAAGGATTATTAATTTATATAAAGGATAAATGATAGGAATATATATATTTATTTGCTCAATATATTGCTCAATTGCTATTGATAGCAAAAAATTGAAAAGTTGATGTCTCAGATCTATTAAAGAAATGAATATGACTACTTACATTTTGCATTTGGTTTTTGTCTGTTTGTTAATGATATTTTTTCTTCCTTGAACAAAGTAAAAGAAGCATTGGAATTAGTTAAAAACTTCAGTGTTCAGATTTCGATAAAAATACTAATTTTGACAAGTTTCAGTGTTATGTTTGTATGTAAGCACAAGAAAATTTCAGTTTTGAAATTTTAAATATCCCTTTTGATAATTCCTGAACAGGTTTTGACAAGTCCCGTCATAACTTCGATGCTTATGCACGTATGTATATAGCATATTTCAAAAACGATTATCTGTGGAATATCGAAATTTTGCATTTAGTACTGAATTAACCCTTATCAACAGTCAACTAAAATGAGTTTATGGCTACTCAAAAGGCAAGTGGGGAAAACCTTTCTACTTTATTAAGTTTTGAAGTACATTTTAACAAAATTTAATATACAATTTAAATTATTAAACATTTTACATAAAACTTTACAAACGATTAAAAAATTACTTACTTTTACACATAATTTAAATCAAACAGTATTATATATTTTTAAACACATTTTCACTAAATATGAAGAAACAGGCGACGTTTTCTGTCTTCATATTTATTTCCTTTACACATATTATTTATGAGGGAAAAAATAAAACATACCGCGTATTTAGAACTGAATTAACCCTAACCCACAGCCAACTACAATGAGCTTATTTCTACAGAAAGGGAAAAGGGGGAAAACCCTTCTACTTTATTAAGTTTTGAAGTACATTTATACAAAATTTAATATACAATTTTAATTATTAAACATTTTACATAAAACTTTACAAACAATTGAAAAATTACTTAGATTTTTACATATACTTTATATTGAACAGTATAAATTTTTAAACACATTTTCACTACATATAAAGAAAGAGGCGACGTTTTTGTCTCCATATTTATTTCCTTTACACATATTATTTACGAGGGAAAAAATAAAACATACCGCTTGAATTCATAGAGGACATTTATATCATTATATTGCCGCATAAAGAAACTTTGCCAACGAGCTCAATGGCTGAATAGCCAGAGCACGAGATCCAGACCCAAAGTTTGTGGGTTCGGTGCTCGCCATGGCGGTTGATCCAAAGTATGGATTTTTAATTTTAAAATGTTATTTATTGTTGCCTTATGTTCTCTAACATTCTAGATCTTTCTTTATTATGTAAATTAGTTATTTCTCGAATATTCTGTTCGGGTATAAAAGCTGATACCCACTAGTTGTAGGCAACTTCTCGATCTTGTAAAGTTGCGAGTTGCTACTTTGCTTCAATAAATTCGTCTGTTAGGCTAAACGGTGTGTCCATTCGAATCTTCGTGACAATATATATCTTTGATTTTGTTTAGTATAATTTTACATTTGTGTATCCTTTGGTAATATTGAAGTTCTGTGTCGATTTCATATTTTTGATTAAAGTGTTTTTATTAAAGTTTTTAGTATCGTACATGAATCCCGTAAAAGGTGATTAGAGGTGCATATTCTTTTTAGATTGCAAACTGCACTCTCTATTGAAAATTTGTTTAGTTTATACTGGCACTGTGGGGTATAAATCACAAACGATTAGTCGTAAAATGTTAAATTTTTTTATTTAGGACTATTATAACACGTGATTCCTTTTGACTGTAATCTGCATTATATATAGCAAAAACTTTTTATATAACGTTATTAACCCCTTGACTGTTTTGCACGTACACGATACGGCTCCGTTACCATTCCTTTAATTATTTGCCCGTACGGCATATGGGCAATCTGATTTTTTTGTCGTTCTCACTGTTTTGGCAGTATCTGTATTTTTATTGTCAAAATTGTCGTATAGATGTCCAAAAGTTAGTTTTCGAAGTGTATTTTGTTTGGTTTTAAAGCGCGAGCTTTCTGACAGGTTTTGCATCACTGCGGGAGTTTGTATCTTTGAGTCTTTGGGAGACTGACCGACAGAGACTTTTTAGAGGTAATTCTACCTACAGACAAAAAAATAAGACCTACAAACTAGTGCTATGTGGGTTCACTGAAGAAAAATGACAGCGGCAAAAGAATCAGAAAAGAGACTAGGTATTTTTGTCCGGACTGTGGCTTTGGACTATGCCTCTGGTCCTCTTTCAAAATTTATCGAACTAAATCTGATCTTTGAAAAAACAGGTTAATCAAATGTACTTGTAGTATATGCATTCGAAAATAATTGTGTAGTAATTGTAATCGAAAATGTTTGTATTTTTTATATGCTCAATTGTAAATGTAACTTCCCTGACTGGTGTACATGAGAGAGAAAAGACAACTTCCAGGGGAAACATTATTATTATTATTATTATTATTATTGTAAAAAAGGGATTATACATGCTTAAAATAATATTCCAGCTTAAAAATGTAAAATAAACAAAAATATGCAATAAAAAATGTGACATTTTATGGATCGAATTCGTGAAAAAATGAAACTGTTAAGGGGTTAACACTGTAAGATGTAACTCAAAAATGATTATGAATAAATTATCGAAATTTTATATTTAGGACATATAGATGTACACCTCCCTTTTTGTCGAAATCCGCATACTAGATGACTAAAAATTTCAACATAACTGCTTTTAATAAAATGCAGATCTACAGCAATACAGCACAAAGATATCCACCTATTCATATCCAGTTTTAAAAATGCTTTTTAAGCAGTTGGATCAATGCTTTTAAAGTCCATTCTTAGAAAACAAAAATAATAATATAGTATTTCCAAGGAATAATTTTGAATTTTTATTACATCCTGTTTATTACATCCTGGTACAGAGTAAAAGAAGTATTTTAATAGTGAAAAATTTCGGTTTAGTACGAAAGATCTATAGAACGAAAAACCCTAATTCGATTAATATTAATGATTCGGATTAAATGAAATTATTTGACCTCTAATCAGACAACACAGTTACCTTCAGAAGAGAAACCTACTTTTAGTCTTGAAGAGAATGTACAAGCTATAATTCCGATGATGCATCATACGAAATTAAAATATTGATATGATATATAATAGGTATACATATAAGTCAAGCGGTGATTAGATCAGATCTTTAAAAAATACCATTTATATGAATGTAAAAGTTATTTAACTTCCCGGTCTGTAAGTTTAACCCGTGGTTCTAAAACTATTCAAAGATTTTAAGAGGCTCCTTTAATTTTAATTAGTCGATTTAAACACTAGATTTACGGACCAAGCCAATTTGACTCATTAAAAATTTGATTACTATATATATATAAAACTTTAATATCACTTTTCAAAAACATATGTTGGTTTTTAGTTAAATAATAAAATATGCGTAAACTTTCATTCCTCTTCCCCGCAGACCCCCTTCATTTAACATTATCAAATGTGGTATATATATTTTCAAGGCTATGAGCCAATTTGACTCATAGAATGGTTTAACAGTTAATCGCATAACATGAAATGTATTGGTCTTATCAGGCCTGGGATATTTTCCAATTGGCTGAGGAGATAAGAAGTAAATATAGAGAAGAAGTCGAGAACACTTCCATTCCAATGACAGAAATTCATGCTACTGACACACGGAAGAATTGTCAAGTTCAATAATCATGGAAAAAAAAAGAACAGATGTAGAAACCATTGTGCTAAATGTAATAGAAATGTTTGCGGAAAATGTGTTTCAAAAACAGATTTTATATGTAAAAAATGTTTTCCATGAATTTTTTGATAATAAACATTTCATTTAAATTAATTTGGAATTATTTTCTTTGCAAAAAAAAATTCAATTTTCTTGTATGAGTCAAATTGTCTCACTTCAGTAAAAATAGGCATATCATCAACATACGTAAATCTAGTGTTAAGACACAAGGGACTTCTGAAATTAGTGATTTTGACCTAAAATATGAAATAATTTCTTTTAATCTGAAAAAATATAACATATGTATACATTTCATTATCAAACGATATTTTTCAAGTAACAAGATTATTGCACTGCATTGAAATCTGTTTTTTGTCCTACATCTCTATTTTAAACTTTAAAAAATAATATTTTTCAGTTTGTCAACAGTTGTATAGAATTTTTAATTTTGAAATGTTCCTAGTGCATTACTTTTATGCATTTTTTATTCAAAATTTTGGAAATTATCAACTAATTTGCTTGTCATAAAACTAAGTACCCATTTGAAAATTGTAAATTATTTTTCCAGTTACAGAAGATTTAATATCGTAAAACGGCGAAAATAATTGTTAAAGTGTTATATAATTTTAACTAATTGTCTTAAATTCAAAGCATTTAATGTTGGTGGAATTCGATACCCTGTTTTGTTTTTACAGGAATTTTAGAGGTAAATTGACAAAAGGCAATTGATTTGTATGCTGCGTAATAGAAACATATTTAAGGAATATTATTGAATGATTCAATTATTATGTGATAGTCTTATATTTTAATAAAAAAATCTTTTGTAGAAGATTTTTGTACCTTATATGTTTCGGGTAACAACATTATATTGCCTCATTATAAAACTATCATTTAAATTTTTAAATTTTTAAAATTAAAATTCAGCGTTTTTCCTCCTAATTCCTCATTAATTTCTGTTAACTATATACTGATGACTATCTTAAATGTATGCTATATTTCATTCTTAAAAGTAAAAATAATATGGAATTTACAGAACTTTGAATACTAATATGTTTACATTAGTATGAATTACAATTAAAAAAATCATAGAATGTTATTTATAAAGAGAAAAAAATCGTTGTAAAAGACTTATTTGCTATCATATTTAAAATCATAACAGAAAATTGAAGTATTAACAATACACATGTTATTCGCCATCTAACTGCGGAAAAAGTATATTTTTTGTGAAAGGTTCGAAAAATCCTCAAATGTCGATCAAAATGACTAAATTACAAATAATAGCAGATACTTGAAAATTTGAAAGGCAATTTATTGTGTTGTCATCTCTTTTCACTAAAAAGGAAAAATGGTTCCGTAAAAACAGAAATTCTAACCATTTTTTAACTGTCTTTATAAAGAGTCGGTAGGAATGATTTTTTACTTTGTAATCTAGATCATCATTTCTTAAACTGGGCACTGAGGTATAAAAGGGTACTCCAGCGTCTGCCAGGGGTATCATGGCAATAGTCTGAAATCTAAAAAAACTTAAATCATTAAAGTGTGCAAGATAATGCTTAATAGAGAAAATTGAAATTGAAATCCCTTACTGCACTGGTGTTTCCTCACTCCACTGGTGCTGAACGATGGCCAAATAGGTAGCGTACTGCTCTTTGGTTCTCGAGTTCATGGGTTCGAATACTACTTCTGGTATGGATGTTCCGAACTCTTCGGAAACTTCTGTAAGCAGGAAATCCCGGTATCATTAGTCTTCGTGTAGGAAAAGGTGGCCATAGCACTTGAAACTAAATCAAACTGTTACCACGATGCCGTTGTTAATCTCAAGACTCCACTAATCTTCTAATTCCGCTGTTCTCAAGCTATACGTCGGGGAATCCTACGGTATCACGTGTGCTGCTGCGGATAGAACTGTAGAACCGCTGATTTAGATATCGTTTAAAATACAACAGCCCACAAAATGATTTTTTCTTTTATTTTCATTATATATTCATTCATTTATGCATAAGAAAATATTAGTGTTTTCATGTATCATCCCCTTCTCTGCTCTTGCCAGAGTAACATGTCGTTTTCTTAGATCTTAAATAAAAGTTAAGTTCCAGTATGGACTCGCTGCGTTTTTTTATGGAATGGTTGACTGCATCTTCAAGTTTAGGATTATTAATTAGCCTTCTCCTTGCCCAGTACACCCGGGCAAATAAAAATAATAGGAACTATTTTCACGTGAGACTGGAGGATAATTTTCGTTGGTTAACACACACACACACGCACACACATACATACACACACACACACACACACACATATATATATATATATATATATATATATATATGTATATATATGTATATATATATGTATATATATATGTATATGTATATATATATATATATGTATATATATATGTATATATATATGTATATTATATATATATATATATATATATATATATATATATATATATATATATATATATATATATATATATATATATATATATATATATATATATATATATATATATATATATATATATATATATATATATATATATATATATATATATATATATATATATATATATATATATATATATATATACTATTCTTTTTGAAGTTTGGTTTCGATTATTTTTTAAGATAAGAACATAATTTGAAGTATATACATAAAAAAGGGTTTCGGTGTATAAAATTATACTAAGTTATAAATGCAAAATTTAATTATATATTTTATTAGAATTTTAAGTTATAAATTTTATTGAAAAATGCTTGAATAATGACAGAAAAAATATATGTATAGTTGTTTATTTTTAATATCTGTTAAGATATCTGTAATGCAACAATTTATTTCTAGATTCAGAACTAAATAGTGAATTTAAATTTATTTTTCATATCAAAGTTTCATTCATTGATGTACGAGATTATTTATTAAATAAAATTTCTGATATAAAAGATGTCTGCATAGTTGTTTGTCTATTTTTAAATAAAAGTTATGTGCCAGTCGTTTCACATACAGCAATCAACGAAAACATATCCAGATTTGCACCTTTAGATCTTTCTATCCCTTTGTATTAGATCCGTGACGTACCCCCAAATTGATGTCGTTTACACAGCGAGATTTAAAAGATTGTTGATATCCTGCAACACTGCAATTAATGCAATAATTTGTTTCTAGAATCAGTACTAAATGGTGACACTAAATTTATTTTTCGTACTAAAGGAGCGTCATCGATGCACGAGATTATTTTTTAAATAAATTTCTGAAATGACAGATGTCTGTGTAGATATATAAAAGGCATATTCTCACTTTAAAATTAATAAAATGAAGTAAATAAATATAATTTAAAAGCAAAAAAAAAAAAAATTTTCTAGAAACACATTTTAACGCTCTCAAGTAATTGTTACTTAAAATATTTTAACAATTTTATCCCGTAAACTAAAGGAAAATATATCAATAGGTGGCAAAATATAGCTTTTAAGACAAATTTGGATAAATGAAATACGATTGACGTCTAAAAATAGTTAAATAAAAATGGCGGGGTTAAATTCAAAATGAAAGACATATTCCAAATAAAAACTTGATAAAATGAAGTAAGTCAATATTATCAAAAAAAAAAAAAAGAAAAATTTTATTATTTGAAAACATACTTTAAATATTCTCTGATAATTAAATTACTTCAAATATTTTAATAATTTTAGCATGTAATTAAAAGGAAAATATATCAGAAGGTGACAATATAGAGTCTCCTAGCCCAATTTAGAATAAATGAAATATGATTTGATCTCAAAATTGGATAAATAAAAATATCGGAACTAAAATCCAAATGAAAAAAAATATTTCAACTTAAAATTGATAAAGGGGAATAAACCAAGTAAATACTGTCAAAAAGCCCCAAAAACTGCATTATTTGAAAACAGATTTTAAATTCTTTTAGATTGTTAAACTACTATAAAGATTTTGATTATTTTTGTTTATAATCCAAAGGAAATACTTAAAAAGTGCCTAAACAGTCTCCAAACTCGATTAAGATGAAGAAAACCGTTTTATCTCCATACCCTCTTGAACACCGAACAATTTGACCTGCGTAAAACCTTTCTAGTGTTTACCTGAATCTCAACACCATATTCTTTCAAATCAATCAATTCAATACGAAATGCATAGCGAAGGTATAAACATACTTACGTAACCTTCCCAGTGTTTACCTGAATCATAACATCATATTCTTTCAAATCAGTCAATCCAATTCGAAATGCATAGCGAAGGTATATACATACATACATAGCCTTTCCAGTGTTTCCTGAATCACAACACCATATTCTTTCAAATCGGTCAATCCAATGCAGAGTGCATAGCGAAGGTATATACATAGAAACATAACCTACCCAGTGTTCACCTGAATCACAACACCATATTCTGTCAAATCAGTCAATCCAATTCGAAATGCATAGCGAACCTATATACTTAAATACACATACATACATACATAAAAAAAGGATTTTGTATTTAGATCTGATATTTATATGTAATTTGTTTTACGATGCACTAAAAATTATCCATCTTTACGTTACATTGATACAAGAAGTAAAGAAAAACATTTCATGTAATTAGATTGCAGTTATCATTATTTTCTGTTAAATACTATAACAAATGAATTCTTAAATAAGCAAAATATCAATATTGCAATACATTAAGCACTGCAGCAAGTTATAATGGGAATTTTGTATTTCCTTTTCTAAGGTGTCTTGTTAGAGAATCTTTATAAAAATATTTTCTCTCTTTTAATGAATAAAGAAATTCTAGTTTGTAGACAGACTTTACAGCTGCTGTAGTTACCTCAGAATAGAAATAACTCCAGCGTTGCCTCTTCTTAGTCTCGAGAAATGATTGTGCCCTTAGGTAATCAGATAAAGCGCTCAATTTACATGCGCTACGAAAATCCAAGCTTAGAGAATAATCCTGCTCTATTTACCAAGTAATGTAATTACATAAAGGCAGTTGAAAATAAGTTTGTTCTAATATGACAAAAGCTTTATAATAAAACAAGTTAATCAAGAAGATAATTCTCACGACGTTTGTACTCTTGCTTAACCTTTAATACCCTGTGTTATCTATATGTAAGGTTAATATAAGAACTCACATTCCCCCATATATATGTATTATATATGTGTATTTATACACACACACATACATATATATATATATATATATATATATATAATGTATATATATATATATATATATATATATATATATATATGTATATATATATATATATATATATATATATATATAATGTATATATATATATATATATATATAATGTATATATATATATATATATATATATATATATATATATATATATATATATAGGGTAGGATTATTAAGTAGGTAGAGCTTGCCTGCACTGAAAATTTCTTGGGTAGCCGATGGAATATATAATTAAAAAAATTTATTTTACAGAAAAAAATTAGTGAGAAAATCTATTACGCCTGTGTTAGTTTTTTTTTATTTTTCAAACATTTTATTATTTAAAAGGAAATTATTTGCAACGTAGTAAATAAGATTAGAATAAATAATTACTTTAAAGAATTTCAGAAATACAAATGAAAAATTTGAATTAATAAAATTCGTATATTTAATTAATACAGAACTATATATACATTTAGCATTTAAACACCATGAAAATTGTGAAATTTCCAATACTTTTTCCTAAAGTATTCATAAAAACAATATCAACAAGATTAACAAACTAAATTGATAAATGTTTTCTATTATTTATTTTCAAACAAGAGTTTTCAAATTTACTTGCTAATTCAGTAAAATTTTTGACAGACTGTATGTATTTCTAAATACATGCTGATACTATTTCCTCTTTTTCTGCTTTACAAGGTCAATTTCAAGGTCAATTGAGCTTTGAGCTATTTTTTTGTATTTGTCTATTAAAGAGCTTTTATTATGCATCATATAAGAACAGCAAGATCTAAATATAGTTTTGTTTAGACCCTTAGTTAGTAATATTCTTAAAAATGTAAATATTTTAAACATTGTTTTGCAGTTATACTATGACTTACATATTGAGAATTTTATTTGTTTGCTGACTTTACTGACCACTGTTAATTACAAAGAAAACAAAAAAGATTTACTGATTGAAAATATGTATAATACGTTCATTTTCATCCAATTCAAAGGAATATATAAAAGTGTTTCCCTGGTACGTGTTACTTCGGGATAAATTTTGTTTTAATTATTATGTTTGTGACAAGTTTCTTGTTGATTTAGTTTGCTATTATCGCATAAAAATTAAGTTCAAGCAAACTTTAAAATCAACAAAATTTTAAAAAGTTTCAAAAAGTTTTAAAATTTTTTTAAATCTTTCCTAAATGTTTGATTTTTTGATAAAGGTTAAGGAGAAATCAACGCATATTTCTAAAAGTAAGTATAAAAAAGAAAATGAAGACTATTTACACAAATCATAAAGTGGGAGTTAAAAATTGAAATTGTGTCGTACAAATACAGTTCTGTGTATAAACAATCGTAATATATTTTCCTTATTAACTCGTCGGTCTCCATGAATGTTTCTTTATTTGACACTAAAGGTTGTAAAGTATCAAATAAAGTTATTTGTTAATACTCTCCTCCTAATAATTAGTTTAGCTTCTAAATAAAAATCATGTTATGTACATGTTTATATGAACAATTAATACTATATTGGATCATTCGGGAAGATCTACCGGTTTGGGATGATAAATACAAATGAAAGCGTATCAAACATAAAATAATTTTATCTAATCACATAGGAGTAGTTTTTTCTATGACATTTTCCATAATTACATTTTTGATATAATTAAATTTTTTAAAGAAATAATTTGGTTTGTCTTTGGAAGGCTCTAATGAATTGAAATGTTTATTCTAAAACGATCTTAAATAACATAAAATAGAGGACAAGATCTGGTGGTTATAGGAGGTAACAATAATCATCTCATCCCGTAATGTTAATAATGGAGATTTTTTTGGCTTATCGATAATATTTTGGGAATATTTTTATGTAGTGTCTCTATCTCATGTCTATTAATAAATCCCTTCAAAATTCAAATTTTTATTTCATTCTAATTAAAAATTACTTGTCGAACATTAAAGAACATAATATATTCTGTTAAAATATGGTAAATACATTAATCATTGGGGTTTACATACGCAATCTATTTTAAAGGACCTTGGCTTTATTCTGAATGATCTACAGATTATTTAGTCTGTGTGACAGTTTGTGGACTATATAGTTAAATTTTTTGGAGATACATTACTTAACAGGTCCTTGTTTACAGAAAATGGTTGTTCAGAATGCATGCCATATTTGAGACTAAATTTCTGCATTTAATTTTCTCATACTACCTACGAAAAATTATCGTAAAAGCATTCTAGAATAATCCAGTGTGAGCAGAAAACTACACATTTGCACATCTGCTTCAATCAAGCTCCATTTTTACCAGGTATAATAAAATAATTAGAAGGAAACCTGTTTCAATTTATAAACCATAAAATATTACGGATACCTCAAAACATATAAAATAAAATTTTGCTTTTTTGAACTGAAAAGTGTGTTTCTAAATATTAAAAAAATTGCCGTCAATTTATCTAATTTATTTAAATTTTAAAAATGCGTTGCTTACATGATTTTTTGATTCGGCTTTTTCTACGTTTACAGTTCTTGAAATATTAATTAAGAACTACTTAAGATCTATATCATGGATCTATATATTCTATATATATTAAGATCTCTATATATTATATTAAGATCTATATATTCTATATCATGGTCATCGGAACAACTAGACTTTATTTTACTTCACTGAAGATCATTTCGTATCCTCTTGTCAGTTAAAGCTTTATAAAAATATATAATGTATTTATTTATTAAGAATTTATAGAACATTTCTCAACTTTCAAATAATTATATTGTTCTTAAAGAATGTTCTCAAAGATCTCAAAGAACTATATTTTAATGAGAGCGACATTGAGATAATAGGTAAATTTTCAGTAAATTTGAAATTCAAATGCCAAAGTTATTGCTTTCGATAAATAAAGAGAATCTTGTATCCAATAAAATAATACCACATGTTATTCCAAAAAGGTTAAACATAATCATTAGGATGTATTCATTAGCTTCAAATCTACGAATAAAATAAAACCAAATATTATATAAAATAATTTTTCGAATTTCTATAATCTTTCGGTTCTAACCATACATCTAATTTTCTTCCCTCTTAATTTTTCTGTCTTCAGATGTATTGTCTGTATCGTGAAAATTCATCACCACCACAAATCATTTTATGGTATGAAAGAAAAATAAATGTTTTGAAATGCTTAAATTCGGATTAAAAGGAAAAAGTTCATTTGAATTTTTATTATGGTTTACTTGACATGAAACAATAAAACAGGTAAGTCTTTTTAATGCTTTAACTTATAGAAATACGAATCATATATAAATGTACTCTTTATTTGATTTATGAGTTTTATATTTCTGAATTAGTTTCCTGAATAGATGAAGAGGAGGAATCAAGTGAAATAGACTGATGAAAAAAATTACAATTTTTGAAAGGTATCAAACTAAAGCTTCAGAAAAAAATCTTAAATAGGGCAAAATGAAATTTAAGATGGATTCAAGAATGTAATATACAAGTATATGTTAGAATGTATTTAGAGTAAAGGCATTCACATTTAAAGAATAAAAAAGTTTATTTCTTGATTTATATCACAGAAGAGCTTTTCCTTCTTTTTTCACTGGAATTCATGTCTTAGCAAAATATTTTCATTCCAATAAGAAGAAGAAGATTTCTAAGTACGTAATATTTTTAGACAGAATCATAATCCTTTGAAGGCTGGAAACATAATCCATGTTGTAATGACTTATCTCTACAGGAGTTCCAGAATCTACTGAACATTTAAAGTTTCTGTAGCTTATATGAAGTAATAAATAATGCTATATATAAAAAAGATTATTACATATATAATCCGAAAAGATATAGACTCGGTTCAGATATTTGGATTAACTTAGCAACAGGTATATATATGAACTGTTTACTTATTATTTGTATTTTTCGAAGATTTTGTTTACGTTTTCCTGCATTTCAGGAGTTTTTCAGATGTTTTTCGGATTTATGGGGAGAAAAAATGTTTGCTTCACAAGGTCATTTTAAAGGTTGGTAAGATTATTTTTAGCATTGATAAAATACTTAAATGCTTTTCAATAGAGTTTTAGCAAAAGTCTATTTAAAGCATAACATAAATTGGTTTAAAATTTTATTAAAAATAATTTTTTAATAAAAATTATTAATTGTTTACATTTCTATAATTCATTATAACATTATTTAGAGATAATTTACACATTTTACAAATTGTACATTTTTCTCAATTTAAACTACCAAACCTGATATTTTACATAACTTAAAAATCTCAGGAAGATTGTGAAAATTCTATTTATAAACAACGAATAACAAGAAAAACAAATTTGGGAAAGAGGATAAAAAGGTAAAGGGTAAAAAAATCTCATTAAAAATGAAAGAAAATCGACAGTACAAGGAAAAGTAATTACAATACTGTATAAAATAAGAAGAACATATAATTAAAAACTAATGCTGACTAATTGTGATAGATGAGCTGTCCCTTCCAAAAAAAAACTTTATTTAAAAAGAAGGTTGTAGTAAATTTAAAATTATATAAAGACAATCTTTCTGCTATAAAAAATTAGATCCATACAAAATTTCAGACATAAGTCTTTTTTAGGAATAACATAATTTTTAGGGTTCTAAATTCTAAATTTATCAGTTTGTAATTTACTTTTTATCGCATGATTTAAACAAGAAAAATTAAGAGTAATATAGTTTTGTAAGCTTTAAGATTGTAGTCAATGAAAAGTAAACGTTAAAAAATATCATTTATCTTAGTTAGATCTTGTATTGGTGTCTGTATTACAGCTATGAGTGTGAAATTTTGAGTTAGTAGACAAAAAGAATTTCAAATGTTCATATTGATTGTGCACTAATTTAACATACAACACTAATATGTACTTTCAGTCTTTTAAATTTATTTATAAGGTTTTTCTTTTTATATTAGCGACTTCATGGTGCATCTATTTATGTATGCACTATAGCTCATCATGTTGTGTGTGTTTTAAGCTTCTCCTGCATTTTTAATGGGAAATAGGAGAATAAGGAGTCAGACTATCATCGATATACTCTCGTGTATATACAGTAAACCTCAAAACATTTCAAGCTGGCTTATGACACTGCTTTTCAACACGAAAATTCAGATAAAACCAACTAAAATAATTGAGTAGGTTACATAAGCCTTAGCGAGAACATCAATAGGAAATCGGTACAACGTTAGAATAGTATATTCGGCAACAAATGTGACAGCACATTTGTGAGTTCAGCATGCTGGATATCAGCAACACCAGCGTTTCACTTGGTATGTGTAATACCGAGTAAGTTTCGTGAAAGGTTCAGGCGTTCAACATGCCATAACAATAAAAACTTAACTGAAAAGATCTTTTGGGCTTCCTATCCTTTTACAGATGTTTCTTGTATTTAGCTTCAATATAAGCTTGATACATTTCAAAACATTCAAGTACACTATTTTTTTCAAAGGTTGCAATGTTTATCAACCGCCACGGCATGCGCCTGTAAACACCAAGTTATGCGAAATAGTCCACAATCTTCAAAATGACGACTATACGAAGTAATTAACTTTTCTCGGGAAGAAGAGTATAAATTTTAAAACCAAAGGGAAAGGACAAAAACACATATTAGGGAAAAAAACATACAATAAATTTTCTACTGACTCATTCCAATAACATAATTAATTTGGTTTGGTACAATATAGATATTTTGTTTTTTAAAAAGACCATGAACTTTTGCAATATATATATATATATATATATATATATATATATATATATATATATATATATATATATATATATATATATATATATATATATATATATATATATATATATATATATATATATATATATATATGCATACATATAGATTAAAATTTATTTATTTATACTGATGATTTGACCCCTCCTAAATAACTCGAAAATAAAAATCCTAGTTTACCCTTATATAAACTTTTTTTATTAATTAAATTTTTAATAATTAAATTTTTTTAATAATTTACTGTTTTTAAGAATGAAATTTACGTTGAGTAAATTTAGTAAATTTTAATCCTACTCCCACCCCCAAATAACTGAAAAACAAAATAATAGTTTGCAGGATTTCTCACTAGATTTTGTATTTACAATATATTACAACAACTAATTTTCTTTCAAAGCATTGATTGCTTAATAAAACGTTAAAATTTTTACCTTTTGAAACATTTTTTATAAATTTTTCAGTAGTGAGAGTTATATCAGTTTTCCACTTCAATTAATAAGTAACTGAAATGGAAATAATATTTTATCTTTTAATATTAAAATTTATTACTTATTTAATGCATTAACATAAAACATGAACTAATTTATACGATGATAATTTTAATGCATTAATAATTTTGAATTTGTTAACTGAAACTTACTTTTAAATAACTATTTTAAAAGATAACTGCTGCCAGCTGCCAACTGTGTACACTTTCCAAAATGTAAACTCATTTAAAATTTACTTTCAAAATTATTTTCAAACTTAGCAAGACAAAACCTTCTTAAATCACCACTGCTAAATCTAATGAAATATCCGCCTGCATTTACACTTTTCCTCGCAAGCTCTAGGAATTTCCCTCGAATAACGAGACCAACATATTTTAAATAAGACTACCTTAGCATCTTTGTACATAGCCCCATTTCAGTCGACTCAATTATGTCAAATCCAAACAAGCGTTAATATTGAATAAGGGCTAAATGGCTAAATATGCTTACCCTAAGGAAGCAACACTATAGTCTAAAATGCCAGGAAATTCATATGCTGCTTTGGACACCATTTCCATATTCCTACGGATGTTTAAGTGGACAACACCTGTGTAAATTAACTCTTCAGGGAATATACATTTCACGTGAAATTTTAAACTTTTAATCGGCAAAATGGAGGTCGGCTGAGGAGAAAGTTTAAGACTATTTATTCTGTAGCTATACATTTAATGAAAAAGTACACTTATGTAATTAAAAAGAAAGAAACATTTGAAATAAATATTTAATAGCTATGGAATAAAAATTATGTATTCTAATTCTTAAAATACTGAATAATCTGAGATCTCGAAATAGTTTGCTATGTGAAAATATGTAAAAATGCTATTCATGCCATACAACTTGTCACTATAATTACATTTATACACCGTTATTTACTGATGCCATTCATTTTGTTATTCTTTTAATTTAAAAATAGTCAAAAATATCCAAAAGTTAAAGAATTATTCAAGAATGAGTTAAAACTTTTAAAAGATTTAAAATCAAAGAACAGACAATTCACACAAAGCATTAAATGACGAATTTTGATTCCTTTTTTTTCATTTCTTTCCTACTTCCTTGAATTAGAATACACGTTCTTAAGTTATCTTTTCCTTTTCAGTTCTATTTACCTTTAAAGAGAGCATATTTGTATTCCATCATAGCCTTTTGGCAGAAATTAAACATAAAAATGGAACCATTATTTGTCTTTCAAATTCGAATTGCATTAAAAATTCATTTCTTCGCCTTACCAAGTCTTTAATTTTTAAAGAACGTTACCGATATAAAAAGTAGAACGTTAGCGTTGAAATATAGGGGATTTATTCTAAGAAATTTATGTGATCTGGATTTTATATTGAAATACTTTATTTTTTAATCTTGTAGATGCTGTGTTGTTTTTCATTTTTTTTGCACATTTTTCTAAAGATAAAAAAGATAAAAATAAAAATATAGATTAAGAAAATTTAAAAGGAAATACTAGTTTAAAATGAAGTTCTGTTTTATTCTTTTAAAAAGATCCCTAAAATATTTATTAATTTTTAGCTGTAAGTTTTTTCAGCTAAAATTTTTAAATATTCAATATTTAATATCCCGTTTACTTCTGATATTGTTTAAAAATTATTTAGATCGAAAAAATGAACTTATACATTTAACAAATTACCATGAACATATTTCTAAATAATTATAGAAAAAAGTGAAGATAAAAGTATTTTATATCTAAATAACCACAAAATGTATTGTATTTATTTCGTGATTTATTCCTAATCAGACTTTGGATTGACTAAAACTGTAAAAGCTAATCGTTACCCAAAAAGTAATAGTTTGATTACGTAAAAATGATATAAGAGTCTTTTTATTTTAGTTATTTTTTTCTTTACCTCTTCCCAAACACATGAAATGTATGTGTAACCCAAAACATGAGTTCGAAGACCAATATTTTACTATATATCATGATATATAAATTAAATGAATACAACTTTTATTATATATAAAATATTCTCAGATTTTGTAAAATGTTAGTGTGGGCAATAACAAATTAGAGAAATATATAAATAAAGTAAAATATGACTCTTTAAAGTTAAAATTTCGAATATGTACTTGCGCTTGTGGTTGTAACTTTATTTTAAATTGTAAATACAAAATAACATATGGAGCTTATATTTAACAATATTATTGTCATTTTAAACTCAAATATATTACTTTAATAATACTAATCTTATTTAAAATAGGAGATAATTAATATCATAAGCAAAATAGTATATTTTCAAATATCTGAGGGTGTATAAAAATTGTTCTTATTGTTTTTATTATCCTGAAACGGTCTTCTGTAAATATATTTTTCTTATGGATGCAATAATGAAATTATATGGATTATGTATTTTGTCATGGCGTACAAAAATTTGTGTAGCTATGTTGAGCTTTTGCATTATATACTAAGATTACAGTAAGATACAAAGTAAACTTGCTGCCGTTTAGCTAAGGCATACTTATTAAACTTCTCTAATGTGTCACAAGTGTACCTTGTTTAGATATAACAGTTATGTAATTGTCAGGAGCCCCCTAGTTATATTATCCATATAGTTTACTTCTTTTTCATTATTTATGAAGAATGAATCAATTTCTGATTATATCTATCAGTGTATGATTAATAACTAAATTATCTTGTAAGAGAAAGGAAAATATATTTTACAAATATTAGATAGTAACCATATATAGATTTTTATATTTTTAATTTTAGTAGAGTATTTAGTAAAGATGATATTAAATTAATGTGAAGTTGGTTTTCTATTTATGAAGTTATTTTAAATTTTTTTATAGATTGTAATTTAGCACACTAGAAGGTGAAATTATAAGAAAGATAAGGTGTCAAGTTTAAATAACTATGGAAATACCTCTCAGGTTCTTATCCTGAAACGTATTTTAGTAATTAACTTATTTACTTAATGAATGCGAGAATTAAATTATATGAATTATATATTTTGTGACGGACTGAAAAAATTTGTACTGCTATGTATGCTATACATCAGTAGTTTCTCCCTTGGGAAAATTGAAATTATAAATATAGTGTAACACTGGTATAAAAACCCTGGCTAACATAATGTCGTACAGCATTTTAATAAAACATTCGTGAAACAGTAAAACATACATTAATTCCAGTCAGATTTCTATTAAATTAATAATTATTTATTTAATGTTCTTAGAATGTATGTTCATGTATCCATACATATGCTATTACTGTTATCAGTACATGCTTGTCATTAAACTGGATTTTTATGTAATGTGCCAAAAGGGTAACCAGGTGCTATAACAATTTTTAGTTGTAATAGCTTTCAATTTAGTTCTACTTTAGTTATATTTAACGGGACATCAAATTAAGTTATATTTATTATTCGTGTTTACTACAGCAATATTGAATTGAAAGGAATTGAAGGGTTTATACTAAGGTCCGATCTCACCAATATCGTTTAACGACCAAGCACGATTAACCCATAGCGCCAACCAATGGTGGGACACAATTCTCCATTTAAACAGAGATTAATCGGGGTTAGCCGTAAAACGACTTTGATGAACTCGGCTCTAAGACAGAATTTTATGCTGGTATTTAATAGTTGTAAAATGGAATATAAAAAAATAAAAATTAAGTACAATGATATGTAGTGTGCTTTCAAAAAACTTAAAATAATAAACTAGGAAAAAGGAAAACTAATTTATAAAATATTTTTAAATTTAAAATTAGTCATCAAAAATACCTTTCCCCAGTTACAGTATCTAGTTATATTTGACTGGTTTTTATTTGATTAAATTTTATTTAGATGATTGCATAACCATTTCTTTTATTCTACTATATGCTTAATATTTTTAAATATTAAATTTATTTTCTTTCTGATCCTGTTTTCTAAAGATACTATTCTACTATATGGTTAATATTTTTAAATGTTAAATTTATTTTAGTTGTAATCCAGTTTTCTAAAGATACTAATGATATTAAACCGTATTAAACCGTATTTTTCATAAACTATTAATAATTTTAAGAAATCGTTTCAAAAGTACAAATAATTATAAAAGCTGCAAAAAAAGAAAAATTTAGTTATATTTGACTGATTTTTATCTGATTTAATTTTACTTAAATGATTGCATAATCATTTCTTTTATTCTACTATATGGTTAATATTTTTAAATGTTATATTTATTTTAGTTGTAATCCAGTTTTCTAAAGATACTGGTGATATTAAACCGAATTTCTCATAAACTATTAATAATTTTAAGAAATAGGTTTAAAAGTACAAATAATTATAAAAGCTGCGGTTTGACTAAATAAAAAAAAAGAAAAATTTAGTTATATTTGACTGATTTTATGTGATTTAATTTTACTTAAATGATTGCATAACCATTTCTTTTATTGTACTATAAGATTAATATTTTTAAATGTTAAATTTATTTTAGTTGTAATCCAGTTTCTAAGGATACTAGTGATATTAAACCGAATTTTTCATAAACTATTAATAATTTTAAGTAATCATTTCAAACGTACAAATAATTATAAGAGCTACAGTTTGATTAAATAAAGAAAAACAAAAATTTTGGGGTTTTATTTATAATTCAATAATTGTTGGCTCAAAATTATCTGATGAGGCTGACATGAAACTCACACAAATTAAGCATTTAATATGATTTAAATACATGAGAAATCCATAGTAAGGGTTACAGGTGTTGTGACTGTACTTAGCTATTAAATACCGTGTTTTGGAGGTCATGTGGAACACTTATTATTTATTTGAGTTAAAACAATGAATACAGAGTTGTCTTGTTATTATCTTAACTTAAAAGTCTGAATTGCATAAATACTTCATGTCACCTTCATCTATCGGTGATTGGCTTGGTCTGTGGAGCTACGGTATACTGTTTTGCTCCACGAGGGTTAATGAGACTGGAAATCTACTGCTTAAAGCCAATTCCGTAGGACGATGAATAAGAACGCTAGGAATGGGGCCCGAACCCACAAATTATGGTACTTAGGAGCAGCGTTTTACCCATTCGACCATTGTTCGTCTATTTTTTTTGGTGAATTTTTGGACTACAATTTTTATGAACAAAAAACTCGCAATCCATATCATAGTATTTGTGAAAGCTGCAAGCTTTTATGATATTTACCCTTATTAGTGAATATTTAAACTTGTAATAAAGTTTTGGTGCGCATAATATGCCTATTTTGTTGTCGTGTTAAATTTGATTTTTTATTGTCCTCTTAAACGTGAATTTAAACGTCAACCGATGTTAACCTAAGGCTTCAAGTTTTTTGTAAAATTTTAAATGACAGCTAGGGTGTCAATCTGCTTTTGGGTATTTGTTTCCAATCAGAATCCCTAAACTAAACACTACGTCATTAGGCATACATTATGCTTTCCAGAATATGAATCCTACTCAGATTTCATTTAAGATGAAAATTGTTTTTTTAAATATATTTTTAAAAGTGAAATGTGAAACATTTTCAAATAACTGTCATTTAATCTTACAGTCGTGTTTAACGAAAGGCTGTAAATGATAAGAAGGCTGGGAAATTTTGTAGAGTAGATAAATTTCTCGTTTCGTTTTATTAAATAAAAATATTTGGAACTTTATAGTATATTAGAAGCTATTTACTTTTTAGATGGAAGTTAACCTAAGGCTTCAAGTTTTTTGTAAAAGTTTGGCTAAGGTGTCAGCTTGACTAACAGTTGGCTAGCAACTAGGGTGTCAATCTTGTTTTGGGTATTTCTTTCCAATCAGAAACCCTAAACTAAACACTATGTCATTAGGCCTACATGTGATTTCCAGAATATTAATCCTACTCAAAATAAATTTAATTTAAGATGAAAATTGTCTTTTAAAATATATTTTTAAAAGTGAAATGTGAAACATTTTCAAATAACTGTCATTTATTTCTGCAGTAGTGTTTAACGAAAGGCTGAGAATAATTGTAGAGTAGATAAATTTCTCGTTTCGTTTTATTAAATAAAAATATTTGGAACTTTATAGTATATTAGAAGCTATTTACTTTTTAGATGGAAGTTATTAATCTATAAATATATTAATGTTAAAAGGGAAGACTTCCTTTAATAACATGCTAGTTTAAATATCTTTTCTTTATATTGTAATTCAACATTTTATATTAAATTTCATTATCGTTACCCAATATTATTAATCAAAATCAAATAAAATATTGAATTAAGACTCCTCAGGTGTGGCTGATTATTTTTAAAATCTAACACAGTGATTCTCACTGTGTGGAGTGCCTCCCTACGGAGGGGGGGGGGTTGAGCATATCAAAAGTTAAATGTTATTTAAAAAGAGGATTAACTTACTGAAAGGAAAACTAAAGAAAATACATTATGACATAATAAAAGGTAAAATACACATTTGCATTCATGTAGTACATTTATAAATAGGATTATATTCGTACTTCAAAACTTATTTAATAATTAAATGATCAATACCAAATTAAAAGCAACTTTGATAATTATTAGTGACTCCCTTAGGTCTGTCTTGAAGACCAAAGTTTTACAATTATTAATAAAGTTACTTATTCTCAGTACTTTGTAAGTTCTAATTAAGGTAATAGCATTGGTTCAGCTCAAAATACTCAAAAGGCACTTTTGTACACATTGTTACTGTTTGAGGGAGGAAGGGCAGTGAAAATTTGGTCGCAAATAAAGTAAGATTAAAAAATGTTGATCTAATAAATACATTGACATACTTGTTTTTTTATAAATTGACGTTAATCTTTGAACTCTACCAGACAAATATGTATAAATGTTTCTTGGCTGTGTTTAATTGTTTTTGCAGTCAATTAGTTAATAATTTCTTTTTCCGAAAAATGTATACAGCACTTATATAAGTATTTTCCTTAAAAGCAATTCTAGAGTTTAAATTACTACAAATAATAACTGGGACAATAAGTGCAAAAACTTGAGAAGAGATCTAACCACAAAAAATAATCACTGTGGAAAAGTATTTGTGTAAATTATAAATTATTAATTTTTTTTATTTAGTTGAGTTTGTGATCTAATAAATACATTCATTGGCATACTTGTCTTTGGATAAGTTGATATTAGTCTTTGAACTCTACCAGATAAATATGAATAAACGTTTCTTGTTGGTGTTTAATTGTTTTTGCAGTCAATTAGTTAATAATTTCTGTTTCCGAAAATGTATACAACACTTATATAAGTATTTTCCTTAAAAGTAATTCTAGAGTTTAAATTACTACATATAATAACTGGGACAATAAGTGCAAAAACTTGAGAAGAGATCTAACCACCACAAAAAATAACCACTATAAAAATATTTGTGTAAATTATAAATTATTTAGTTCATTTTTTTTTATTTAGTTGAGTTTGTGATCTAATAAATACATTCATTGACATACTTGTCTTTGGATAAGTTGATATTAGTCTTTGAACTCTACCAGACAAATATGTATAAATGTTTCTTGTTGGTGTTTAATTGTTTTTGCAGTCAATTAGTTAATAATTTCTTTTTCCGAAAAATGTATACAGCACTTATATAAGTATTTTCCTTAAAAGCAATTCTAGAGTTTAAATTACTACAAATAATAACTGGGACAATAAGTGCAAAAACTTGAGAAGAGATCTAACCACAAAAAACAATCACTATAAAAATATTTGTGTAAATTATAAATTATTTTATTAATTTTTTTTATTTAGTTGAGTTTGTGATCTAATAAATACATTCATTGACATACTTGTCTTTGGATAAGTTGATATTAGTCTTTGAACTCTACCAGACAAATATGTATAAATGTTTCTTGTTGGTGTTTAATTGTTTTTGCAGTCAATTAGTTAATAATTTCTTTTTCCGAAAAATGTATACAGCACTTATATAAGTATTTTCCTTAAAAGCAATTCTAGAGTTTAAATTACTACATATAATAACTGGGACAATAAGTGCAAAAACTTGAGAAGAGATCTAACCACAAAAAATAATCACTGTGGAAAAGTATTTGTGTAAATTATAAATTATTTAGTTCATTTTTTTTTATTTAGTTGAGTTTGGTTTAGAGAACTACAATCTACTGTTTTGCTACAAGATTGCACATATTTTTAATTAGAATCATATTTCTAATATTTCTAATTATAATTTTGAGTAATCATCTAGCTAACACGTTTTTCATTTAATTAACATACTAAAGTTGTACACATGTTACAAATTCCAATTCCGAACACAACTTGTTTTTCCTCTTCATTCCTCAAAAACACGTGTCAATACTTGGGAACTTTTCCTTCGAGTCTACTGAACTCAGCTACAACCATTTAAAAATGTTACACAGTTTTTCTCTTTATCCTCACCCACACTGACAACAAACCCGTTCTGCTATTCTTTTCTCATAGCCCCTCTGCAAACAACACTACCTCCCCAGCAGTGTATCATCGGAAGCACGTACAGCGTCTAATTTTGCCCCAGACACTGTTTGTTCATTACCACGGGGGTTTGAGTTTTCGAAGGCTATTTACCTAGGAACCGCGCCAGTCACGGGATTCTGTAATAAGATCAGCTTATTCTGCTGTAGCTGATAAGTTATTAAGGGCACTTAACACTAGAGCGGTGGTTTTTTTCCCGTATTTTGCAACATCACTGAGAACGTGGTTTTTTGAGAGCAAATAATTTACTTCAGATTCTCTGAAGACAAAAGAAAAGGGGTGTTCGTCTATGATTGCTTTTATTAATGGTTGATTATTTAGAAAAACAGTCCAAAGAATCTCCATGCAAGATTAAAATCGGGGACAACTTTGAGTTTTTGAAAAAGTTTCATACACAAGTATTCAGAAATAAAAAATAATAAAAAAAACCTTTGATTAGGTTGTGAAAAAAGAGGTTGCTTGTAAGTGAAACAAGAAACGTGTGAGAAATTTTTATGATGTTTATTCAGATATTGTGAGTTACATTGCGCTCGAATAACTAAAATTTTAATTAAAAAAGTTGACTTAGATTATTTTTTATTTATCAAATTTTGGAGAAGGAATTACACCTTCACTTTTATTCTCCTGGAAAAGGGAATGTCAACCTGAAATTTTGTTCACCATGTGCTAAAATTTATCTGTGAGACACTTTTTACAGTTATTATGGACGATAATTTAAAGATTTCTACAAATAGTTATCAATTTATGTTTTTTTTTTTAAATTTTGCGGCATTGGTGAACTTATTTGTTTTACTTTTCAAATATTGAAGACGATTGAATTTTTGATTTTCGAATGACTTTATAAGTGTAACTCATAGTATGAATATTTTAAGATAAAATTAGATTAAATAAGAATTTCAACATGGTTTAAACTAAATACACTGTTTTGTAGACATTTTGACAGCTATAACTGATATCAATAAAATGTGGTCAAAAGTGCCCAGTTCTTTAATTCTAGTACATTTGCAAATATTCTTGTTTCTTCAACTTATTTTATTTATTATGCTTTTCTGCGAAGAGCAAAAAATATTGAGTCAAAAAATAATTACCTTTAATCGATTAGGGTACCAGCACAGTTTTTGTTGGTGAACTTCTTTTTGTATAACCTAATCCTTAAAATTCCTAAAATTGTCCATAGTTCTAAAAATATATGCCAATGTCCTTTTTTAACATACATCAGTATGATAAAAGGGCTCATGTAAATCGTGTACTTATTTAATTTCTTAAATACTTGGCAAGAAGTTCAATAATTATACAAACATACTATTTTTTATAAAGTAATTTATAAAGCCTAATTTTAATAATTTTTTATAATAGGAAAAATGCTTTTTATTTCTCGTATTGGAAAAGTTTTGAGAAATCCTTAATGCATAAACAAAACCAAAAATAAATGCTGTTAAGGCAAGTTTAGTGAAAGTAATTATTATGGAGAGATGTAATTAATGCAAAATATTATAATTATCAACCAAGATGAAAATCTTCGATGTATACATTATTTACATCTTTAACATAGCATCTTTTGTATAGTTTTTTTTCCCAAGAACTTTATTTAGCATCCAGTATAGTCTTACTGCAAGCTGTATTCCAGCACGTTTGATGGTGTTTAGTTAACAGTATATTAATATAAGCAAGGGTGGCAGAGAAATGCATAAAAAATACTTCTAAGTACTGCCCACAATATAATAGATTATGTTATTTCAGGTATGAACAATGAAAGGAAATACGTATTTAAAGCTATTCTAAAAATCTTCTCACATCACAATAGTTTATACTTTACATACTTTACGTGTATTTCATACTTTACATACACTTTTCTTGAGGACAAGAAAATTTGAATTGGATCAACAACAGTGTTTTCTGCTACTTGAAATTATGATTTTTAATTGTATTCCAATGACAACTGGCTAGATTGCATAGGATACGTATAGGCTTTTCTAGGAACTTTATCTAGTATTCAGTAAATTCTTACTGCGAAATGTATCAAAGTACATTTGGTTTTGGTATTTGGTTAACAATAAATTTAACTAAGTAAATGAGATAAATTGAAGTATCAAATATTCTAAAAAATATTTTCCACTTTATAACAAATTATATTATTTTCTGCATGAACAATGGAGAAAAATCTATATTTGAAGTTATTCTAGAAATCTCCTCTTATCCCAATAGTTTGATATAATTCATACTTTACTCTAGAAAAAAAATTAGTATTTTTAAAAAAATTTTAATTTGATCTAAAGTAATGATTTTTGCATACTTAAAATTATGATTATTATTTGTATTCTAGGGACAATGCTTGGTTACCATCTTGTTAAAAAGTTATTTTTAATGCATAATATACCGATAAATTTTTAACAAAATAAATCAGAAATGTTTTATTAATGTGGGTTTTTTTTAGATGCTAGCCTTACATACAATGTTTGTTACACGGATGTGCATTAGGTCAGAAATTTCTATTTAAAGCTGAATGATTACAGATATCCATGATATACACAGGGATTTAAGTCTACGCACTCTTCTACTTGAAGTCATGAAGCAACTTGTTCAGCTATAATTTTGATATTTTTATTCGTTTTTATAGAAATATGGGGATTTCAGTTAATTTTTAAATTAAAAGAAAATCTAATAAATTTTTTTTCGTATCTTTGATATAGTTCTCAAACACTGATTAACAATTTCCATAACTTACAAACCTATTGGAAATGTGGATATGAAAATAACTTAAAGCTGAAGATTCAATTACAGTTCTAAACATATGTGTCCCCAAATTTGAAAATGGTTGCTTTAACAAATGCTTACCCATATTCTTCCAATTTTGAGAACCAATTTATTATCCTCGACAAAAAAGTTTAACCAATAGGTTTTCATTTAATTTTATGACATTAAGGGCACGAATCAAGTCAAACTTGTATCTCTCGTGTCTCACCTTCCGTCTGCAAACTTGAGGAGATAAACAAGTTTCGGGTTTGGTTTGTTTGGTTTGGAGAGCTACGATCTACTTTTGCAACATGAGAGATCATGAGGCCTGGACCTATTGCTTAAAGCCAATTTCAAATGGCTACGAACACCCATGTCTCTATAGGATTCGAATTCACGAACTCCGGTAGGTTCAAATCCCACCGAGGCATGGATTGGTTTGGAGGGCTACGGTCTACTTTTTGCAACACGAGGGCTAATGAGACCGGGACCTACAGCTTAAAGCCGATTACGAAAGCCTACGAACATTCATGCCACTGTGGGATTCGAACCCACGAACTCCGGTACCGAAGGCCAGTACCCTAACCAATCGGCCATCATTCGGCCCAAGGCACAGATATTCGTTCGAAATTGGCTATAAACAGTAGGTCTGGGCCTCATTACCCTTCATGTTTCAAAAATAGACCGCAGCTTTCTAAACCAAACCAAATCAGAAACGCTTTTCTAAGCAAGTTTGCGGACAGAAGGTGAGATACGAGAGTTACGCGTTTGACTTGAATCGGGCTCCAAGTTTATTTTCTTTGTCTCGATAAGCTTATTTAAAATCTATTTTGTAAAATATCAGTTGATCAATTGATTATAAAGAAGCCCTTTCAGTCACAATCCTTGTTAAAACTTTAATTGTACTGTAAAACATATCTGCTTCATCTGCCTCAGTAAGGATTGAAAAAGATTTTGATTAAAAGTATACTTTAGAATTTTAAACCTAATTGAAGTTTCGTTTTACCATAACAGAAAACAAGTCTGGTGAGACAATCTTAACAAATTAGTGAATTTCTTCATAAATTAAAGTTCATATACATTTATTATATTCTCAATTTTTATGCAACACATAGTTTGTTATTAATTCCTTGACCTTAATAATTGTTTATAATTGTTGCTGACATTAATTACCAGTAATTTAATGTAAGAAAACTAACATTCATATAGTTTGTGAAGATAATTCTATATATAATAATTTAATTAAAGCATAATCTAATTTTAAATATACAAGCAGCATAAATAATTATTCATGTATTAGAAAGTGTGAAGTTGCTTAAACGAATGGCTGTATTTATTTAAAATAACTATAGAAAAGTTTCTTCTTTGGAGTTTCTAGTTCACATTTGGTTGTACTTTAGATACGGATAAATCTTTGTCATTGTTCTTATCACCAAAGTGAAAGCATTCAAAAAATCATTTTATTTGAAAACTGAACTTTGGCAATCGCTTATCTTCCAACTTGTTATAAAGCCATTAAAAGAGATGGTTTTATTTTGCATCAGGGTTTTAAGATTGTATAGAACAATTTATACTATAACACGTCTAAGTAGAAAAGAAATTCTAGAATTTCAATTTAGCTAACTCTTATTACAATACCTCTCACTAAATTCTGAATTCCAAAATAACCTTGTAGCGGGTTTAAAAATACTAAACGCTCATTTCCAAATGGCTGTGAAAGCTTTAATGATAAATACCGTATACATAATTTTATTCAAATGCCTTTCTCTTATCAGACTCATAAATATGAAATTACTCTTATATCGCAACTTGGTTTCAAATGTTCGCGGAAGAGGAGCCTGACACTTTATAGATAGCACCGGCAAGCAAGTGAATGTTTACAAAAAGGTGAAAGCTTTCATAATTCTTTCAGCTTGTTGTCATGCATATGGAAAAGGCGTCTAAAAATAATCATGTATTAAATATGTAGCAGCGCCGCACAAGGACAATTGTCTCAGGTGCTAAAAGCTGAGATGAACCCTTTGTGGCTGGCACAGAAGCCGAGATAAGAGCCCCACAGTTGTAATTGCAAATCATTAAATATCCAAGACTGGAATGGAAATGCGGAATTTTGCTGAGCAAGAAGTGCCGAATCTTTATTTGTCATTTAAAGTTAACCCTGGTGGAGGTTTTGAAGACAAGCGAGATTAATTAAAATCTTCCACACAACAAATAACTCGCTAGAAGTGCGCCTCATCAGAGCAGGGTAGGTCCCTAGGCAGGTGGGGGCGAGGGGGCGCGCCTCCCGATAAACGACAAAGTTCGTTTGCTGGGGCCCCTTAATTATTCAGCAGTTCTTAGTGATAAACGGCGCAACATCCAACGCTTCACTGCTAACGGTATCAAGAGAAAATTTACATCGGGCCATGACGCCAGATAAGGCCTGCTGGGAATGTCACAAAAGATCCGCCATTTAATTGGTTTAACTGCCTCATTTTTCTTGAGGCCGCCCACCCGGGCTCTTCACCCACCCCCCAAGACTTTTCTTCACACTTGATGAATGACTTTGGATTTTCTAAGATTTAGACTTTTTTCTGCAACGGGGGCAAAAAATAATATTTCCAGCCCTTTTTTTAACGCCTCCAGAAAAGACCCCATGCACAAAAAATTCACTTAATCCATCCGTCGCTTTGCAACAGTTTTAGATGGGAGTTAAATGTATTTAGTTTGGGTAAATGTAAAAGAGAGGTAAAATGTTTGATTTTTTATTCTTTTGCTGTTACCCTCCTTTGCATGGGTTTTTTTTTATTAAAGGTACGAAAGAAAGAATATCACGGATGGAAAGTAATTGGAGCAGTGGAACTCTTTCTCTTGCGGAAAACTGCTTTAATTCGACTTTCAACAAAGCATTGTTTTCACTCCTTTGTCCGAGATTTACATTACAGAATTATACAGAGTTTTAATGGATGTTCAATTTTTTTTCGAAATTTCTATAAAAATGTTATGATTACTATTTTTTCCTGTTACTTTCAATATGTAAAACTAATAAACTGAAAGTGTAAAAAAAATCTTGAACCTGGAGAGTAAACATATGAACATAGCTACAGAGATATCTTTGTAGCAGATACTGAAAAAAAAAATATATATATATAACTTAGGACTTTCTAGACTCAATGGTATCAAAGATCAATTTATGTTACATTCTGATGTTATCTTGTATAAATCGTAGAAAATTTTTTATTACAAAACAATTATTCTAATAACTTTTTCTTTGAAGATTCCTTTCAAACACTTTGCAAACCAAAATGTTCATTGGAGATATCTTCCATCTGGAGAGTAAACATATGAACATATCTACAGAGATATCTTTGTAGCAGATACTGAATATATATATATATATATATATATATATATATATATATATATATATATATATATATAAATGAATTTGTGTGTGTCTGTCTGTCTGTCTGTATGTATGTATGTACTCAATAGACTCAAAAACCATGCATCCAATCGCCGTGAAAATTTGGGAAATGATTAGGTATATCCCTGGGAAGGTTTTTGTAAATTTTTAACGTTCGAAATCCATTCCTTCCCCCATTTTCGAGCATTTCATGTCACTATTCCAAGCATTATTTTCCCCGGTTAAAAGCAAACGATTAAATTTTTAATTTATCGCGTGATAACTAAGTGAAAGAAGCATTATTTATAGCAATATGACGTCATCCCAAGTAATTGTTTTAAACGCAGTTTTCCTGTGTTAAAAGCAGAAGATTAAAATTTTTAATTTATTACATAATACATAGGTGTAAATGATATTTCTCTATCATCATGACGTCATTCCTTTAAATAATTCATTTATTCATTTCTTATTTTATAATCGTCTGCGTAGTATCAATTCGATTTGATCTGGAAATTGAGATATAAAGTGATTCACTTTCATTTCTATGTGACGCAAATTATAGCATTTTTATATGAGAACTAATTTTAAATTTAATTCTTGGTTCATTTTTAAGTTGCAATGAAATGTTTATCAACAATATTCTAACAACAAAAAGTACCAATTTCAGCGACTCTCATGGCCAAATAAAACCTATAATTTTATATAGTTATCTTCATATTTATATATTTGACAATATGAATGTGTGTTTCTGTTTCCTACTAAACTATGTGGTTTGTCATAAATTGCCGTAATTTTAGAAAACATTTATTACTACGAACAAAATTAGCCCTTTTGCTGTCAAAACCTCTGCTCCCTATTCTATCACGTAATTTGGCAAGGTATATTATTAACGTTGCTAATCAACGTACAGTAGTAGTAGTAATACAGTTTAGGGTTAAACTTATATTTTACTATACAGTTTTCATCAAATTTAATATAAGACACAAATTCGATGCAGATTTAATAGTTAGCATGTAAACATACATTTTGTTATTTTTATTTATAGATATTGAGAATAGTTTTCATTTTTATGTTTTTTTTTTTAAACAAATCTACCCGATAAGTCATAGAGTAACTTCTTTGGACAGAAATCCTTGATACCGCCAAATGAACATATTCCACATTAATACATCTTGAATTTCCAGATTAAAATCTGACTGTGAGATCCAGGTATGTTATTTCGCCCATTCGTGTTCCGATATACCAATTAGTTCGAAAGATATTAACGAAAAACCAAACAAAAGGGCAGTTTAATTTTGCGACACGAGCTTTCCATTGTTGAGTTGGCGTCTAAATATGGCAGTGTTATTCATTGTTGGCATTATTATCGCCAGATATTTGGTATACGGGAAACACAAAAATGTATCTACGCTATTTAAATTCAAGTGTAAGTCTATAAATATATGATGGCATTTATATATATATATATATATATATATATATATATATATATATATATATATATATATATATATATATATATATATATATATATATATATATATATATATATATATATATATATATATATATATATATATAAGACTATTTTCTTATCTGCTAAACGCTAAACTCACTTTTGTTTATGAAATCATCTTTTTTTTTCTATTTTATTTTCTTGGCGAGATTTTTATTTTCAGTAATTAAAAATTGCCATATTCTATCAAATTTGTTTTTATTTCGCAGTTGCCATTTATTAAATAAAAACTAACATATGGTTATAGGTTTTGTTATCTAAAACTCAACTATACTAGAGAAAAAAAATTGGCAAGTGATATACAGGGAGCAAATAAGTTTTCATTTTAAAAATGGCAACTATGAAATGTTGAGCTAATGTAACCACTTTTGATTAAAGGTTAAAATGTGATTTCAAATAATATAATTGTTCTCGGTATTTTAGCCTTATATACTTATTTCGTTTTATCATTATTAATTTGGTATATTTCGTTCATTTTGAAGTCAATTGCGCCAATTTTATTTATCCAATTTTAAGACTTCACTCTGTACTTCACCTATTCTTAAATAACCTTGGCAACTTTCGGTATATTTCTTTTAATTAAGTGTTATAAAAATTGAAATTATTTAAGTAACTTCATTCTTATGATAACACTTTCAAGTAATATAGCTGTTCTCGGCTTTTGACCTTATGTGCTTTGTTCATTTTATCAATATTTGGTATTTTTCTTTCATTGTCAATTCAATTGCGCCATTTTTTTTAATCCAATTTTGAGATCACACTAACATCTATTCATAATTAGGCTTGGCAGAATTACTTAAAGAAGTCATTTCGATCAATCGCGTTCAGATATTCTTATTATTTAGAAATATATTATTTTAAAACCAACAAAAACACCGTTTTAATTATGTAGTACAGTCATTTTAACTGTTGAGTTGGCGTGACAAATAATGACCATATTTTCATTGTTGTCGTCGTTTTCGCCAGATATTTGGTAATAGAATTGACATTAATGCAAAACAACTATCGCCTATCCTGCCAAACTGTTGTTTGTTTGGAAAATTTGAACTGCGGCACATTTTGGTATTTTTGTTAGTGATTTACTATATTCTTGAAGAATTTTTCAAGGCCTTACCATTAAAATTCGAGTGTAAATAAATGCATTTATAAACATAAATACATTTGGATGCATTACTTCGCCCAATCTGCTGAATGCTTAAACTCTTTCCACCATTAAAATACCGTAATTACAATAAATTAAAAGTATATTACTTAATGTATGTACTGAGTGGTGCCATTTATTGCCTATAGTTACAACTATTTGCCATACGCAATAACTTTTTTTCTTTGAAATATCCCAGTATCAAAATCCTTTTATTTTTAATAGCTAAATTTTTTACTTTATCAAAATATGTAAATCTTTATTTTACTTTCTCAATTTTTTTAAGAAATTAGTATTTTTTCTGTTATATGTTGGCGTGATATTTTTTTTCAATAATTACAAATTAGCCATGTTCTATCAAATTTGTTTTTATTTCACAATTGCCATTTTTTAAAGAAAAAGTTATCGTCATAGGTTTTTTTGTTTAAAATTTAATTTTTATGTATGTAAATCATTAGTACTAAAAGGCATCCAATCTCGGAAATAAATTATCCCATTCAGAAGAGTACATATATATTACTCTCCACAGCATTTTGAAATTTGACTCCTACATTAAAAAAAGTCGTGGAATTGGGAATTATTATGCAGAGGCTCACGGGATACACAATGCACTTACTGGACATTCAGCTATTAAAATAAACTGTTATAATCGTCAGCAATCTGAAATATACGAGATTTTTTCAGCATTTCTATTAATACGTCTTATCTTTAATAGTGGTTCTAAACCTTTCATCGAAATAGTTTAAGACCCAGACCGAAGGCTGGGTGCGAAGCAGCTAGTATATATATATATATATATATATATATATATATATATATATATATATATATATATATATATATATATATATATATATATATATATATATATATATATATATATATATATATATATATATATATATATATATAACTCAGGACTTTCTAGACTCAATGGTATCAAAGATCAATTTATGTTACATTCGGATGTTATCTTGTATAAATCGTAGAAAATTTTTTATTACAAAACAATTATTCTAATAACTTTTTCTTTGGAGATTCCTTTCAAACACTTTTTAAACCAAAATGTTCATTGGAGATATCTTCCATCTGGAGAGTAAACATATGAACATAGCTACAGATATATCTTTGTAGCAGATACTGGAAAAAAAACATAAATATATAGCACAGGATTTTCTAAACTCGATAGTATCAAAGATCAATTTATGTTACATTCTGATGTTATCCTGTGTAAATCGTAGAAAAATTTTTATTATAAAACAATTATTCTAATAACTTTCTCTTTTGAGATTCCTTTCAAACACTTTGAAAATCAAAACGTTCATTGGAGATATCTTAAGACTAGAATAAAGAATGGAAGTATCTAAAATTATATATGCCTTAGACCTTAATTCAATATCTAGTTGTTTTGAGTACTCTGAAAGCATACTATTTGGATGAGTGATAACTAATTAATTACTGTTTATCGAAAATAATATTTAACTATAAGGCCCTCCAAAGAGAAAAAAGTTTAACATGTCTTGGATTGTCTATATTTGTAATGCAAGGCTCATTTACTTAGGAATCTTCTACTTAAAAGCTGGTTCCGAACAGTTACGAACCTGCATGCCAGCAGCGTGATTCGAACCTCAATGACTCCGGTAGAAAGTTAACGCCATATACCCAATCCAGCTATATTTACTTACTTCAGAACCAATTTATTAATATTATCTATATAGCAATAAAATTAATTTTACATTTTGATTGTTGCAAAAACATTAAAGTACAAGTAAAAAAAATATAAAATACACGTGCACCCAATCTCTTTAAATTTATTTAATTTATATAGATTAAAAATTTAGAGATTTCTCCCGAATATTATTTATCCTAAAGGATACACTAAAAATTGCAAAGTGGTTTGTCGTTTATGAACTTTATAGACTTTTGAAATTGGGTTGTCTTCATTTTCATATAGATATGCAGTTGATATATATGTAAATATTATGTGCAATGAATCTCGTTTATTTAGTTTATATAGGATAAATATTTAGGAATTACTCGCGAATATTATTTAACCTAAGTGATAGACTAATGATTATTCTAAGTGATATACTAAGGACTATTATCTCTAATTATCTGTTATCTGTTATTATCTGTTTTATCGCTCATTACGTTTATAGACTTATCAAATTTATATGTCTTTATTTTAATACAGATGATACAATATATAGGTAGTTCTAATGTATGCCTGTCTACATAAAATTTGTTTAATTTTTTATATAAGTCTATCCTCGGTATGTAGGATAGAATTTGATACTTTCTTCCCACTATCGTTTATATTCGTTAAAATGTACTATTATGTAGTAGTAAATTTTTATATATATATTTCTTGTTAAACAGGTAATGTTTTAATAAAATTTACTGTATTCTCTGTTTTAGGTAGACATCTCACTTGTAATACACAAAACAAGGTAATCATAAATTTCAGAAATAATGGGGAAGTGCTATGATTGCGTTATGAACAGAACCAATAAAGTATTTTGTTTTTATTTTAATTAATACTGAAAGTAAATTAAAAATTTCAGTTCTAAACTACCGAAAAACTTGATTATAGATAAAATGCGATTTCAAATGACTTTATATTTATAAATATTCAATTTACATCTAAATGATTGGATTTTGAAGACATGGTTCGCGATTTTGCTACATGGTGGGATAATGAAACCAGAACTTACTTACAGCCAAATATGAAAATCGAGGAAATTTCATTCCTTTAGTAAAATTTAAACCCGTGGATTCTAGTACCAAAAGACAGAGCACTACTAGTCAGTCATCGGCTTTCTCCTTCCCTGAATTCATGAATTTTTTTTTAAAATCAATTTAACAAATAAAGGAATAAAAACGCCTTAAATGCTATATGATATAAAAATTTATATTCTTATAAGTATCCGTACTACTTTTTCAAGAAATTTGTTCAAAATTTGAACA
This sequence comes from Pardosa pseudoannulata, assembly GCA_032207245.1. Lineage (NCBI taxonomy): Eukaryota > Metazoa > Arthropoda > Arachnida > Araneae > Lycosidae > Pardosa > Pardosa pseudoannulata. Next base: position 14,651,164 of record CM063503.1, on the reverse strand, counting down.
ATTTTAATTGTTCAAATTTTGAACAATTTTCTTGAAAAAGTAGTACGAATACTTAAAATTAGTGGTTCTCAACGGGGACGATACCGCCCCCCCCCCAAGGGGCGGTGGAACTATGCTGGTGGGCAGTAAACTTACTTTCGACCGGTAGGGTGACGATGTGAGCAGGTTATGGCTTTCAAAATTAATTTTAAAAATACTCATAAATTTATTACATTAATTATATAATTTACATGATTTTGACCAGTTATGAAACAAACTTACTCGGTGATACCAGGACCAGTTATTTTTATTCCTATGTTCTGCAGAAAATTGGGCCGACATTCAGACAAATACATTTAATCAACAGCATTCGTTTGGTTAGATTGGAGAGCTACACTTTACTCTTTTGAAACACAAGAGTTAATGAGACCGAGATCTACTACTTAAAGCCGATTCTGAGCCTCTTACGAACATCTATGCCCCAGTAGGTTTCGAACTCATGATTCCGAAACTGAACGACAGCCCTAACTATTCGGCCATAGCAGTCGTGTTGCTTCAGCGTGTCTCAGTAACAAAACTTTGATTTGTAACTCTATGGAAGAAAATTAATTAAACACTAGCATATAGCCCGTCATATGACGCGATCAGTAAAATTTTTAATTTTCCAGAATTGCAAAGTACTCTATAAGGCAGGTAAAAAAAATGGTGTTTTTTTTTTTTTTTTTGGCTGAGAATTATCTGGTACAACTTCAATAATTTTTTATCTTCATACTTTTCTAAAGTCCCCCGATACTGTAAATGCAGTTTAGAATCAAGTTGAATTCATTTAAAAAGATAATTCTTTTGCCACAGTAATTATTATACGTAAAGGAATGAGACTATAATTTCCACTACACCCTGGAGGTAGATAGAATTTGTTGTTAATATGGATAGTAAAATTTTCATTGCAACAAAAAATAATCGATGATTAAATTTAAAGTTATCACATATGTATCTAATCTATTATTTAAGCCAAATATAAAAGAAATTTATTTATGTAATATCTAAGATCAGTGATGAAACGTATGAAAATAGTGCAGACGATATTTAAATAATTTAAAATAAGAAATGATTAAATGAGATGGTTAAAGGAATGACGTCATAATGCTAGAAATAATGTTGTTTTTACCTGTTTATTATGTGATAAATTGATAAATTTTATCGCCTGCTCTTAACCCGGGAAAATAGGGCTTGAAATAATGACATTAACAGATTGAAAAGAGGGGAAGGGGTAGATTTCGAACGTTTTCGCACTAGCTTTTAATTTTGCTAAACCTAACTCATCAAGAATCCAATATGGTTGCCTCTATCCATTCCAGGTTTAACCGCTTCATAAATTCGAGCACAAAGGGACAGATAATTTAGGCTATTATTATATAAAGGATTTTGCTTCTTATAAGTGTGTATTTCTTCTACCATACACTTTAAATTACGGGAGTTTTACAAAGGGGGTGTTGAGCGCATTTCGGCTCCATTGAGGGGGGGGGGGTTGAGCACATTTCGACCTCCTAGGGAGGTGGTAGCTTATAAAAGGTTGAAAACCTCTGCCTTAAATGATATGAATATATTTTGAAATGTTCTTAAAGTGATATTGTCAGTTTAAATTAAAATTCGAAATAAATTAACTACTAAGATAATGAATAGCAAGGATGCATTTGAGGGAAAAATTTCATTAAAATTAATAGTGCGTTTTTGATAAGGTATATAATATTGAAATATTAACAATAAAATCTTTTAACGTTTCTTATTTACTTTTATACTTAAGCGGAAAAAAATGTTAAATTTCAATTATTCAAACTTTCAATTTTAAACGATATCTTTTTAATGAAAATATATAATGTTATTACATGAAACATTAAATATAAAAGTCTATTACAAAAAAAATTTAAATTAAAATTTGAGACTGCTTGATAAAAATTAGTCATCCAACAATATTCCTTAAAAACATTCCTCCTTAAAAACATTCCTAGTGCATAGCATATTAGTCAGTTTCTTTTATTTTTTCATTTTACCTTTATAATTTATATAGAAAAAAATTGGGTATTGATTTTTTCTTAGTATCAAATCCTCTGTAACTTGAAAAAATACTTTGGGACTTTCAAAAGCATACTCATTTTTAGTACAAACACATTAATATAGAATCTCTAAAATTTCGAATAACGTGCACAGCATATTGGCCAATTGCTTTTATTATTTTATTTTACCTTTATAATTTATATAGAAACAAAATTGGGTATTGAGTTTTTCTTACGATAAATACTGTTCATACAAAATAATTATTTACAATTATATAATGTTTTAGCAACTAGTTTTGGAGTTTATAGTATTAAATCCTCTGTAACTTGAAAAAATACTTTGGGACTTTCAAAAGCATACTCATTTTTACGACAAACACATTAATATAGAATCTCTAAAATTTCGAATAACGTGCACAGCATATTAGCCAATTGCTTTTATTATTTTATTTTACCTTTATAATTTATATAGAAACAAAATTGGGTATTGAGTTTTTCTTACGATAAATGCTCTTCATACAAAATAATTATTTACAATTATATAATGTTTTAACAATTTTTTCACAGTTTTATGGTATTAAATCCTCTGTAACTTGAAAAAATACTTTGCGACTTTCAAAAGCATACTCAGGTTTACGACAAACACATTAATATAGAATCTCTAAAATTTCGAATAACGTGCACAGCATATTAGCCAATTGCTTTTATTATTTTATTTTACCTTTATAATTTATATAGAAACAAAATTGGGTATTGATTTTTTCTTACGATAAATACTGTTCATACAAAATAATTATTTACAATTATATAATGTTTTAGCAACTATTTTTGCAGTTTTATGGTATTAAATCCTCTGTAACTTGAAAAAATACTTTGCGACTTTCAAAAGCATACTCATTTTTACGACAAACACATTAATATAGAATCTCTAAAATTTCGAATAACGTGCACAGCATATTAGCCAATTGCTTTTATTATTTTATTTTACCTTTATAATTTATATAGATACAAAATTGGGTATTGATTTTTTCTTACGCTAAATGCTATTCATACAAAATAATTACTTACAATTATATAATGTTTTAGCAACTATTTTCGCAGTTTTATGGTATTAAATCCTCTGTAACGCGAAAAAATACTTTGGAACTTTCAAAAGCATATCCAGTTTTACGACAAACACATTAATATGGAATCTCTAAAATTTTGAATAAGAAATACAGAAAACAATGCACCTGGATCATTTCAAAATTATTAATTCAATACAAAAATAGTCAAGCTGGATAGGAAAATATTATTTTTAAATGTTTAAAAGAGGGGTGTTTGACAAAAAACATGTTTCAGTGCAGTAAAATAATCATGTTGTTTGAAATGTCTTTTGATAATGAAGCGTATATCTAATTTGACTTTTTCAGAGCAAAAATGTACTTCTTGATCAATATCAATATTTCATTGTTTGAAAATTTTTTTATACATCAAATAACAATAAACAGAAAATGAAAAATTAATTTTTTCCATTTTCTAAAATTACTAATATGCATTTTTTTTTTACATTTATAACAGAGGCTACTAATATTGACTAATACCAGTCAGATACATAGATACATAGATACATAGAAGCTGATATAAAGGAAGAATCTATGCAGATGTGATAAAGAGTTTTTTATTAAGCTTCCAAATATGGAAATAAAACTTTAGATATGTCTTCTGACTGTAAATACCGATATCTCGAGAGTATATAAAAAATATGTAACAAGAAGTAGCCCAAAGTCCAGATGGAATGCGTTAGAAATCTTGGCTGGTATGAAACTAAATTTTTCAAATACAATTATCCATATAATTTTCTAACTATTTACAATTTTCAGTGCTGTAATATGTTATTATTTTTTATCAAGTATTAAAACAGTTTAATGCCTAAAAATGAATAAATATAATTTCCATATAAACAGTTTTAAATTTATATTGACAGATAATTTGACCTAAAAATTTTATTTACAGAATTATTTTCTAGTGCTAATTTTTTTTTTCGTATTGCAGAAAATACACAAATAAGTCCTTTACACAATATAAAAATTAAATTCTTATCCTGTATTCTAGAATGACACAAATCTCTAGAAAATGTCGATACTAACTTTCATTTTCATATTAAAGTTTTACTTATCATTTTATCAGATGTACATGATTCTTACCAAAATTAACTTTAGATTCGTTAAGCTTGAAAAAAATGGGGAGATACCAGAAATAGATCTCTCACAAAAACAGTTTTAAATTCTTTATGTAAAGATAATTATTGTTAAAAGTAATTTACAATATTTATCAGGAATATGAAGTTATTTTTGCTTGCAGAAAATACACAATAAGTACAGAAAATACACTAAAAATAAACTTTCATTCTTGTTTCTAGAATTTTTAAAAATCTTTTTACATGTGTAAAACGAAGTATTCTAACTATGGTGAATATATTTTTAATTAGGGTTAATGGGATATTAAGGATTAAACTCATAAATTGTTAAATCATGAGGGGGATCTTTTAGAGTTATAAACTGAATAAGTTGGAAACATTGCGTGACAGATCATTTAACGTTTCAGAGAGATTATTGTAACTTTAATTATATGGAGTTCAGACAGTCTATAACTTTGCAAATAAGTTATACATTACACCTGTTCTTTAACAAACTATGATGCAGTTTCTAATTACATAATTATTATGTCTACACATTTTAGGAAACTTTATACGAAACTCTAAATATTTTACAATAGTTAAAGTTTCTTTTAAAATTTTAAACTCCTATTTCACCCAACTAAAAGTTTTATTTAGCTTTTTAACCAAATAATTTGCTTTTAAATATAAAACAAAGTAAAATATATTTACATACAATATATTTTTTAATATGTTCCATTAAGTTCTATTGGTTTGTCAAAAGAGTAATGTTTTAAAATTCTAACCATTACCTCTGTATTTCAAATACGATAGCTATAAATTTTAATCTTTCGGAATTAGATGGAAAAATTCCATACGATAGATTTATTTAGAAAGTGACGACCAGAAAATGTTTCTACCTGAAAAAAACTTTATGAAATTTTTTTTTCATATTCATTCCTCTGTACTACTTTTCATGTTTCAGGACATGAAGTTACACCGGAGAACTCGCAAGAAAACTTCGTTTCTATGTGACCATAACTTCTTCAAAGTATATTTTCTCCAAAACCATATTCTTTATCAGAAAAATTTCACCTCCATACACGAATATCTTTCCATCTCACTAACAGAATAAAATATGACAAGAGGGCATTTTAAAAAAAAGGCAGGTATCTCGCGCAGACATTAGCTGGAGTGAGAAAAACTTCACTGTAGGATGTGGGGGTGACTTAAGGATTGGCAGAGAGACGAGAAAGTTAGGTTAGACTGGTACCCAGTGCTCATGCGTCCTGAATAATTGAAACAGAATCCTAGGATTGCCGAGGTGCAAGTCCCGGCACGTTCATGGCGTGCTAGATGCTGGAAAATAGGGAGATAAGTAAATCCAGTTTGCTCATGCTTCGGTTTGGTTGGAAGGACGATTCGGGAATACGATAGTATGCTATGCATCTCATTCCTTTTTTGTAAGGGTGTTTCTGTTCTTTCCCAATCTCTTCTGAAGACCCGGCCAATTCGAGGTTATTGACAGACGCTATCTTGTGTTTGTGGGAATGGCTACGGAGTATCGAGATGGGTCCGTTTACGGTTTTTTTTCTTGTTACCCAATTGGAGCGCAGATTTCCTATCAAAAGGAACCTTTTATTTGGATAAATCCTGGTGAATTTCTCAGAAAGGAGGGTTGCTAGGTTACTAAGTGACGTTGGCGCCAAATGAGAATAAATATTTAAAACTATTATCAATGTAATGAAAGCAAATTGCGCTTAAATCAAATTTCACTTTTTACGTAAATAATATTGTTGGATTTAACACAATAAAGAATAATATAAATGGGCTTGGGTGAATAGTATAAATATCAATAAATGAGATTAAAAACAACTTTAAATTAAAATTTAGTTTATAAAAATTTATGGAATTTTATACATTAATATCTAGAATTAATAATTCTTTATTTCACTGCAATTATAAAATTATAATCTACAGATAACAATTTAATAAAATGTAGCTAAAGTTTAGCAATTTA
>CM063503.1:14594974-14639974 GCA_032207245.1 Pardosa pseudoannulata | reverse complement strand
ATTTACTGTTAAATGAACTAAAAATTATATGCATTGAGTCTAAAACACATTTTTTTTTTAATATTTTTAGACAGAAGTGTCGTTGGGGAGGAATTGTCAAAAGCGATAGGCTGTTTATAAAAAAAAAAAAAACATTTTTAGAGGTTAATTTCTGTAAAGGTATATCATTAAATCGACAGGACAATAAAAGAAAAATGCAATTTTTCCACACCGCCAAATATTATCCCTGTAGAGGGATTTATCGTTGTAACGGATATTGTTGTAGCGAGGTTTTACTGCACTTACATTCTTAATTTCTTGTCAGATATTTAGTTTTTAAGTAAACTTACTATAAAACATATTTTAAATGCGTATCTATGGCCGAAAATTGTAACAACCCCATTTTGACTCTGTTCGGCCCTCTCGAATTTGAGATCTAGTAGGTAGTAGGCCGATTTCGATTTAATGACTGAGATCTGTTTCACCGTACCTTTTGAATAATTGGTTCGAAAGCAGCGTGGCTAAAGTGAATCTGCTTCCTGTATATAACTCTCCCTTCCTGCATACAATTATCGCTCAATTTGACGTGAGCGGGGTGGGTGGGGGGAGCATTTTTGAGCCATAATTTCACGCCGTTTTGGCCTAATAAAGCAGCGGCAGAGGGTTCCACTTAGAGTTGATTCTGGTAATCAGCGATATCGGTCATCATATTAGCCGGAGAGCCGCTATTGAGTCACGCGTAATAGGGTTATTGCTGGGCGTGCGGCCTCCACACCTGCTCTCACCCACCCGACCGTCTGCTCATTACACCCTGCGGCCATTAGACGGTCAGGGCGCACCCCCACCCCCACCCCCGGTCTTAGTAGAGATGGCAACTGGGCCCCGGGCGAGCATCCAGACACATTTAAATAGAGGATGGTGGGGCTCAAGCAAAAAATGCCCAATTTCTGCAGAATGCTTGAATTGCCGAGATTCGCGGCACACGCTTAAACGCACTTCCCTACTGAGTATCTTCGTTGTTGCTCAGATAAGACAATCCTATACGCTAACATATAAAGAAATGTCGTTGCTTATTTATCGATAACTATATCATTTTTAGATTTACATATATTAGAAAAGATCTGAAACGAAATTTTTACTATTATCACTTACTATTTTCTTTAATTAAAATGACTTAGTCGATAAAAAAACCTTCTTTTGTATATAGAGTACAGATAAAAAAGAGAGGCTTACGTCTTCAGAGGAACACAGCGCAAGTTATATGCAATATAAAAAAGTATCATGATAACTATTTAAATTATATTGATCTGCCATCGTGATAAAAAAAAATCACAATCCAGAAGCAAAATTACTTTCTTATAAAAATTCTTAATTGGTTTTTTTTTTTATTTTTCCATGATATTCTTATGAGATCTAACTGATTCATTCTTACTTATAAACCCGGCGGTAGTCACATTTTACTGACCTCACTTGCGCGCCCAACACTCTAAAAGTGCTGAATCAAATTCTTTCTTCATGGGGCTGAGAAATTTTTTTGGAAATTTGGTGGCAGATATGATGTTGTAAAAACACGCGACAACTGCAATCCGAGTTCTGAGAGTTTAGTGTATTTCTGTCCAACCACTTATTTGAGTTTAGTATTAAGTATATGAAGACCTAAAATTACGAACTAAAATGTGTAGAGGATTACGAGTTCAGGCAAATCTAATAAATTCTACTATTTTCAATTTTGAAATCACATGTCATAAAAGGTTAGGCATTAACAAGTCGACAGGATACACTCTCTATTAAAATCTTTGTGACATATATGTTGAGTCGGCATATTCAACATTCACAAAGAATAGTGCAAAGTGGTTCATTAAAAATTATTTTATTAAATATAATATTTACAAAAAATTAATAAAAAAATTGGTTTGGTTTGGTTTGGAGTGCTTCGATCTACTTTTTGCAACACGAGGGCTAATGAGACCGGGACCTACAGCTTAAAGCCGATTCCGAACGGCTACGAATATTCAAGCCACTGTGGGGTTCGAACCCTCGTACTCCGGTACCGACGGCCAGCACCCTAACCAATCGGCCATTGTTCGGCCAAGAGCGGAAAAGTTCATTAAAAGTGGAGTCATCTTTGAATTGACACTTTTTTTTATATCCTGGGAATATGCATTTTTGGTGATTTTTCAAAGTTGTCATGGAAAGTGTTGTGGTGTAGTACTTTGCATTGTTATTTCAAAGTCATTGATAACCCAAAGTTGCTTTATATTGCTTTTAATTATAGTATAATACCACTGATCTATATTACAATGTTCAAAATTAGAACAAACTATAAGAAAATATGCAAAAAAAAAAATATAAAAATATTAAAAAGTAAAAGAAGCACTCCACGTTCTACGCCTCAAAAAAAATTGCCAATGTCCAAGAGAACGCTGCATTCTTTTCCTTCTTCCTTTCTCTCAGGCAACCCTATACTTTTCATTATCCTGTGCTGATGTGTTCCATTGTCCTTTTTACAATGCGTCCTTTCCCGGCTCTGCCCAGAAGGACCGGGACTCCAAGGATGGTCCTGAATCGCCTCCTGGAGACCAATCACAATTCTCCAAAACTTGGTGAAGTTTAAGTGCAATTATTTTCACTGGCCACATCACACGCTTCCTGGAGTCACGAAAAAAACTTGGGCATTCAACCCACAACGTGTGAGTGCGGCGAGCAAATCAGTTTCGTAAACCTCATGTCAAACATAGCTGCATTCTCACAGAAAGATCACTAGGGAATGGATCCATGTTCATATCTGTTTGAGATAGAGTTGGTTCTTTGGATGATTTTTCTGGGCTAGAGAGAAATCAAATTAGTGATTCAATCGAGGAAATACTTGAAATCCTCATGCCGCTCATCCAAAGGATTGGAGTCTCAGGAATTACGCCTCCAGCGTTGATTACTAGCCTTACCATCGATGTAGTGTCCTGTTTTCAAAGCAGTAATATAGACCACTGCAGAAAAAGTTCTTATATTAAAAAGTAAAATCATAACGTTAACCACAAAGTTAATATTTTAACATTCCGACTGGAACACACCGATTAAAAAAAGTCTCCAAAAATACGCTAAAGGTTTATTGTGTCAATGGCCAAAACGTTCTATGATTTTTTACTTCACCCTTTGTCGACTAGAATGGAATATGGGAAACCCACCCGCGTTATTGTCCCTTTACTTCCGGTTATAAGTAGATATATAAATAGATGTTATAAATTGTTAATTTTTAATACACATAATGCTCGTCAAGTCTCGATGATCATTCCATAAAAAATAATGGATTCTAAAAGTACAAATAAAAATATTCTTTAAGAGGATTAGTTATATTTTTTAAAGAAAGTCATCCAAGATATTTAAGTGATGCAATTAGAGATACATCTGTTACCGCAAACGAAATACTTCGAAATAGAGATTTACAAAGCCATGAAAATATATCAGCGTCTTTGTGCCTGAGGGAGTAGGGGTGCATCCCTCAATAAATGTCAGTCAAAGACGGATGCAGTTTCTAAACAATCAATCTGATCCTCCTAGCTGAAATACTGGCAGAAATGTACATTACATCCATTTTCGGAACGTTTTTGGAGGTCAAAAATTAACTTGACAACCGCTTTGAAGACATCATCGGTTTGGCGGAATTGTACGTGCGAACCGCTTAGAGGGTTAAAATCTCTGCTTTACAGTTTGTGTTAGTATAACTGTATTCTACTACTGTCTTCCAAAATATTTATTCATTGTAAAGAGAAAATTTAAGGAAGAAAGAAAAGGGGGAGGAGGCAGACACACCTACACAACATTCTTAAAACAAATAACAATGCACCATGACGGTAATTGTTTTGTGATGAAAATCTCATCAACTGACAAGGGTAATATTCAATAAGGAATGATATTACGTGACTGGGCTGGCGGAGGATATTCTGAATTTTTATTTTTTTCTGCTGTGAAAATTTTGCTGTACGAAATTCGATGGATCTACAGTATGGATTTGCACGAAAAATAAATATATACACTTCATGAATACAAAGAGACATACTCTGATTTATATATATCTTGTTTCCTTATCTATCAATGTGTTTACTCAATTTGCATAATTGCTGTTACACGCTTTCTGTTATTTTGATTTCACACGTACTTTTATTAAGCGGCAAATTTTTGCCCCGTTTGGCCAGAGTAAAATACGAATTTAATATTTATTAGCCAGCCGAATAAATGCCTTTTTAAAATCTGCGTGTTCTCTGTTTCACGATGAAATTTAGAGACGCGTAGTTTTGCTTAAGCCTCAGTAGGGAGAAGAGAAGATGAGGTTAGAAAAAAATGGAAGCTGCATAATCTGTTTTTATTTCAATTTCAACTAAAAAGGCAGATTAAAAGCGTAACAAAAGAGCAGCGTTTTCTTTTCCGTCGTTAACAGCTACAAAGTGCGCGATAAATCACTAAAGGTGGGAGGGAACCATTTTCTTTTTGCGAAAAAAAAGCGCGTTCCGTCCGTTCAATTATAATGATGATGATGATGATGATGTGGCTTGTGCCCGTTGGTTAATGGGATTGGAAATGAAATTTCTTGCCGAGTCCCCTGTAATTACTAGTGTGCGTGGAATGCACTCAGAGGGGCAATTACACGGCGACATTTCCAAACAAGAACTCCTGGGTAAGAGAGCAAAATACCCTCAAATAAAATAAGTAGATGAAGTCGCAAAAAGAAACCCCCGCTCCGACTTAAGGGACGTCTTAGAACTCAAATGCGCTCTCTGACTTTTAGTCTGGAACAAAACAGTTTTCTTAGTTGGCTTTGTGGTCCCCCTTTCTGACTGCAAGTTTGCGCCTTTTTTCCCCTCCCCTTGATTGGTCTTGGAGGAATTTCATTTTCTCTTTTAATGCAAATTTTTAAGCTTCAGAAAGAAAAGTTTTTCTGTTGTCGTCGTTTTTAAGCTAAAACTCGTAAGTGGGTGTAATCTTTTAATGATGAATTCTTGCAACTTTTTCCCCGTGAACTTAATCGAACATTACGCACGGAAAGGTCAATAAGTCACGATTTTTATTGGGACACATTTTTTTATGATTTCCCTCTGTATAGAAATGAGTCATTTGTGTCTAAGTACTTTGTCGCCTAAAAAATTATTAGCTCGGGACAAAAGTATTTGCATCGTACGTCGGGGACTCATTCTGAAAACCGAAGGAGCAAATTAAGCTGCCAAAACTCTCTGAAAAATCATAGGAGCTGCAATCAGTTGCAAGATTTAATTCTCTGCCCTCGAGAATTTCAATAATAAAATTTCTAAAAACAACTTAAAAAATAGAAATTTTACTTAGTTTTATCTAAGAAGTAATTCGCTCGTTGAATGGTAGGTAATCGTAATTTTCATTTACTTGCGTTAATATAATGACTGTCTATCGAAACAGATACTCTCATATTAAAACAATTTTAAAACTTATTACCGATAATTAGAATCAAAGTAATGTATTAATTGGATTACAAATTCAAACAACTTTGTAAAGTAGTAAAATTTTTTTTTAATTATGAAAAATAATTTCTGGATCATCTCTACCTACCGTTTGCAATTAAAATCATACTAATTCTCAAGAGCACAAAGTTGTTCCAATATGAAAGAGACCGACTTCTCTTCTTTTTTATTACTTATAATCTAACTATGAAATATGTCATCAACTCAGACTGGAATTTTTCTGTTATTCCTAGCACTACGTTCTGATCAAGATACATACATTATAATTATCAGTAGCAATGAATGTACCTCTGTCACGAACATTACAATACCTGATGACATAACTTCACAACCTTGTAAGAAAGAATAAAATCTGGTGTTATAAAATGACCTCTTGTTCTAAAGATAACCTCTGAATCGTCTTTCGGTTTTTAATTTTAAATTTTACATAAATGGCTGAGGTTTTATTTTCATATAAAATTCCAGCATATTTTCTCTTGATATTAAATAAATTTTCATCGCATGTAAATTTAAATATAATGAAATATAAAGTTGTAATTCTGATTTACTTTTTATATTTATGTATAAATTTAAAAAGAAATTTTAGAATTAAATTTATTAAAATAATTTTAAGTCATTAATAATCGATTTTAGTTACAGAAACACTAGATAGTTCTTTAAGGATATTTTATACAGTTTCTATTAATGTTTAGTGAATTGGAGTAACCAAAAATATTTTTAGAAGCTAAGCCATTTATTAAGGATAGTTACTTGAAGCAAAGAAAGTAATAAAAATGAAAATATAATAGTCTGATGTCTTTCTATAAGGGATAACTGTTTACACATTCAAAATTAAGATAATTTTTAAATTTGGTCGATTATCACCAGAAATATTGCACATATTTAGCTTTTGATTTTAACATAGGTTGATATAATAAAAAAAATTCAACAGTTATTATAAACCCGCATTGTTGTGCGTAACACCAACTGGAGTCAAAAGGTGTAAGTGGTTATAAAACAATAAAAAGGATGTTTCTTAGTGTTCTAATGCAATAAGTGGTTACATTAAAACCATACAGTAATAATGAGTAATCATCAACGTTTAGATGATGAAATGAGGGGGAAAATCGTGAGGAGGTTAGAAGATGTCTAGTCTCAAATCCATATTTCCAGAGACTTAAACGTAAGTCTCTACAAAACGTCCAGAAGCATGTCCAACTTATGAAAATAGTTTCAGAACACTACACCCATGAAGAGTAAGCCTGGGTACGGTAGTCCACGTGTCATAACGCCCAAACAAGATTGCTATTTTTCCAACAAAACGAGGAGCAACAGGCACATTACAGCCACTCAGCTCTCTTATAACTTCTATGTGAACCCAAAAAGCCTAATTTCAAGGGTCAGATTTCTGAGTTCAGAAGGCTTTATGCAAGAAAGTTTTTGCTAAGAAAAATAGCTGTTTGCTTAACGCTCGCTTCTGTGAACTGACGAGTTCATTTAGCATGGGCTGAGACATAGAGCATGGATCAATGAATAAACAACCTTTCTCTTCATTGCTGAATCCCAGTTCATCCGAACAAATGATTCTGAATGTGCTTTTACATGGAGGTTAACCTGGAACTTGTTACTCTAATATCCAAGAAACTGACTATTATGGGAACAAAGGTTTGATGATCTGGACAGTTAGCATATTGGATGGTGGCATACCCCTCAATGTCTTTGAAAAAGATACTCTCAATGGAGTGATAGGGATGAGTTATTGGAGTCGAATGCCTGGCTTTTCAGATGTGTAGTTAGTCCTGATTTCATATTAATAGCTACAACTTATGAGGACATAGAACTAATCTATTTGATGATTATCGGTAAAGAAAATATATTAGCCAGATGGATTGGCTAGTCAGATTTCCAGAACTCAACCTTATAGATAATGTTTGAGAAGCTGTAGGGAGGATAATTGCAACTTGCAAACACTCTGCAAAATCCAGAATCAAGGCCTGAAACATTGTTGCTCAACGACTAGGATTAATTGCCGAAGGAACTCCTGAATTATCTAATTTCCTAAATAAAATCACTGTGTGAGGCTAGTATAGTTGGAAGCAGGGACCATACCCAATATTAAACCACTTTAATTTTCGATTTTGTAAGCACTGTTTCATAATCGCATGTGTGTTTTACACATCGGAATGTGTGTATCATCAGTGTTGAAGGACTATTTCTTATGGATAATATTAATATATAGTCATTCCAAATTTCATTAAAATACTCTCAAGACCCAAAACATTAATAACACCTGTCAATAACGAGTTGGCCCACCTTTGGCACTCAACACAGCTTCAACCCGCCTTGGCATGAATGTCACAAGTCCTTGGTAGATGGCCCGAGACAGATTGTACCAGATGTTTACGCAACGGTTAATCAAATCCGATATATTGTGCATTGGTGGCCTTTGAACTCTGACCTGCCGTCCCATGGCATCCCAAATGTGCTCTATCGAATTGAAATCCGGTAAGCTAGGTGGTCAGGACATTAACTGGAATTCATCATCATGTTCCTGGAACCACTCCAACACAAATTTAGCCTTGTGACACGGGGCGTTGTCCTGTTGGAACATTCCATTTCCAGCTGGAAAAACAGAGGCCATGTAAGGGCGCAACTGGTCCACAATGATTATCAGATAAACCATAGCATTCATGGTCTGCTCTACCCCAACCACGGGTCCCAGAGACACCCAAGAAAACATCTCCAAAGCATAATGCCGCCACACCGGCCTGTGTATGACCTATTGTATATTGAGGGAGCAATTGTTCACCTGGAAGACGGCGTATTCTGACACGGCCATCGGCTTAATGAATAACAAACCGTGATTCATCTCACCAGGCAACTCTCTCCCACTGTTCCAGTCGCGATGTTCCCGGGCCCAGCGAAGGCGCAGTTGGCGATGACGCTTGGTCAGCAAAGGCACACGAGTGGGACGTTTGGTGCGTAGCCCCAAATACAACAGTGTCCACTGAACAGTGTGCTCCGATACTATTCTACTTGCCCTGCATTGTATTGGGTTGTGAGCTGAGCCATTATCTGGCTCAGGCTTTGCTTCACCATGCGAGACAGTCTCCGACGACCTTTTTCTTTGATAGCGTGTGGACATCCAACACCATGTCGTCTACTTCTGGTTTCACCGTCATTCATCCACTTTGCATATGTACTAACAATTTTAGATTTCGAAGAACCTACGAGTCATGCTGATTCAGAAATACTTGTTCTGAGCCTTCGAGCCATTACAATCTGCCCTCTATCAAAATCGCTTAGATCCGACTTTCCCCTTACACACAGAAGTATGTGAAAGAATGATTCTTCAGACTCTCCAGCAGCAGTTAAATACCGCTTTCGCCTGATCACGTGCCTTCCACGTCATCCAGGCGAGTTTATTGCAAAATGTAGAGGTGGTCATAATGTTTTGGCTCTTGAGTGTATGTCCGGGAGTTATGAAGATTATCGACAAAGTCTAAAAATTATCTTAATTTTGCATACCAGTATATTTATTAAATATATATGTCAACAATTGGAAACATTTTCAATTTTTTCCCTTTAGAGACAACTTAATAAAAAAGAAAGACTCTAGTTGGGAAGCATTTTTAACTGTATAAAGCTAAATCGAATATAGAAACACAGAATTAATTGCAAAAATTGCAAAAATTAGATTATTTCTTTAAAATTCAATTCCATTACCGCAAGGTCAATTTGCAAGTAAACATTTCTTATGAAATCTTCGAAGCTATGTTGAAAATGTCTTCAAAAGGATTATTAAACACTTCCATGCCTACTATCTTTCCCGAGTTAGACCTGAATTATTCCTCATGGTTTTGTGTGTAATATATTAAAAGTTAACCTAATAAGTAACAAAACTATTGTTCCACATTTTTGTTTCAACTTCGAAACCTCGGTAGGTCAGTTAAAAAAGATGTCGGCCTCATAACAAGTGGGTTTTGAGTTCGAGTCTCTAGCTGTCTAAAAATACGCTGAGTTCATTACTGAGGCACGTAAAATAGGTTCGTGGTCGCAATGACTTCTAAGTCCAAATGATACCTCTAGAGGCCAAACCTGGAGTTCTTCTGCTTTATCCTTGCCTCTAAAATGAGAAGACACAGCAGGGGTAACACTACTAAAATCTGTAGCATTCCTTAAGTTACATGTGATCCTCGGGTGGAGCTAAATTAGTAACTGCTTCGTAGCTATGTATCGCATAAAGATATATATCTGTATTGCCAGTTGCAATGGAAAAAATGCCTCAATTTAGAGTAAGTAATGATTTAACAGGGAAAAATCAAATCCTTACAAATCTCTCCACATTTTTTTTTTTTGTGGTTCACACGAAAGTATGCAAGACTTTTGATCTTGTGGACACTTATTTTGCATAAGCTTCCGCAAACTAAATTATGCTAATTTACTGTGAAAGTGGCATGAGTCTTCTCGATAAGAACATAGTTTAGCATCATTTCTTTAGCAGATTTTGTGGTGTACGAACATATGGAGGTAACGTCTGGATTTCTAAAATTGAAGGAAATTCGGACATTTATCGTTAAATGATCTGTCTTTTCGGAAGTCTAAAACAATTTTAACAACTATAATTTAAAGATGGATCTTTACCATTTTCAGATGCTCTGAGTACCTGAAGGGGCATCTTCGATGTAACCCTGTATAAGTTAAAACATAGTATTTTCTCGCAGTCTAAGGTCTAATAGATATTAAAAAGTGATAATTTTACGATTTTTATCTCTACTCTTATACAAGTGGAAAACCACTGGCTAAGGTTAAAGTACTCTGAAATGCTCTCATGTTATCTCTCTTTCACTGTGAATAATTTTTTATACTAATTTAAGCTGAAAATCGAACGTTTGAGAATTTCTTGAGCTTATTTTTAGGCATGATGTAAACACACACACACACGTATATATAATCGACAACTGCTGACATCTCAATGTCTTCTAATAGATCAATATGATGCCTTCCTTTATTTAACTTAATTGAAGTATTTCTTTTAATGATCTAAGTAAAAATACCAGTATTACTAACATCGTAATGTAGATGCTTTACATCTCAATGTCTTCTAATAGATCAATATGATGCCTTCCTTTATTTAACTTAATTGAAGTATTTCTTTTAATGATTTAAGTAAAAATACCAGTATTAATAACATCGTAATGTAGATGCTTTACAAAAATCTTGGTACAGCAGTATTTAGTTGAGCTTAGATCCCCTAAGATAAAACTACTTTGGTAAACAATTATACTGGTTTAAGCTGAAAATCGAACGTTTGATAATTTCTTGCGCTTGTTTTTAGGCGTGATATAAACACACACCCACGTATATATAATCGACAACTGCTGATATTTCAATGTCTTCTAATAGATCAATATGATTCCTTCCTTTATTTAACTTAATTGAAGTATTTCTTTTAATGATCTAAGTAAAAATACCAGTATTACTAACATCGTAATGTAGACGCTTTATAAAAATCTTGGTACAGCAGTATTTAGTTGAGCTTAGATCCCTTAAGATAAAACTACTGTGATAAACAATTATTTTTTTTTTTTGAAAAAAATACTAATTAGTATTAAATATTACTGTTATAAAAATCTTACTCTTTTTGTACTGGTTTCGCCCCGTATACAATTGATTCAATTTTTAATGTACTACCTTAATATGCATCTCTAAATCTATTTTTTTCATCTAATGCGTATATTTATTCCCGTAATAAATTTTACCAATGAGATAAACTGTACATTAAATCATTCATTCTAATTTATTAAAATATAAGTCTAAAATGATAGTTTGGGGAAACTTCTAACACTACATAGTTGAATGCATTGCAATTTATAAGTTAAAACCATAGTTATATAATTTTTGTATTCTAATAGGCATTTAAAATTGTATATAATATGATTGACACATTAAAAAAACCTTTCAGAGGGATGATTTCTATTTAAATATTCCTACCAAGCCTTTGAAAGCCCTCTTAAACGCCTACAATCGAACAAAAACGCTTCGCGTTTTGTGCCCTCCGCGCATTACTTAGTAAAATTTGAATAGCAACTCCTATGTGGTGGAGACATACGTCGGGTGTAAAGTAACGCTAAAGTGAAAGGAAAAGGCGTCTCAAAATACCCGCGAGACCCCATCCCAGGAGTGTTGTAACGCCGTAATTGTGTAGTGGAGTTTTCTTGTTACTCTTTGGGCCAACTTGCGAAAAACAGTGGTTTCAAGCTTTAGATCCTGCTTACATTCCTTTATTGCAAGAGGGAGTTGAATTCGTGATCTCTTCGCCCGTGAAGGACTAACAATCACCAGTAGACCAAACTTTACAGAACGATCTTTCGCTGAACCTGTTGGGCTTTAGGAGCACTTTATATTGTTTTATATCCAAAGCGTAAACCTCTGCCGCTGCTATTTCGATTTGGGAACCTTTTTTCTTGCTGTTATTCTTACTTTTTGCCCATTTTCTGCTTGGGAAGAAAAACACCGAGGAGAACTGTCATGAGAAGGGATTATTTTTTCAGAGATTTTTCTTCTCCCTTTTTACGCTGGAGGAACCGAAACAAATAATTTTCTTTCCTATGAGTCCATTATAATATTAATATCATAAGAACTTATTTAATTCATCAAATAAATAATAATAAATATATAGTTTGGTCTATCAGTTTTGTTCTATTAATTTTCTTTAAACTAATGAAACATAAAATATCTGTTGTAAAACTCGCAATAAGTTTACTGAATATGCGTAAAATTATAATAAAAATTTAAAGATTCAATGTACAACTGAAGAGAACTATTATCAGAAAGGATTATTTTTTCAGTGAATTTTTTTCTCCCTTTTTATGTTAGAGTGATTGATAAAAATAATTTTCTTTCCCGTGATTCCATTATATGTATTAATATAATATTCCATTATATATTTTATTAAATAAAGGAAATAATATATTATTTGGCTTATCAATTTTTAGCTACACTTTTTAAAATTAGTTTTAAAATATAAACTATCTTCCAACTATTGATAGACAATTTGGTCTATCAATTTTGTACTATTAATTATCTTTAAACTAATGAAACATAAAAGATCTGTTATAAAACTGTCAATAAATTTACTGAATATGAGTAAAATTATAATAAAAATTTAAAGATTCAATGTACAACTGAGGAGAACTATCATCAGACAGGATTATTTTTTTCTCCCTTTTTATGTTAGAGCGATTGATAAAAATAATTTTCTTTCCCATGAGTCCATTATATGTATTAATATAAAATTCCATTATTTATTTTATTAAATAAATGAAATAATATATTATTTGGCTTATGAATTTTTAGTTACACTTTTTAAAATTAGTTTTAAAATATTACCTATCTCTAAACTATTAAAATATATATGACAAGTATGAAACACATATAGTAAAAATTTCAATACAGCTAAAGACTGAAAATTACGACTGTCAATGCATAGAATTTTATACATCTACAATGTATATATTTTTAAAAAATAATAAATTGCTAAAACATGCAAATCTTAAAATTATGAGCATTTCCAACATAAATTATTGTCTGATAATTTAAAATAGGGAATGACATTAAACTGTAATGTTTAAATCAATAGCTCAAATTTTATTTTGTTTAAAGCACAGCTTATAAATTTCTGAATTAAATAACGACAGAAAATTTCTTCGTAAAATTAAAATCTTTAAGGGAACTAAAATAGAAGTTTCCCCTGATAGTAGGGAATATGTTATAACTTCAAATAATTTTTTAAAATACACAACAGTTAATTTGTTTTTAAAAGCTAATTCTGCTTTATAAAATGATAGAAGAAATTATACTTGCATATAGTACAAATGCTTGCAACATCATAAAATTTCTATACCCACAAGCACATACACATACACACAAACATACATGTAATATGGGCTAGACTCAATCAAAATCACAACACATTTTATTTCTGGTGAGATAAATGAAATCCATACAACAGGCAAGCACTTTTACAACATCCTGCGCACACATCTTTTCAAGTAGGTATTTTTCAGGTAAAAAGACTAAGAATAATCACTAAGCACAATTTATCACGTGATAAAAATATCCTTGTTTAAAGAGAACGAGCTAACTATTGGCTAAAGTAGTACAGACAGAGGTTAATTTAAGTCTATAGCATGTCTGGAGGGAAAATCAGAATTACTGCTCAAACCCCCAACGTACTTTATGAACAAAAGTTATTAAATTAATATTAAAATATGTAAATAAGGGATTTTATTATTACATATATATATTATATATTAACATATAATGGGACTCTAGGATCCGAAATATTCGGACAAAGCACATCACTAATTTCATAGAGTAACATTTTATAAATATGACTTCATTGTTATTTCATTTTCTTGCAAAACCATTCAATAAAAATACAATTGAAAACAATATGTTCGGAACAAATTTGAAATTATGTAAATGAAAACATATTATATGTTTATGTGACATGACTCTGAATGTAGTGTAAATACAATGAGCGGTTGTATGGAAAGAATATTTTATGTTTTAATCTTCATATTTAACATGTAAAAATATAAAACACACAACACCAACATTACTTTACTACTCTTTATGGTAGGAATTTGGATAAATAAATATATTAAAATAATTTAAATATTAGATATTGATATTTCGCTGTTTAAAAAAACTTTCTTTTTACTCTTATACTGTAAATAGTTTATGAATAACATAAACAAAAGTAAGAGTAAATAAAGATTTATATTAATGTTTTTTCTAAAAGTCATGATGTTATTAAGTTTATTAATAACATAGACAAAAGTAATGGTAAAGATTTATATTAACGTTTTTCTAAAAGTCGTGATGTTATTAAATGCTAGAAATTTATCGAAAAACAATTTAGTACAAGAATCAAATTCAAATTCATTTCATATTTCGGCTTCCAAATAACTAGACATATCTTTTACTGAATTGAAACATTCATGAAAGAACAGCAAAGCTAACTGCTTCTGATGGGGTCATATTAACAATAGGACTAAAACCAGCAATAGAAGGGAGGTTTTATAGAACATGTAAGGTGGGAAAATGAAGAGTGGTCCAGTAGAATTGGGATAGAGGCAGTTACATCGTGAAGGGTGGCAGGTAGGCTTTTAGCTTAAATGCAAGTCATGTGCTAGCTTCGCTAACTCCTATAGACCGGGAAAGTGGATTAATTCCATTACTTCATAACGATGCGATAGCTGCAGATGTTATCCAAGTTTCAAACGACGCGCCATTCTAACCATTGCAAAGCTGCTTATTATTCATAGCAGTTCAACGTTTTACGATACTGCAGCACTTTTTTAGAGGGTTCTACGTGAAGGCAATTTACTTACAACTTCTCTTCAAGGGAATGACGCCACTAAAGTCCTCTACGGGGTTATATATACGATATCTATTTGCTTGAAAGACGAGGTTATTTACCTGGGTCTGGTTTAGAAGTATACTGCTTGATGAAATGGGATTTGATCCTTTCAAAAGTGAATTTCGGTGGTACCACATAGAATCTTTCGAAAATTTTCATACTTAAATTTGAAATAGACAGCAAAATGTTTATCTTATGAAGAGATACAAACATTTAATATATTGTTGTTACATTTGTTGTGTTACCTAGCAATAAGCGATGAAATTTTAAACCTTCTTTGATAAGTAAAATAATGGAATATTATTTCTTTTTTTCCTAATATCATATCATTGTCAGTTCTGTAATTTTCAGAGAGACTTTTGTATATTTATTAATTAACTCCCATTTATAGAATACAAAAATTGATGCACAAGATAAATATTATTAGAATATAATTAACAAAGAAGAAAAGGAAAATAATGAACACAAAATATATTATTCTGCAGACTACCATAATTAATCACAGAAGATTGTGAGAATACTTGAACTGTAACTATATGAATAAATATTTGGGTACATCAATTACAAAATAAGTCTTGAAATAGGGGATCTAGCATCGGCTTTATCAAACACTAGTGTTGATGAACAATCATTTTAGTTTTCATGTCTATAATAGGATGACATTTATGTTTTTACTTTCTAGTACATGAAATTTAATGAAAAAATTTCATTAATGATTAATTTATTCAAGGTTTTAATGAATATCAGCGCTTAAAACTTATCAAAAATAGTGTCTCTAGAATTATATCTGCGTATGTTTGCCTGTATCTGTGTCGATTATAACACTCAAAAACGTCAAATCATTAGATAGCTTAAATTTTACATGTGAAATTTATAATAATATTTTATATCTGTATCACCTGTTTAACTAAGCAAATCAGAGAGAAAAATTACTTTTTGTGTTATTGGAATTTGTTACTTTAGATCTTTTTAGGGGAGATTTACGGAAACCAGTATAGAACATTTTGTTACATGAAGTACTGATGCAATATTTTACATTACCAGTTTAAGGAATACCCTTTGGTAAAATTCAGAATACTGAGTTTTCATAGAGTAAGAAGATAAAATATACATAAACCATAATTTTCATATAGTTTGTTTCCCTTTGTTCTAACCCTTAGTACATTCAAGCTTTTGTTTGAAAACGATTATGTCTCTAGTAACACTACGAAGTTAACGATAAAATAGATACATGTGGCCAGAGCCCGACTAAGATATTTTTGTGCCCAGGGCACAATCTAATTTTTGTGCCCTCCACCCCCATGAAAATTTATAGTGACAAGTTAACATAATTACAGTCATATAAAAACTATAACATTGAATTAGTAAACAGATTTAAGAAAATAGCATTAAAGTAATTTTCAAAATCAAAAATAACAAATTTTCATTTTACGTAATCATTATTATCTCTGTTTAGCCATGCTAAAAATTAAGGACTTTTAAAGACCTACAGTGACCCACTTTTTTTTTATTTTTACCTTGTCACACTCACAAGCCCAGTGGTGCAGAAAATAAATAATAATAGAATTAAAAATAATTTAATTTGATGAGATGATTTAATGGTTTATAGTGATACGTTGCTAATAATGTCTTATATTCAATAACCCATAGGATAAAAAGAGCACCAGGTTCGTTGAGGGAATTAATTATCAGATAAATAACAGTAAAATTAAAGTACATATTCAACAATAGAGTTCATGACAAACACAATTACCTTGTACAATAATTTATTAAAACTTAAGGATGGTAGTGTATGTTTGCAATTTTTCCCCACTTAATATGTGTTTCAAGCACTGGAGAAAATTTTCATGCTCAGGGCACGTGCCCCAAGTGCCCGTGCGATAATCAGTCCCTGCATGTGGCGACCATTACACTTGTACCTCAAGATACTGAACTTCAAAAACCATTATAGATTATGATTATTGAAGTCAAGAGGTAAGACCTGAAAAGATTATTTCATACATAAGCAAAGCTGGCGAGTAGAAAATGTAAAGAATTTTAGGCATTTTACTTTTTTAGTTGAGTTGTATTCGTTTAAATTATAAAGTAAAATCAATGAACAAAAAACAATGAATGAAAAAACAATTGTGTAGATTTTAATAGTTTGAACAGTTTAAAATGAATAATAATATGAACTATGATATCAGAATGTTTTATAAAAATTAAACGAGAATTTTTTTTCAGTAAAAAACTGATAATGGTTTTGTTTTCGGAGTCACTTCAACTAATTTATCGAAACATTTTTATGTAAGTACTGGCTTCGTGAATGGAAATAAAATAATACCGGAAGCACTCATAATAAATGAAATTACAGTTACAAAACATATTGTGAGATATATTTAGATTTGTTGATAATAAGATAGCTTATATATAATTTCCATAGCCTAGTAATAATTAATGGCAATGCTAACGCAAATAAAGACCCTTTGTTATTCAGAAATGCATTTTTAAATATAATCAGCATACTAGTTTCTTTAGACGACACTACAGATTTAATGATTTTCATTGGGTGCACATATTAATGATTTATTACTAAGCCCATTTTGCGGTATTTCTATACATCGCTTTTAACTGTGATTCATAATGGGTAACATACTTAAAAATACTTAATTATGCATCACTATAATTCACATGAAATTATCTCCAATTTAATTATTTTATCTGTACTTTAAATTTTCACATATTTTACATTATTTATACAAAACATTAATGCTTTTTAAACTAACAAATTTCTTAATTATTCACAGAATTAATGATTAAGTAATTATTTACACAAAAATAAGCTTTAAGAAGCAGTTTCTTTAGACTGACTCATCAGATATAATTAAAGTTCAGTACTGTGAGAAAAATATGCTTAGAACAGGGAATTTCGTGCAGTTAGACAACGTGACAATGAAAAGAACTGTAAAACAAATAACAGGGGTTATAATAAGCCTCTTGGGGCAATCTCGATAAGTTGCTCACACCTGTTTTCTAGACTAATGAATTTTAAAGTATTTTATTCCAGTTTAGAAGCATTACTATTACCAGTATTTATTGATTCTTATGTCCCAAATGACTCTCCCAAAGCAAAAACACCCCCACTTCAAAATATTTCATAAAATAAAAATAATGTTACCTTCTCAATACAGTAAATTTTTAATATACATTAAAATTAATGATTACTCAGGGAAATTAATAAAGTAAAGCTAATGACTAAATGAAATTCTTAATTGCAATTTTTTACATAGAACAGCTGTATATGAAGAGAGAATAGTACAAATTTTACTTAGTGATTTAGATATGTCCCTCAACCCACTTATAAGTATAGTTTATAACCATATTGGTATTATATTAGTGTATTATCATATAAAGAATACACTCTTGTGAGGGATGTGCTGACACTGCAAGTAAAAATGTCGTATTTGTTAATATGTTTATAACTGATTGTTTGAAACAAGTTAGATGTGAAGCAACAAAACAGAAAATCAAAATTTTGACTCATACTTACATGGTTTTTCACCTCTTTCTTTGTTCCTTAATTAAAGGTTCATTCTAATTTAACTCATTCTAACTTTAAATTAGAGTGAACCTATTAGTTTTTCTTCTATTTTTATTATTATGTCATAATTCTATACTATTTGTTAGCTTTTAGCATTCCAGCCTACCTGCTTTTCTCATTAAATTTTTATCTAAATGAACAGCATTAAGTGCTATTTTCGATACATTTGATTGTACATTTATCATTACAAAAATAGCTTAATTACATAAAGAGTATGCTCTTTCCATACATAGTTTCAGTGCAACGGAACAATGTTCAATTAACGGGTAATAGCCGTCAAAAGAATTTAAGCGTTGATTTCTTGGTCATTTACAATAAAACGCCACCAATATTATAATAGACAAATCCCTATTGACTCCAGAATAAACATTAATGTAAAATTCCTTTAAAGTTAAAAATGACAGAGTAGTGTTAAAACTCACTTACTACTACATTATTTTTTATTTACATCTAATTAGCACTTTTGTTGCAAGAAGATGACCGTCTCGCTAAGGTAAACTTGTATAAACAAGATTTAAATACTCATATATGCTTAATTTTAATCTTAAAGTTCAGTTTGACCAGAGTAAGATACCCCAGAAACACTTTTTTTTGGGTTCGAAATTTTGTGGACTGAACAGAAAGCTTAAAATTGATAACTATATTATTAAATTAGCAATTGAAATTAAAAAAAACTTTTATATTGGCATATTTGTGTAAAATTTAAATACGCTTGTATTCTATATGGAGAGTTCAGATTTAAAAATAGAACAAAATTATATCTAATTGCATTATCTTTTTAACCCTCATTCTATTCCATCTTTAGCTTGTGTTAAAATTTACCTTTGACTGTATATGCTAGATATGACATTACTGTAATCCAACCCACAGCAATGAGTGCAAAAAAACAACCATCATATTAAAATCACTAAAATTAATCGAGATCAAATTAAAAATAAATCTATAACATATATGTATCTAGTAATTAAACTTCTACTTAACAAAAAGTAGCTTCTTAACCTCCATTCTATTACACCCTTAGTTTGGGTTAAAATTTAACTTTAACAATATACCTTAGTATGTCATTGCTCTAAATGAGTCCACAGCAATAATTGAAAAAAAAAAAACAGTGATTCTATTCAAAACTGAATTTGTGTCATTTTTAACTATAACATAAATTTTTTAACATAATTTTATTAAGTAGGTTTATAACCTCCATTCTATTTTACCTTCAGTTTCAGTTAAAGTTTACTTCTAACAGTGTATAATAAATATGTTATTGCTACAAACCAGTCCGTGGTAGTAAGTAAAAAAACAACTATCACTTTTAAAACAATTAATTCAATTGCGCTCAAATTAACACTAGATTTACGGACCGAACCAATTTGACTCATTAAAAATTTGATCGCTA
Source organism: Pardosa pseudoannulata (assembly GCA_032207245.1). NCBI lineage: Eukaryota > Metazoa > Arthropoda > Arachnida > Araneae > Lycosidae > Pardosa > Pardosa pseudoannulata. The sequence continues at coordinate 14,620,133 of CM063503.1, read as the reverse complement.
TATATATATAGATATAAAACTTTAATATCACTTTTCAAAAACATACGTTGATTTTTAGTTAAGTAATAAAATATATGTAAACTTTCATTCCTCTTCCCTGAAAACCCCTTCATTTCGCATTATTAAATGTGGTATACCTATTTTCATGGTTGTGAGCCAATTTGACTCATAGAATGGCTTAACAGTTAATCGCATAACATGAAATTTATTGGTCCTATCAGGCCTGGTTGGCTGAAAAGCTAAGAAGTAAATATAGAGAAGAAGTCGAGAACATTTCCATTCCAATTCATGCTACTAACTCACGGAAGAATTGTCAAGTTCAACAATCATGCAAAAGAAACAGATGTAGAAACCATTGTGCTAAATGTAATAGAAATGGTTGCGGAAAATGTGTTTAAAAAATAGATTTTATATGTAAAAAATGTTTTCCATGAATTTTTTGATAATAAACATTTTATTTAAATTAATTTGGAACTATTTTCTTTTCAAAAAACTTCAATTTTCTTGTATGAGTCAAATTGGCTCACTCTAATAAAATAAGTATATGATCAACCTCCGTAAATCTAGTGTTAAAAAAAGTAAATAACATAAGTTTATTTAATTAATGAACTTTTACTTAATAAAATGTAGCTCTTTAGCCTCCATTCTATTCCACCCTTAGTTTGAGTAAAAATATACCATTAACAATGTATCTGAAATATGTCATTGCTGTAAATCAATCTGTAGCAACGAGTGAAAAAAAAAGAAAAAAAAATATTCCTTTCAGAAGTGAGCTTAATTGCGTTCAATCTTTAATAAAGATAAGATATTTTTTTCTAATTTTACTAAGAAACTTTATAACCTCCATTCTATTTCCCCTTCAGTTTGAGTTAAAGTTTGCCATTACCAATAAAAATATTTAATTATTATAAATTAGTTATATATATACAACATAAGTTTATCTACTTAATAAACATTCTGTTAATAAGAAGTGGCTCCTTAATCTCCATTCTATTCCACTTTAGTTTGAGTTAAAATTTACCTTTAACATTGTATCCTAAATATGTCATTGCTGTAAATCAGTCCGTAGCAATGAATATAAAAAAAACAAGTATCCCTTTTAGAAGTGAATTTAATTGCGCTCAATATTTAATAAAGATAAGATAAATTTCTCTAATTTTACCAAGAAACTTTATAACCTCCATTCTATTTCCCCTTCAGTTTCAGTTAAAATTTACCATTGCCAATAAAAAAATATATAATTATTATAAATTAATCTGTAGTAATAAGTGCAAAAAACAACTATCACTTTCTAAAAACAGATTTTAATTTCATTCAAATAAATACACACACACACATATATATACAACATAAGATTATCTACTTAATAAACTTTCTGTTAATAAGAAGTGGCTCCTTAATCTCCATTCTATTCCACTTTAGTTTGAGTTAAAATTTGCCTTTAACAATGTATCCTAAATATGTCATTGCTGTAAATCAGTCTATAGCAATGAGTGAAAAAAAAACAGGTATCCCTTTCAGAAGTGAATTTAATTGAGTTCAATCTTTAATAAACATAAGATAAATTTCTCTAATTTTACCAAGAAACTTTATAACCCCCATTCTATTTCCCCTTCAGTTTCAGTTAAAATTTACCATTGCCAATAAAAATATATAATTATTATAAATTAGTCTGTAGTTATAAGTGCAAAAAACAACTATCACTTTCTAAAAACAGATTTTAATTTCATTCAATTTATGTATATAAATATTTAACGTAAGTTTATCTACTTAATAAACTTTCTGTTAATAAGAAGTGGCTCCTTAATCTCCATTCTATTCCACCTTAGTTTGAGTTAAAATTTACCTTTAACAAAGTATCCTAAATATGTCATTGCTGTAAATCAGTCCGTAGCAATGAGTGAAAAAAAAATACTACTATCACTTTCAAAACTGAATTTAAATGCGTTTCTATTTCCCTCCAACCCCCCTCGTAATCCTGATTTAAAATACTCCACGTTCTTTCAACTATGAATCACGCTTTAGCGTGTAAAAAACAAAACCCCTAGCACTTTCTTACACCAATGTAATCTGAAGATTCTGAACACGACGAAGAGAGTAATTTATATCTCCACTTTCTCCCTCTTCTGTTTCTCCCCTGAAATACATTATTTGTTGTCGAAAGTCGGAAAAGAAAATAAATACAAAAATTTGGATTATTCGGAAACCGATTTGATTGCTGGTTTTGAGCTCTAACAAAGCAAGCAAAAGAGGGAAATATTGGTGGCTCGGTGCCGTAACTGTCTGAGGAATGATTTCACCACTAAAAGCAATTACAAAATGTTTTGGAGCCAGATTAAAATAGATCTGCTTTTCTAATTTCGTCGTTCTCTCGTTTTTTTATCGCTGCTTTCAGCTCCCCTGCCTCGCCTGAGTGGAAGTTGCGAATTTTTTCAAAAATTTAAATTCGTTTTGCCTGCTCTCTAAATAAGATATTGAAAGTCAACTCTAAGCACGGAGTTTAAAACAAAAATGGGCAAACAGGGATAAATACAGACACTGGATGGGAATTTAAATTGTATTGCTTCGCAAATGAAAGGAAGTTATGTATAATAGAAGAATTAGGGTGGATAAGTTTTTGCCAAATGTTTCGATTGCAGACAAAAAAAAATAATATAAATAATAGCTTCTTTTATTTTAGAAAAAAAAAAATAAATGAATTAGTAATTTTGTTGATGCATTCTGGGTCTGAAGAAAATGAAATTTATTTATTCTTAGACTGCATAAGGGGTTGGATATCATTTAGTTTCCTTGAAAATAATAAGATGCTACTGGAAATCTCTACTTTTCTGTAGAAAAAATATTTAAAGGGTTATATAATAGCAATATACCGAAAGAATATAAATTTAGAATTTATGTAAAATAAGATATTAATTTGAAAAATTAAAAAAAAAGAAATAAAAATGATTATTTCATAACGTTTTACAATACTTATTTCACAGATTTTTCTTTACACAGTTGAACAGTATAAAAATTTAAACCTACTGCAATATTCTGAATTATAAAGTAGGGTTTTACATTATTAATGATGTATATTATTTAAAAATTATATTATTATATTTTTACTTAGAGAATGATTTTATTAATAATATATTCATAATCAGTTTATTTTTTCATTGAAAATGAACCAAAGTAGAACTTATTACAGGAAAACTCAATATGTTTAAAAAATTATTAAAATATTAAAACAATATTCATATACTTTTTATAGTTAGTTTAAGAAATAAATACCCTGAATAAGGGCTTAACCAATAATATGCTGACATTTTTTGATACTGTTATCGAATTCCACTTCTGATGATCAACTTTTTAAGAACATATTCTTGTCTAATCATCTAATAATATAGTGACTATATTGTTCCTAAAATAATTATCTTTACGTATTCTCGTCGATCTTTAAAATATTACATGGGGCTTTACAATAAATAAATAAATACTCAAAGTACTGAATTTCGCAAATCAAGCTTGTTTACATTTGTAAGCAAAGCCAGAATATTTAACAGCAAACAAAGATTTTTAAAACTTGTTATTAACATAAGTAGGACACTAATATAAAGGAAAAGGTTGAAAGGAAATAATCTTGTAGTTAATAGGAGAATCACCCCTAAAATAAGTTAGTGTGAAAAACTATTTTAAGATCAGAAAAGTGTGAAGTTTTGAAGCGATTGTAAAAGGAAATAGTTATTACAATGGTATTTATCTCTTTCAAGGTTTGTGGCCCAAAACTTAAACAAGGAGGGAATTACCCATTTTACATTTCTTATCGTTATTCATGAGAAAAATACTGCTTGCAAAATACATATAAATTGACCTAACACTAACTCACTAATATGCCTTTCATCAATCTTAACATGGATTCCAATGTAAACAATTTTGTAACGGATAACCCAGAGAGTGTAAACATTCATTCAAAAAACACTCAATTAAAAGCAATAAAAAAAATCTAAGTGTTAAATTAAATCCAAATTTCAAGATTCTCTCTTGAAAACTGTTGATTTTTATAGAGAGACAAACACATGCACAGACACGACTTAACTTCACTGTGCTTTCTTTATTGTATTTGCGCCTAATGCTTGCTTGCCAAAATTCCCTTCCTATATTTCGAATACTTTGAAATTATAAAAAATTTCTAATGGTAGGCTTTAGTAATTTTTTATGGAACACTATATTTTAAGCACGAAGAATCATTCTTTATTCATTGTTTAACATCGTAATTCCATATGTATCAATTTAATGATTTTACAAGACGCATTCAACAGGTTCTTCAGATACCCTAACATTAAATTTATTCAAAATTTATTCGAAATTTATCCAACATTAACCTTACTTTACTATATTTTTTCCTGTAGATAAGTTTTACTTAATGAGCCGTGGTAGCTCAGTCAGCGAAAACGTTGACTTCAAAACCGGGAGTTGGGAGTTAGGGGTTTCAGATCCGGAGTGTTTCTTATGGTGGCTTGTGCACGTAAAATAGGTTATTCGTCGCAATGTCCTCCAAGTTCAAATGATACCTCTGGAGATGGTAATTCAAGTCTTTGGGATCTTCAGCTTCTAAATTATAAGGTCCGAGCGGGGCGATGTTACACACGTCCGTAGCGTTCCTTAACCCTTTTGTGGGCCATTTATTTCTCACACAAAGTTTTCAAACTTTAAACATAGAAGTGATAATTATATTCAGTTGATCAAACAACACATAACAGCGCAAAACTGAAGCGGTAACCATCGTTATAATAGCAAGGCAAATATATTGTAATGGGTTTGGTGCTTCCCACTGGTGTATTTTGTAAAATCATATAGGTGGGAAGTAATCTTCCCACGGCCTTCGAAAGGGTTAAAGTACTCGTGCTCTTCGGGTGGTTCTAAAAATGCCACAGCTTTGCAATCGTGCTTGGAAAAAAAGATTTATGACTGTATTGACAGCTCCATTGGAAAGACATTAAGTTTAAATTACAGCTTATGTCTAACTTAGACCTATTAAGGAGATATAATACCTTCTACTCAAAAAATGTTATATTATACAAGGTTATTTTTGATTCAGTATAAGATAAAATATTCTTTGCTGATTAAATAGTTTTTTTATAATAATGGTTCAACTAAAACTTATACAGTTATATAGTTTTTATATGAGGAATGCATTTTTTATAAACATAAAATATGTTCACCAAGTAAATTCAATTACAGATTATTTCTAATTTAGACCTATTAAGGAGCTATAATACCTTTTACTCTAAACATTTTATATTATAAAAGTTTATTTTTGATTCAATATAAAATAAAATATTCTTTACTGATTAAATAATATTTTTTAAAATAAGGGTTCAACAAAAAATTATATAGTTTTTATATGAGGAATACATATTTTATAAACATAAAATATGTACACTAAGTAAAAATAAATTACAGCTTACTTCTAATTTAGATCTATTAAAGAGATATAATACCTTTTATTCTAAATATTTTATATTATAAAAGTTTATTTTTGATTCAGTATAAAATAAAATATTCTTTACTGATTATAATTTTTTATAATAAGGGTTCAACTAAAAGTTATATAGTTTTTATATGAGGAATACATTTTTTATAAACATAAAATATGCATACCAAGTAAAATTAAATTACAGCTTATTTCTAATTTAGACCTATTAAGGAAATATAGTACCTTTTACTTTAAAAATTTTATATTATTAAAGTTTATTTTTCATTCAGTATAAAATAAAATATTCTTTACTGATTAAATAATTTATTTTATAATAAGGGTTCAAATAAAAATTGTATAGTTTTTATATGAGGAATACTTTTTTTGTAAACATAAAATATGTACACCAAGTAAAATTAAATTACAGCTTATATCTAATTTAGAACTATTAAGGAAATATAATACCTTTTACTCTAAAAATTTTACATTATAAAAATTTATTTTTCATTCAGTATAAAATAAAATATTCTTTACTGATTAAATATTTTTTATAATAAGGGTTCAAATAAAAATTATATAGTTTTTATACGAGGAATACATTTTTTATAAACATAAAATATGTACACCAAGTAGAATTAAATTACAGCTTATTTCTAATCTAGACCTATTAAGGAGATATACCTTTTACTCTAAAATTTTATATTATAAAAGTTTATTTTTCATTCAGTATAAGATAAAATATTCTTTACTGCTTAAATATTTTTTTATAATAAGGGTTCAACTAAAAATTATATAGTTTTTATATGGTGAAATACATTTTTATAAACATAAAATATGTACTTTAAATAAAATAAAATAGACATTTATTTAACAGCAAAATGTTTTTTGAACTATGTAAATTACGAACTAATTTTCTGTATGGAATAAATGCTAATTATTTTTCTATTCTGTGAACCGCAATTATATCAATACGAGCAATGTATTTTATTTTACAGCAAAAAATTTTTAAAGTTTAAAATTTCAGTTATTTTACAGTTTATAAATTCATATGTTCTTTTGAAGTTTTGGATTGCAAAATAAAACAAATATTAACTTCGAATTGATAATAATTATAAAATCTAATATTCAAATTAAAAATATTATCTTTCGGTAAATTAATATTATTTCTTTCCTTTTGTATATATTTTTTTATTTTATTTCGAAATATACACTGCTTGAGATGACAAAACAAAAATAAATGTTTTCAGTTAGAACATTATTACATTGTAAAAAGGTAGACTTTTTTAGGATAATTTAAAAAACGGTTGTTATTATGAGCATTTTAATTCTCGAAAATCATTATATCCTCTTAAACTGAAAACAACTTTTGGGTTCATGATGTTGCTGTTGAGCTGTTTACGGTTTTTAGATCCAAAACTAGGTCCTTTGGTGCCCGTGGCAGAAAAAATTGGCCTGCGCCCCTACCGCCAAATAGAGTGAGAAAATATATAAATATGTTTTTTTCTATATCATATATTCAGATAGAACTCACAAAAATATTTTGTTAATTCTTAAAAGGTTCCTAGTTTATTAATTTTTAATTTTTCTTCTATTTTTACCTGATTAATACTTTAAAACACTCTGGGGGTATTATTTTGCTTATAAACGAAATAGTTAATTTGAGGGGAATATGTTTTATTTGTACGTTAAATTTTGATAAAATATTGACGAATTTCTAAATTTAAATTTAGTTTTAATAACTTCAATAATTTGAAATTTTAATTATTATGGCATTTTAAGAGTCTTTGGCAAACATTTTATAAGAATCTATAGCAAATTTAGTCTTTAGAAGCATTTTAAAAAACAAGAAAATTCACAAAAAAATTTCTAAGCACTTTGGATTTTATAAAAAAAAAAATCGGATTTTATAATAAAAAAAATTATTTTTGAACTTCTTTTTTCTACTCGGATCGCATCATCCTCTTTCGGATCCCATTTTCATCACAGTGTGGTGCTCCTGCGACTGATGCGCCCGTGGCAAATGCATGCCACCTTTGCCACGCCCTAGTTATGGCTCTGACGGTTTCATCTAATTTTTTTCAATAAAAACAACTACTTTTCGTTAACTTTGTGGGAACAAAAATAAATAATTCATTATAATTTTCCATTGAAGTTTAAAATAAATTTTCAATATAACTTATTATTGAAAAACTAAAGAACTGAAGCAGTAGAACCCAAAATTTTTTGTAGAACAACCAGATTTTTTTTTTATAAATACCAATTTAACTACGTTGAGAAGAGCTTAGAGAGCCATATTGCATCACTACGCAATTTTTATTATTTTCAATCTTTTGAGTCCAATAGAACTGTAAGCCGAAAGATGGCCGATGGGTTAAAGTGCTGGCCTTCGGTACCGGAGTTCGTGGGTTCGAATTTCACTATGGCATGGATGTTCTTAGTCGTTCGGAATCGGCTTTAAGCTGTAGATCCCGGTCATATTCACCCTCATGTTGCAAAAGAGTAGACCGTAGCACTCTCAACTAAACCTAAACCAATAGAACTGTAAAGTCTTACTATGTCTAAACATGTTTCCATAGAAATAGTATGATATTTTGAGCTTTTAGCCATTATTATTAATGACATTAAGTATGTATAATAATTAATTTGTTTATATATGTCTAATTACTCATTAATCACTGAATAAATAGGGTATTTATTAAAGTAAGAATATTGCAAAAATGTGCTCATCAATTAGTTCTGAAAGACCTGAATCGGCTTGTACTTGTTAACAAGTTACTAAGTATATAAGAACAGATATTTAAAAAGTGAATTTTTGAGAATTTCTTATAGATCTTACTGATATTTATTTAAAGTTTTCTTATTTCTAAAATAAAAAAAAACTGCAATTTTCTTTCCGTCTACAATTTAGTAAATGTATTAAAAGTTACACCGTTTGCATAAGTATTTAAAAACTATAAAATGTTATATATTTAGTTAATAAGCCTAAATTTTGTACAGTAGCTGATTTACTTGTTACTGTTATAAGAAGTGGAATTTTAGGAAACTAAATTTGCTCCAGGTAAAAAATAACTGAATTACTCTATGAAAAATGAACATGTGTTAAACTTTCGGTTTCCTAGTCACAAATGTAACTTCATTGTTCATTGAAGTTTGCCCACGGAAGGAAAAGATTAAATCTGATTAGATTCAATCTTCTACGATTTCTAACCTTAATCGGGTTAGAAAATGCCAGATGATTCGTAAGGCATAGAAAATTTTTAGGAAACGCAGAAAAATAGAGAAAGCTTTTTTTTTTTTTTATCTCTTTTTGAGAAAGCCTCACTATTTTGAGCTAGTAGTATATATAGTAAGAATTTATAAATTTAAGCCCATTATTGTACCAAGCCTTTGTATCTGAAAACCTAAAATTGAAAAATATTTTCTGAAATGTTACAATGTTTCTTTTCTAATACGTAAAGATAATTAAAGAATTTAAAACGCAAAAATGAAAGTTTATTTGAAAAAATGTAGTTTCTACAAACATGGAATTATGTGTTTCATATAAATATCGTAAATTACTTTTCTCAAAAATTATCTTTACATAAAAATCTTTAAACTCCCTTGTGATAAATCTACAATAATACTGACGTCTTTAGTAGTTTTTAATTTAATAAAGTCAAAGTTTATTTCAGCAGTAGTTATACAAGGGTGAGATGAAAAGTTTCTGGTCTCTCCTAGAGATGGCGTTCTGAAAATTACTTTGACAAAGGCACTTTAAACAGGTGTCTTTTTTAATACTTTCGACATATTTCAAAGCATTTATGTTTAGTTGTTTTTATATTGTGCTATTTTTAAATTTTCTTCTTTTGTGTTTAATCGAGTATGGAGAAAACTGAAGGGGGAGCCCTGATAAAATATTTTTTTTAAAGACTTATCTGCATCGGATATTAAAACTGAGCTCGATGCTACACTGAGGGAATATGCTTCTTCGTTTACAACTGTTAAAACATGGGTTACAGGTTTAAACGTGGTCGTGTAAGGACTCTGGATGTGGAGCATTCTGAAAGACCAAAATCAGCCACTACAGAAGAAATCTATAGAAAAGTTCTCAAAAATATGAGTGGTCACCAATTAAAATTGACAGAAGTTGTTGAGTTCCAGTATATCCAAAGAATGATCACATTGTATTTTAACAGATATTTTGGGAATGAAAAAGTTGTCAGCAAGATTGATGCAGTGTTTACTGATTTTGGATCAAAAACTGCAGCTCATGGCGATATCGGATTAATGTTTGGAGCTATGCAACTCAAACCCAACTGGTTTTTGCAGCATTTCCTGATTGTGTATGAGACGTGGATTCATTATTATACTCCAGTGTACAAGCACCAACCAAAACAGTGGACAGCAAAGGACAAAAAGGCACAAAAAAAGTAAAAATTGTTCCATCTGCTGGAAAACTTATTGGTACAATTTTTTGGGGGATCCTAAAGGAATTTTATTATTGGATTATTTAGAAAAAGGTAGAACCATCAATTCTTAATATTTTGCAAATCTTTTGGGTAAGTTGCATTCTAAAATCAGAGAAAAAGACCACGTCTGGCCAAGAAAAAGTCCTGTTTCACCAGAATGATGCTCCCATCCACAAGGCTGTCATTGTGATGGCAAAATTTCATGAACTGAAATTTGAAATTCTTCCTCATGCACCCTATTCTCCTGATATGGCCGTCTACAGCTTCTACTATATCTACTACAGCCTCTTCCCTAACCTGAAAAAATTACTTTGTAGAAAAAAATTATCATCTGATTCAGAAGTCATCTCAGGAACAAATGCCTACTTTGAGGCCTTAGAGAGAGAGAGGACTTCTTACAGAGAGGTAATCCAAGCATAGAAGAAAGTCTGGAGCAAGTGTATATATTTGTAAGGTTTTTACGTTAAAACATAAAGTTAGATTTAAACAGATTTTTTTTTATTTTCCTTTCTAAGCCGGAAACATTTTAACCCACCCTCGTATCATTCCCTAAACTGTGGCAAGAAGAGTAAATTTAGTATGATCATTTAATATAACTTCTACGAACAAATAATATTAATTTTGTTCATTTATTTATTGATTATTTTAATAGATTGTTTTATTGATTGTTGCGAATTCTCAACAATCAATAAAACCATATTTTAAAGCTCACTGTGTAAATGACATCAATTTTTCAGTATGTTATTGTTCTGCAACTCAGTGATAAGAGGTGTTAAGGATAAATATTTACTTATTTTGGAATTTAAGTACAAATTTGTAAATGAATGAAATTAACATGTTTAGGTTTTTTGAAATCACAGGAAAATACATTTTTTTATAATTATTCATTGGAACACTATGAGTTCATTCATTAAAACACAATGAATTCTTTTAACCTAGAGGTAGAGTAACTAGTAGAGAAAAAATGTAGATAGTGGTGTAGGTAGAGAAAAAATGTAAATTTGAATCCTATATTAAGGCTTTGTGGAATTATCTACTTTATTTACAAGTAAAACTATTTTAATTGCTTCCCTTCAGCATTTAAGAAAGTCTTTTAGGCATCTTTGGGTATTTTAAAATTACAAAATTGCAAATGTTTAATCAAATCTTCGTTAAAATCCTATGGCATAATCATACTTTGGTTTACAAATGTTAAAGAGTTTTATGTGATATTGCTGAATGGTTTTGAACTTAATATACTTTTATATATTTCCTTGAATCTCATTATGTTGTATCTACAGGTAGAGTAACTTAACTAACCCGAAAGGAAATATGCAATTGAATTTAATATTTTAATTGATGTGATGATACTTTATTAACTTCACTTACAACTAAAATTAGATAAATATAATTTTAGCGGAATAATTGAACTAACCCGAAAAGAAAGATACAACTGAACTCAATAAATTAATTGGGGAGCTGAGAAATTTATCCACTTGCGTCCCTCCAGTATTTAAGTAAAAATTAGGAGTAAAAATATCTAGTTGGCTAAAATCAATTTGAAATTTGAATAAATAATTAAGCATCTTTATAATATTGCAAATTCTTTATTAAATATTCGTTAAAATGGTATGACATTATAGAGATTTTTAAGTGACCTTGTTCACCAGTTTTGATGATATTAAGTCCTCTAAGCTTGTCTCTGAATTCCTTTATACTTTATCTAGAGGCAGAATAATTGAACTAACCCGAAAAGAAAGATACAATTGAACTCAATAAATTAATTGGGGCGCTGAGAAATTTATCCACTTTGTTTACAACTAAAACTATTTTTAATTGCGTCCCTCCAGCATTTAAGGAAAAATTAGAGGAAAAAAATTCTTTTAGGCTAAAAATCAATCTCGCTGATCACGGGATCTCTCCTTTTTCGATCGGAGACACTCTGATTCACCGGAGAAAACAATTGAAACTTTGTTAATTTTATCCCATTTTTATCCCTGCATGTTGTCAGTGCAGCTCCATTGTTTTGGGGCTCCCATTGACCACATGGCTCCTTTTTCATGGCTGGCCGAACTTGGACAACACGAGAGAAGAGCACCGAGGGGGGAGGGCACGCTACTTTCGGATTGGAGAGGGGATGGAGACAGGCATCACTGTCGGTAATGTCCTTGTTTGCTGTTTCACAGGCGGCCGTTTGCAAGGCAGCAAGAAAGAAGCTGTTTCTCACACGGCGGAAAGTTTTCCCAGAGATAAATAAAACTGGTGGAAATTTATTCAGTTTACAAATTTAGATTCAGTGCTAAAAAAGAACTATTCTACAAAGTAAGGGAGACAGCACGAAATGTTTAGGAGATTTTCATTTATCAAATAAAAATAAGAGTTTTGGGATGTAAATATTTTGTATTAAGGTTTAAAAAAATGTTTTAGGGAACAAACAGTAATTGGAAGAAATCTCAAACACCTAGTTAAGTGGACTGCAATTTATTTATTTAATTAAAAGGCTACTCAGATCTCTTATGTTTAATGAATTGCGAATAATCTTTTTCCTGCTGCAGCGATAGCATTTTAATTTCCTTTTCTTCCTTTACAGTAGCTTATATTTATTGTCTGGGATTTTTTTTATAAAAATTTTAATAGTATCTACTGAGTATATTTCACAGGAATATTCTAAAACAAAGAATTTATTTCCATTTTTATGGATTAATCATTTGTCGATGAACAGAACACCTTTAGATTTTGATCATTTGGAACGTTTAAGCGAGAAGATAAAAACTTCATTCAATGAAACATCAAATTTTACATTTTATACTTAATTTGGAGTGTTAATAGAGCTAACTGGTTTATAAGAAATTCTTTTTTTTTTTCAATGAACAATACTTTCTATTCTTAAACTGTAGCATAAAACTTTTCTGCCGCGTAGGTTAGTTTGAAATCCCTCGAAAAAGAATCTGTAATTACGATAACATTTAACTAAACAGTGATCTATTAGTAAAGTGATAAATTTTATTAAATTAATACTGCTATGCAGCTAGTTTACTTCAGTTTAAAAATGTATAAACATACACGAGTTAAGAGTTTTTTAGGTTTGGTTTGGAGCGATACGGTGAATGACTTTTTTCCAATATGAGTGCTAATTAAGTAGGAACTTACTGCTTAAAACAATTCCAAAGGACTACAAACTTTTATACCAGAGGTTGTTCAATCCGACAAAAGACAATGCCAATAAAGCCATTGTCTTTCTAGCGTACTTAAAAAGCGGTGTTTGTTATACTTGGAATTTAATTAATAATTATCTTGTAACAGATGATTAAAAAGTATACTTCATTGGACGTTTCATTAATCAATGGAATCTCTATCACTTTTTAGTGGAGTATATAGATAATAGACAAAATGATAAAAAACTTTGAAATAAAAATAAATTTAGTTCCTATGTTGTTCATCTATTCTAAGCATTGTGAACAGAAACAGTTCGTTGTGGAATAGATCTCCCATATAATATAACCAGAATGAAATATCTGCACCAGAGGATGGACGTGGTCCTAGAGAATGTTTAAATACATTTGGGCTGTTGCCTGGGCCTATAGAATGTACATTGGTCTTGAATGCAAAGGAAAAGCATCTCAGATCATCAAAAATTTGCTTTCATATTTAGAATCAAACAGTCATTATGAAATGCTCCTACGGGAAGTTATCAAACACAAGCTCTTTTTCTGTTGAAAAACAAAGAAACAGACTATTTGTATGATTAACATAACAATAAATTATATCTTCCCAGTCATCAAAGTCCTGGTACATGCTCTCTGAGCTTATATGTGATTTTTGCCATTCATATCATGGAAGGGGAAGTATTCTTTCTAACACAGTGGTAAGGAATCATCTTTAAATCTCCTCACGAATTTTTCTGTTTGAAATAAGCTGAATATTTTTCAGACCTGATGTCAATAGAAAAATTTTACAAAACAAACTTTTGTCTTTATTTAATATAGTTTTAAAATTGCTCCATTCTCCGAATCATAATTTCCCAGATTACAGATCAACATTCTAGGAATTTATTATGCTTCAAGGTGCTACGTCACAACACTTAACTGAATGACATTTTATTTTCTGTTAAAACTAAATGCATAATTAATTTACATCTTTACAGTCACCAAGGCTCTATTTAGATTATCTTTGCACCTATATGTTATTTTTGTCATTGATGTCATGTGGACTTGTCTCTTTGCAACACCTTACGAAAGCTCCTTACAAAATTTTCTCCGAAAGTTTCTTCTTGAATGGAGCTGAAGTATTTTTCATCTCTGGTATTAATTAAACTTTACATAACAAGTTTAGGAATTATTTATATTTAATTATTATAGCTATAAAATTGGATTACTCTGCTAATCCTAATATCCCGAAATACGGATCAACACTCTGTGGTTTAAATTTTCTGTAAGGAACTTTAGTATTGGCGGTAAGTAGAAATTTTCATACAAATTAGTTTAATTGACAGAAATAAATATATTTTAAATATAATTTCTTAAATTCTTAAGTAATGCTTTCATACCCTCACTTGCCACAAATCTTTTATATCAATCGCAGTCAATAAGATAATATTAAATATTTGTTGTCAATTGTATGCAATTTCCAACTTACTGTTCCTGAGTTTACCTATTTTATGTTCCTGAATTTTATTCTCTACCTTATTGTAAAAGAATCAATATTATTTGTGAACATTCTCGTTTAAAATATATAGTAACAAAAAGTTCCTGATATATTAAAGGTTTAAAATAACTTTTGGATTATTGTACACACACACACACACACACACACACATATATATATATATATATATATATATATATATATATATATATATATATATATATATAATAAATGCTCGTGTGAATGTTTATTAACACCCACATAAATAAGGCCATTTAAAAAATGTTTAAATAAATTATTTGTTTAAAAAAGGTCAGTCTAATGACTTTGCTTCCTTATCCAAAAAGTGTCACATATGTGGACTTTTAAGTAATTTCAGATATGCAGCAAACCTACGTAAATTTTATGCATTCCTTTTCAGAATTTAAGTTCAAAAGATTTTTGATGAAGAATCAACAGTATCAAACTGAAATACGTGGATACAAAGGCAATCTTGTTCATTTATGAAAATAGTTGTAAAATCATAAGAGGTACAAAAATAAGGTTGACTTATGAGAACTAATAAAAAAATAATGTACGATTTCCTTAAACTGTGATATTGAATAAATAACTGAATGATTTCAAGCTTTATTGAGCTTTTTATTGTAATTTTAACCTGTTAATACCAAAGTTTCCGTGAGAATTTTTAATGTGAATTTTTTAAGTTGAGTAAAATAATTAAGTTAGTTTTTTTTTTTTTTTTTTTTTTTTTTTTTTGTGAATTTCCACTTGATTTTGGCTGGGAGCGCTACTGTCTGCTGTTTTGGTCACGAGGGCTCATGACACCGGGACTTACTGCTTAGGTTTTTAGTGCTACTGTCTACTTTTTGCAACACGAGGGCTAATGAGACCGGGACCTACTGCTTAAAGCCGATTCTGAACGGCTACTAACATCCATGCCAATGTGGGATTCGAACCCACGTACTCTGGGAACAAAGATCAGAGCTCTATCCATTCAACCATCATTCGGCCCACTACAATATTTGTAGATTTAGAAGTAAAGAAAGAGCTCTTCTTGAGTATTGTATTACATAATGTATTGGTGTGTAATTATATGAAATAAATAATGTATTAATGCTTGAGTGTAACCCATACATAATGTATAAGTGCATGTAATGAGTATGATATAATGTATTAGATTACCTCAATAAGGGAATAGTCAATGTATTAGTTTATTTAAGTAAAGGCAAATACTCTACTAACATTAGTAATGTATTGATGTATATTGTATGATATAATGTATTAGTGTGTATTAGTTTTTCTTTTGAAAAGTATGCCAAAAAAGGAATAAATAACTTCCCTGTTCCATGCTTGTGTTTTTTATTGTGATTTATCCTCGTCAAATATTTTAGTTTACTCGCCTCAAAACTTGTATTTATTTTTTAATTTGTAGATAAAAGTATAAGGAATAAATGTTTTACATAATATAATTTTTAGGAACATTTTTGTGAGATTTTTTTTGTCATACAATATTTTCCTTATTTTCATAAAGTTTACTTTAATAACTAGAAAGCTTAATCATAAGATAATAAAAATAACACTTAATGTTTACATGCTAACCAAAAGTTAAATTCCTTCATTTTTCTTGCAGTCTACAGTATAAGAGTATACTAGAAAACTAGAGTCTGAAACTAACTCTTTTATTTGCTTTTATAAACTTCGTCTCTTTTGTAAATCTTTTCAACAGATTAAAAGATTTTATTTGGAATGAAAATAGTACTGGACAAATACTTTAAAATTTTGTAGATGATGTTGTGTGTTGAATTTTTAAATGTTAATTGCTTCTTTAATAATCTGTGAAATAAATTTTTTCTTTAGTGATCGTTTTAACTGCCAGTGACTATAAATTCATTTTTGGTAAAAATTTGACATAGTTATTTGACATAAACATTTGACATAATTATTAGTACAGACTGAACATTCTATTCAGAAATGTTAATCTCTATTGACTGATAAACTTTAATAATTATATTTTGTATTTATTACGGCTTTGATAACTATATTTGGAAAAATAAATCCTATAGCTAAAATGAGAAGTAAGGTTTGCAGTTCGAAACTCCCCTAATGTTGAAAGCGAATTTCCTAGAATTGTTTTATGCCTTTTTTGAATAAGTATATAAAATATTCTCTTCAATTTCGCTGCATACTCAGATGCTGCAATAAAGCGCACCTCTGGGTTTTCCAAATAAGGGGCACTCTCAAGAAATATCTATTTTAAAATGTGCCTTTATGACATTTTTGGTTACTTTTCGACCTTAAAGAAAGAATCTTTGCTGATATTTGTGAATTTGAACCTCGATAATTCACTTATCCAGTCTCAGAGAAACTTTGACTCACCAAGAACGGGGACAAAAGCTGATTTCCGCATTAGTTGCGACATTCTCTAAGAACGGTGCACTGGAGACATTTTTTTTAGGGAAGAAGAGAAATCTATTATAATACAGTATCTCGTCTGCATCTCCCACGAAAGAAAATTCTCAAATCTATTTGTAAACACTTGGTATTCTTCTTCGCAGTGAAATCTGATTCAATACTCCATTCAGAGCAAACACTAGAGTGTATATATATATTTTTTTTTATTTTGTTCTGATATAGTTCGTATTTCAAGCTTTCCGTTCAATCGAAAAACATCACTTCGTTTTCCAGATGGGAGCAAAAACTTTTGCATCTCCAAAATGTGAAAAGTTTAGGAGGGTGAACGTATTTTTTTAGTCGAAATATTTCGGTCATGTGCATTGCTCGTCGATTACGTGATATTTCCATTTCGCTGGAATAAAATAAAAAAAGGTTCAAAAGAAGAAAAGAAAGAAAATAGATAGGCAGTAGAGGCGGTATCTTCTCTTCGAGTCCTACCACTCACCATATACCCCTCGTGCGTCAGGGGACTTGCCATGTGCTTTCGAATATTACGTGTTAGGTTTCACAGGGTTTTCGCCACGCCAGCTTTACTTCGAGAATTTTCCATTTCTATATCTGCACTCTCTATGAGCCGCAGCTCCCGTACTCTTCGGGAAAACTACGACTGAAAAGTAACTCAACTCTCCTCCCATTCAAAGAACATGCGACCCCCTGGTTTCACCGAATCTCTTCCCCCAGATTTACAACATGCATGCCAGATCCGAATGGGCAACTAGCTGGAATTTTTATGCTCATCCTTTTTCGCCCCACTGTTTGGCTGTTGGCGAGAAAATGTTCGCTACGGCGAAGTCATAGAACTGCGATGACATACCATAGAAGTTAATGATCGAGCCAAGGCGCTCCGCTCGAATAAATCCAGACAAAATGCCCTAGCTTGCTTTTAGTACAGATCTACATGAGGAACATTCCGATCTATAACGTGCCTCATATGCTGTTTATTGGCCCTTTAGGTGGCTGTTTATAGGCGGATTGAGCTCTTATTTAAATTCTGTGATAAAATGGAAAGTGTAAGAAAAACATTGCAGCAAAGTTACAGTTTCGCTTCTAAATATCTGTTTCTGTTAATATGTCGCAATAAAGTGGGACACGGCGTGAGTGAACATGTTATAACTGAAAAATTCATTTTCACTTTCTTTTCTCATGCTATATATTCATAATCTGTTCAAAGACAAATTTTGAAAACTTTTGAGTACTAGGAAACGCCTAACAAGTAAGTTTTCTCAAAGTTTCAGAAACAAAATCCTTATATCAATCCCAGATCAATATGAACTGTACTTCATGTCTGATGTGTCACTGCTTGCCACGTCAGTTAACCACCATCGATAAACAGAACAATATTCCCCTAAAACCTATGAATCTCTCTCTCTATCTCATATGTATAAATAGAAAGAGAGAGAGAGAGAGGGAGAGAGAGAGAAATGGAGTTGGATGGGGCTAAAGATTTTGTGAGTCAAGTGCATCTAAATAAAATTTATCAATTTTATTTTATTTTGCTTGCTATAAAAACTTATCCTACTCTTATTTATTTGAATTCAGCTTGTTTATAAATAAAACATTTACCTTTAATTTCTACGTCCAGGTCTATAATTTTATAACAAAACGCTAGGCGCCATATAAGCCTAGTGATTAGAGTGTTCACCTAACCACGTGAACCAAATGTTCAAATCCCTCGTGAGGCTTAGATGTCTTTTTTGTTGCCCCTTCATAGGGTATTACCGGTCTATATGGTACGCTTACAATAAAATGGTAAACAAGTGGTACTTTGTAAAAAGTTGATTGCTAATAGTATTAAAGGCAAGTGCCCCTTCATCGAAAAAAAATTTCTGGCGTGATAGCCTTACTGGATTACAATTTTACCTGAAGATTTAAGAAAAATGGAGAGATAAATATGAAATTTGTTTATGATATTTAAAAATTTTTTTTATAGTTTCTTATGCACAGGTAACTCAAGACAGGGGGAAAATGACATTATAAACATCTAAATCATAAAAACTAAAACTAGTCAACTTAGTTACATCATAATTCCCAAATTTGATTTAGTTTGCTAAATTAATTACAATGAGAGGAAATAAAAGCATAGACTATTAATGGAATTCAAAAAGTTTTGGTCTTTAATTGAGGTGGTAATTTTATATAAAATATGTGATCAGATAGTATTACTTTAGCTCATCCACCGCTACGTACAAGACATCTCCCCTTCCAAACTTATTCGGTTGTCATTCGGTATTAGAATCTGAGGGTTCGAATCCCACATCTAGCTTGTTTCCTCCTAGAGGTTCAGAATTGTTTTAAGCAGTTGGTCTTAGTCTCAATAGCTATTTTACTGTATCACTGCAAACCAAACAAAGAATTAATGATGAGCATTAACATCAATGTAATTCATTCTCTACATTTTCTTCATATGCCCATCGCATTGAACGTATCCATTTTATCACCTCCAACAATTTTTCTGGAAAGAGTCCAAATCAACAGGGTGATATATTTTTCTACCTAAGTCTGCTGGTTTGAGTTTTGAACCTGATATGGATGCCCATAGCTATTCGGAATCAGTTTTAAGCAGTAGATCCCAGATTAGTAAGTCCTCATGTAGCAAACAATTGACCATAACAGTCCAACTCAAATCAATGATTTATTTATTTACCTTTTCACTTACATCAAATCAGACTTCATAAACTGCTTCTTGTAACTAAAAATCGTTAGATTCACTAAAAGGGAACAGGGAAATTGGTTTGTATCAGACATTATTTGGATATATCATCTTTTACCACGTATTTAGTGTAAAGTTGTTGAAAAGTAACTTTAAGTTTCGATTTCGGTAAGAAATTATACGTTCGGTGATAAATTTTAGTGAACATTACAATACACCATTTCTTAAAAAAAATTTAGGCGCCATAAGTCTTCGGATATATAGAAAATGGAGTTTTATTTTAATAAAATTAAAATAAAACTCTTTTTAACTTAAGTCCGTTTACCTAATTTCTTATTTCCATGTTTACTATCAAGAATAGCTTAATCTAGTCTAGAGGGCTAAGTCCAGAGTATCTATCCAAAACAGCTTCCTTTTGAGTTCTGTTGAAATAGACATCCAAAATTACATGAACACACTATTTACAAAATCAACAAAAGACTATCAAAGAGGGAAGGCATCGTATGTAATTTCCTTAGAATTCAATAAACCCCCGCTCTGTTAGCAAAATTTACGAAACAAGGCCTGCATTAAGAGTGGTGACTTGCTTTGATACCATAGTATTAAAAAACTCTAATATTATGCATATTTATAAGGAAATAAATTCTAAATCATTATAAAGCACACACGTTTGTTTATTATATAAAATAAAATTGATAAAGTTTAAAAGTAAAAAGGAGTCAAAGTATAACCAATAAAATGAGATATTCTCTGCTGTGAGGTACATATTCCGTCCGATATACTCTTTAAAGCAACATATATGGTTGATTTCTGAACATTAAACGATATGTCAATTTTATGAACTTGAAATCCCTACTCATTTACGTCAGTTACGTTGAACTACTTAAGGCTTTAGTAACTTTTCTGGATTAGTAGGTCATTTTATTGTCAGTATAGAGGATTCAGATGTTCACTTTGGTTTTATTTCTTGTATAGCAAAATATATGTCAGTAGCTTTTATAATATATAGATAGAAAAAACAGCAATGCATGTGCTGGTCCAGTATAGAAATAAACTCACGTTTTGAAGCATAGATAGACGGGGGGGGGCAGGTCTCGACTTATGAACGGAAAGAATGTGTGTATATAAGTAATCATTCTATACCTTTAACAACTGTGAACATATTTTGTAAGCTAAAACTATCCCCAGTTTTGATTTCAGTTAATTTTTAACTGGTTTGTTACTTATTAAGTTACTTTAACAGCACTTCACAGCAAGATACAAAAAGACTCACGGATCATTTATGAATTACAAGGATGGGAATGCTTAGGGATGAAATCTGTAAGACTGTGCAACAGCTGTTAAAGGTAAAATGAATTTCATTTTTTTTTACGTAGTAAATATTGCTAAATTTTAAAATCTCAAAATTATTGAGTATTGAGTACTTTTAGCAAACAAGAAGAGTCAGATCTATTCCCAAGTAAGAAGCTTCCCTGGGATAATACAGGTAAGAAATTTTTATTTATTTGATTCGAGGCGTCACTTCGAATTCCTTTAGCTGTTAGTCAAGTTTAACTACAACAGCCATGTCATTAAACGGTTAGAAATAATGAATGAAAGCAGATGACATTCCATTAAACAATCTCTTACATTTTCAAGTATCTGTCATTATATATATTGTTTTGCAATTTTTATGGACATTTTAGATTTTTTTAAACTTTGCACATTTTTAGGTGATACACCATTTGAAATAATGAGGAATAGCTATATTTATTATAAAACTTCCAGATTACTCATCATCACTAATAAATAGAAGATGTAACTTCAAATTCGTTTAAATTTTCCTTTTTTTACTCTCGATGGTCGTCTATAATAACTTAGATATAAAATATACATCAATATATATTCAGAATAAATGATTCGGGAGTTAATATCCTATATAATAATAGTCTAAATTATCTGTCCGTCTGTCCTCAAATTTATGAAGCGTTTGGACGTGGAATGGATAGACAAATCCATATTGAATTCTTGATGAGTTAGGGTTAGCAAAGTTCAAAGCTAGTAAAGGTTATCTTCTCCTAAAGTATCAATCCGATTCTAAAATAAATTGGCGGTCTCATTAGCCCTCGTGTTGCAAAAAGTAGACCGTAGCGCTCAAAACCAAACCAAACCTAAAATAAATTGGTACAAGTATGCTTCATATCACAGCAAAAAATGCTGTCGTCTTTAAAACGCTCGAAATCTCCCCTCCCCCCTTTTCCGAACGTTTAATGCCATTATTTCAAGCCCTATTTTCCCCGGTTAAGAGCAGGTGATTAAATTTATCAATTTATCACATAATAAATGGGTAAAAATAACATTTTTTCTAGCATTATGACGTCCTTCCTTTAACCCTCTCATTTAATAAATTCTTATTTTAAAATATTTAAATATCGTCTGCATTATTTTCATACGTTTTATCACTGAACTTAGATATGACGTAAATAATTTTCTTTTATGTTTGGCTTAAATAATAGATTACGTAGATATGTGATAATCTTAAATTTAATCATCGATTATTTTTTGTTGCAATGAAAATTTTATCACCGATATTAACAACAAATCATTTTCCTAAAAATCTAGGAGTCTATTTCACGGACTAATAAATATCTAGCATTTAAGTTATATATCTTTGAAAATTCAGAAGTTTGTTCGTTTGTATGTTTGTTTTTTATACAAACCATACGGTTTGACTAAATTAATTCAACGTGATTCTAAACTGCATTTACAGTATCGGGAGACTTTAGAGGAGTGTGAAGATAAACAAATTATTGAGTAAGTACCAGATAATTCTCAGTCAATAAACAAACCATTTTTTTACCTGTCTCATAGGGTACTTTAAAATTCTGGAAAATTAAAAATTTTACTGATCCCGTCATATTACGGGCTATATGTTACTAGAATAATATTTTCTTAGTGTGGTAGAAGTTTGACAATATCCCCTATAACATAACACAGTGAATGACAACTCATGCAAAATTAAATCTATGAAATTATGGTTCCATAATTTATTTCAATACTGTATTAAAAATATAACCAAATCAGAATAATCCTCTCGCTTACCTGAACCTCATAGGAGGTTCTTAATTTAAGTAACAAAAAATAGTTTAAACTTTTAAGAAGTTTTTAGTGGCTTCAAAATTTATATAGCTGTCGACAATAGTTGTTACCATATGATTGATAAATTCATGTTGAAGATATGAATACAGAATCAAAACATTTTGTTTCTATTTAATTTTTATCTCTTTACTGCTAATATTTTTTTGAAATACCAATTACAACATTGTAAAATGTTAAACATGAAGCCTATCATAAAGATTCGTTGCTTATTTTATCTAATTTTTTTTTAATGTAAATGCATTTACAAGGCTCCTCTTCCAACAATTTAAATACCTTATTAGGCTCCATGAATTTAACTTATTAGGATCATGCTGAACAATTTTTTTAACCAAGAAAACTATTTTAAATATAACTATTCTTGAGATAATTATTTTTTACATTTTCATTGTGCAAAAGGAGTAAAAATCTGAAGTCGTACTGTATGCATATGTATACAAGTATAAAGTAATTGTTTAAATACCAGTTACAACATTGTAAAATGTTAAAAATGAAGCCTATCATAAAGATTCGTTGCTTATTTTATCTATTTTTTTAATGTAAATGCCTTTACAAGGCCCCTCTCCCAACAATTTAAATACCTTATTAGGTTCCATAAATTTAACTTATTAGGATCATGCTGAACAATGTTTTAACCAAGAAAACTATTTTAAATATAACTATTCTCGAGATAATTATTTTTTACATTTTCATTGTGCAAAAGGAGTAAATATCCGAAGTCGTATTGTATGCATATGTATACAAGTATAAATTAATGGTTTAAAAACATTTTAGTTCAAACAATATTTTTAAAAATAACCCTTTCAGGTATGATTTAATAATGAAAAACTGTGCATGAAATAACCATTTAATTTTTATTTAAAAAATTTGTTTCATTTTACAATTCTTACATATTCTTAATTAAAATCCACTTTTTACATAGTGTTAAATAATATCAGAAACAGCAAAATTAAGAAAATATCAAAGCAAAACATTAATAAGGTATACAGATAATAGTCTTCAAGCTAGTGGTACTTTTCAAAACAAAGTGCAAAGGAATTCTTAATTGTTTATTCAATGAGTTCCAAAAGTGTTTATTTAGAAATAAAGTAATCAATTTAAATAATTCATTATGAAAGCTCTTACTACCACTTTAAAAAATCAACATCTAAGTTCCAATTGGGAAATCTTAAGACTTTTTTTTAGCATTATAAAACAATTCAGAAGTCATAAAAGTTTGGGGAAAGATAACCTTATTTTTCCTATACTGTATCAAATTAAATACATTTATTGTTAAATCAGTGTTTACTTACAGAAGGATAACAGAAGAATTTATAAGTAATGAAAATTGTTTGCTGTTATTAATTGTTTGGTCATAAAATTTATTGCAGAGTATAATTATAATAAAAACAAATTTTAATATAATTAACTGTAGCTGTGTATGGGATATAAAAATGCGTATCAATTTATAATTGCGTTTGTATATTATGTGTTTGTAACCGAGTTTATTTGTATCTAATTCAATTTTCCCTAAGCCTTGACGTTTTAAGATGACTAAACAAATGCCAGTATATTAAAAACTTCTAAAGATTGATGCGAATGTTGATTAATTGTGGGATGTTGCTAAACCCACCTGTTGTGATGGTAGTAAATAATCAAAATGTTTATTTAAATATGTCATATAGGTTTATCTCACATTTTAAATTTAGTATAATGAGGAAAAGGTTGGATTTCTAAGCTTTAAAAAATTCATTCACTAAAAGTAAGGGCAGTGTATACGTATATAGGAATACAGATGAATGTATAATTTTGCAGGACTTGTATAGCACTTAGTAATTATATAAAGCACAATTTATACAGTGTTGTAAACTATTATTGACTTGTATAGAAGTTTTTAATAATGTAATTGAATAGAAATTTTTAATAATCTAAGAATTTGTTTAGGAGTCAGTATTTCTATGATAGTCAAACTCAGAGGATTCTCAAAACATATGATTTTAAATCCCGAACAGTATCCAATTTTGTCGAACATTTTTACTATTGTTCCGTTTGCAAGACAACTTTTTAAAACTGTATTTTAAAGCAGGGAAAGGTAGTAATACATACGATTTCATTTTAAAATATTACTTATTGCACTTTAAATTTATTTTCAACTTTTAACAGTTTATTGATTTAATTACAAAATGTCTCCGAGATGCAACTATAGCTTTTAGGGTTAAAGGTATGTCAAAGGTGGAAACATATGCCATAATAATTGATTATTTAGAGGGATATCGACAAAAATGAAACGAGAAATCTGAGGATAGAAAAAAAATGGTATGCTATCATCTGACTCTAACTAAACATTATCTTGCTCCGATAAAAGCCATATACTGTAGTGGGAGCAAAATAAAATTATGAAACGTCTTTCATTGT
>CM063503.1:14577474-14582474 GCA_032207245.1 Pardosa pseudoannulata | reverse complement strand
AAATTTTTTTATTGATATAATTTTTCTAACATATCTACGCATGAATGAAAAATTTAAAAATTTTATCCTCAGAATTTCAAAAGTTGGTTAGATATGATTTATTTTTATCAAATGGGTTCTTTAAATAAATGGATATTTTAAATTGTTTTTCTACTTGCTTGTTTTTACTGGAATCCTACGCACTAGAAATAGTCAGGCCTTACTAGTTTTTGTGATGCGAGTGTAGAATTTCTCTACAGGATTTTAATAATCTGTAGAATAAAACATTGTATGGAATCAGCAATAAGTTACTTATTTCTTTCTTATATACAAATATATATATACGAAAATGTGTCAGATTTAATACTTTTACAGTGTGTAAGTTAAAATATTTTATAAAATATCTGTATAGATATACTGAAAATCTATACCCATTTTTATGAAAAAGTCTATAATATTCTTCTAAAATATTTTGAAGGAAAAACATTGGAATTTTTTTTATTTTTTTTATTTTTAAATATTTTAATAAACAGATTTGTATTCCTGGATATGCTTTAAATTTATTTCTAAGACACAAAGCAATTATAATATTGCTGTAAAACTTAAAGTTTAAAAATTTTCGAATGATATTCATAGCCATTTAAATTTAATATAAATCTTATTTTTCCTGAGATATGAATATTTTTAAACTTAATGTTTTGTTTTTAAACCATTTGAAATAGGATATGATAATACTTATTCCAAGCATTCCTCTTAAAATTAAAACTAGAAAAAACGTTAGAGATGAACATGTATAATAAATTAACATTTTTGTAGGATGTAATAGGCAATAATTGTGTTTTCTGACTCGCGTATCCATTTGTATTACATTGTTGCATATCTGCAGCGTACATAAAAATTGCTGTATTTAATTTCTCTGTGGCAGGATTTAGTCCAAAATATGAACGAGAAACATCTATTACAAGCTAATGATACAAACAGATAGTGTTCTAGTGTTTACTACAAAGTGTATATAACTTCTTTGAAGGATTTCAGGATTGCACTGCTTTCCTTTCGAGAGAAGATTCCATGTAAGGCCAAAGAACGACTTTATCCCATAGAAACAACTAAGTCATATAAGGGATTTGAACCCATACTCTCCAGCGTGGCAGGAGCGTATGGTGGCCCTTACACCGACGGGATGAGACAAACATTTAAAAAATTTCTCCTAACCAATTTTTACATAAATCAGTAGTCTATCATTTTGAAATGCTATAGTGTGTGTAACCGTATTAAGCCATCATCATTCTCTTTACATTTTTTCATAAAAATTCCATTTGAATTATTAATAAATATATTAAAGAATACCTTAAAGATTTCAGAAATATTTAATTTTAGTTACGTAGATTGAGATTTTTCGAACAATAACTTTTAATATCTGTAAAAGACAAGCTAACTCACACAGTTAATGTGCTATTGTCGTGCTTAATACCCTTAGGGAAGAACTTTCTTTTTTTTACTTATTCCAAAGCATATGAAGGATAATGTTCGATGACAGAAAATATGACATGCACATGACATGTAAAAGTACATTTTTATCTTTTTTTTTTCAAGTTCTGAGATGGACATTGGTTTCTACTGCTTTTTAATAAAGACCGGCTTCGGTCCAAAGATAACGTGCAAGTTTTACATGGGATTAAAACAATTATTTTCAGGAGTGGAAGCTGCTAGATTTTATAACAACTGGACTACGGGATAGATATTGCTTCAGTATTTGATAACAATGTTGTTTGTATCCAACTTTCCCAGTTTGAATGTTTCCGTTCTGTGCTGTCGCCAAGTTCCTTAAGCCTTTTGTGAGCTATTTATTTCTCTTTAATAACTTCTCCAAGTTATGGCGTTTATTATCAATTAAACAATAGAATTGAAGAAAATGTATTTTATTTTCTAAATTTTATGTTTGCGTTGTAATTATAGGGGTGGTAAGCATATTTCCTGGATAACAATTTACAATCACAATGAAAATTCAATTTAATAGTGATCATCTTCCATGGAAGGATGAGAAGCAATGTTCCAATCCATAAGGATATATCACATTCTGCACACGTTTCGGGAATTTTTTCCTTAGCCTTTGGGCTAGTTACCTTCCTTGTCTATAGTTGGAAACTAACTTTGGCATATGACTTCCCATAGTGGCTGAGCACACTATTAGGAACTGCACACTTCTTTGCTTGAAAGTTAGCAGGACGGCATTTCCATTTTCTTAAGGAATATCCAGCTATTATGTCAGGAACTAATGCTGTATGGAATGTTGGAAGATCTAGAGTGGTTTTTGCACTAGTGTATTTCGTAAGATCATTAAGATAGGATTTGGTATGGTATGGTTTGGAGCACTACGAGCTGCTGTTTTGATCACGAGGGATAATGAGACCGGGACCTACAGCTTAAAGCCGATTCAGAAAGGCTACATTAAGGTGAGAAGTAATCATTCCAAGGCTCACAAAAGGGTTAAAGAGGCATATTACTTTTTGAGATTTAAAATCTTCATTAAAACTGCATTGTCTTCGGTTAATCATAAAACAAAAAGTTTTGCGTATTTTACAATGGATTTCTTGTAATTTTTAATAGCGCTCTAGCTTTGAAAATGTTATTTGACATTTTCAGTAGTATATAATTTTAAATAGCATAAAAAATATATACCATTTAGAAAAATGGAATTCACTTATCCTCAAGATAACTTTTAAAATATGCATATTAGAAACTAAAGTTTTATATCAAATTGAAGTAAGATATCAGTTATTCTGTTAACCTAACACTTTAAAGTTATTTAACATTTTAAATATAAAAAAACTGATAGATGAAAGAAGCAATTAAAATTGAATTTAAGAAATTGAAAATTACAAAAACAAATTATAATGTTGAAAAGTAAATGCTAGTATTGATATAACTAAGGTTTACATAGTGTAAAAGATAATTAGCTTCTATTTTAAACAAATTTATTTTATTAGTTTCTAATTTACAAATTTCAAGTTATCTTGCGTGTAAGTGGGTTTTTACTTTATTTCACTTGGTTTACATATTTTATGCTTTTTAAAACATGCATTGCTTCATATAAGAAAGCTAAATCATTTTTATAAAGTTAAAATCCTATTAATTTATTTATGAAAAAGGTATTATAAACAGAGCAGAACATTTCATTCTATATTTAATCAAATATAGGCAATTAAAATGAAGATTTTTCAGGATCGAAATGTACTACACTTTCTAAAATCTATGCCTTTTAATATGGGTAGTTTTGCTGGTGACCAGTCTAGCTATGTAAAACCTAAAGGGAGTAAACCCTTTACCCCTAAAAGGGTTCTAATGTTATCCCACCCCTCGTAAAACACTCGGGGAATAGCATATGCGATGAAGAGATTCATAATCCTGGTTACTCCGGGTTAATAAAAATATACCCCATTACTCTGATATTAAAAACTATTAAAAATTGAACTTTTTACGATTCTTTTACGTATTTAGTTGCATTAAAATAAAAACAATTATTTTTCCCTAAACAGAACTATAATTTTTTTAATTCTAAAATATATAATTTAGTATGATATATTGAATTTAGAATAATTTTATGTCTTTCCTTCAGATTTTAATAGTATAATTAAAATTAAAAGAATTTATGCTTTATGATGTTGAAATTCAAACATAAAAGGCTGCCTTTTCATTAAATTCATTGTCAACTTTTCGTTTAGTAAAATACGAAATGCTATTGTAAATCTGATAACTATTTCATTAAGGGATAATTTAGTACACTTGAGAGACGAACTTCTTATAACAAGCAATTTGAAAATTAACTTCAACAATAAAATAGTTTCAAAACATGTTTGAACATTTATTTCTCTTTAAAATTGAAGTTCAGAAATTGTTTATAAATAAAACGCAAAATAAAAATGAGATAAACAATCTTTATTTCCTTCAATATATGCTATTCATTGAGTCAACATTATCATCCATATCTATAAATGAATTATGTACTTTTTAACGAGATTAAAATATTTACTTAGTATTCATGAGGGTGAAAAAATATGGATTTTTAGATCGAGAGAAAAATTTCCTGTGCAAACACAAATTGAGAATTAAAAGCAAATAGAATCTGTAGATCTAAGTAAAGGAAAATGTTTAAAATCCTAATGTAATGAGCAGCGTTGAAATTGTGGCACTTAAAATTGTATGTATTCAATTGTTTTGTGACGAATTCTTCTAGGCAATGAATTTAAAAGGCACAAAATAGAGATGAGAGGGATAAACAAAATACGCATTTTTAATATGGTTTCAGATATAAACGCTTAAATACTGAGTGATACGTAAAAAAATATATTTGTTTTCAAAATTGTGAGAAAGGAGATGACAAATAAAAGTTTGATAATTAGTTTGTGGTATTTCAAGGTTATGTTTTTTATCTGACAATTACAAAATGGTTAATAAAAAGCTGTTTTAATAATTAGTACAAATTTTTGTCTTGGTTCATTTATGTAAAATATCATGTGACATACAGTATATTTCAACTCATGGCATATCTAATGAAACTGAAAAATATAAATAAATCAATTTCATAAAACAAAAACAATCCAAACAATCCAAAAACAAAAACAGATTGTAATTTCCATGGAATTTTAACGGTTATAGTTCGTCTACAGGTGGTAGACTTCTAATCAGATCTGTCATTTGCTCAGAAAATAGAAGAGTCCGTTTCCCACCCTGAGTTGGTTTGTAAACTATTTGCAGTCGCGTAACTCTTATTTATATAATAACATCTTTACATGTTTGATGTTATCATGTTTTAAAGTAATTATGTATATAATTAGTGATCAACCATCTGCTGTATTACTTTGAAAATGAAGTCTTGGACTGGAGAAGTTAATTTAGACCATGGATTCTTAGGTGGTGCGGTATAATTTTCGTGCTCTTCTATATATATCTCTCTCTAACTGTCACACACACATACACACATATGCATGTATATATATATATATATATATATATATATATAT
>CM063503.1:14569974-14574974 GCA_032207245.1 Pardosa pseudoannulata | reverse complement strand
TCTAAAAACTTCAACATTATTTATGAATAACTGAATAGTTCTTGTAAAATCATCAATTTATAAGTACATTTTAAAGGAGTGTGATTTGAACACAACGTAACTCCCTTGAATGGTGTTTGAGCATAGCTCATGTACTGACACCTGGGAGCAACCGGTGGCATTAATATCCGATATATTGAGATGTTTAGTTTTATAGTATGTGAATTTCTATAAAAAAGGATGTGTACGACTAAATGTTACAGTAGCTTTAAATATAAAATTTCAACAATTTACGGTTAATTGTATTTGAGTTACGTGAGATACATATATACAAACGTATTAATATTTGTAATACCGATAAACCAATAACCAGAAAACTGCAAAATGTACGGGTAAATTTATAAGATTGTAGCAGTAATACCCCAACGCTAAATCCTGTAGTCTAGGTTTTTATGTAGAATGTTTGTACTGTTTTATACATGTATATGCGTTGTAGTGTCATGAATTTCTAGTATTGTTGCATACTACAGATCGTGAGTTTTATAGAATTAGATACTCTGGGTATTGGAACCATTTATTCTCCATACGTTCCAACCTTTGTTTAATCTTTCATTAACTCTTCTAAATTAATCAGTAAACAGTTAATTTTATTATCGTATATTAAGTCGAGATTTAATTGTTTAAGTTTTATGTAATTACAATTTAGTATTTGATCCTTAATATTAACACCTGTAAACCGAAAATTATTTTAAGTATTTATTATCTATTATGCTTTTTGCTTTTAGAAAAAAATTACTGGTAATTTACCGATATCCAGATTTTCGTTACATATAGACATCAAGCTGAAACTAGTCAAAAAGAATTTTGGAGTGGTCAAAATATATATATATTTCTGTTAAAATCAAAAACTCAAATTACTTCAGATTACAATTTTTCCTTTTCTCTGTTCAAGGAAATAAAAGCGTCTTTGCCCGCATGCAAAATTTTACCAAACAAGTCACCCCCAAGTACAAAAGTTCGGCCATTCCTGTTATAAACAATACTCATACTTCCACTGGACTCCTATGCACAGAAATTCCTGTGCAAACATAGAAACACTCTTAACTTTTTGGCCATTATTGTGAGAAGTATCTGGAATATTTAAAGGAATAAGATGTAATATCCGTTATAAAAAGTATATTTACAATTAGATATGGATATTTAATTAGATTTAACAGTGTTGATTCTTTTATCATTAAAATATCATTTTGATAAAATGCTTTAATTAATCAACTATTTATCTTCTATATTACGAAGGCTTCTAAGCATGGCTAACTTATTTTAAATTAGTTAGGATAAAAATTATTGGTTACTTTGTCTCTGCACTTCATTGGGTTTTTAATTTAAATTAAATTAATTAGAAAACGCAAATTTTCATTAAAATATTTTTAATTCTGTTATGCATCTCATATGCTGGATTTTTGAAGTTTAGAGAAACACGTTTCTATGTTAAAGCAAAATACAGTTTGTACCTGAACCAATTTGAACTATATTAATAAAGATCTAGTCTGATTTCTGCAACATGAGGAGTAGTTTTTTTTTATCTTAGGCAATTATTTGTTGATTCATTAGTTTGGAAACAGCCCCTTTTAGTGAAATATGATCCCATACTTCTCGTTCCTAAAATCCTCTTTAAGTGCTAAATTAATGATTTTTTGAAATAGTTGTCAGTGTATAATGCTATAAGATGCGTTTTGAGGGGAAAAAATGTGTTGCAAATTGCTCTAACATTCCCATTTAATTGCTAAATTTCTTTCTCCTGTAATTCGTTTTAAATGAAATTGCTTTTAACACACTTTTCCTGTTACTTGTATATTTGAATTTTCATTTAAATGCTTTTGCTATATGTATATATCTATTAAATTTTTGGAGTAAAGAGAGATGATGGCACTTTATGCTCTGATCCGTATTGTATATAAAGGTAGTGTCTTAATCACATATAGAGGAAATGCTAGTCATTATTCTTCGAATTGACAAAGGAAAATGAAATTTGATGTTTCATTTACTTAAAACTGTTTAATGAACATCAATTTTTCTACTTCTGACAAGAGAAAATTAAAATAATCACATTAGTAAATTCCATGATACTACTTCCTTAAACTGTTAAATGACCTATAATAAAGCTCAGTGACTTAAATATATACGTCTACAATAACAATATGTAATGAAAGAGAAAATAAAATTTAGATAACTATATTAATAGAGAAAATTTATTACATAAAATTCCTAACTTCATTCAAATAAATTCTTACAAAAGTTAATGTAGATAACAATATACCACCGCACTAACCACGATTAATTTCAAATATTAAATGCCAAATGGTAGGGAGCTGCTCTTCGGTATCGGAACCCACAGGTTTATACCCTGCCGTTGGCATGATTGTTCAGAGCTGTTCGGAATCAGCTGTAATTAGTAGGTCCCAGTCTCATTAGCCTCGTATAGTAAAAAATAGACCGTATCGTTCAAAACTAAACAAAATCTCGAATATTAAATTGATTGGAAACTACACAACTAAGCAAGCAGATGCCAACTACTCTATATAGAATGTATACCCAAGGGGAGGGGGGTTGCATGATCTCCCATCCAACCCTAGACTTATATGCGAAAGAGCCAAATTTACGATGGTTGAAAACCTTTTCGTAAAACATTAGGCAAGAACATATTTTTAACTTTGTTGAACATTTATGGTTGTAATTGAAATTGTTGTGATTTTTATGTTAAATGTTGAAATTAAGAAAAATGATGTAATTGAAAGACAAAAATATTAAATTAAATTTATAGCTTCTTTATATATAAATTTTAAAATTAAACTTTAAATATTTTGATGTGCTTTTTAGCTTTACGTTTTTTATATATTTCAACCAAATAAATGCAGAGTAAAAGTGATTGATAAAATTATTAATTAAAATGGAATTTTGACTTCAGGCACATTTTCAATTTCTTATAGTTTCGTATGTCATATTAACCTTTAAAACGATTATGCTTCAGTTTGTTGAACTCCTCTTAAGAAAAATCGTGAGTGCGTGTCTAGCTCTATATACACCTACAAGTTCTATCAATTCTTCTTAAGATGAGTGTTTATGGAAAGAGAGAAGGGAAATGTACGTACTTAATACAATTTTAAAAAACAAATTTATTTTTATCCTTAAGAAGCCTCGAAACATTGATATCAGTAATGGCGCATTTGAAATGAAATTTCCTTACTATTCTTGACATACCTATACCTAGCGTTTTGTGATCTAAACAATATTCCTTCCAGATAACACTTGTAACAATTAGATGGTTGAGTGGTTACAGTACTTATCCTCGGTACAGGAGTTCGTGGGTTCGAATCCCACTGCAGCATGGATGTTCCTAGCTGCTCGGAATAGACTTTAATCAGTAGGTTCCGGTCTTATTAACCCTCGTGTTGCAACACAGCAGACCATACCTATCCAAACTAAACCATAAGAACAGGTTTCTAAATTACGGGATGGTGCTACTCTTTAGTGTCAACATTGTAACTCATAACACCCTGCAACGTTTCTTGATACACGCACACATAATCAGTTAGTGAAGTCCTGACCCTAAACGAATCGCTTTACATTTGGTACTTTATAGTCATCTGAACTCAAAAGAACGATTTGTTGAAAGGGTAGTGCACTGCCACTAGGTACAAAAGTTCATGGGTTCAAATCCCACTGTCGGCATGGATGTTTGTAGCCATTTAGAACAGGCTTTAATCAGTAAGTCTCGGTCTCGTTAACCCTCGTGTAACAAAACAGTAGACATCGTAACCAATCAACCTGGATTCAGAAGTATCAAGGATTTGATCTTATAGGTGTGACACAGAATTGTCCTAAATAGGTATGATTTGTTGAAGATCTATTAACGGTTGAATGCAGATACACCATTTTCTCAATTATACTATCAACATAGAAGCCACTGTGATATGAAAATAACCTGGTGATCTTGATGTTACTTTATGAACTATGTTTACTTAATTTACATCAAAGGCCATTATATCCATTGCACCAGTTATGGCAACGAAAATCATGTTTTTATCAACAGTGTTCCAGCAGAAAGATCATTAGTTTTACAAAAATCATAATCAAACGTAAAATGACATGGGTTATTTTAAAGAATAATCTAGAGACTTCTATACCCTGTTCTCCAAATTTTCAACTGTGATCATCTATCTCAGAATTTATGATTTCTAATGGAAAACCACGTTTAAAAGTTATGTTACAATTTTGAAATATACGGAAAGGAGAGGAACATCAGGTGAGTGGATGAAATAAAAAATCCATATAGTTTATTTGTACATTGTAGCTGTAAATGCATTCAACAAGTGTTTATAGGTTTAAATATATTTCGGTATTATTATTTTAGCTGAGAGATTGATTGGTTTGTTGCACTGCAGTCTACTGTTTTATTACATGAAATCTAATGAAACCTGCACCTAGCGCATAAAGTCTTCCTAACGGCTACGAGCATACATTCCACCAATGTGCCCACAAATTACGGGAAGGGCAACGCACTCCCTACTGCTGTTTCTAATGAATTGTGACTTTTTTTATTCTTAGCTATTCAAATACAAGAAATTTTAAGCAAATGATATTGTTCTATATCGATAGGCGTATCAGATTACCTGTGCAGTAAAATAGTACGAAAACTCTAAAACTATTTTAACACTTACATCATATGGCACTCTATAATTTAATAACATTCTTTAACCACTTCCGGTAAAATGACGAGTCTAGCTCGTCATTAATTTTTCATTCCACACCGCACAATGACGAGCTACACTCGTCATGCGATTAAAGTTACTGTTAAATATGATAATTAATTTAGTTTAAAATTTCTAGTGTACTGAATTTGGCAACACTTTTATCACTTGTGAAAATCACAAGTCACTATTGCATATTGTTTACTTAGAATTTCCTGGTACAAGTCATTTCCAAATTAATGAGTCAGAATAAAAGAAAGCCTACTAAGAAAT
>CM063503.1:14537474-14562474 GCA_032207245.1 Pardosa pseudoannulata | reverse complement strand
GTCGTGTTTGACATTTTTAGCATAGAAAATAGTCTCATCCACAATTACGTTATATACTTCATCACAAAAAAGTTTTTCAAAGCAATGATGCAAGATGCATTTGCAAGATCATTTTCCATTGCCAAAATATTATTCTTATACGTTTCCCCTAATTCCGACCATTTGGTATAATTCGGGTTTTTTTTTCCAAACAATTTTTGGTTTTTCTGTTTTTAATATTTTAGGCTTCCTCTCAAACGTTGAAGGTAAATCTATTTAATCACACTCATATTTTGATATTACTTCTATTTTACCAACAATATCATTTACAAATGGAGCATGTAACTTATCATCTATTTTCTCTTCATCTGTCAGTTCATCTACATCAGTGGATATGGCAATAATATCATCTTTAATTTGTTCAGAAAACAAATAATCAAGTGCATCCTGAAAGCTATTAAATACTTTTCAACTCATATTTTCATCTAAAGGTGAAAAAACGTAATATTACCAGGGTCAGGAAAAAAAACGCCCGAACGCCCAGTGATCTATTTCTAGATCAGCAGTATTTTGACACTAATTTTTACTATTTATATTTGTTTTAAGATAACATCGGTTTATATTCTGATAGCTACATCTATGAAGATATTAAATCGCCAAAAAAAATTTAACTTACGCGTATTACTTAGCTGTTTTCAGTGTTTATGCTAAGAAACGTAGAAAAATGGCGGAACGAAAGGGCGATACAAACTTTCTCTTATCGCTTTAGATCAATGATATAAACAAAACAAGAAAACCACTTGTTGGTAAACAGGTGCATGCCTTGTCTTGCCCTCTGTGCAGTATAGAATGTGTGGGGTGGGTTTAAGGTCATCTAAAAGCGAGTTTACCAAGCTATGTTTAGCGATCTAAAAATAGATCACTGGGCGCTAATGGGTTAAAACTAAAAGTTTAATAATAAACAAAAGTGAAACTGGGGTTATTATATAACATTATTATTCATTTATTTACATCTTGTAAAACTAATACCTTCCTCCCTTTGCCTAATAGGTTAGGAAGTTTAATGCTTGCCAAAGAAAGTTTTTTTATACCTATCTTTTTCATTCAACCAGTTAAGAGATAATTTAAGAGATTTAATTTAAGAGATAATTGTTCTAGGTTTCTTCGATTAATCTCGGAAATACTTTACTTTTTGAGTTTGATTATTTTTAATGATAGAAAAACTGTGATGTTAATCCTCAATCCTAACTAGTTTCTCGTTATTTTATATTCTACAATTAAAGCAAAACTTAGTGGATAGAATTACAAGAGGGGGCCATTTTAACTCTGTACCGCAATTCTAATTTTTCTCTTGTATTTGTTAGATATATTTTACTTCCCTATTGATATTTCTTAAATTAATGCCTTAACAGACTGGCTAAATTTTAAGAAAGGGCTTTACAGTGAAACACTGGTTCTGATTGTTTGTCTTTAAAAATATTAAGTCCAAATGTGTTGAATTTTTGTAATAAGCCCTTTAGATTTACAAAAACATATTATAATGTTGATTACTAAACTTTTACTTTTTTTAAGTTTATTTCATTACTTTTTATTCGTTATCTTTACTAAAAGCTTTATGGTGTGCACAGTTATGCATATATTCATAAGAGTGAAAGTTTATTTGTATATAGTATTGAGTAAAACCATAGTTTACATTAACAGATTATTTCCTATGTATAATCTCTGGACCTTATTGTAATATCCTTCCTTTAAAATAATTAGCAATAATTCCTTAAGTTTATATTCTGTAGATTTCATTTTTATTAGCTTAAGATATTAAAGTGCTGAAATGTACCGAAATTATTACTTAGAGTTCAATGCGGAGTTTTAATTCTAGTTAAGCCAGAAACAGTGGTAAGTAAATTTATGAAAGGCAAAACTGTTGAAATATTCCAAATGAAATCACATTTGTGTTGCACGATATCTCAATTGCTTTGATGAATCTTATATGTTTAAGCTGGACGATGGCCGATTGGTTAGGGTACTGGACTTCGGTACCGGAGTTCGTGGGTTCGAATCCTGCTGTGGCATGGATGTTCAGAATCGGATTTAAGCTGTAGATCCCTGTCTCATTAGCCCTCGTGTTGCAGAAAGAAGACCGTAGCACTCCGAACCAAACCTATATGTTCAAAACTAATCTAATATATGCTATTTTTCTCAAAAATTAAGCATTATAAGACTAATAGTTTTGAGAAACCTAAGCATATAGTTTATGTTCACCAAGAAGTTTTAAAACGTATCAATAATTCCTTATTTCTTCAGATTAGTTGATATTCCTTTATCTAGTTAGTTAAACAATGCAAAAATACTTTGTTCTATAACATAAACTTTGTTTAATTTTTCTCATAGCTGGTTATAGCTGATTCTCCAAAAACAAAATGCTGTAAATTTTCAATGATCAAAATAACCTAAAAATCTTGTAAGTCATCGCTATCTATAATGGGACATTAATTGGTCTGATACCTTTCAGCTGTTAGTAAATTATTCTTATTTTAATCATTATATATATTGTAAGAATTATATTTCTAGAAATTACAATTTACTCGGTCATAAACTAATCTTCTTCATGAATTATGTGGTATAAAAAAAGGTTCTAGATTCAACAGAAACTTTTTAAGATATTAAAATTTCAATAATTGCATTTTTTTACAGTTATCTGACTGAGCTCTACATCGTACATAGTTTCTTATTATATTTTTCTTATTTACATTTACATTTTCGTATTTTTGATTTCTTATTTTCATTGATATTATATAATGGAGTGTAATTTACAAGCAAAACGTCTGAAAAATGGTGAAATATAATATTAATATAATATACATATTATCCTCCCCAAAATATTAATTTATCTGATTTTTTAAAAATGTTGGTAAATTCCATTATTTAGAAAAAATTTTATAATGAGAGCTATATTGGGTTTGTTTCTTGTTTTTATCAATGTCTAAAAGTTTGAGGGTTAAGAACGAATCAATTTCCTCTAAAAGTTATGAAATTTTTTATGCAATAATCGTTTAACTTTTTTACTCTAATTACAAAGATTACAAAAGCATTATGGGGAATATTAATATGGAGGGGGAGATACGCTGCTAAGTTTAAAAAAAATGATATAAATTAAATTCACCTTCTAAACCATGCCGTGAAAGATTCGCCGTCACCTAGTCTATTAATCACTTATCCTATGAGTCAAAAGGATACCTTTTTGAGAGGGATTTTTAATAATCAAGAGCGGGGATTTCCCCTTTCCCTCTGTGTGCACTAAAAATTTAAAATGGATGAATAAAAGGGGTGAGATGATAAGTGTATTAAAAGGGAGTAATGAAGCAAGATATGCGGTAACAACTAGCACCCGAATCTGATCGATACAACATGTAGAGTTAAGGGGATTATTTCTCCCGTTAAATTATGAACTTTCTTTCCGTTTTGTGCTCTTTAATAGTCTATGTGTCTACGTTTTCTTTATTGTATCTGTTTGAAGACACTGGAATGGGCATTTAACACAATAAAATAAAAGCGAATTCGTGTCTCTAAAAAAGTTATTTACCTGTATTTAAGAGGACATATTACTTTTCCAGACTTCAAAATCTTTATTATTTCAACCTTTTCTGATTCATTATAAAATAAAAATTCTGCTCTTTTTAGATTTAACTTATAATAGCTTTTCAATAATTCTCTGTCTTGAAAAAAATATTAATTTTTTTTTTCATTTCAAGTAGAAAACTTTTAAATAGCATAGAAAACATGCACCAATGAATAAAACGATAGTATCTTAACCGCAAGGAAACTTTTGAAATATCAACATTAGGAACTAAATTTTTATATAGTATTGAAGTAAAATATATGAAGCCCAGTGGCGTTGAGGTAGAGCTTCGCGCTCGCACGACGCACGACGCTGGGCAAAGTTGATTCGGCCTTTCATCCCTTCAGTGGGTAGATGAACTGAGGACCAAGCGTGCTTGGGAAATAAACACTAAGGGTTCCGCGTAAGATTGACCACCTAACCGGAACATATGCTTCGCACCTCAGGCCCCTTGGTCACGTAAACGGAGATTGTCACAGTAGGCTATGGCCCCCTAGGGGCTGTTGCGCCAAGGAGTTTAGTTTAGAAGTAAAATATCTGTTTAATTCTGCCTGTATAAAATTTTAAAGGCATATGACATTTAAAAATAAAATAACTAAATTATCCTTAAAAATTGAAATATAAATATAGCTTTTATCATACTATAAAAATATTTCTCGCATTGTTATAACCGAAATTCCCAGAATGCAGGCCGAACGCTGGCCGATTGGTTAGGGCGCTGATCGTCGGTACCAGAGTTCGTGGGTTCGAATCCCACTTTGGCATGGGTGTTCGTAGCCGTTCGGAATCGGCTTTAAGCAGTAGGTCCCGGTCTCATTAGCCCTCGTGTGCAAAACAGTAGACCGTAGCGCTCCAAGCCAAAACCCAGAATGCAGAAAATAATTACCTGCTATTTGATATGGAACATCAGTTTCTACTTAACAATTTTCAAAACTTATTTTGTGGGTAAGTCGATATTAATTTTTTCACTTTGGTGTACATATTTTGTTTAAAAAAAAATCATTGCTTCATATAAGAAACTAAATAATGCTTAAAGAGCTAGAATTTTGTTAATGATCTTGGAAATATTTCATTCTACACAGAGCAGAATATTTTACTTATATAGAGTAAAAAATTTCTATCAAAATGTAGACTTTTCGCCTTGAAAGTCACTATGTCCCCTTAATTTTAATTATCATTATTTTAATTTTAAACTGTAGATTAAAAGAAATTTTTTTTTAAAGAACAAAATAATGGTATCATACTATAAAAATATTTCTTGCATTGTTATAATCGAAATTCACAGAATACAGAAGATAATTAGCTCCTATTTGATATGGAACATTAGTTTCTAACTAACAATTTTCAAAACTTATTTTGTGGGTCAGTCGATATTATTTTTTTTTTACTTTCGTGTACATACTTTGTTTTGAAAAAAAAAATCTATTGCTCCATATAAGAAACTAAATAATACTTATAGAGCTAGAATTTTGTTAATGATCTTAGAATTATTTCATTCTACACAGAGTAGAATATTTTACTTATATGGAATAAAAAATTTCTATCAAAATGTAGACTTTTCGTTTTGAAAGTCACTATGTTCCCTTAATTTTAATTGTCATTATTTTAATTTTAAACTGTGGATTAAAAGAAATTTCTTTTAAAAAAGAACAAAATAATGAGTAAATGATCCTTTTTTAACGGTAACTATACTTCTTTAATTTTATAAAATAAAAGTTAAAATTTATTAATTAAAGGAGAACTCTTGATTATCCTCTAAATAATTCAATTAATTTGAAATTAATAAACTAAATTTAATTCATATATGAATTCCTCTTTTATTACCTTGATAATTAATAAAATTTAAAAGTTGGTATTAATGAAATTTATGCAATGTGAAATTCTAATTACTTATATTTAGAATCTAAATTTGACCTCTAACTACATATTTATTATAATTGCTTTTTTAAAAAAATTGATTTCAAATGACATAAGATGTATTTATTTAAAAAGGTTTATCTTTTTTGTCAAATTTTAGACGTTTTGATCTTACGATCTCAGAATGGGCAATACATTTTAAAATCAACTTTTTTTCCTAAATTTTAAAGACCCTTTCATAAATTAATACATAATTTTCATTCATAAATTTTAAAGACCATATTTAATATCATAAATCATAGTCTAAGTCAGAAAATACTATAATAATATGGTAAGATTAAAGGTATAATGATAGAAATTACGATTTAAATTAAACCCCATTACTTCACAATTAAAGAAAGAATAAAATTTAATAAACGCAATTCCTTTTGATCAAGAACGAAATTATATACAAAAACAGTTGTAAATGTGTTCTGTTTAATATGATAATATGTCCAAGTCTTTCTAGACATTATCATCTAACATCCTTCAAGAGTAGCTTAGTGAAAATGTAATCCTGTAATATCATAAATCATAGTTAAAAGGATTTACTTTTCAACTTCGGTAAGATATTCCACAATTCAATTCATGTGGAACGGCTTAGGTAAATTTCTCTCAAATATCCAGATTAGTATTCAACGGAAATGAAATTCTGGGTTCTCAAATCTTCACAAAAGCATTTGTTACGAAACTAACAATTTACGAACCCTCCTTTTTAATTGAAAATGCCATGATGATTTTAAACAGAGAATGAAGTGGAAATATTTTAGTACTTTAAAAGGGCATTGGCTAGTGATACATTTTACCGAATTCTAATAGAGATCAAGATTTATGTGTGGAATACGAAATGCTGTGCTTTTGATTGAGCAGAGGATTCAGGTCAAGATTATTTTCATAATAGCCTCATTTAGTAATTTGGAGAGTTTTGATTTAAAATGTAAGGTCCACTGTTTGTGGATTCTGTTGAGAGGGTATTTTATTATTTTATTATACCTTTATTAATGTTGAAATACCTTTATAATTTTAAACAGAAAATGAATGGAAACATTTTGTGTTTAAAAGGGCAGTGGTTAGTGTTTCATTTTACAAAATTTTAATAGAGATCCTAATCTATGTGTGGCATCCGAAATACTTTGCTTTTGATCGAGCAGAGAATTTCGGCAAAATTCATTTTATACAAGCTTGTAATTTAGATCAAGAATAATTTCATAAAATCTATTAGTAATTTAGACTGTTTTATATAAAATGTAAGGTCAAATGTTTAAGTATTCTGTTGAGCAGTGTCTGTTGTTTTGAGATACATTTATTAATGCTAAAATACCTTTATGATTTTAGACATAAAATAAATATAAATATTATTGTACTTAAAAGGACATTGGTTAGTAATAAATTATATAAAATTTTAATAGAAATCATGATTCATATGCAATATCCAAAATATTTTGATTTAGATCAGGGATAGTACTCAGGCAAAAATTCTAATCATATAATCTTCATAAGGTTATTTATAGCAAGAAAAATTTCATAATAGCTAAATTTAGTAATTTGGAGAGTTTTGATATAAAATGTAAGGTCCACTATTTGTGGATTCTGTTGAGAGGGTA
Source organism: Pardosa pseudoannulata (assembly GCA_032207245.1). Taxonomy (NCBI): domain Eukaryota; kingdom Metazoa; phylum Arthropoda; class Arachnida; order Araneae; family Lycosidae; genus Pardosa; species Pardosa pseudoannulata. Next base: position 14,555,379 of record CM063503.1, on the reverse strand, counting down.
TTCTATTTTTTTGTTATACCTTTATTAATGTTAAAATACCTTTATAATTTTAAACAGAAAATGAATGGAAATATTGTCTTTAAAAGGGCAGTGATTAGTGTTTCATTTTACAGAATTTTAATAGAGATCATGATCTATGTGTGGTATCCAAAATACTTTGCTTTTGATTGAGCAGAGAATTTCGGAAAAATTCATTTAATACAAGCTTTGTAATGTAATTTAGATCGAGAATAATTTCATAAAATCTATTGGTAATTTAGACTGTTTTATATAAAATGTAAGGTCAACTGTTTGAGTATTCTGTTGAGCAGTGTCTGTTGTTTTGAGATACATTTAAATTTGAGATACAAAATTTTAATAGAGATTATGATCTATGTGCGGTATCCGAAATACTTTGCTTTTGATCGAGCAAAGAATTTCGGCAAAATTCATTTAATACAAGCTTTGTAATGTAATTTAGATCAATAATAATTTCAGAAAATCTATTGCTAATTTAGACTGTTTTATATAAAATGTAAGATCAACTGTTTGAGTATTATGTTGAGCAGTGTCTGTTATTTTGAGATACATTTATTAATGCTAAAATACCTTTATGATTTTAGACATAAAATAAATAGAAATATTTTTGTACTTAAAAGGACATTTGTTAGTAATAAATTATATAAAATTTTACTAGAAATTATAATTCATATGAGGAATCAAAAATATTTTGATTTAGATCAAGGATAGTACTCAGGAAAAAATTCTCCTCATATAATCCTCATAAGGTTATTTAGAGCAAGAAAAATTTCATAATAGTTAAATTTAGTAATTTGCAGAGTTTTGATCTAAAATGTAAATTCACCTGTTTTTAGATTATATTGAGCTGCTTATTCTGTTTTGCTATGCTTTCCTTAATATTAAAACACCTTTATGATTTTAAACAGAAAATGGATGAAAATATTTTCGTATTTAAAAGGGCAGTGGCTAGTGATATATTTTGCAAAATTTTAATAGCGATCAAGATTTATGTGCGGAATCCGAAATACTTTGCTTTTGATTTAGCGGAAAATTTAGGTGTAAATTAACTTCATAAAAAAATCATAGGATAATTTATAAAACTTTTATATAAAGTTATGTTGAGTTAAATTATACTAGTTATTTTACAGCTATGAAATAATTTTTATTGTTAAAGGCTTCCCCATAATTCTTGCTTAAAGATTTAGAAAAAAAGTTTAGAGTTTTAAAATATTGTTTTCAAATATATCTTAACAGTTATTTTTATATTTAATATTGAAAGAGAAACTTAACAAAATTTAAATTGAAAAAGTCACATAATGAATAACAATTAATAAAAATCGCTTGCTTAAAGTTAAAACTTACTTAGAGGTTAAAAGAAAGTTTTAATTATGATAAGACCACTCACAAACATTATATTTTAATAAACTATCTAAACATTGAGCTTTTAACTTCTAAATATATTTCAAGGTATATTGATAATATACACAGTATTAATACGAAAATATTATTCAACATCAAAATTTACATTTAAAAACTCTCCTTGTAAATACACATCTATTTATTTTCAAATAAGTTTATCGGAGCGGAAAAAAGATTTCTTGTAGAGAACTAATTAATCTTTTAATGGTAAACGGGGATTGAAAGTAAATGCTGTAGGGAAGAATGTTGTTTAAACAAAGACACTGTCTGAAAAAATAGGAGAAATTAAATGTATCTTTAATTACTGTGTAGAAAATTTTGGTGGTTAAAAGGATGTGCTAACATAAAATAGTTCCAGAAACATTACGATCTATTATGGGAATAACCCAATCAAGTCCATCTTTAAAGGTCATGACTAAGCAGGGAGAGAGTTCTTATAGATTGGTATAAAGTATATTTGTATGTTTGCATTGTACAGTTATTTAAGCGTATCGGTTATATCAGATTTCTCTAGCTCAATGTTTATTTAAGGAAAAAATGGTTCTACTTCTAGTTGGTTTGCATTTGGAGATTTATTTAAAAAAATTACCATAGTATATAGCAACTTATTTTCTGCATATCATTTTTAAAATTTAACCAATTAATGCTCGAAGTATTTCCTCTGAATTTACATTGATACCCTAAAATATCTTAAAAATAAGATATTATGAACTTACGAGAATAAAAATACACGAAATTTAAACAATTTTAAATATTTCAGGTTTTTTTTAGTGATGAGCTGTTATTTTAATACCCAGTGATATTTTAATATTTTATTACCCAATGATGCTTCAAAAAAGAGTGTCATTTACAAAAAGGAAATATTCGTGATAAGATATATATTTGCTATCACATATAATCGCAGTACTGTGAAGATAAGTTTTACAATACGTAAAGCTATTTGTCGTGGTTTTAGTCGGAATACCTGTCTAAAAATTAAATTTGCTTTCAATGCTTGAAAAGTCATAAAATACCGATACTGAAAACCAAATTGTTAATGTTAGAATATTCTTGAAAATTTGAGAGATAAATTAATGATAGAATTATCACCTACTTTTGCTAAAAAATAATGTAGCATGAAATCATAAATGTTCTGCAAACATTTTTCTAACTGTCTTTAAAACTGGACGCTAGACATTAATGAGTTAATTTAGTAAAATATCGTTAATTCCATTCGAAGTAGAAAGTTAAAATATTTCACCTATAATTTAAAATTAAATACATATTTCTCACTAGCAGGTTAAGGTTAACAAACAGGATAAGGTTAACTTTTAACAAAAAAATTCCCACATACATTAAAATTAAATATATTTTTCTCCCTGGTTTAAAATTTTAGCCACACATAACTCTTGAAAAATTTTTACTGTATCCCGTGGTACAATTTTGTTTAAAAAGCATTCAAATACATGCCTCTCAGAAATAGAACAATTTTCTCCATAAGTTGACATGGAGATTGATGAATCTAAACTTTAGCCCACCACTTTAAATGGATATTGGACATTAAAAATTGTTTGTATTAAATATACACTTTCAGTTGGGAAATTATGTGCACAAGTACATTGAAGTACGAGACAATTAATAATACTAAAAGTTTCCTTAAATTCAAATAACATTTCGAGAAAATTCTTTTTTATAAAATATTTTGTTAGTTTTTAAAATACACTTTGCTAATTAATTTTTCATCAGTTCCTACGAAAGTTTTTCAAAATATTCTTAATATACGATAAGATAAAACGGAGTATCCATTCTGCATGTTGACTTTGTTTAGATGATTATAACTTAATTTATATTTAGAAAATCTGAATTTTTCATGAACATTCAACGAACAGGCTTAACTCTCTTTCATTACAATCGACTAATCAATCTATTGACAAAATTATGTCCAAAAAATGTCTAAAAGATATTTTAAAATAATAACAATGCAGAAATAGAAAAAAAACTAAAAGTTAATCCTCAAGGAACATTTTAAAAACTATCAAATTATTTTTTAAATCTAAATTTTTATAAATAGTTATCTTATTTTTACCATTTTTGAATGCGATTTATATTTTAATACATTAATGTGTTTGTCTACAGATTTTTATAACTTTAAGTTAAAATTAAAAAGAAAACCATTGCAACATTCACTGTTCCCTCAATAAGGGAACAGTGGACGGTAAGGCTTTTTCATGAATCATTGTCTTACTATTATGCAACTTTGTACAGATATCAATTTAAACATAAGTAAAATTTTCAAATAAATATTTTTTCCATAAAATTTCCTTAGAATCATTTTTAAAAAACATTTCATTGTTTTGTAAAATTCTTCTATGTTTTAATGTTTCTTTCTTTCTTACAAAATGTTTACCAGGCTCATTTAATATACATTAAAATAAATTTGTGTATCCATTATATATTTCGGCATTGATAAAATCAAAGTTAAATTTAGAAAAATTCAAAATTTTCAAGAAAATTCAACTTAAATTCCTAAAATATTTTCTACACACTAACTATTTAAATATTCTATTAAAAAATAATACTATTATTCGTTAACGTTCAAAAGATATTTTAAAATAATTTAAAGAAAAAAATAGGAAAAATGTAGAAAATAAATATGCAAGAAGCATTTTAAAAATGAATACAGTATTTTTAAATATTGAATTATAAATAAGTTATGACTTTAAAATTTTTTACAATTTTATTAATTTAATTCATTATTAATTTTTGTTCACATCTGTATATATCACATCTGTATTTTTTGTATATACACAAAATGTTTCGTAATTAAGAATTTACATTGGAGCGTTTTTCGTACCTTTATGAACAAAGGGCTCTGGTATCGTATGAAGTGTTACGACCCACTGTTTTGCTTCACGATGGCTGATGAGATCGTAATCTACTGCTTAAAGCCGATTCCAAATGACTACGAAATTTCATGGCAGCAGGTTGATTCAAACCTACGAACTCCTATACCAAAAATCAGCGCCCTACACGTTTTGCCGTCTAGAGTTCCAGATACAGTGGACTTATAAAGCATACTTGTAAAATAATAATTTAGAGTTATGAAACTGTTCACACATACATCAAAATTTTGTTAAGAACAATAAATGTTTTGCTTAAACTTAGACAAATAGTTCAGCTGTTGTAATTTTTGAGTGTTTGTCAATTTTAAAAATGTTAATGGTGATTTTATATTTCATGGATTTCTACAAGATACTTATTAAACACGTCTAATGTACATTTAAACAAATGTCTGTATTCATTTTAAGTTTTTACTGCATTAATTTTATCGATTCTTTAAAAAAATAACCTTAAAAAAATAAAAACTTGAATTTTTCATGAAAAATTAACATTTAGGAAAGAAAACATTACCTATAAATTAACTTTTCAATCAAATGAAACTAATACTCAAATATGCTTGAAATTTAAGGTGTCAATAAAGCATCTAATGCATTTTAATGTTTAGTAAATCATAAAATATTTAATTTAGATTTTAATTAATAAAATTAATGGTTAAATACAAAAATTTTATCACCATTGTTAGTGAGTCGTGTGTGTCCTGAGAACATTAAGTTTTAAAAATTATTTAATGGGTTTTTTTTTGTTATACTTCAGTGTATAAGCGTACAAAGAGTAAAAAATTTACTAACACGCATTGCAAAGTCATCGTTCTCTTAAGTGGATATAGTGAATATTACAAAGTATTTTTTATAAATTGACTTAGTTATGAAACAACATACACTTATAAAATGAAGTACAATTAAATCAATTATTATTAAATTTAATTATTTCATTTCTTTGCTATGTTTTAAATTTTCCTTGCACTTTAACTTCAAATCCTGTTCTCTGAATTTGGTTTATTATTACTTCAAAATTTATTTTGAATGCTTTTAGGTATCATTTTATTTAAGGGATGAAAAGTTAAATAGTATGAAATATTTTTATGTCCGTACGCTGCACTTTTACAAAAGATTATAAACACAGATTTATTTTAATGTACATTAGGAGTGTTTTACAAATGTTTTATAGGTGTATGTATATGAAACATTATGGCGCAATTTTCAATTCAAAATAAAAAAAATTCAAAAAATTGAATTACTTATAAACTTTAAAAACATAATTTGGTGATTTAAAAAGCATAAATGTGATTAATTAATCCATATTTTAATGCATTGCATGTTCACAGTTTATAATTCTTAAGTTAAGAAATTACGAAAATTTGTATTATTTCCGTTCTCATTAAGAAAAATAAATAATAATTAATGTTTTTCTTGTCTTTATAAAATCTCACAATGATAAAAAAATGATCCCGTAATAAAACTTAATATGAAGTATGCCTAATATGAAGTTTGGTTTGGTTTGGAGCACTACAGTTAATTTTTTCGTTACACGAGGGCTATTTAGACCGAGATCTTTTACTTAACATCGCTTACAAATATCTATGCCAACAGTTGATAACAAATGATCTCGTAATAAAACTTAATATGAAGTATGCCTAATACGAAGTTTGGTTTGGTTTGGAGCACTACAGTTAATTTTTTCGTTACACGAGGGCTATTTAGACCGAAATCTTTTACTTAACACCGCTTACAAATATCTATGCCAGTAGTAGAGTTCTAGCCCATGGACTCCGGTTAAGAAAGACATTGAACCAATTCTGCCATCGACCATAGAAATATACGAGGAAAATATTCTAAGCCTATGGTAGTTTTGGGGACAGAACTAATCCATTTTTTTAATCTATCCACATATATATATATATATATATATATATATATATATATATATATATATATATATATATATATATATATATATATATAATGACTTAACAGTAGTCAAATATTTTAAACTTATCTCTGTTATTAAGCTGTATTTTCATTTAAGACGTGTATAATGTATTTGAGGAGGTACTTAGAATGAAAATGATCTTTTGCATATTAAATTCATAATGCATGTTTTTTCCATAAAATTTAAATCTAAGAGTTGGTGTATTTGCATGAGAATTGTAGTTTAACATTTTAACTATAACATGAATTTTTAAAATTTTACTCTAAAAGTAAATGTAATAATATGCCTATGAGTAACATTGGTCAGTTATAGTTTCATATTCTTGAAATTTAAACTTACTTTTCAACTCTTTGATAGGATGCATTCATTTTGAAATTGTTAAGAATAAATTAAAATGAATCTTTTAAGATAAATGGAAACTATTAAATATTAAAAACATAATCTTTATTTTTATTTACATATTTAATGTACATTTTTATTTGTTAAAACACAGAACTGATTTGGCATGAGTTTTACTTCAGATCGTTCCATTTACTTTTAAAGCAGTCTCCTTTAAATAACTTGCCTAATTTGTAATGTTATTTTGCTTTAGAAACACTATTATTATCATATTTACTTAACAAGCAGCTTGTATAAATTGTAAATTCATTTAAATGATAGATTAACACTTACCAAATTAATAAACTTTGTAGTTTCTAAAATGTATATTCTTTGTAGTTTCTAAAATGTTGAATATATTGTAATCAATAACACCGTATGCTAACTAGAGAGTGGAAAATTTATCTGCTTAATATGCTGGTAACATATATTTGTAAATGTTAAAAATTTTTGCCTTCTCGGTTCTTAAATCCTTTGTATCGTTAGGTTCTAATTAATCATTATATTAAAAACTATATTTCTCAAATAATACTCCTTAAAGTTTGTTCAAAACATTTTTAAAAATTTATTATTTTAAGATACTTAAGTAAAAAATGATGTACATATGGCTTAGGATCTCAAATTGAATAATACTGTTGCTATTCACATTATTCGTAGAAAACCCATGAAAACAAATCTATAACTCGTTAAAATCGTGGATGTACGTACTTGTAGCCTGTAATGAGTTATTCCTTTATGTATACTTCTTATAGAACTAAAGTTTTTTAAACATTTAATATCAATAAAACCCCTTACCCAAATAATGCCCTCCCCATATTCATTGTTTTACATTAAACTGAAGTATTGGTACAGACACATACACATAGATGAATGCATGCTTGAATGTATAAAATTTGTTGTTCATGTTTCTAGGTCACTTGGAATATAATTATTATTGAATAGGATTACACTATACAAACGTATAGCATTCATCTGCAGTTTGTGGAGTAAATGTCACTAAGACAATTATAGAAAATTTTAACAAAATTTTAAATGTAAAACATACAAACATAAAAAGTTATAATCTTTTTTAGGTACTTTAGTATCAGTTTGTATGCTGGTGTAAAATTACCCCTCTTTTATGTGTTCAAATACTTCAGGCAATACAAATTTCTTTTGTCTACAACATGATATATCTTTCTTAGCAGTATTATTATAATTAGCTTGCATCTTTTAAATAGTTTCTTTGCGGATTGTTATCTGGTTTAATAACCCTTACATTATCATTTTTACAGAGAAAATAAATGCATTATACTGTTTATCAATGAAAGAAGTTTTACTCACCTTATATTTTTCTATTAGCATCAGATTGTCTTAAAGAATTTGAACTTTTTTTAAAAATAACTTACCGCAGCAATCATGTACAAGATTGCTTTGCTTTTGAAATCAATCATCCTTCTGTATTTTTTACAGCTTATTAATATAAAATAAGTATTTGTCAATAGAAAAAATGAATGAATTGCAAATTACGGCAAAGAATGAGCAACGATAAATCTATAACAAATTGTTATGCTTTATAAGTAATTTTTTATGTAGAATTTTTAAAACAAGAAATAATGTTTTGCCCTTTATTTTCATTTTTTCTACTCACTTAATACAGAAAAAGAGAGAGACTTACTTTACATAAGAGTCCCAGAAGAAAAATGTATTGTAATAAAACAGTTTATTTTTCCAATTACGGTACATTACATTAGCGATACACATCACAAGCATTGTCACAATACATCAAGATTAATAATATCGTATACAGCTTTATGTCAATACATTTTGACCTCAAAGAAAACAATTTATCAACCCCCCATCTAATAGCATTAAATGAACTGCATGCCTCTTTTGTCCGTTTCTAATTTACAATACTCTAAGATGTGAAAATAAAATGAGCAAACAATTCACTGGATTCCTACTTACTTCTCTATAAAGATCAACTGGTAAGAAATCATCTTGTGACCAAATTTTCTTTACTCACCTTTTGCATGAATTTGCAAATCCTTTGCAAAATAAACATACTCACCTCTATTTATTTAAGTAATGCCCAAGCTTCAGTATTTTGATCTTCTTTTAAACTATTTTATCAAAGAAAAGACTCTATTACAAAAAGAAATGTAAAACTTGTACTGTGTTTTAAATTTATTCATACTTACGTTACAGCATGATTTATTGTGAAGACTTAGAATGTTATTGTTCTTTCAAATGTTTCAGGATAATTAGTCCAGCTAGATTATGAAATGTGTATAAAATGAATTAATATATGGTTGTGTGCTAAATTTAATGAAATAAAATAGTGATAAATAATTCTTGTAGCTTGGGCATCACTATTTTAGGTGAGTAAACGGTTAATTGTATTGTCGTTCTTTTGAAATCAAACTGATGTAATTTTTATGTAAAAAAAAGCATGTACTTTATCGAACTGCTATAGATTTCTTGCTGTACAGTATTAAGGTTACTTAGAGTGTGTTTCGTTTCATTATCATTATCTGCTTGTTGAAATTATCTGGAATTTATTAAAGTTTTAAAATGTTTTGTAGAGAAGCAAATATGTTGTATGAGATTATGAGCTATGAAAAATTTTCTGATTATACTAATTATAATAATATTGGTTCCATTGAAAAGGAAGTAATTTAAATTTCACAAACAGAACAGTGTGCTTGTAAATATTTCAGGATTTGTATTCTGTTGATTTTGTCAGAGAAATTGCACGATCATATATGTTTATATATATATTATATAAATATATATATATATGGCTGTAATTCAGCACTGCACACTTCTAAGTAAACATTTTTCGGTGCACATACAAATGAAGCAAAAATATCATTTAGCGTAAAATTACGATTCGTTTTTTATTTAAAAACACCAAACAATGGTATGATGGCTCTGGCCAGCAGATTTGTCAACTAGTCAGAGAGAAGACTGTGTTTCATTGGCAACCAAAATTGTAACCTGACTAAGAACCGACAATGAAACTTTTGTCAGCCACACATAGAATCTCCCAGTTTGAAATTTGAGATGAGAGAGAGTTTAAGGAGACGAAGAATATATTACAGGATCATTTAGAAATGGAATTTATCACATGCCAACTGACAGTACGCCTGTATAGGTTATTTACATGAACACTGTATGAAAATGAATATTACAAGATTACAGATATCTTTACAGAAGCCATCGTCCTTTGGTATTTTATATTCCGTAAAGAGTTATAGCTTGATAGTAGCATGATATAAGACGAGTTTTAGAGCTAGACTTTAAAAGTTATAGTAATTCCAGCTGCGTACTTAACTGGTGAATAATGCTTTTTATACATACTCATTTTATTCCTGATACCTTTACTACCGAGCTATAAATCTTTACAGAATTCAACATTCGATTCTGAATTTTTAATCTACAATTGCTTTTGAAGTTACAAGGCAGGACATTCAAGTATTATAATTTGTTTGCTTAACAGGCATTTCTATAACAATGCATCAGCTTAATAAAATTTTTTCTTCGACATTGTTCTTTTTTTTTAATCCTAAATACACTTTGTAAAATTTTTACAGGTATTAAATATAAAAGTACATTCTACTTTCAGTCATAATTCTATTCTTGGTAGAAAGAAAAATAAATCTACAGTCATTTCTATGAATAAAATATGACTTTTTAACACAGCAGTTAACATGCATAATATATTTTTACTTTCATGCCTGCAAAAAAGATCTTTTTAAAAATTTATAATTGTTTTATTTTAATAACAATAAATTTTAAAAGAAATTTAAATATTTTATTTTTTAAATACATATTTCAGATTTGATTTAGCTTATGTTTCAACATAATTGTTTGCACCATTTAAACTATTCAATTATATGGAGTTTAATTATTGATGTAATCAATACAGCTGCCTATTAAAAAATAAAAAAGTTATACAAACAATTATCAAAGTTTTAATGATTAAATAATTTGAAATAATCCTTTAAAATACTATCAACTGAAATGTTACAATACATTTTATTAATCTTGTATCATTGACTTAAAAGTTGACAGTTAAATAAATTTTTATAATTATGTAGAAGAAAAAGAAATAAATTTTAAGGATTGAAAATTAATATTATACTCGCCTTTTAATATTTTTAGCCATTCCTCTCACACCGTCACTAAAATATATTAAATTTCAAAAATTTTAAATGAATATATTTATAATATGATATTTTATATATTTTTTGAAAATATAAATTTTAAAAATTAGTAGCAAATCATCAATAAATTATTTGAGACAGTTTAAGTAGGTGTTCTAAAGAAATTTTTATTGATTATATTGGACGCTGCTTTTAAAAGAAAATAATTCAATTTAAATTCACTTGAAATATTTCCCTATTGCTTAAAACTGGGACTAAAAATTGAACTACGAAAATTTCCAACGTAGCCCTGAGGATTAATGTTCGTAAGTGGAAACTAAGAATTCTAAAATATAGACCAGAATAAGTTATCACGTGCGAAAGCTTACCCAGGTATGTCTTAACACCTAGCGGTAAGTGCGCTCAAATGTGAAATGTCATATCAATTTGGAAGCAGTGAAAACTTTAAGGGGTACTTTTGACACCAAGTTCTTGTGCTGTAATTGGATATAAAAGCAACTCCGAGGATTACAACAATATTTACATGTCAGAAAGGGAGGGGGTAAGATTTTGTTCATATTTCCAGTAAATATCGTCTAAAATTTCTCATTACATTAACGAAATTCAAATGGAACGAAATGAATTATGCATAGTAATTACAAAAGGTTTTTAATACGTGCATTAATATTTCTTTGCAGTGATTTGAATGAAAGAGAAAACAGTAATCGGATATGCAGCCGTCTCGCTTGTTGAATTCAACAAATAAAGATGATTTCACTGGTAAAATTGAAAATAAAAATCAACAAATAAATGTGCTCAGCACGTAAATATAAAGCTTTAATATTCCATTGCACTTGTATTAAAAATAAAAAATATGACTCAAACTTTACAGAGTCGGAAAACACTAATATAAATATAAATGTATGCATATATATATATTTACAAATATATAAATAAATAACCTAATAAATAAAGCTTTTAGCAAAACAATGTTAAAAAAGTTTAAAATTCGAATTAAAACATGATTTTTAAATACTTAAACTTTCTTTCAAATGTATACATTTAGTTCTTATGTTAAGAAACTGACTCGAAACTGATATGACATGCATAGTGAATATCATAGAATGTGCGTGTAGGAATGATATTTACTATGTTTGAAAAAAGTAAAAATAACGATTGATTCTGTTAATACAATAAAGCTGCTAAACATTTAATATATGATTCTTTGGCAGAAATGCTAGGCGTCATAATCATCGCCAAGTATCAGAATAATACTTTTCTTATACATTACGTAAATGTAAATTAATATTTTTTTTAATTACTGACTTTGTCTAACGATTATGGTGCAACATTAAATTTTGAATATTTTAACCATATATTAAATGATACATGCAATATGCATCAAATATATTTATATATTTGTACATAATGCATGTGTGCAAGCTAGTAGAGAAAAGAAATAATGAAATCAACATAAGAGGAAAAACAAGTGAGGATTAAAAAAATCATGCTTCATTGTGATTGTTTTTAAATTAAAATAAATAAAGATTATACTAATATAGTTTAATCTTCATTAAATAAATAAGTATTGCACTCATTTAAAGAGTTTAAATAGAGTAAAAAATAGGAAAAAACTAATTCTTCCTTTCATTATTACTTCGAACCTTACCAATAAACACTGAGATCAGATTGGTAATACTTCATAAAAGCTTACAGAGATTATTCTTCTGTTTGTCACTGATATTTGAGCCTGTTGAGAGTACGAACACTGGAATAATATTCTGCTATTTTTTTTTTTTCAAATGTCTGCCGTTATCACTTCATCCAAAAGTCTGAATTAAAACGCAACGTTAGCGCAGCCTTGGTGTTCCAAAATATTATCCCAACATTCTGTAAATAACAAATGCTTTTTGCAAGTTCATTGTATCTTTTGTCACCACCACAGTTGTCCATAAGATACAACTCAAGCAGAGTTTGTTTGTGAATGTCCGTTGAATGTCACTGCCGTGTTCACTCCAGTCTCTACACTCCACTTGAAAGGGGCCCGTTTTCGGTTAAGAGGTGGGGGTGGGGGCCCCGGGTGGTCAGTATTTGGAATGTCCATGGTCGATTCACAGTCGCCAGTCCGACGAGGCGGAACTCCACCGTCACTTAGAGGTTACTATGGAACTGCCGTAAGACTGGCCATTACAGGTGGGCAGGGCGAAGGGGTTCATGGCAGCGAAAGGCGATGAAACGATGCTCCCCATTCCTAAGGGAGAAAGAAGGCATTTTTACTCCAGATTCATACTCGTTAAAATTTAGAAATTTTCGACAGTTTTTCAATAAACCATGAATCCTGACGACAAGGAAGAAAGTAGTTCTTATTCTTATTAGCTCTATTATAGTACTTTATTTAGCATCCTAAAACACAATTTTAGTAAAAGTGTGTTATGTAAGACTTCGGACCATAAACTATGGAAATACTTTATGGGTTATTCTACACAAATATTTTTCTATCATGCTATTGTAAAATATTTTTAAAAAATTTTGACCCATTAAAATAAGCATTTTTAATATAATATTGCAGAGGAAGGAAAAGGAGTACAAAAAATTTAGATTTAACAAAGTGAATGAAATGAAAATCAGAAATTAATTTGTTTGGAAAATAATATTTGTCCTTAACTATTTTCTCGTTAAAGTAATAGTACATTTTCTTACCTTTCTGATATGGACATTAATACACACGCATGTCGTTGAAGTAGAAACTTTTAAATAAACAGCTATTTAACTAAATAATGGTTAGGGGTGTCATACATAACACACCATGGAAATACATATAACTCAAGAGGAAACTTGTAATAAGAATGTATTACCCGTGCTAATTATGTTCAATAGCCTTTAAAATAGTTAAAAAATAACTTATTTTGTGGGGACCATTTACCTAAAGTTGTGGTTGCCAGAATAGACCTAACTTTCATTTTTAAGAATTACATTTACATTGACTTTAAAAAATTAGAAATATCATCAATAATCGCTGTCAATAGCATGTAACTGTTAGATCAGAAACAATTATCAAAACTCTGATAGGCATTATCGCAAACAGATTGTAGTAAAAGAGGTTTCATTGCAAACATGTTAATAGATTATCTATACCATTCCTATGGTGACTGAAGCGTAGAGAAATGCAGAGAAAGGATGTAGTTAATCTAACTGCGAACATCTCAATTTTGACAGAATCGTTATAATATAAAGTACTTTTCATTTTGTATTTCATGTATTCATCTTGCCTTCTTTTAAAAATTTTTGATAGGTCTTGAAGAAGTATCATAGGGTGTAACATATTTTAAAGATCTTTTTAGTATTTTTGGTACAATTATTGGTGCAATTTTAAAACTTCTTCCTAAATTAAAAACATCCTGCGGTGTTACACTTTCATTCGGAAAAGATCATATTCAACAGTGATCTGTTGAATATTGATCTCTCTTTCAACAATATTCCTAATCAGTGCAAGGCCCATTTCTCAATCCTATTTAGAACGTTTCCAAATGAATGTTGGAAAGTCAAGTCCAAGAACAATCTCTAATTCCATCCACTTTTCGGGATCTTAAGAAATCTGTGAGTACAATGCAGGACAGTGTCTGAATTTAAACCCACTCTAAATTCTAGAACCTTCTAGAGTCTATGCTTAAGTTCCTAAAGGTTATCATCTATGCAAAAGGAGGTACTATAAATTATTGATCAAAGATTTCTGTTCCATGGGCAAGTGTATGAAGTTTCAACGTATTTCTCTACCCCCAGGAGAAATTTATAGATTAACATAAGCTTGTTTTATTGAAAAGTTTTATACAAATTTACATACCAGTGATAGTGTGAAAAATGTCCTTCTTGTCATTTTAGGAGCAAATAAATTCCTTTTTTATTTATTAATAACATGAATACACCAAAACTGTGATCATAGTTTGCATAATGTATTATCTTTACAAGGCCTAAATTTGTACTTTAAACAAAGGTCACTCAGTAAATGTTCGTGTCAATTTCTTTTAAAATACAGGTAAATATTTTATTTCTTACACATTAGATAAAAGCTTTCAAAAACTTTGTTTTTAAAAATATGTATTTATCGAATTTAGTAAAATTCAATATCATCATATCATGCCTATTGTGTCTTAAATCTGCTTTGCATCTTACTTTAATAAATATCTCTGTGAAGACTTTAATATTGATAATGTTAGCTGTTTTCTTCAAACAGATAAACATATAACACATGTACATAAAAGTAATGTTTAACATTATTTTCAGGATTTTACTAACGATGGGATACTTAACTTTAAAAATATGTGAAGTGCATTTAATTTTCTGTTCTAAAAAAGATTTTTTTGTCACGATGAAAAAAAGTAATGTTTGAAAATTTGAAGTAGGAAGTGATTTATGTGTTTAAATTTTTACACTTATATAGCTTTATATATTTGAGTTTTCAGTCTCTTCATTTAAATTAAAATTGTATATATTCATAATATAAATGTATATATATATATATATATATATATATATATATATATATATATATATATATATATATATATATATATATATATATATATATATATATATATATATATATATATATATTATATATATATATATATATATATATATATATATGTATATATATGTATATGTATATATATGTATATATATATATGTATATATATATATGTATATATATATATGTATATATATGTATATATATATATATGTATATATATGTATATATATGTATATATATGTATATATATATATATGTATATATATGTATATATATGTATATATATATATATATATATATATATATATATATATATATATATATATATATATATATATATATATATATATATATAATTCGGCCATTCAATGTGATAGTTTTGAATAAATGTTTCACCCCATCTTCCTTGTCTAATTTTTCGGAGGTGCATATAAAGGATGTCTCCGTGCATTGACATGCATCTATTTTCCTTGATACAAGAAGTTAAATAAATTGTATTAGAGATTAAAATAATCAATCTTATCAATTCATATGCTTTGAAATTTTTATTCACTCATATAAGGAAAGACACCACTTCTCCGCGTAAGAATTTTCTCAGTATTTCTATAACACCAATTACGTATTGCTTTATCTCTTTCTGGATGAAGTTACAACTATGTAAAAACTATTTTTTATCTCTTCTTACCATTGAACAGTCCGGGCGATCCGGGAACGGCCATGTTGCCGAGGTTGGCGGGGCTGCCGTAGCCGCTATTCATGGCCGCGGTGCCGTAGGAACTGCCGTTGGCGCTGTGTGGGGTTGACGCGTTCGAGCCGTATCCCCGCGGGGATACACTGTTGCTTTGCGTCCTGCCATAATCTAAATTCAAAAAGAAAAAGAACGAAAGAAAAGAGTTTAGACGAAAAGGACTTCTTTTAATGTTTATTTATTACAGAAGCTTTTACAAATCTATTCCTAGCGTTAACTTTTGTTCTTAGGCTCGGTTTGATGAAATTTTTTAAGGAGTGAATAAGAAGGTATGATAAAAAAGCCTTAATATTTTTATTTAATAGCAGTAGACGTTTCAAATTACCTATTTGCAGCTAATACTCTTACTTTACATTTAAACTTTGTATAAGCATTTTTTAAGTAAAATATAAAAATACCCATTTGATCGTTTAAATATCATTTTATGTTGAAATAGAATTACTGAGAGGAAATGGATTCTTTAGAATCAAAGTAAGGTAGAAGGTAACTGCTAGGTCTTTATGTAGTTATACGTACTCCATTATGTTTTAAAAGGAGCTATGAAACTGCACAAATGTGCTGAAATAATCTCTGTAAAAAATCTCCTTGAATTTCTTGACTTAATTGCTAGCTTCAAATGCCAGTTTAAAAGTCGTAATAAGTTATTCACTTTCTTGAATATAAACTTTATCTAAAAAAACTCTTATTTAAGTAAAACATAAAAATATTCATTTGCTCATTTAAATACATCTTTCTGTTGAAATACAGTCAGAATTAGTGGTAAAAAACCAATTTCATGGAATCAAAGGAACGTATATTTAAAAGTAGCTGCAAGGTTCTTAAGCATAAAGTATAAACCTATGAACTTTAAGGTGCTTCCAAAGGAAACTGAGAAATATACTGAAAATTAAAACTGTTTCTAGAAAAATAATTTATAGTTTTCGGGGTTTAATGGCTTTATTCGTCAATTAATTATTCTAAATTGGATATTTACTTTCTTTTGAAACTTACAAGAATATAATTTAATAAATAATTTTATTCTAGTAATGTGATCGAAAATACTGACGGTAAAAGTTATATTATTATTTAAGTGATTAACCTATTAGTATGCTTGATATATAAATCTCTAAAAATTTTCTAAATTTGTATTTCTTCATTGTCTTACAATTTTGATGAATTTTATAGTTTTTTCGGAAATATATATATATATTTACGCATAAACTTTGCTATTTAAAATATTTTGAAGTTTTATTTTTTACGGTTTCTATAGAGCTATATAAACCAAGATACGTTTGTTGAAATTTTTAAAATAAACAAGAAATGATTTTTCCTCCTTAATAATCCTTGATAATATTTTTATGGTTTAATAAGTGGGTATTGAAGTAGATCAATTAGTCCTTAGGGACAAGAGATAATCCTCGATGCAGTGAAAAAAATCTTTAAAGTCGGTGGCTTACTTCACGGTACTTTGACACTCACAAGTTTTTGCTTTTAAGTGTAGTGTAAGTATCGTAATCGTCCAAAAAATTCACCTTGAGATTTTGAATGATCGTCACATTTTGGGACTTTCCTGAATCAAAAAATACCATTTTTAGAAATATGCCTGTGGAGTTTTATGTGCGTGTGTGTGTGCCTGTTTGTGAATAATACAAATCGAGTATTTTTTGACTTAGAGTAACTAAATTTTAATTCCGTACACTATATCGAAATTGTAGTTTTCTAATAACTTTGAGTTTTCTAACTACTTCTAGTTATTGAATGGCTACTTTTACAATATTAATGCATTTCAAATGTTTATTATACATTATTAACGTAAAAGCATATTATAAATATTGAAATTCTTTGATAATAACGTTAATCCTAAAAATGGGAAAAAATATATAGTACCTATAAATTACAGTTTTTTTCATTCCTTTT
>CM063503.1:14529974-14532474 GCA_032207245.1 Pardosa pseudoannulata | reverse complement strand
GGGTGAGTGTGGTTATGAGAAACTGCTGGACGCGTTGTAAAAGATAAATTTATCAGATTTAGCACCTACGTCTTATACAAATTTGATTGGTTGCACAGTAGTGAATTGGTAGATTTCAAGCAACATATCCATTGCCTTTTTTTATTTCATCACAGTTTTACTCTATCTAAATGGTAATAAATGAGCTTGCAATCATAATGAAAGAAAAAAATTAAGCAATTATAACTATTTGTTGTTTGAATATTGCGATGTAACATTTGCATTATCCGTTTACAGCAACAGACACCGGTTAAATTATTAATGAAAATAATCTGACCATTTTATTGAGAACTCCTACAGTAAAAGTTTTGCTATTCAAAAGCTAATGAAATTAGAACCATCAGTTTAAATCCAATCCTGAACGGTTTCTAGTTTTAAATACTACCTCTAACCGATCGTCATTTGTCTGGAATAATTTAAAATAATTTAATAATCATTTTATAGTTTTTTCTGTGTTATTGATAACCTAGTTGCTTTATTTCTCTGTATATTTTTAGACAGGCATATTCTATTAGTTTTTATTATTTTTAGCAATCCTATCCCTATTCCATAATAGGCAATTAAGTGTTTTCAAGAAAAAAACTTTTAAGTCAAACCAATAAAAATCTAATAATTTAAAATGCAACCAAACAGTTATGAAATTAATAGCTAGTAAAAAGTATTATCACGAGTTACAAAAAACTCTATTGACTTTAATAATAATATGCTTAGCTTCTTTATTAATATTAATTTTTAATCGTTTACGTGAAACAAAATGTAAATAATGTTTAGCTACGAAGAGAAGAAATCATATTTAAAATGTGAATCATTGGATTATAAAAATTATAAAAGCCAAATTAGAGATTTTTTTGTATAAAACATCCATGGCAGTTAAGATTGCTCGAATTAAAAGCTAATAATGCAGAAACGACCTAACTGTTTTTACGTTAACACATTTGATGCGTAAATACCAAATATATGCTTGAATTTATTTCACACAAATTTAATCTCAGACAATGAGATAAAATAATAAATAATGAAATTCACTTTTAGAAAAACGAAAATAGATTTTTGTGGATTATATTTCTCTTGTACTCAGTTTTTTAAATTGCATAATGTTGTCGTGAATGAAAATGCAACTTTAGCTCTTATAAATATTAAATATCTTCAAAGAGTGGGGGGACATTTTTCAATATACAACATAAGCTCTGCATTTTGCATTTTTAGAAGGATGAAAAATGCAGATAAGAAAGCTGAAAGAAAGACGAAGGTTTCATTTTGGAGCTTAATTTGAAAATCAAAGTTTAAAAGAGGAAGATGGAGCTTGGAGAAAAAAAATGAAAGTACAACGTGGCGAAAAGGGAAAACAAAATTTGAGTTTTACCTTTGGTAGTTTTTCTGGATCACCGGGATGCTTTGGTATTAGCTTTGCAAGCCTCTGGAAGCCGTAGTCGATGGTAGGTTCGTTTAAAGCTGAAAGAAATATAAATTACAAAATTACTCACCGATTCACTACTAGCTGAAAACAGTTTATTTTTTCATGACTTAACTAAACTGTTTCCTAATATTAAGAGATCCAAAGAACTTTTTATTAGTTAAGATATATATATATATATATATATATATATATATATATATATATATATATATATATATATATATATATATGCAATTAATCATTCATAATCTAAATTTTTATCCCTCTTCCTTAATTTTTACTGAAACAGTTAAAGATAATCAAGGTTACCTCCCTTTTCTAAATGTTAATTTAAAAATTGAAAATAATAAAATCTTATATAAACTTTAGGATAAAAAATCTAACTACAACTTTACTATTAATAAAATCTGCAACTGGAATACATGCTTATTCACCCACATTAAACGTAATATATTATTAAATTATTTAACACGCAGTGAACGTCTACATAGTAATTTGGTTATATTTCATTCTGATATTAATTATTATTTAGAATAAGCTTTAAATACTAACTATCCCCTACCTTTTATTTATAAACAATTAAATAATTATTTTCAAGTAGATATTAATAGGATTAAGTTAATGTTTCCAATTCTCGATTAAAACTGTAATTTTAACTGCCATAAATACTAGATGAGTTGGCTTTTGGTATGGTATTGCAATTGCTAAGTACTTCTTATTCGTTTTCTCCTTTCTTCTGGTCTTTTGGGTGTACGGGAATGTTCAGGCCTGGTCAAACATATGTTTAACCGTGTATGGAAGTCATAAACCTTCCACACCCAATCCTTCTTACTTCCTTCCCGTTTTTACATTACTAGGTTTATTTGGAGTTATAAAGATTTGATTCTGATTATAGTTCTATTTTTCATTATTATATTATCTACCTCTATGTAATAGCTGCGTGGAGCGCATTACATGGTAGGTAATTTTAAATATCATTTTAAATATCTGTCTTTACTATCTAATATTTATCGTTCTTTTATTATATATATATATATATATATA
>CM063503.1:14502474-14527474 GCA_032207245.1 Pardosa pseudoannulata | reverse complement strand
ATATCCTGCTCTAATTTAAAACTGATGTTTCATGTCAATACCCATGCGTTGTTATTCAAGGTAATAGCTGTTAAGGAACATATGAAAGTGTCTAATTACAAAAAAATTAATACTTACACACATAGACAAATCGCCCTGGCTGCCCTTTACAAAACTGTTTGGACTTGTATGATAAAGTTACTTCAACTACGCCTGGAATGTGCCGGTGTGGTGTTAGAACTCTGATGGCGTGAGATGTGATGAGCTAAATAGTATTAAAAAAAACGCTTTTCTTAGAATAATAAATTACTATATTATTAAGTTTTTAAATATTGATATTTTATTTACAGAATTCAATAAAATTTATGTGTAATTCTATCAGCTAGTTTAAAATTTTCAGGTGACTGCCAAGAATGAAACTTTTATACTATCTACGCATTTACTTATAAACACATACGAGACTGACAAACTTTTTGCGTATCTAATACTGAGTAGTGGTGATAACAATAAAATTCTGAAGCTGGTTGTCGTAAACATGTATCAATGAGGCAAGGATAAAAATTGAATAGCAACAATATCAGCTATGAAAACATAGAAATATCAAAACGGAATCTAAGTGAAAAATTTCTAAATTATATATGTTCTTAGGAAGTAAAGGGCACTACTTTCATATTTTAAAAAATTGAGATTTTTCATATTCGTGTATTATTTGCTCTCTTTTATCATGTGAAAAAAGCTTTACTTCCATTTCCTATTGAAAGATTTGGTGAATTGGAAAAAATATTTATGAACCAACATGATTTGGAGGTAAAGGATTTCATTTGGACATAAAATAATGATTTCTACTATTACTTCCGTATGTTTATAGGCACTACGTCTTTCCTATTGCATAAAATACGAGATAAAACGTTTTACTAAATGCGGCCCAACTCAAACAAATCTATAAAAAAATCTATCTCATGTTTTTCTGTAAAATCTGAAATTTGTAACATAGAAACCTTATTTTTCTGATGTACTTTAATAAATTATAATTCTCTCTCATTCCATTATCTTGTGACAAAGCAAATATGTGATAATGTTGCTGCAAGCAAAAACAGATATTGCAAAATGAAAATTTTCCTTATTATAACCTTGAATATAATGTGCAAAGACGTAAAATCAAGTCAGTAGCAACTAGGAATACTGCTTGAAATGACGCGAATTCACGTCAAATGTAGTGAATTTTTAAAGTAGAGATTGAATTTGACAATATTCTTACTATCATACTGTAAATACACGTTACAAACAAATGGTAAGCATAAAGATTTGGGACAGGAAACATTCTTAATTTTTTACTTAATTTTGCACTGATTTCTATGAGGTATTTAAAATGTTTCTACCATTCACGGTATTTATACAATGACATTTTAAATTTTTGAATTTTAAATATTTTTTATCAGAGATAATTTAAGTCAGACTAAGAACTTTAAACTTCGTTACTAAGCATGTGCTACGATAAATTTTTTATATGTTTTATATGAGCTAAATAGTAGGGAAAAGAATGACTTTCTTAGAATAATAAATTACTATATTGTTAAGTTTTTAAATATTGATATTTTATTTACAGAATTCAATAAAATTTATGAGTAATTCTATCAGCTTGTTTTAAAAATTTATATTTATATGTTAATGGAATATAGATTTATATGTTAATGGAATTTTTATATTTTAAACTTATCCTATTAAGGTAAATTAAATTGTCCAATTTTTTTTACCAGAATCTAAAAGTTATATGAGCATTATGTTTCTTTTAAAATTTGGTAAACATAAAAATAATTCCTTCAGGGTAACTTTGGTTCGTTTTGTAACTACTGATAATTTCATATCTATTTTGTCAGCTTGGTTTTTTTTTTCATATTGTTTATCCTATGAAAAATGTTCTAGGTTAGGAATATAAAACAATAAAAAGGCTCTATTTCATTGAATCTTCAAAACTTAAATTCATACTTGAAATTTTCTACAGTTGTAACAAATTTTCTTTTGTTTCTAACCATAAGAAACTGAATAGGTGGGTTTGTAACATAATAAAAGATTTGAGGGAATTGGTTGAACACTCAAATCCCTTTCAGCACCTTAGATCATCGGTTAAAATTACAGGAACGATGTCATTTGAAGCTAGGTCTTAGTTTAATTATACTCCTTGTAAATAGAAGCTGAACCTGCTTACACAGGCAAATAGAGGATTTTTAAATAAAGAACATTGTCATGATTTTAAGCTTTCATACCATTTTTAACTATAAAACGCTTGTATAGAGTGTTAAACACTTTTGTGTGTTTGACACCTCTTATAAATGTTTAGAAGCATATATACCTGTATCAAACAGTAAAGTTATGTTTACTTTTATCAGAAATATAGAGCAGATTAACAATTTATTATAATAATATTCATTATTACATACCAAACTAGGCCGTTGGATTACACTTGACAGGCAAATTGAAATAAAATGTTTTAAGCTCTTAAAGTATTACAGATTGATTTTAAGCACTTTTTTTAAAAAGGATTAAACACTTGCTATCATTAAAATCAAAAATATAATAAAAACACAATTAGATTTTTTCACTATGTCACCAAACTTTTTAGGTAATATTGTAGTTGCTTTATTTTGAGACGTTATCCATGAATAGAAATTCGAAAAGAGAATTTTTAAAACTTGATCTTTTCATTAACAGTTTCAATTCCGAGTAAAAATATTAAAGCGGTTTCAACGAATAATGATCAACGCTCGACAGTCGAGTCAGACGAATAAAGCGCCGTGCCCATTAAGCATTCATGGGCAGCCCAAAGCAAAGTCGGGGGCTCTGAATTAATGAAATAGGCGATGTGTGTGATGCAATGAATCTAGAAAGAAGAACAACTGTCAGACATGTCGGAAAGGTTAATTCCATCCAATGCAATAAGCTGCTTTCCAACTAATACAACGGCATAACCTGGAATTTCTGATTCGTCGCCGAAGAACCTTCGACTCTCTCTAAGTATTAAGTCTTTGATCGCGTAAACTCGCTAAAGACCAGACGGTGGGAGTGTGTGTTGGGGGAGCTTAATATAATTTAAAGTATTAATGATCTAAGTCCTGTTACGATGGCGGTTGATTGCAACATGATCACTGGTGCTTTCAGGGCAGTGTTAGAACCTCGCCGAAGATAGAACGAAGGTGCTCTGGAATTGAAAGATAGCGGAAAACTTGTTACGGATGAACTCCAAGGATCTCTATGATCGAGATAGAGGTTTAAAACCAATTGCGAACCGCCAGCCCAGAAGCGGCGAAGATCTTAGAGACGCTGGATTAAATATTGTATGACGAAGTATAATGTCGGGAGGATAATCTAAGAAATAATACTTTTCCTTCTCGTCAAAGTGTATCTTCTTTGTTTGTGTGGAAAAGATTTCCTCGAATAGTGATCCTGGTACAGTATGCTATTTTGACTATAAAATCTATTTGTAGCATTATTTTTTTTTACCTATAAAAGGTGACACAGAAAGTCGGGTTACAAAGAAAGAAAAGGATTAAATATCAATGTAAAAACTGGTTTTGTAAAAAACTTTATTTTTCGAATAAACTCGTTGATATTGCTAGGGATTGAAAAGTATTTACTTTGGAGTGAAAGGGAAGGAGATAATTGCCAGATAAATAGAATAAGCAAGTACTAATTTGTAACACAAATTTGAATGTAACATTGTTTTCAATTAAATCCTATTTTGCTTATTTATTAACTTCTTTGGCCTTCGTTAATGATCGTGTATGGTGAGTGCATGTAGCATACGATAAAAGTATATTAGTTATATATGATAATCAATAATATATCTGTACATTTTATGTTGAAATTACAATCTATAAATGATTAACCCTTTGCATCTCAAGTCTCCTGTATTAAAAAATATTTCAAAATGTAAAAACTACTTTTAAATTTAAAAACACATAAATAAAAATCTATAAATAAAAAGTGTATTTTCTTCAAACCAAATAATACATATTGCTCATATATGTTGTAATTTTTTGCACTAAATTTATCTTGAAACAAAACCTACCTTTGTAAGAAATCTATCTGTAGTGTCTGAAATATATTTTTAATTTAAAAATCCTGTGTTTATTTCATCAATAAATGTGTATAGCTCATGAAATGATAAATGAAACTTTGATATGAAAATTAATTTGTTATCGCGATTTAATAGACGTTGCATAAGTATACTGTATTATAGTGTGGCAGGATAAAATCAGTCAATAAAAGACTTTTAAAGCTCCCTGAGTAAAAGACATCAATTTTGGAATACGTTGCAGATCTACGGTGATACAAAAGGTTAAAATAAATATTGCATTGTGGGAATTCAAAAGATAACACAAAATTAAAGTATTTTTCATTGAACTATTCGCAAGAATTCAATTTAAACTGACCTCGCTCCAAACTCCCATGGTACCAAACACGACTTGTAGTCCGTCGAAGAAGTTGTCTCCAATTATGATGACTGTGGAACCACCCGTCGTCCATCCTTCACTCGGACAGATGGCTTTGATACACGGCGTCGCTGCAAAATGAACTACCCCATCGTTACAGCCAAGTCACATCACAAACATTTACAAAATATTTTTAATAGTACACAAACATCTATTAATTTAATTGACAGCAATATCAAACTCTCTATCACTATATTTTACAGACACACGCACGCACGCACACACACACACACACACACACACACACACACACACATATATATATATATATATATATATATATATATATATATATATATATATATATATATATATATATATATATATATATATATATATATATATATATATATATATATATATATATATATATATATATGTGTGTGTGTGTGTACATGCATATACATATACATTCAGTGTTATAGGAGTCAGCGGGGTGTATACACTTTTTCTTTTTTTATATCTGTACTTTGTGTAGGAAAAAGGTTTATAATTGACTAAGTCAGTTTAAGTGTGGTTTGGTTTGCAGCGCTACGGCCTACTTTTTTGCAGAACGGGGGCTAATGAGACCGGGACCTACTGCTTAAAGCCGATTCCGAATGGTTGGGAATACCCGTATTACATTGGGATTCAAATCCAAGAACTCCGGTACCGAATATCAGCGCCCTAACCATTCGGCCCTCATCGCTAAATCAGTTTAAACAAAGTAATAATAAACAAATATAATAGTAAAATGATAATGGTAAAAATTTCTTTACATGATTTCGTCCTCTTTTTTCTAATTCAGGTAAGCCTTAAAATGATAGTGATTAATATATATATATATATATATATATATATATATATATATATATATATGTGTGTGTGTGTGTGTGTGTGTGTGTGTGTGTGTGTGTGTGTGTGTGTGCGTGTGTGTATGTATGTATAAGTCATTTTTGGCTTATTCGCATTAGGAAAGTTGTGTAACGAAAATATATAAAAGAAGTGAGTGGAATAAGTGTGAAATAAGTGTAAATAATGTCTCCAAATCACCAAATTTGGCATCAAACTACAGTAACCAAATTTGATTTCCTGACAATGGAATAAATGCAATATAACGGATGAGGAATAACAAAATAAACATTTTTATAACTTTCTGATTATTTTTCATTATTAGCTTTGTTTAAAATGACCATAGTCAATTAAAACCATTTTTCTATATAGTGTGTACGGAAAATAATTATGATTGAGCAAGAAGAGTGTCAAACATCACCAAGTGCATATATATCTGTGTATACATATACAATTTATACATGTATACATATCCATGCATACATACATACATAGATACATATATACATACATGCATAGTTACAGACATATATATATAGTCTTACAAATCTTCCCTAATTGACTACAATTTTTTATCAATAATTAATACAGTAAAATTATCATAGATATAAAAATATCTTCTGTCCTTTCTCTCACATATCACATTTTATACATTTATGAGTATTACGTGTCCGCAAGGATATTATTTTGTATTTTAAAATTACTAACATTTATTTTTCTGTAAAATGAATGTTATACGCATACACGTTCATGTATTTATATAAATGTGTGTGCGCGCTCTCGTAACGTCGGTCACTTCCGGTTCATGCTTTATTATATCTAATTTTGCTACAAAATTTTAAACACACCTGAATATGCTCAGTGCAAAATTTAGTTTATTATACTTATTTTAAAAGAACAATATTAAAATACATACATACAGTTTGCTATTTGTTAGCAATTTAAACTTTATATGTACCTCTTCTTTAAATTATTATTCAAATTTCCCCGAAATAGTGTTACTAATTTTAAAAATAAGTACAAAAACATAATACATAAATAAAATGGTGTATTTCGTTTCAAAAAGACTAATTGAGGGTAAAAATATAACAGTTAAATAGACAGAAATGTATTGAATGTAAAAAAGTTTTTGAATTTTTGTTAATTAAAAACTGCTCTTCTATCTGTATATTAATTTGTTAGTACTATATGATTCATAGTAGTCAAAATGATAGAATGGATTAATTTTATTTCAGTTCTTTAGACAATTTTAAATAAAAGATTGAAGAATTTTTGGACATATTGCTTTTTTATATTAATTGAGCTTCTTTATTTTACAAAAAATAAATTAAGTTCAATTGTTTACTCTCGCAACAGTTAGGAATTACTAAAATCATGTAAGGTATAAGTTTCATTTTTTTTAAATATCATATACATTTTGTTTCTAATGTATGATATTTTAAAAATACTAATACTGTGATTTTGATTTTTATCGTGGCCTCGTTTATACGGTTTTGTGGATCTCTTCTATCCCTAGACGCAACTTACGAATCCATAAACGATGAAAATCCAGTGTATTGCATTCCCTCCTCCCCCAACATATTACCCTCCCTTCTCCCAATTGGAAATTCGTGCGGACTTCGCTTAGTCCGTTATTATCGAGTTCCTGGAGCATTTTCGCCGCGATTCGATCCCGAGCAAAAAGGCAGTGGACCTACTTCTTGGACATTGATCGATCCAAAAGCCGGACGTCAACTTCTAAACAACCTTTTTTATTATTTTTTCCCTTGCAAAAGGGGGGTTCTCTTCGCAATCTTTCTCTATTTCTTCTTCGTTCCTTCGGTGTTCATCCTCCAGTGGACAGCTTTCCTCGTTTCTTCATTTCCTCCTGTTTCCATCCTCAATCTCCACCACCCGCCCTTCCGCTGTTACACAGGCCTTCTCTACTTTCCCTTCTATTTCCACAGAAACCCCTCAAGCTGAGGGTTTTTTTAGTTCTCTTTCGCGCCGTTGATTGGCGAAAATCTCTGATTTTCTTCAGTGTGTTTTTATTATTTATTTACTCTTTTTTCCTTCTGCTTCCTTTTCCTTCGGTCCCGGCTTGTCATCTTTCCAGTGCTGCTTCCCCCATCGCAATTTCCAACCCACCCAACCCCCTTTTCCGACTTCCTTCCAACCAATTTCTCCAATGCGAATCGAACCAAAGAGCTCCAATTTGGGGGAGATAAATTTAATTGGAAGGATTTTGTCGTAATGAAAAACTAGTATCTGCAGACAACCCCTGTTCTCTTGCACTTATCTAAGTGATACTTCCCCCGTTTATTTTCAACTACCCTCCCCCACCACCACGCTACATTCCGCAAGGAATTGGTCTCGGTGGATTGTAAACACCGGCATCGATGGCTCAAAGCGAAATGCCGCAAATTAAAAATTTAATTTTCATTTCCTTTTTCGGCTTTTAAACCGTTTAGTCAATTTAACTTCAATTTTTACTGCTGCGGTTTCAACGGATCCCGCTTAAGCGTGCGCCCTCTCAAGCGGTGTCTGGAGGATTCAGAATCTTTTCTCAAGATCTGTTTTCTTTTCGGTATCAGACAATAGATAATGTCCATAAGGGATAATAATGACTGGAAGTATCGTAGCAAACTACTCGAAAGTTTCTTATCACTACACGTTACTCAATATCTTTAATAAGATTTTATATTCTGTTTCTTCATCGAAGATATATTTCCTAATATTGTCACATGTGTAATTATTTTGAATGTCAGAAATATTTAGACGTCGTACAATATAAAATATACTTTTTTAGAAATAATTTCTTGGTAATATTCAGCAAAAGTCATAAGTGTTTAGAACGTAAGAGATTTGACCCATTACAAGAAAAAAAATAATTGCGGAAAATTAAATTCTTTGATGTCAAAAGAATTTATATTTTATGTATGTCCGCTTATTTTTTCTGGATTTTCTATAGTGTAATTTATTATATTTACTAAAATACGTGTTTCTTAGCTTGTGTTCCAAATGGAATGAAACAGATAGTTAACTGACCACATCGAAATTTCTGAAATTTTTTCTTAACTCAGAAAAAAGAACATTTGATAAACAGCCATTCAAGGTGTCACTTATACGGAAATCGTGTTAGTCTTACTTTTAAAGCATACTCGTTTTTCAAGATTTGAAACAAATGAAAGTATACTTGACATGTTTATTTCTTTTAACATTAATACATTTTATTTATTCAATTTGAAAACGATTTAAAACTGGGTAGAGGGGATTTTAACCAGTACCATTTGTTGTCTTAATTTTGTTTCTTTGAGTAGTAATTTGCTGTTTAATTTAGGTCTAATTCAAGTAATTATTAACCGAAATATAAAATTTTATCAGATTCTAATTTCTAGAGTTCTTAAAATTTAAGCAAATCGGGAATATTACTACAGTATGATGACTAAATACTATTGTAATATTCACAAGATTGAAAGTTAATTCGCTCATAAAATATAAAAATATCTATAATTTACGTTTATTCACGTAATTATTCTTCAAATTCCATTAAAGAAAAGCATCTTGATAAGAATATTACTACCATCAACCTTATGGTTAATAACACTAATCATATATCTAGATAGTCCAATAATTTAAATTAAGCTAATACATTGAAACTATTAGATAACAAGTATCACAAAAACTATTGAAATTTATATATATATATATATATATTTATATATATATATATATATATATAATATATATATATATATATATATATATATATAGATATATATATATATATATTATATATATATATGTATGTATGTATGTATGTATGTATGTATGTATATATATATGTATGTATGTATATATATATATGTGTGTGTGTAAGTATGTATGTATACATATGTATGTATGAATGTATGTATGTATGTATGTATATATGTATATATATATATATATATATATATATATATATATATATATATATATATATATATATATATATATATATACTCGAATGTATATGCATAAGTTAGTGCGCTCATGTATTTCAAAGTGCTAATTTAATCTGTATATTTGTATGGCATTTTTTTTTCATACGTTTATGAAGGAAACTAAAAGCAAATCCTTATCTAGAAGTAAGGGGAAAATATACTGTATGGGAAAAGGTAATATTCCAAAATAAAAAAAATAAAATGTATTAAAGGTTACATTATAAGTTTTAGTGAATAATCTAATCTAATTAGTGACTAGTTATAAATTTATAAATATAATCTTGAAACACGTAATGGTTATTTGGTTTACTTTATAGTATTACTCTAAGACCTTCGAATAAAAGTACAATGATTTATAGTAGATATAAAAAACTATTTAAAATATTTTATAATAATGCATTTACGATACGAATTAATTATGAGTTTTCCTTACTTTTTTTGTTAGAAAAAATTCACTAGTTATTATATAATAAAATAATATTAATCATAGATTTTTATGATATGCTTAATTTTGAACTGTATTAATAGATTTGATACATTTTCTACTTTATTTTAAAATTGTACCATGCATGCTTTCAATGTAAAGTACTAAGAAACAAATTGATATATGAAAATATCCTCCAATATTTTGCCTAATCCCTCAATGCGGAATTATACATCTGATATTGATTCTTTCCTACTTGAATTATGACAGAAAATACTCATGTGAATAAATAATTTACACGGGATTTTTAGTACAATTTCCCTTTGAGTAACTATGAAGGTAAACTACTTTTTTTATATATAAATACTAATAAATTTAGAATCCATTTTTTCTTATTTCTGAAACAAAAACGTATGTCTGTAAGAAATGATAAAGTAAAATTCCTCATAATTCTGTGAACCCAATTTGTTGTTCCTATTATGTTCTCCTAAAATGATGTGCTTAGGGCATGAAATGACGAACATCGAAATCGAGTAGCATTTTCTTGTACAGTCGACTTCGGTATATTTCTTTCATTCTTTCATTGTTCCGATTTGTCCAGTTAGAATAGAGCGAGGATGAGATAGAACGAGCGAAAGCAGGAAACAGGCAGCTATGGACCTGGGTCAATACGAATGATTGAATGTCTGAAGGGCTGTACAAAGATGAGTCGGACTCGATTAATCAAAGCCTGGGGTCCCAGTGGAATATAGACCACCAGGGCACGGGGCCTGGGGGTAAAGTCAAGATGATGGGATAGATTCTTAGTCGGGGTGTCTGCCGGGAAGAATACGAAAAATTCTGGGATCCATTTTTTAGCTTTTGCCATTTATGTAGGGAAGTTGGGGGAGGGGAGGGAGGATTGTATCGGAGAGCAAATCTAAAGAAATCTTTTCATGTGAATGTATATATGTGTGAGCGTGTGTGTGAGTGTGACCCATGGAGCAAGAGATCCCTCGAGTATTTAGATGTTTACCATCCGGAGGGTTTAGGACTCTACCCTTTTTTCAACTAATCTACTGTTGCATTCTTCAAGCATCTGTGCAAAGTTTTCTCTGAATAGATAATGCGAAAAGAGGGTCAGAGTAGCATTTTATGGGGAACTTATGCATGCTGTTCTGGATTTAGACCCACTTGATCAAACAGAATATGCAACACTGGTTTTAGTATATACTTGGGGCACTATTTTGCATGCACTCACTCATGTGTATACAGTGTATTTGCATGCTTTTTATTACTCTATATGTGGAGACGAGAATTCTCCGATTCTTAAAATGTAATGCCTTTTGGTTTGAAGCGACCGCTCCTTTTGTGTACATTTTTCAGGGCACTCAATGCTGACTTTACTGCTACATGTATTTATAGAGCTGTTGTTGTTCCAATGGAAAAGTAGTATCTACGCAGTGAATGAATACCACAGAGAGGTTTTTTTCTTTTTAGGCTTGACTTGGCTGCTCCGATTCTTTTAAATATGTATTATATATATATATATATATATATATATATATATATATATATATATATATATATATATATATATATATATATATATACATCGAAACAACTTGTTGCACACCTAAGAAGTAAAATGGAACCCCAACTTGAATATACACTTTTTAATATCTTTACCCAATACATATCGTAAATACTGTAACATCTATAGTTACAAGTTTATGAATGTGGCAGTTAGAAGAGATTTTAAATAATTAAAATGTGCAACTATATGTAACTTTTTTTAAAATTCAATAGACTCATATCATTTTATCATACAAGACAATAGCAGAATTTTCATCTTTTCATAAAATAATATCAATTTTAAAAGCAGTTTCTAGCTGTTTAATAGCATATATTATGCAATCTTTTTCTTTATAGATACACTTTAAAATAGAAATATAAACTTCATATTTTGATTTAGTTGAGTATATAATTTTTTTATATAAAGCTACTCTTTATTAGCTAATAATTTTAGATAAATCTTGATTCTTATAAGGTTTTAAAGAGGCTATTTAGATGTAGCATAAGCACTGAAAAATTACATGTAATTTACATAAAGTACCGAAGATAATTTTAATTTTGTATTTTTAAAGCTTTTGTTCTCAACACATAAAATATCTCTTTGTTTTTGTTAAGTGCATAATTTTATATAAAAAAAACTCTATGTGAAATTTCCCTAAATCCTATAGATTTATATCATTTTTATCTTTTTTTATCTAGACTAAAGCTAAATTTTCTTATTTTTATAAGAGAACTTCAATTTTGACAGGAATTATAGTTATTGCCATCATATTTTAATCTTCATTTTTACACTTTTTTCACTATGCAAACTCTTTATTTAGATACATTTTAAAGTAGAAATCAACATTCCATACTTTAAAGCAGCTGATTTTTTTTATATTTTTTAAACAAAGCTAATCTTTAAAAGCTAATAATTGTGTATAGATTTTGATTCTTAAAAGATTTAAAAAGACTATTTAGATATATTAAATAAATCACTGAACAGAAAATTAAATCTTATACTTTTAAACCCCTGTTTCCAGCATACAAAATACCTCTTTACTTGTATAATTTATAAATATAATCTTGAAACATGTAATAGTTATTTGACCTACTTTATAGTATTACTCTAAGACCTTCGAATAAAAGTACAATGAGCTATAGTAGATATAAAAAAATTATTTAAAATATTTTATAATAATGCCTTTAAGATACGAATTAATTATTATGAGTTTTCCTTACTTTTTTGTTAGAAAAAATTCACTAGTTATTATATAATAAAATAATATTAATCATAGATTTTTATGATATGCTTAATTTTGAACTATATTAATGGATTTGATACATTTTCTACTTTATTTTAAAATTGTACCATGCATGCTTTTAATGTAAAGTACTAAGAAACAAATTTCGGGATTTTTGATAGTGAAACTTCTGCATTCGTTTCCATTAAACAAACTAACACTTAAAGTGAATATTTTATTTGTAAAATATTCAGTTTTAGTCCGTGCAAAATAATGCCCAACAAAAAATAAGAAGCATAATAGAGAAATAGTTGAAAGCAATGGAATGTCAACTCTTACCTTCTGTGGGATCGAGTCTCTTCGCTCTCCTGCCATGTTTAGAATTGTTGTGTACAAACATCTGTTCAGAGACGGCTAATAAGGGACCCTCTACGCTTACTTGAGTCGCTATTACAACCTGAAATAGACAAATTGTATTAAGACTTCATTGCGTTTTGATTAACATATAAAGCTACTACATTTCGAATTTTACTGAAAAGGACTATTAAGCGACTATGATCCGTGCTTAGAGACAGTTAAAAAATAGTATGTGTGGTATTTTTATGCTTTCTTGCAAACGATCTTTTTTCATTTTAGTAAAGATAAATACCAACACTGTGTATGGTCTTCAAGTTTTCAAACATCTGCTGCTATTTATAAATGTCATCTTTTATGTTTTTCGAGCCTCATGAATGAGTTTCCTTTTTCAGTAGGTATATCGGCTGAAATTGTGAGGAATAT
Organism: Pardosa pseudoannulata; assembly: GCA_032207245.1. Classification (NCBI taxonomy): domain Eukaryota; kingdom Metazoa; phylum Arthropoda; class Arachnida; order Araneae; family Lycosidae; genus Pardosa; species Pardosa pseudoannulata. The sequence goes on along the minus strand of CM063503.1, from coordinate 14,514,228 downwards.
CTCTATGTATTATTACAAACCTTTTTAAAGCACTGTGTTTACATATGATAACAAATGAATTTCTTTTTGTTATTTTTTTTATAAATGTCATTATATATTATTTAAAATAACAACTCAGGACTAATGAGGACGGACTATATGATTCAAGTTTGTTTAAATTCAATATTTGTTTTGCTGCTAGTAGTTCACAATAACTCAGTTGAAATATTACTCAATATATGTTTAGCAGAAATGTATTTGGGCGATAATTGTTAATATTTTAAGGTCTACTTATTTTAACATGAGCAAACATTATATTACTTATGAGTATCTTGTTATAACCACCAATATTTGTATTTTAATTTTACAATAAATAACATAAAAATGAGAGACATGTTGAGTAAACCTAAGCTAGTTTTCAAACATTTGTTTTAATACTACTAAATTATTTTAAAGCATAATTTTTTCTATACTGAAGGAAATACATACTTCAATTCATATATAAATAACATTTATTAAAATACTTGTAATTTTAAATCTATTCTTAATGCCAAGGAAAAAATGCAGAAACAACTAAAAAAAGTTTTATAAAAAGATAATATGAAATGTATATATTAATAATTTAAATCACAGCTCAATCTTAAAAACTAACTAAATGAAATAAAATTTTATCAATATAAAAAAATTTCTGGTAGCTTACGTACATAAGCCCCAATAATTGTGAAATATTAAATCTAATTAATGACTAATTTATAACACTGATACATCTTAACTCTTAAAATAGTTTTTCCCATAATTCATTTTTTATTTACTTTGTTCTGCATTTTCAAATTTAGTAATAAATTCTCCCATTAAACAAATTTAATTTGAAATATTTTTTAAAGTTCCCTAAAAGTAAAGGTTTTTGTTTTTTAAAGTATATTTACTCATATATAATACGAATTTTTTTCTTGCAAAAATTTCAAAGGGAAAGGGTGAAATCTCAAGATAAGCTTTGTACATGGAATAATTTCACTGCTTCCTGTCATCACATTATATACGTATAATACAGACAAGTATTGCAGGAAGACAATAAAAAAGGTAAATATTTTACCCAATAAAAGTATTTTAGCATCTGTATTTAATTTATCTTGTACTTCTCTCACACAACAGTACTAGTAGCACTAATTATTAACTTTGTTGAATTTCCCCTTTTATGCTGCATATTTTCCACTTGCAAAATATATTCTGCAGTATAACACTAGATATCTTTTCCATCTTACTCACAAATTGTCTTAAAACCCTCTTTTTTATATAAAATGAGTATTAATAAAGAAATTATAATCCCTCATCCCCCATCTCCTAAAAAGTGTCAAAGGTTATCAATTTCAGCCCATTTCATAGTAGCTGAAACCTTTCCAATGACCTCGGACAACAGATAACAAGCATGAAGGATTTAAAAATGAAATCATCTTTAGAATTTCATTGAAAGAGCATTGGAGCTGGACTCATTGAGTCCGCTTAGAAATGGGTTCACAATCTGGCAAGTCACTTGTAGGACAAAATTTAGATGAAGGTTGTACATGAAATATAGTTTTCACTATTTTTTCTTATAAAACTGAGTACGCGTTATATAAGCATATACTTTACTCTAGTATATACATTATTTCTATAGACATAACTATTTCAAGCATTTTCACCACAAAAGTATAAAACTGATAAACTTGCTATTTATTCTTTATTTTAAATTGAAAATCTGTCAAAGAATCTTTGACAATTTATATCGAATACATAATTTAAGTTAAATATTTATTTAAATTATTTAAATTAAGCTATTTTACTTTTAACATTTTGGTATATTGGAAATTTATTTTGTGATATAAAATTTTTGACTTTGAACATTAAGCTATATACATAAGCACATCATTAAAATTAGAACTATTTTGAAAAGAAATTATCTAGATAACACATAAAATTTAATCTAAATATTAAGAAATATTTTAGTATATGTCTGGATTTTAAACTCTTAAAAGTATTTAAAAATGAAGAGTAATATTAAAAACTTCAAAATGTTACTTTTGCACATATTGTATTTTTACTTAGACTTTGGAAATCATTTCATAATTAAAACACCTTTCAATTAAAAAAAAATCTGAATTTTGTACCAAAATAACCTTTTATGAAGGAGCAATTGTAAGTAAATTGTTTTTACTTTCTATATCTTTTTACTCATAATGAAGATTATAAGAGGCTATTATTTCGATTTTGCTTTGAATTGTTGAAATTGAAGTTATTTAAAATCTATAAATGTGTCCTCGTGAGCTGCAATGAACCTAATTCTTGTTCTACCTTTAAAACTACTTTGCCTGCAAGCTGAGTTTGCTCGAGGGAAAACAACTTAAAAGACTTGCTTACAGGCGGCAATAGTTGAACAAAGATTTTGTATTTTAAACATATCCGAAGACAAATATATACAAATGGATTCCAATATCAATTTGCCTTAAAATGTACTCAACAATAGCATTCAAACAAACAAATTATTAAGAAGCTACATAATTTAAGCGGATATAGTTTGAAAATTTCGATAATTTCTTCTACACTGAAATTTCAAAAATACTTTATGTCTTTTAAGTGTTAAATGTAAAAATTTATATAAATTTTTATAAACATAAAATATTAAATGTAACTTTTACGTTTATAAATTCCGCTACAACAAAACAATTGCGAAAATACCTTTCACATAGATTTGTGTATAAATTGGAATATTACTAAAAGTGCTTTGATTTAACTTTTGAAATGAAATGTATTTCTAAACTTTAGATTTATTTGATAAAATACTTCTAAATTTCACTTCATTGTCATAAATCTAAAAGCAAAGGATTCATTTATGCTAGAACATAAAAGAAATTAATTATAACCCGATAAACTTGAGTGTCATCTAATAAAAAAGCACTTCAGCATAAATTAGAGTTCAGCACACTCACTTTCAAGTTCCTACACTTCCAAGGCTAGAATTATCAATAAATTTAACAAAAACATTCTAAACGGAAGCTTTTTAAATATTCCCTTCAAAAATTTTTTTGTTAGAGTTATGTTCATCATTTAAAGTCATTATGAATGCATTTAGATGAATGAAACGCTTTCGAATGAAATATAGAGCATCTCATTAAAGAGGGAATTTTCTGCATGGTTTAAAGCACTTTCCAAATAAAGGCTTTAAAGCAATAAATTAATATGTCCGTGAATTAGTTTTCATAAAAACGAATATGTAAGCATCGTGTTTTCTAGGCATTCAGAAATGCATTCCATTTATGAAAAATCTTTAAAAAAAAAAGTCACACACGCGTCATTATATGAGATATTAAACCCGAATCTTTCTCCCAATCGCTTCATTGAATACTTATTAATAAACGCTTTTAAAGTATAAAGACGATGCCGGAGAAAAAAATTCCGCAAATCGTGAAACATTTAACGCCAGATATATAAACTCTGGAAATTACGTTTCAGACGGCTATCAAAAGAGAGGCGAAAAAGATTTTGGTTTTTAAACAGGATTATAAAAATGATTCCCCATGAAAATAAGCAAGAAAAAGAGGAAAAAAATACTTTAGGCCGTACATTGTCTTGAGATATCCTAAAAAAAAATGGCGAAAATAGCAGATAGAATAAAAATGTAGACCCAATAGAAGGCAAATTATTCATAACCAGTCTTTTGAAGTGCGATCCCCTAGGGGAAGGTAACGCATTTATCGAAGTTGTTTCTTATTCGAATTTTGCTTGAGGGTTTTCTTTCGATTCACCCTTTCTCTTCTCTTTTCTTACAGGCAGACAAGGTCGGCTTAGTACCTAATGGAACGGAAACAAATTGGAAGTGAGTGTCTAAGTCGCTAAAGCGCGGCCTCAACTCTTGCTACCTAACTACGTTGAAATCTTAAACCCCTTTCCTTCAGCTTTTTTCAAAGACTGCGACACACCGCATCGCCGCTTCACTTAATATGATGCAAGCTCCTTTCCTTCTATCTTTTCGGGGACTTTTTTTTCTTTTTTTGTTTTGCATACCCCCTTATCTTTTCTTTCTTATTTCTTCACATCCCCCTCCCACATTTTTTTATCTTTTTCCCGTCTCTCCCCAAAACTCTTTACTATATATTTTTTTTATTCAATACCGTGCCTTTTCCACACTCACTCGATGACTTTCGTTTTCTCATACGTTGTTTTACCATTCAAGGAATTTCAACACTTCCAGATAAGTGTTAAATTTTGAATCGATTTTTTTTTCACTTGAACAATGTTAAAAAAATCCAATAACCAGATGTTTTCTTTTTGTATTGTTTTGACTCCTGAAACAAGTTATTTTAAATAAACAAAAGTTAATTCGTTTCATTGAAAGGATTTAGAACGATGGACTAGGGTAATAAGTGGCTTTTGAAAATAAATCGTTTATTTGTTTATTTTTTTACATAACACGTCTTGAAGGGCTTCCGTTAAAAATAGAAATGTGACGTTTTATATGGATTACAAGTGTTAAAGATTATACGACTGAGTTTTTTTACCTTGGTTGAATAAACGGTTTTCTTGCTTACCTTTATTTCTTTTGAATGCAATTATGAGAATAAATCCTGTCTGTAAAACATTTTCATTTTCCTTTCATTGCGCAACATATCGTAGAAAATTGATGATTGAAGTCTTTATAAGTTTTTAAATTTTTTAGGTTTAAAATTAAATTTAATAAAAATAAAATTTACCAATAAAGTTATCAGTTTATATTTGATAAAAAAGCGAATCATTTTTTTTACTTAAACTTATTGACTTTAATGAAGAATAATAAATATTCAAAACTTAATAACTTTTAAGATTAAATTATATGTATAATTTAGTCCTTATATTTTAACAATTAACAACATTTCAATTTTTAATATGCATAATGTTCTTCGCTTATAAAAATCCATTATTAGATTTTTTATAATAACTTTTTTTTCTGAAAGTATTCTGTATATGACAGCAATTCCTAGCATTAATTTTTTTCGTTAATATGAACTTCAACTGTGTCTTTCAATTTACGAACTGCTGTATATATTTATATTTTGTAGTCAATAAAGGTTTACTTTCTAATTATTTTATACTTCCATTTATTCAAACATTGCAACACAATACATTTTAAATTGTATTCTTTGAAACTTGAATTAGATAGTAATCTACTTTAAGCATTTTTCTAAAATTTAAACTGAATTACTCCTTTATAAATTAATGTTATCTTAATGCATGTTCTTCCGTTTGGATTATAAAATATCTGAATATTTTCTAGCAGTTTATCGTAAAAATGTATAATAAATTTATTGTTATTTAGGATTGTTTGGAAAGAGATTATATTTTTAATTATAAAGTTTCCTCCTCTTGGAAACAAATCAAAGCAGGATACTTAAAAATTTTTTGCACAAGTAAAAAAGATTATTATATGATTATTGGTTTCATTTTTTATAAATACATATGCATACTTCAAAACACATGAAATAAATGCTATCTTTGTCCCCATATTAGAGTATCTTGTGTTTATATGCATGTCAGTGCTTACTGATATTTCAAAACTAAAAAGACTAAAAGAAAGGGAAGGTAGGGGTTGTGGGGGTGATCTTATATCGGCTTATTTGGAGACGAGGGGTAGGTCTCCCCTCCACTTGTTTCCGTAAGCCGGGGTTGATACTCGGGAGGATTAACGTGTATGACCGCTGGCAAGTATTTACATATTGGCAAATTAATTCGTCTGTTGTAAAATTATCCCACAAACCAATGAAGTTACCACTGTGCCTGTTTACCAGGTAGTTGCCCTAGAGGCAACCGTACAGTCCTTCTCTCTTCATCCCATTTTATTTCTCTATCTCTTCATTTTCTATTTTACTCCACCACCCCCTCTGAAATGCCCCCAGGATTAACCCCTCACCCTTTCTACGGTTACTCTGGGGTATATTATTTGCACAGACCAATTACTCTCTTTCTCTCTTCATAGGATCGAGGCGAAATTTGTTAATGAATTAAACCAAATTGCATTTTCTGCTGCTCCTAGTGATGAGATGCAAAAGCTGAAACGACCGCACTAAAGCAATAATAAGATGATAGGCAATAATCTACTGAAACTGCCTCTTTACTAGCATCAGGGTTTGGTTCTAGCCTTAAAGGAGACACAGACCCCTAAAGCATGTGCGGTTTTTAAGCTTTGTTAGCTTCACGTCTGGGGGACATAATTAAAGGGAAAGTCTGCGTAGCAACTTTTAGTGTCTCAAGTAGTTCAAAATGACTGAGATAATCTCAGGGTGCATCAGTTATTTTTTATACCACCCACATGTAAGATATATTACGGGTTTCAAAATTAATTGGTGGTTACAAATAACAGCGGGATTCTTTATCTATGGTTGGAGGCTTTGGGTTTTATTGAACGTGAAAAATAAATGGCCAAGTATCTTTAAGCATTTTTCATGCTGTTTCTCCTAGTACAGCTTTGTTAAAAGTATCTATCTTGATCATTAATTGGAACTGTAATAGTGATATATATGTTAAATGTTAAAAATATTTATTCTATAATATTTTTCGGCTTTAAAAATTGTGTTTGTAATCTCAAATACCAGCTGTAAACTATCAAAAAATAGGCATAAATATGTTAATGACTTTTTTAAAAATCACGATTAATCAAGAAAATAATCGTCTATAAAATGTAAAAAATAAATTTTTACCTGAAGAAAGAATAGAAAAAAAATTAACATTTTATTTGGATTAACAGTTATACATAGATATTTTCATAAAATTCGATTGTAAAATGACCGGAAAATATTATTGTATTAACTGAAGCTTTCTATTACGAATACATTTTAAGGCATTTTACCATAAATGAGTCTTAAATTGAAACTAGAAAATTATAAATTTCTGAAAAATGAGACATATAAAGCACGTGTTTGCTTGTAGGGTTTTGAATTTTGTCTCTATACTTGCATAATATTTTATATGACAATATCCAGTACTTAAAATGAAAGCAAAGGAATTTATCTCAAAAATAATTAAATGTGATCTATATATACAATCTGGAAACATCCTCCGGGAATCTCTGATTATTAATGCCAAAAATTATGAGCGAAATCCACGTTTTCCATTAACGTATTTTATGCCAAGTATCAGTTTGTTAACACTGATAAATTTTCATACTCTTTTGGGACTGTTAGGTATGCACTAAGAATTTAACAAGTTTTAAAATTCATAAACGAAATATTTTCGACACATAGAAAATATTTCTAAAATTTATATCTAAGCACTAATGAATATTGTTTAAATGATACTCTCCTCTTTTAAATTTATATTCTTAAAAAAGTGGTAGCTATTATTTCATTAACGATAGAAATAACATTTTATTTAACACAAACACAAAATTTAGGTAAGGCATGGCAAAAAAATATAGAAATTAAAACCTAAAATTTGTTTTAGAATCGTATAAAATCTGTATTGTACATTTTTCAAAGAAGACATAACCAAGAACAAATGTTATAATAACAATATAAATAATGCCTTAAAATTTTAAGAAAATTATTTTTTTTAATCATGAAAGAAATAATCAGCCTTGGAATCACTTTCTGGCAGATAAACTTAATATTTTTATAAAGTATCAATCTACAATGGCTCTTTTATTTAATTAGAAATTAACATATGCATTAATTTTCTTGAGATGAGAGGTTTCAGAAATGTTTACCATCACATATAAATATTATTAGAGAATCCGCATACTTAATTGGAAATTATCTTAATGTGTTTTCAATGTTTGCTTTTTATCGCGTTTTATGGCAGCACTACAATATAACTACAATATAAATACAATATTAACTATAATAAAAATCTGAGATGATCACAGCACTCAGTGTGTATTTCAATATTCCTGTTGATTAGAAAGAAAGCTTAACAAAACGTTTGAATTTATATTACTCAAGAGTAATAATATATAAAAATACATAAATTTCTTTTACAGCAAAATACATGTTAAAAAATTATAATAAAATAATTTTTAAATTTCTGTTAGTTTTTGTTTATCTTAGTTATCATCTACCATTTCATTACTGTGAATTTTTTCCTTGGAGACTTGTTTGAATTCCTTTCTCAAGGGACCGTGATGTTATCAACAGATTAAACGATATTTTAAAAGACATTCTATAAGTTTTGTTATTTCTATCTAGAAGAATTATATCGCACAATTCTCCAGTGTACATTGTATACACAAATACTCGATATTTTATATTTTTGTATAATGTATTTCTAAAGAGTCTATTTTCAGAATTTATCCTCGGTGTTTTTCAGTCAAAGAAATGAACGGTATCTTAACATCTGTGTCAAATTACTATTACATTCCATTATTCGTCTCGTTATTTGTTGTAAATAATCGATAATTTTTGACCGAAGGAGTAAGGTGCTGCTTTTCGATACCGGAGCTTGTGGGTTCAAATTCCACAGTTGGCATGGATGGTCATAACTATTAAGAATCAGATTTAAGCAGTAGATCCCCGTCTCATTAGCTCTTGTGTAGCAAAAAGTAGACCGTAGCTGACCAAACAAAACCAAATGTTTTTTTTTAATTTTATTTCTTATGATGTAATTCAAAGATGTCTATACATCTTTGTCTATACATGTATACTATACATGTATACAAAAATAAATTATTTCTTAATGTATGTATTTCTAAAATCATAAATTACGACCTAAATATATCTCTTGTTATTTAATAACTTAAATGGGGAACTATTGCATATGCTCATCTACGTTTTTTATTTAAATTTACTCTAGTACAGAATACATTAAATATATACCCCGAGTCTAAATACACATTACATATATGTGGCTTTTCTCATGAATGACAGGGATACAAGTTTATATTTACAACCTTGACTTAAAATGAAAATATACATTGTATTCAAGGAAAAATACTTGCATAAATTTCCAGATTCTTAAAGGATATATGAATATAAATCGCACCCTTCTATCTATTCTTTTGTTCCCTTCCGAGAAATTCGCAGGCTATAAACTACCACATCAACCTTCTTCAAACTATCCAATGTAACATAGAATCAGGCCAAACTTTTGTTACCAGACGCCTTTTCATTTCAAATAGTTGGCCTTCCCCAATCCTTATCCCAGAAAAGACCTAATGACTTGCCCGGCTTTGATTTCCTCGGGCACTTCGTCTTCTCTTCCTGGATAAAAGTAACAGCTTTTGCGTCTTTGATGAACGGGGGGTTATCTTAAGAGTTATTTCTTCGTTACAAACGACTGGGCTTTAATGAAAATTTTCGCTTCCTGTTAATGATATCTTTTTACACTAAAAACAAATAGGTTTTTTTTTGACTCCTTCATATTTCCTCTATTAATTTTTATAGCTAGGAATGTAAAATGCGTATTGAAAATATTATTTCTAAGAGATAAAAATAATATAAGGGTACAAGGTGCTTTAAATCTCAGGTTTTAAATCTTTAAATTTTTAAAGGTATTCTTAATATGAGAATATATAATTTTGTTACATGTTACGTACACGACACTAAAATCTATTAGAAAGTAATTTTTCATTACAGTGAGAGGCTATTGGATAAAAATTAAGTCGTCGAACAATATTCTTTAAAATTTCTCCTAGTGCACAATATACAAATCAATTGCTTTTCATTTTTTTCATTTTATCTTTAGAATTTGTGTAGAAACAAAACTGGGTATCTGTTTCCTGTTATTTTCCTGTTACGTTAAATATTATCTAAAGAACACAACTATTTCCTTCTATGCAATGGTTTATCAATTTTTTTTTTCGTTTCTCTATATTATAGGATCTGTAACTCAAGAAAATACATTGCGATTTTTAAAAGTGCGCAATTTTAGGACAACCATATTAATAGAAAATCTAGCAAAATTTTGTGTAAGAAATACATAAAAGAAATGCGCTTGAAACATTTTAAAAATACTAACTCAATACAAAAATTTTAAAATTTAAAAATATTTTCATTAAGTTTAAAATAAGGGTATATAACAAAAATCAAGTTTCATAACAGTAAAATAATCATGTATTTAGAATAATATTTTGATAATGAAGCTTATACCTAACTTGATTTTTTTCAAAATAAAAAATCATTTTAGATTTTTGTCATTTCAAAGATCGTCCCCTTAAAACGATGGTTTATTCTAGTCATTGGATTAAAACCTGCTTAAATGCTGAGAAACAATTAGCTTGAAACTGAATATTGCACGGATATTTTAAGTGCCAAAAATCTATCTGACACGGAAGTTAAAAATTCTCTCGTGTGAAAGTGTTTTAAACTGCATTTCCAAGAAAACAGTAAACATGTGCATACCTCATTTTGCATATTTTTTTTTTCAAAATTGAAGTAATTTCAATAATTTTGGACCATCCAGTGTAATAAAACATGTTTTAAGAGTTGAGGTTATTTTTTTATTCAGCTATAGTATAAAATCAATCATTAAAACGATAAATAATAAATGCGAAAAATTTGACATCGTTGTTGAGTATAAATTTGATAAATTCGTTTAAAGAAAATATATTTAATAGAAACTTGTATAAAGGTTTACGATTTTCTCAACAAATTGGCTCCATAATTAAAGCGTACTGAAAGTTTTATAACTTAAGGAGGGTTGAAAATATTCCAACAGTCGGTCATAGCAACGTTAAAGAATTCTAATGTTATAAATGCTTCTTAGATTTGAGCTGGAGTAATTTTGAAGCATTTTGGTAGTTATTAATGGTCATTTAACAATCGGTTAAATTTCTGGATGGTTACTGTGGAGGTACATTAAACAACTAACATTCTTCCGGTAGGTGGTAATTTGTATCAGGGGCTCAAAGCTGTTATGGGTGCCTTCAACAGTGTAATGATATTTTTGGGTAAAATTGAGGTTTTGTTAGGAACAAAGTTTATTGAACTCTTACAACTTAAAAGGTATTATTAATATTTATAATGATATTATTACTATAAATGTCTATCAGAGTTCATCTGAAGTATATTTGAAGCATTTGGCAGATATTAAAAGTCAATTAACACTGGCTTAAATTTCTCGGTGGACTACTATAGACGTACATAAAATACCTCACACCTTTGGGAAGGTGGTAATCTTTCTTGGAAATTCAAAGCTATTAATGGGGTATTTGAAAGAGTAAAGGTAACTTTGCTTAAAAAAGACGGAGGTTTTGTAAGGAAAAGCTTACTAAACTCTTACAACTTAAAAGGTATCATTAATATTGAATTTTTTTAAAGAAGAAGTATGAATGGTTTTATGAATAAATTACCCATTAAAGTAAATGTTTTGGAAATTTCTTGAAATATGCATAGTTGTGTTTTTCATTTTTAGAATAAAATCTCGTGTGAATTTGCGAGAAAATTAAATTGATTCCTCAGTAAACTTTCCCCACTGTTTAAGAGAAATAATATATTAAAAAGCAAATATTTTATGGGAAAATATTAAAACTTGAACTCGATACTAAAACAGCAGCTAAAAATCAGTATCTTTTCTGTGTTATTTTGATCTAATTTTCATTTTAGAGGGATAGTTTTATCCGATAGGTTTGCACTTCCTAAGACAGATGTTCTGTAACCTTTAGCCACAAAAAATAAAAAAGAGCTAATGACTTGACTGGCTTTGATTTCCTCGGCTGCTTTGTCTTCCTGAATGAAAGTAACTACTTTCGTGTCTTTGATGAACGGCAGAGGGTCTAAGAGTTATTTCTCTGTTACAGAAGACTTGACACTAATGAAAACTCCGTCGGCGGTTAATACC
>CM063503.1:14424974-14494974 GCA_032207245.1 Pardosa pseudoannulata | reverse complement strand
TTTCAATCATTGTTACTGTTTACAGTTATCCGATGTCGGACAACATTGCATATTTATTGTTGAGATGACACACATTAGTTTAATTGAAAAATAAAAGTTTTTCTCCCTTTTTAAAACTTTCAGAATGTACAGTTACCGGAATATAAAACAATAAATTATTTATTGTAGTTTTAAAGTTTTATACTTATTTTATAAGTAAGTTTAAACATTTCAAATAAAGGAATAACTGATTATATTGTTGACATTAGATACAAATACGACATTATATTTAATGAAGAAAATCTGAAAACCAATTAGTATTTTAACTATGACGTCAGTGATGATCTGATAATGTTTGGCCTTGAAAATATTTTAGTGATCCCTTTGTGTCGGGAGATAGAAATTTGAAGAAAAAATCGTAAAGCAAAATATATAACTACTAAAATAAATCGTACAATCTGTTTTGTTTTTTATTAATATTTTTTATAAATTAGTTTAAAATTTAAATAAGGGAATAGCTGATACCTGGCAGGCAAATACCATACAATTGCGTCACTTTCTTTATTTAAAGAAGAAAAGAAGAAAACTAATTAGTATCTTAACTATGACGTCAGTGATAATCTGATAGTGTTTTACCTTGAAATTATTTTAGTGACCCATTTGTGGAAGGTGAAAGAAATTTGAAGTAAAATATATATCAGTGTAATTATATATATATATATATATATATATATATATATATATATATATATATATATATATATATATATATATATATATATATATATATATATATATATATATATATATATATATATATATATATATATATATATATATATATATATATATATATATATATATATATATATATATATATATATATATATATATATATATATATATATATATATATATATATATATATATGTCAAGTCTAAAAATAGGGGTTGTTGGAAATTACGCGAGTTATAAACGATTTTAAAAAGAGAACTATTTTATAATAATAAAAGAAATGAAAAATACCCACGCTTGCGTAACCTTTTGGAGTAATGTGGTCAGGCCTAGACATACTTCACAGGAAATTGATGACTAATGAAGGGAGAACTTCATTTATCGGGTGGACATGGAGCTGTCAATACCTTTCCAAGCTTTGTTCCGCCATGAATAAATAAAATGGCGAAAGTTTTACTTTTAAATGAAACAATGATTTAACAAACGTATTATTATCAAGAAGGACTAATTATTCTATTCGCCTTAAGACTGGATCATTACACACACACACACACACACACACACACACACACACACACACACACACACATATATATATATATATATATATATATATATATATATATATATAATATATATATATATATATATATATATATATATATATATATATTCAGAAATATCAAATGACTTTCTGTTACAGGACGTAACTTAAGCTTAAAGAAATTTTTTTTCTTAGCTCTTTATTTAAATCACTCGATATCTCAAATTGGAGATTTCTTAACTTAAAGCTTTATTTCGATATTAGCCCCCTCCACCCGAAAAAAAAAATAAAAATAAATATTGCTGTTCTAATGGTGAAGAACATAATATTCATTTCTTGGTTTATCATTTTAAAGAAGAGTGTTATCAATTTAATTTCAGCTAAAAAAACTTCTCACATAACTAATAGTTTTCGATTTGTCCATGTTTAATTCCCCATCTGGTTGAGTTGTTCGTCCGAATTGAATGTGACAAACGGTGATATTATGAATAAACAGCTAAAAGTAAATAGTTTCTACTAGCAGTCAAAGTTAAAGGGAGAAACTGGTATTTCTGCTCATGATCATGAAATTAAATTAGTAACTACTGACTGATACATGCGTAGAAACTGGAACTGATACTGTTGATACCAGAAAGGGAATCCGTGGGGAATTTAGTTTAAGATGTCAAATCATCCGTACTGTTATAAAAGACATAGTGATTATGTAGTGATTTAGAGAAACATTTCATTTTTGCATCTAATATGTATACAGTAGAATACAATATAACATACAGACACGATAAAAATAGTATTATGATAGTTTAAGAAACTCGATTACCTTTCTGGAGAAATATAGAGTATCCGATTTAACAGTTAGCGTTAATTTACCAGATTTAATTTTCAATTTAAAAAATACCAATATTTAAAGATTCTTTGAATAATTTTTCCGTAGTAACGATCTGTTTGATTTCTTAATCGGTATAAAAATGATCAATATAAAAATAATATTTTTTAAGTTAAAATGGGTATTTTTTTAATATATTATTTGTGTTAAAACAAGTAACTGCACAGTTTAAAATATTTTGGATATAATCAGAAGCCATACATATCATTATATATATGACTTCTTAAATGATGAAAAAAAAGTGAATATATATATATATATATATATATATATATATATATATATATATATATATATATATATATATATATATATATATATATATATATATATAAATCTTATTGTGAGCTTATATATAAATCAAAAAGAAAAATGTATTAAATATTTTGTCTTTTTTTTAGAATATGATTCATTTATGATTTCATGTAGAACTTAAGAAAAATGGAAGGACCCATAGAATGCAGCATGATTATTAAATATCAATGCTAATATTATTTTTTCATTACAGGCTTAAATGTAAAGAATTAAATGTACATATCTAATTGTACAGGCATTTGTGGTCCCCCCTTCCCCACTTATGAAAATGTTTTAATTTTACTTAATATGATCACGCTAAACAAAATTTTCGACACACTCTAGAATACTATGAGTAACTTTGGGATAGAATTAATATTTAGTTTTCATATAATAAGGGAGCTCTAAAATTAAGGTGGTCCTTAAAAATAAATAAATAAAATTGACTAATTAATAAAGTATCAACATTAAAACTAAAAGACGACCTTCACTAAATGTGCAATTAATAAAGAAAGTGGAACACATTGGAGGATATTAAGCTTAATATTTTATATTGAAATTTAGAGATTATAATATAATATTTACCACCATAAGGGTGGTTTTATTTATTTCATTTTAATTCACAATTAATCTATGCATGATTTATAGATTTCTTAAACAACCAATGTTGAAAAGCGATATCAGAAATCTCCTAAATAGATATGATAAATAAACAATTATTTTATTTTAAACAGGTACGGCTGTGATAATTTATAAAATAAAACATTTTTAAACTGTGACTCCTTCATATTTGTTTTCCTCTTGATTTGTGATAAACTGATCAATAAATCCTACAGAAACCTTATAAAAATATTATCTGAAGATTATAAAAAATCAAAGAGATGAACAAGTTTACCAGAGCTTTAGTGTTTTATAGTACTATTTGTTTTTTTCGATAATACATGAATGTTTAATTTATGCTATTTAGAAAGTCTATGACTTTAAAACATCCTGAATAGAATCAAACCAATAAAAAATATCTAAAACTACGGACATGTTTCAATGTAGAAAGAAATAAAATCAAAAAAATTTTTTAGTTCCAACACGGAAATTATCATGATCAAATTAATGAAATTACATAATACCGAGTCTAAGCTTTATTTGAATAAAATATATGAAAATATGTAGAGTAAATTTCCAAAATAAGATAAACTCTTAAAAACGACTTTTATATTTGGCTGGAAGGCTAGTATGAATTTTACCAATGCAATATCTTAAAAGGAACAATAACGTTCTCGCAATTATCCTGATACCTATCTTTTAGAGTCAAGACGACAAATAAAAAAGTAAAGAAAAAACTTTGGAACTCTGCCCAAAAAGTTATTTTAACAAACTCTGAGTAAAGTTGTCTGGGTGATAACTGTACTTTTGGTTGCATCATTGCAATGGTGAGGCTTTTAAGTTGGCCTCAATGTCCCTTAATGCCTGGCATTTTAGAGAGTATAAAACATTCCGTGAAAATAAAAACATTTTTCACCTGTATTGAGTGGCGAATACCCAGCCGAACGGCATTTCCAGATAGTACGGCGACGGAAGTAAAAATGTAAGCTAAAATATTGAGGCTAGATCTCGGAAAGTGCAAGATATATATCTTTATCTTTTCCCTTCTTTGAATAACAACCTCCAAAGGTCGGAGCTCAATTCGTTTTTACCCCTGTTCACTGCGAGTAAAAAGGCATGGAAAACGTAAGTTTCCGAGATCATCGGGCATGCAAAACATGCTGCTACGATGACAGCGGAAAACTCTTAGCCTTCTAAAATATGCACGAGCCAGCTTGCTCCTAGCATGAGTGCCAGCCTGAATAATACAAGATACCCCTCTGTCTTGCTACTGTCAGAAAGAAGCGAATCTTTTTTTATCCTTACTTTTTATATATTTTTTATCTGGCGCAAAAAATATAAGACATAGAGAATTCTGTAGTATATACTTTTTGCTGGGAAAATATCCTTCTCGGAAGCGATCATTTCGTTCGAACTTGATTTGCAGTCTGATGACGTTTTCAAGTGTCTGAATTCTTCGCCCTCCGCATCTAAGAGCGCGGCATATTGAATGATAGGCTACATAATAACTGCTGAAAAGAGGGGCGTCCATATTATTGTTGGAACTTTTTTTTTTCAATTCAGAATTTCAATCACATATGAGAAAATTCCATATCTTGAAATCATATCACGCCTTATTTTCCAGATAATGAACGGCGGTTTAGCAGACCGGTATTTTAAACGAATTTTGCTACAAAACATTACATTAGAATGATATTTAATAAAATTTAATGAAAAATAATAATGAATAAAATTATTAAACACACTTTGTGGTCACTTAAATATTCCAAACTTTTTCGACGAAGGTTTTACTCTATATGTAACTCTAAACGTGTGTATTAGGTGTTCATTCATTTTAATTTTAATATAGGAAAGTGTTCACGAAAAGCACATTTTAAGGCGAAACCTTTAAATCCATTATTATGTTTCCCTATTTTTTTTTTTAATAAATATGAAACGAATGAGGTTTAGCAAGTAATGTTTGAAATAATTTTCTGTTCTTCCCAAGATATTATTAAGTTTTAGATTTTTATATGGTTCTTTCTATTTCTTTCTTTTCTTTTTTTTTATGACCATTCAAAATTTTGTTGGATAAAGTTTTTCTTAGAATATTATCTTTGAATAAATGTCATCATTATGCAAACAAATTAATCATTGATAATTGAAAATCTACTAAAACATAAATTAACTTTATAGTTTGTAAGTATAAGCAGATTCATTTCCTTTTACTTTATTTTATCCTAGATTTTAAGACTATTTTTAAAACTTTACATAACTTTTAAATTTTTTTAACAACTGTTGATAATGGAAGGGACTTTTTTTATTTTAAGAAAAATAACAATCATTTCATTAGATAAACACAATATACGATATGTGTCGATGAATAAGTTAATTATTTTGCATGAAATTATGCTGTTCAAGGCTTGGGATATTTCTGCTAGAATACATACAGAGCAAGAAGAGTAGTACAAGTCCTATCTAAATATTGGTATTACGAAGATAAAACTTGAATATATCATAATTAGATAATATCCAAGATATTATTAGGTTTTAGAGTTTTATATCGTTCTTTCTATTTCTTTTCTTTTTTTTATGACCATTCAAAATTTTGTTGTATAAAGTTTCTCTTAGAAGGTTATCGTTGAATAAATGTCATCATTATGCAAACAAATTAATCATTGATAATTGAAAATCCCCTGAAATATAAATTAACTTTATAGCTTTTAAATATATGCTGATTCATTTCATTTTACTTTATTTTATCCTAGCTTTTAAGATTATTTTTAAAGGTTTACATAACTTTTAAATTTTTTAACAACTGTTGATAATGGAAGAATATTTTTTATTTAAAGAAAAAAACAATAATTTCATTAGATAAACATAATATACGATATGTGTCGTTGAATAAGTTACTTAATTCTTTTGCATGAAATTATGCTGTTCAAGGCTTGTGATATTTCTGCTAGACATACAGAGCAAGAAATACAAGTCCAGTACAAGTCCTACCTAAATATTGGCATTAAGAAGATAAAACTTGAAGATATCATAATTAGATAAATTTATTCTGTATTTCTATAACATACATTAAAGATTCTTATTACTACTTCAAAAGTACTGAAGAATTATAACTTCTTGTAAAAAATTAAGAAAACTAATATTCTTTAAATTAAATTTATAATTTAGAATCAATAGCACAAAATAACAAAGCTAATATTTATTGGTATTGCATACATTTTTAATATTATATCCTTTTTGTCAATGTTATATCATTTTTATTTTATCAATATTATATCCCTTTAGCTATTATATCCTTTTTTTATGCAATATAGAAAAATTATTTCTGCTAATTGAATCATTATATATTTATAATCCAATAAAATTTTAGAGTTAAATTTATAAATATTCTGTTCTCAATAAGATAAGATGTGTCAGACTTAAAATGAAATGAAACTGTAAAGCGAAAAACAAACTTTCCTTTTTGTGGATATTATATATCGAATATAAAAAAATACTTAATCTTTTCCCTTTCATAATTTTCTTCGACTGTAAGGAAAGACAAAGAGTTCCAAAAATTGCGTAGTTTCTAAATTTAATATAAAAATTTATCATTTTTAACCCCCCTGCTTATATGATGTTTTATTTGATTTCCTCGTATTCAGCAAATTTTTATAAACATAAATTGGTCACGTTTTTAAAATACTATCAATGATCTGTTCAGCAATATAAGTAAGTTAAGAACAAAAACCCTAGCCATATTATTCCTCAAAAATTTAGACCCTGGGCATGAATCAAGAATTCGCCAGAGACCCCAATCTTGATGTCCTCAGTGCATCATCTCGCAATTGCTACAGCTTATTTCATTTCAAACAACGAACCTCCCTCCTATTCTTTTATCAAAAGTTTTTTAAAGGAAATTACGATTGTTCCCGAGCCATTTAAAGTATCAATTCAGCACATCATGAAAGAGGGCAGTGAGTGGGTGGAAGGTATATCCTATTTCCAGCAGTTAGTAGCTTCATTGACAAAACGAAGGCAGTTTCAGTGATATGTCCACTGCTTTTGACTTCTGTACCCAGAAAGCCATTGGGGGTACTACGGAAAGAATGCTAACTACCGTCGGATTAGATTTAAACTTTTTTTGGTTGCCACTTTAAACTCGAAATTCAGGAAAAGCCTCTGGTTTTGATCTAAAACCTGAAACTCTTAGATAAGGAACTCTATAGGGATCTCCACTAAGGAACTTTATTAAATTCCAGAAGCTTGCTTTCACGATTTCATTGTCAAAATGTCTTTCAAAAGACAAAGTCTCTAAATTTTCTTTCCTATAACAATTTTTATTTTCGGAAACAAAAACAATATATTAATAACAATAGTTTAAAGTATTTAGAAAGAAATAATTATTTTTTTAATATTACATTACTATTATTTACTAAAGGAATAAGAGTTCTTTAAAACATTATCTGGTAATATTTATAGATATAATAAATGTATATATATATATATATATACATATATATACATATATATATACATATACACATATATATATATATATATATATATATATATATATATATATATATATATATATATATATATATATATATATATATATATATATATATATATATATATATATATATATATATATATATATATATATATATATATATATATATCAGGATATTCGTTTTCAAATTTTAACATTACTTTAAAAAATAACTGTAATTTATTTAAAGATGTTATAGAAAGATAAGATGTATGTAAGTTTGCTTGTAACACACATTATACGTACATAAAATTTTAATTAATTGACATACGAGGGTATTATAACAAACAACAGTTAATATAAATAATTTAAGAAATTTTATTTTATGCAAATAATGAAAGCATGTCACTTGTCTTGGAATTTAGAAATAAAAGTAACTTACTTTCATCATTAAATGGAATCTTAATAATGGTTATAATGCTTAATTAAGTCTTTAATATGTCACTTTCACCAAATAGTAGGGCTCATATGTGAAAATACTTTTTTCTGTTTGAAAGACATATTCTATAAATTTAATCTAATGTATTCCATTAGTATTTGATAATTTTCTTTTAGTGAAAAATTATCAAGTATGAGAAGGGGAAAAAATTGAAGTTTTGAAAATTTTTCTTAAGCATATAAACATCGAAATTACATGTTTGAAAGATGGCCCAACTGTTGTATAGATTAGAAAATTGTTTGAATCCTCGCAAGGAATAAAATAAAAGCTTGTACGCTTTAGAATTTGGAACCACGTTTATTACTTTCCCCGCGACTTTCATCTCTGCTAGCAAACTAATGAAATCAAAAGACTCCATACTTGCTCGCAACGACAAAGAAATTGAAAGAAAAGGAAACATGCGGAATATGTCGTCCACTTTTCCTTAACCAAGCAGGATATATGGATAGATAAAAAGAATCTATTTCAATTGAGATCGGCGCATTCCTAGCGTTGAAAAGCGGCGCATCAGTAAAGCACCCTTCGTTATACATCCAGATTTGCTGCTTCCATTGTTAACATCCGCCTTTACAATGGACACCAAGCTAGAGGCGTTTTTCTTGTTAACTCCCAACTCGTTTACACTCTTCTATCTTTCTCTAAGTTCCTTTTTTTTAGCATCCCCTCTTTGAATCCCCCTCTTTCTATTCTTAACTTCGCGGGACCCTCTTTTGTATAGACGTGCGTCTCTATCCTGCACATATTTATCGTTGAACGCGCGTCAAGGAGATAGATAAAAAAAAAGAACCAAACGGGGGGGGGAGAGCAAGAAGCAGATAGACAGAACGCACTCGATACAGCAACTACCGAGATACGATAGGGAGAAAAATGTTAAAGATCATTGTGTTTTTTCCGTGTGACTAGGACGATAGTTGTTCTTCACTTACTACGTCCCCTAGGGAGAGTCTCCTCCACACGACGCTCGCATCTGTAATGAAGAGTTCGATCCCCCAGCCGCGTTTCTTTTCGACACTTTCAATGGCATGCATATCGAGCTTTTGCGCAAACCGCACGACACATCAGCATACAAATGCACTCCCCACCAGCCCGGCTTCCCTTCTTACCCCGGTGTCCCTGGTGGCTCGTAAGGACACAGGAGTCGATAAGGGAAAGAATTGCATAAATAAACAGTTCCGCTGGTGACAGCCCGGCTTCCCTTCAGCTCTACCTGTGGACCTGACCTCTTGCGAAATGTGTTTTGCCCTGCCCCGAAATTTACGTCTCCTAATCAAGGGGGTGCATGCGATGAACGCCCAGGGAAATTCAGGCCCCGAGTGCGAAAGGACCCCTGGGGTCGACGACAAATTTCTCCCTCCCAGCATTAGCCACAACAGAGCTTTTATCTCTAAGCTTTACAGCCCAACTGGGAAAGCATCCTCCGCCTCATCCATCTTACGCGGGTGGGCGGATTCTTTTCGTCTGCGCACCCGCTAAGGGATGCACAAGGAAAAGAAGCGGAAATGAGGCCGATGACAACATCCAATCCCGACCCTCTCCTCAGCTTTTGTTTAACCCTTTGCCATACAATTCTCGGGGTCACTCAGCAACATGTGGCACACGAATTTATCGCCACCTCACCTGATATTTAATCCGACCTAAGACGAAAGGAATTACAACCTGCATTCTTTTCCCCTAAAGTTAATTTACCCGAATAACATGGAATTAAATACTTTATAAAAAATACTCGCTCACACAATTAAATCGTTTAGTGGGCTTACTCTTTAGTGCTATTAAACGTTTCATAGATTACACAGAATTAATTCCTAACACTCTTCAAATCAACTGTTTAATTCAATCGCAAATTTTGGAATACTACTGCCACATGATACAATATATATAGGTTATAAATTTCCAGAAAAGTAACTGTTTTGTTTAAATCTTTGCCATACAATTATCAGGGTCACTCTCCGACACGAGCAACATGTGGCACGCGAATTTATCTCCCACCTGCCACCTCACCTGATATTTAATCCCCCCTAAGACGAAGGGAATTACAATCTGCATTATTTTCCTCGAAAGTTAATTTACCCGAATAACACGGGATTAAATGTTTTATAAATGCGGAAAAAAACCTACTTGCTGACACAATTAAATCGTTTATTGTGTTACACTTTATTGCGATTAAAAGTTTCTTAGATTACACAGAATTAATTCATATCACGCTTTAAATTCATTACGTAATTTTCTCACAAAATTTGGAACACTAATGGTATATGATACATGTTATATAGCTTACAAATTATTGAAAAGCAAATGTAGTGCTTATATGTCTACGTATTAAGATGTAGATCATAATGTAAATAAAGACCAGTAATATTAGCATCTACATGCAATTTTAAATACATTTTGAATTCTTTATATGTATACATATGTGATCTGATATTAAATATTTATGTTGTATTCCTATTTATTTTCCCAAAACATATTAATTTAACCAATTGTTAAACACTAAAGAAGAAAAAAATTTTTAAGTAATAAAAAAAAAAAATAAAAAAAATGAAAATTTTAAATACTAAATTAACTTTGTAGTTAAAATATATTCTACTTTACACAAATGTTAAGATTTCATTAAGTTGATGTTTTAGGGACACATTCTATTAAACAGTTAATTTTCATTATTTTAATAATATAATTTTTATATCATATATTAACTTAGTATATACCTACTAAAATTTGGTATACTGAATTTATAAACCAAGTGTGAAAATAACGCAGTAGCATCTTATTTTATATAAAGTAAAATATTGAATTAGAAGAAAATTCTATAGGATATCCCCTATATAATAATAACCCTATATAATAATAAGTTCTCGCATCTCTAATCTGTCCTCGCATTTATGAAGCGGTTGGACCTGGAATAGATGGCATCCATATTGGGTTCTTGATGAGTTAGGGTTAGCAAATTTCAAAGCGAGTAAAGTTTATCTTCTCCTATTGATCTGATTTTAAAATAAATTGATATAAATATGCTTCATATCACAGCGAAAAATACTGTCATCTTTAAAACGGTCGAAATCCACCCCTTCAAAAATAACATTTTTTCTAGCATATGACGTCATTCCTTTAACAATCTCATTCAATAATTTCTTATTTCAAATTATTTAAATATCGTCTGCATTATTTTCACGCGTTTTATCTCTGAACTTGGATATTACTTAAATAATTTTCTTTTATATTTATCTTAAATAATAGATTAGGTATATATGTTTAAATTTAATCACCGATTATTTTTTGTTGCAATGAAAATTTATCACCAGTATTAACAACAAATTCTATCTACCTCCAGGGTGTAGTGGAAATGATAGTTACATTTCTTTACTTCCATTAATTACTGGGGCAAAAAAATTGGGAAGAACTCAACGATAATTTAGACGTAGCTAAGACAAATTTGAATTATCTTTCTAAATGAATTCAACGTGACTCTAAACCGCATTCACAGTATCGGGAGACTTTAGAGAAGTATGACGGTAAACAAATTATTGAGCTTGTACCAGATAATTATCGGCCAAAAAGCAAATAATTTTTTTTATCTGCCTCATAAGTTACTTTACATTTCTGGAAAATTAAAAATTTTACTGATCTCGTCATATGACGGGCCATATGCTCAGTATGACGGTAAACAAATGGAGTAGGAGAAGTATGACGGTAAACAAATTATTGAGCTTGTACCAGATAATTATCGGCCAAAAAGCAAATAATTTTTTTTATCTGCCTCATAAGTTACTTTACATTTCTGGAAAATTAAAAATTTTACTGATCTCGTCATATGACGGGCCATATGCTCAGTATGACGGTAAACAAATGGAGTAGGAGAAGTATGACGGTAAACAAATTTTTGAGCTTGTACCAGATAATTATCGGCCAAAAAGCAAATAATTTTTTTTTTATCTGCCTCATAAGTTACTTTACATTACTGGAAAATTAAAAATTTTACTGATCCCGTCATATGACGGGCCATATGCTAGTTATTAAAATGTTAATTCACTGTTTACTCTCTTACAATCATTAAGCATTTAATACTAAGTAAAACTAAAAACAAATTCTTCGCAAAAATAAATACATGCTTTGACTTTTAAATGTTTACAAAATTTTAGGAAAGAAATGTCTTACCTGAAAACGTCTCATATCTCTAGGATTGCCCGCGTTTTTTAAACAATTCTGATTGCACTTCAAGAAAAACTTGAGAAAAAACCTAAGGGAAGAATGCATATAATTAAAGCCAGTCATTAATTACCAGTTTAATAAAATACATAGAAATGTGTACGGTAGCTATATTAATATAGAGACAGAATTGTTAAGTTGTTAATCAGTCAACACTAATGAAATACAGCGAGTTTTTAAAGAGTAGTATATGTATTTAAGAATTCTTAAAACAGAGTATCACATTTTTATAAATAATCTGTGATAGATTATTGAAATGATGTTTCTATTTGTTTTTTAATGCATATATTTTACAGGAAAATTGATATTTATTTGCAAATTTACACATGCATTTTGATAAATTATTAATCAGTCAACACCAATGAAATACAACGAATCTTTAAAGAGTAGTATATATATTTAAGAATTCTTAAAGCAGAGTATCACATTTTTATAAATAATCTGTAACAGATTATTGAAATGGTGTTTCTATTTGTCTTTTAATGCATATATTTTACAAGAAAATTGATATTCATTTGCAAATTTACACAATACTTTTATCAGATATAAATTAAGTTTTTAAATAGTTCGATATTAAAATTGGTTATATATTAAAAATATGCAGTATAAGTTTGAGATCTTAGGGTTTCAGTCCACACGATGATTGAATGGTTAGGGAGCTGATATTCGGTTCCGGAGTTCGTGAGTTCCAATCCCACTGTAACATGAATGTTCGTAGCCGTTCGGAATCGGCTTTAAGCAGTAGGTTCTGGACTTATTAGCCCTCTTGTTGCAAAATAGTAAACCGTAGCGCTCCAAACCAAACCATAGGGTTTAGACTTCACTTAAGTAAAAGTCAATGGACTGCTTTCACATTTAATATTACAAATATTTTTATATTAAAACCTCAAAATCTAAATTCTTTACATATTATTAGTACTTTATACATGACTTCATTATTTATTAAAACCATATTTAATTCTTTTTTTCTTTGGATGGAAAATTAATCTTTAGATTACATGTTGTGAGTAATAAATAAATGCAATTTTATGACTTGGTATAGATTCTAAATATACACATTTGAATGAATATTTTGTTCGATTGTACTTTTTAATTTTAGAACACATTATTTTTAGTCAAAAATTAAATAATAATAAATTTGCAGAAATAGAATTTATTAGCTGTTTGACAGTTTCCATGTTTCCATAAAACTAATAATGATTTTATAAATAAACAAAATCAATGCTTGACTGATAATATATAGTGCGGTATTAAATAGATAATAAACCCTTTTAATATTCAGATGTTAAAATGTAATGTGCATGTTAGTATTGGCAAAAAGAAGTGTAAAAATATTTCAGAGGTTGATGTATTTTATTTTTACCACTTTTTCATATTAAAAGCTAAAAATTTACACTGTTTATATATTTGATGAGTATTATGCCCCAACTTATTAACTGAGAATATACAATGTTTAGTTATGTAATGCTGAATATCATTTTTTTAATAGGATAACATAAGTTTATAAAAATGTAAACCATTTCTGTTACATGGATGTTTTACAGTAGCACTAATAAAATGTTTCCCTGTGAATTCATGTGCCAGAAAATTACATAAGTACATTACATATCTCACTTGGTAAATAAACTCTAATTTATTTAAGGAAATTATTTGAACAGTATCTCGCATTAAATTTCATTTTTTTTTGTGAATTAAAATAACCCAATAAGAATAAATAATATAAAGGTATATGTAGGTAATAGTATTTATATATTTATAGGTAACTAATAAAACATTGCACATATTTTCATTCATTTTTAGTTCATAATTTTATAGCCATTGTTTTAAAAAATTATTTACAATAAGTGCTGAAAACATATAAATCCTTAATTGTTGTAGTAAAAATAAATACAGATACTTTTTAAAGTGCTTTAAAGTAATTCATATTGTGCTAAGTTCCTTATATAAATCTTTCTTTTTTTAGCCATTAGTAATCTTAATATAGCTTAAAGTTCTTTGTAAGCATTCTGAGAATGGATCAAATAAAGTAGCATTAAAAAATCTTCAAAATTTCCCCCTCATAATTCAGCTGCAAAAATAACGCAGTAAATTATCGAATGTTGAAAGGTTTTTGTAACAATGGTAATTTATTCAGTTGGAATTTATTTAAAAATAAATTGTGTAAGTCCTTTTAAACATAGATTAAGTCAAGATTTTGTTTTCGATCTTTCTAAGATGGAGAAGAAAAAATTACGTCTGATATTCAAATTATGATTACCCAGAAATACGCTATATTCAGATTTATTGAAATAAAGTAAAATAAAATAAAATAGTTTCTTTAAAACGAATTTTCAGATTAAATTCTTTTTAAACACTTATATTTTTATCGGTATATTTAATAATTTTATTTTTAATTGCATGTGAAATATTTAAATGGAATGAACTTTGAATTTCAGCAATAAGTTTAATATTCTAGTAAAAACCCCAAACGAAATGTTGTTTATTATTATATTTAGTTTTATCAGACAGTATTGAAAAGAAAAAATCTAAGCGTTACTCTTAACAACTAAAAATAGCCGATTACAGCATTAAAAATATTTTCAATTCCTTCTACTATTTGTATTGTTTTTTAAGCTACCCAGATCTTCGCCTTTTAGCAATTTTCTTCGAAAAAAGAAAGAACAAGCTACATTCATTTTGTAAAATAAACGAGAAACGGAAAAAGAGCTATTTCACCAAATCCATAAAAATCTAAGAAAGATAAACGAATTAACTCCCCCCATTTTGAATTTGCGCGCTAGCGAGTAAAGAGCACCCGTGGCTAAAAAGCAAGCAGTAATGCTTTTGCCCTCTTTAAAAACCCTTTACAAACGATTCCTGGTGTCACTGCTTTGGTAATCCATTTAAAGTCGTCAAGTTGAATGCCGCGGCAGGCGTAAAACAGATATGAGCGCGCAAGAAACGGAGCCTAATTACCATTGGAGACTGTGTTTGCATCTTCAGGTGTATTTTCCCGGCTTTATTAGGGTTCGACCTCCCATGCCCCATTAACTGAAGACAAGTGTTGAGCAGTGCAAATGAGAGAGGCTGGGGATGGGTCCGTGGTGAGGGGTGGGGGAGTCTGGAACGAAAGGAAAAACTGCTTCCTGAACTGTCACTCCCAGGCGAGGTTCGGTGTTCATAAATTTTTCATTCTATAATACCTTCAGATAGGGGGCCCAAATGGAAGTTAGTTTTAAATAATAGATAGCTCGGCGAGCGCGCCATAGCATATTCATTTTCAAGCTATAAGCCTGGGCACATATTCACTTTCTAGCGCTTTTCTGCCACTAAGAGCTTTCTTCGGTGTGCGTATTCTTTTACAGAGAGGCCGCGAACCACGCTTTTCTGCATTTCCTCCCATGGCACAGTCAGTCAATGACCAACTGTCTACTTCCCATAATGTTTTATATACATCAGGCCTGAACGCGCGAGTTTTTATGTTGGTTTTTCGGGGGCAGGGATTTCTTGCGATCATCATTTTTTCATATAATACTTGAGGTGCGCTCATTAAAATAGCTCCAGTGCAGCAAAAATTTGTCCCCCGGGCAACGGGAAGGTGTAGCAGAGGTATCGCGAAGCGGCAGTAGACGGTATAAATACCGGTCTTTCTAGTGTGGGCTGGGCCCATTACATAGGCATTATTGGCAAAGCTTGCAAATGGAAAAAAATGAGACAGCCACTAACTGGAGCATCCAAAATCCCATCCTTCGGAATTGATGGTAGATCTGTTGTATATAAAACTGTGCTTAAGTTGGCTTCCAAAAGGTTACCTGCATGTCAAGGATATGAATTTTTGAAGGAGCTCGATTTATTTCGGAGATAAAATACACCCGTCAAAAATATGAATTGCAGAGGTATTGGTTTTAGAAGCATTTTTAGGCGATTCAAAAGAAGTAAAATAAAATCCATAATGGTATTGCTGACATGGATTGAGATAAATGGAAGGAAATTTATCCAACTAAAAGGATTTTTCTGAAATTATTGGAAGTTTAAATGTTTTTAAGTAAATATTAAAACTGATGAGGAATGAAACATTTTTACTGCCTTAAAAGCCTCAGATCTTCTTAATTTAATCAGAATTAATTATTCAAAATTATGGTAAAATTTGTACATGTTTTACAAAGATTTTTATTATATTATCGTTTTTATTGTTTTTACATAATACAATAGATTTAGGTAACAAAATTATTTTTTCAACAGTAAATTTGAGTATATATATATACATATATATATTTATATATACAAACTAAAAGTTGTTGATATAACACACAGATATACACATATTGATATATGCACATATATATATGTATATGTATATATATGTATATATATGTATATATATATATATAGATGTATATATATGTATATATATATATATATATATGTATATATATGTATATATATATATATATATATATATATATATATATATATATATATATATATATATATATATATATATATATATATATATATATATATAATTGTGGGGGGGTGTATAAAACTTGTAAACAATGATACATTTATTATATTAGCTTTGAGAATAAAATCATGGGTACCTTTTGGTTTTTGTCAATTACAAGTAACATTTGCAGATATAAGACTATAGAAATAAATGAAACGTAAAAATTTAATATCGCCAATCATATACTTTGAATTTTCTGGTTGTTTTTTTTTTGTGATGGCATGAATTATTTTATTTTGTGCTATTATGCATAGAAATTTAAGTTAAATTATATTCTAAAACGTTGTATCAATTTAATTTTTTAATCCTTCTGGAAAGGAAGATAATCATAGAAAATATACACATAGTTTAAGGAAACGTAAAATTATAAAAATATGATAATAAGTGTAAAACATTAACATTTTAATTGTTGTTTATGTAGTGATAACAAGTTGTAGAAAAATAATACAAATTTATAAAGTTACTTTCATCTGACTTTTCTTCCTTGACTGAATATTTAGATAAAATTTTAAATAATGTGAATCTATTGAAATTGATTAACTGATAAGAGAAATATAGATGAGTTTAGGGAAATGAATACCGACTCTGCAAATAATGTTTTTTTTTCTTTTAATTTTAAAATTAACATTAGCTTTTTGAAAATAACTGTATTTAAAAATATGGTGAATTTTTTTTAAAAAAATGGTGATATTTGGAAAGGAAAGTATTGAATCTAAAAATTAAAAGGTCTCAAATGCCAATCACTTTAAATATTTGAATATTTCGAATATTTTGAATAATAGTATATGGCTCAAAAGAAACATTTTATTCACTATAGTATTCTGTAATCGTTTACTCAAGTTTAAATATAATTATTTACTACTAAAGTGTTTCTAAAGGTAATTAAGAAAACTGAAGTTTTTCCTGAATTAGAAACAGTTTTTATCTTAAATATAGCTATGTTTCAAATTCTAAAAGTTGAGCCTGAGCCCTAGGGCCTAGGCCCTGGGCCCCCTAATTTTAGGGGTCCCCTAAAATTTGGTACTTAATTTAAGTATTAAATTTTAAATAATTTAATTAACAAAATTTGAAAAAGCATAAATTTAATGTCTCTTGTTTTTTGCAATATTGGATTTTTATAAAATGAAAATAACTTTTTTATAAAATTGTAAATATTTTTATAAAGAAAATGATTATTGATTTAAAAATTATTATTGCAAATTTTATTCTCTTATTAGAAACTATCAAAGTAAATCAAACGTTCAGTTTAAACTTTTAGTATTTATTTATAAATAGCTCATAGCATACATAAATAAATTTATTATGGTTTGCAGTAATTAAAGGAACATAATACTGGAATAACAGTTTATTACATTCAACATTTATAATATGAATCATTCAGAAAATAACTTACAAATATTAAAGGAAAAAAGCATTTATCTTATATATTATATAATATAAATTAGTAATAAATTAAAAATTTCAGCCAGTTATAAAGAAATATTAGCACTTTTTATTATATTTCTGAAACTTAGGTACAATTGTTATTTGCTTAAGAATTTTATTATTTTATTAATTTTTTCTCTTATTAAATATGTCTTAAAATCTACAAATAGCTATTATTTGTTAATCTTACCTATGTTATTTTATTTTATTTTTTTATATAAAAACTTAATTGCAAGTGTTACAGTTTACATCCTCGAGGATATACAGATTTTTGACATTCGACTGTACTACAAAGGTATGTAAACATAAAAAAATTAATATAAACTGTCGTCCAAAAATATTCGTTTGTATCCTCTTTTATAAACTAATATTTTTTTTTGCCTTGAGGGGTAGGGGGGGCCGAAAGATTACCAGGCCCTGGGTCCAAGTTTGCCTTTCTACCCATTTATTTACCTATTTATCCTATACACAGATACACACACACATATATACATAAATAGATAGCGAGAAAGCGAGGGAGAGAGAGAAATGCATATATACTTATACATGTGTTGAGTAGGTCTTTATATTCAAAGTGTGTAATATTTAAAAGAAGTAAATCATACTAAATAGTTTAATTTAGTTCAGTTCTCTATACTGTAATGAGCCATAATACAATCTGTGTTTTTCTAAGCTTTCATAAATCGAATCTATAAATATTTTCTTTATAAAAGTTCTTGAATAATCTTTACTAATGCATAAATATTTAATTTTCCCTGACAATATTTAGCACGATCTGATAAATATTAATTTATAAACACCGTCCTCCGTGTTCAAAATATTATGATTGGATGAAAAATTTTTATTCTTGTTTACATGCAGTAGACCGAGTGCTGAACCACCTTTCACCATGACGATAACAAAAATTTTAAACTCAAATATCAAGCACTTATGTAAGCAGACACTGCTCCTTTTCGCTCGGCAAACTAGGTGTCCAAAAATTAAACACGCAGATCTGTAATTTTATTCATTTTCAAGAACATTCTTAAGTCATCAGAGTAAGAAATCAAACAGAATGTGAGTAGTGTTTGAATTTTTGATGAATCGAAACCTGCGTGTGATGTACGACCGGAATGATAAATAAAGAATCACCTGTCTAGCTTTGCGTACGCCCTATTCTTAAAAATGAGGAAGCGTGTCATCCAGTGATACAGATTTTTCTCGACTTGTTTTATCTAATGAATTCAAGATGCACACCGAGGCATAAATTCTTCCGCGTAAGAAAATACGATTGCTCGCTGAGGTGTGCCATCTTTAGCTTTACTCCTTGTAAGTGAAGAGCCTCGATCGAAGGAATATAACGAAACCTAAAGGTAGGCTGAACGCTAAATTAATTAACAAGGCCATCTTAAATACATATTATTTGCATGAGGAGCTCTCAGCCTATGTTCATTCATGGGATGTGATTTGAGAGAGGTTTATGTTTAAGATTTGGGAGAGGGGTTACTTCCCACCACCCCCTTACCTTCTTTCGATAAGTTAGTCATTTCATCGTTGTGTTCATCGGGAGCCACAGGGGAGTGAACAAAATACACAAAGCAGCGTTAGTGCTGAAAAGCTTCCCAAAACTAATCATATTACACTAGCGATAATGATGATGATAAAATTTATGGCTCTGTTTATCATCACTGCTCAAGGCGGTTCTTTGTATTAAAATATGCATTCTGTCAATTTTTCCACCGGCTTGATTCTTGAACGAAAGCTTCTGATAAGGCACGGCCCGGGCTTCATTACAATATAGGTTCTTACTTATCGTGTCTGCAACCGCGAAACGGCGGAGCAGCTTCAAGATTCAAAGGGAGGGGGATAAGGCGTTTAATCCCAAGCAATAAAAAAACCCCCAAAATCTTCCAAGAGTTGTTAAATTTTACGAAAGAATGACCTCTCGGACAGATAAGGCTTGTAAAAACTACACAAGAAGGCTTCATCTGATATATCGGGGTGGACATATTTTACCAGAAAAAGGAACACAAAGGAGATAGGATTTTATTATATTTACCTTGATGAAATTATGAAAGAATTTTTACGGCTTTTGAACATAATATATTATATGTTTTGAGATATTCATATTTTATAAAATAAGTATTGTTTCACCTCTAACAATTTTCATAATTATAGGAAAAGCATACAATGTTTAATCACAAAGTTATGCCTCAAAAGTTTTTATATTTCTATATGGCTATTCCACAATATGTAAAACTTTTTTATTTCACAGTTTATTTATAACAATTTAAGTACTTTTAAACAAAAAAATATTGTTACTTTAGGGGTATTTCAGACTATTAAACTTTCAAAAATTTTGATTAAAAAATTATTCCCTAAAATTTAAATACTTCTGAGCATTTTGATTTCATTACTTTTGTTACCTCAAACTGAATGGCAGCTATAGAGAATAAATCATTAGCGCCAAATTATTGCTTACAAACTACCAATAATTTCATGAAATTTTGGGTACTGATATAAGTACATATATAAAATGATCGTATATTCCAAATTAACTATTGATATATATTTTTGAATGCTGACATTTTGATACTAAAAATTTAATCTATTTCTCACTTTTTTTAATTTCAGATATAATTTACTTATAAATAGTTTTTGTATGCAATTTAAATGATATTTACTGCAATGATATGATATTATTATACTTGTGAAAGAAACTGTATTGTGAATGTAAAATATTTTTTTAATATCTTGTGCAGAAGACTATGTCTAATTTCTGAATTCTAATACAGAGGTTAAAAATAATTGTTATAAAATTATTACATTTTCAAATAATGAATGGTATATATCTTGAATGAAAACTAGATACTTCAATATATATTGGTGAAAAATGCTTCATTAGAATAAAGATAAAAAAAAAAAATGAAAAACTTGATTTTTGATACATTGATAATTTCGACTCATCGATAGTTCCGAAACCTCTTAAACAATGGTTGTAAAATTGATATTAGTTTTTAATTATTATAATTTAATTTCGTAACTATTATGATATTTTATTTGTAAAATAATTATAACATTGCTAAAAGCCGATAACATATGCTTATTATGAGTGTTTTTATTTGAAAAGTGTAGAAAACTATCCGAATCAAATAAAAAAGCCAGAATTTTCTTAACTGAATTATATTAACCTTAATTATACAAAAAAATGATTTACCTATGATGAAAAATAACTTTTGTGGGGAAAATATTAATGTGGTACAATTTGTACAATCCTGTGTTTTCAAGGAAAATATCTGTGCGCCGGAAATATAAAGCACTATGTACATTTTTTTTTTTCAAATTGAGATTGTTACATATTCCCGTATAATTTGGTTTATTCTATTATGTGTAAAAGCCTTAAATAAATTTTTGAAAATTTAGAGTTTTAGTGAGTTGGAAAAAAGTCTGTGATCCAGCATGGTTTTAAGGTAAAGACCTGCATTTGAACATAAAAGT
The DNA here is from genome assembly GCA_032207245.1 of Pardosa pseudoannulata. NCBI lineage: Eukaryota > Metazoa > Arthropoda > Arachnida > Araneae > Lycosidae > Pardosa > Pardosa pseudoannulata. The sequence continues at coordinate 14,473,384 of CM063503.1, read as the reverse complement.
TTTTATTTCTATTATTTTGCGTATGCTAACAGTCACTAAGAATTCCCTGTTATCTCAGAGACGTTTATAAAGCTTTATACTAATAATATATATATAATAATATATATTTAATTTTATAATAATATATATATTATATATTATTATAGTTATAAAGTTTTTCACTAAAATCGGTCCAATTCAAACAAATTTGAAAAAAATATTTATTTTCCTATCTTGAAAGTTTGAAATTTGTGATATAGTATCCTTTACTTCCATTGTAGAGGTATATCAAAAGAATTAAATTTTTACAGTGTTCAAACTTAATAAAAGTAATGTTTCAATTAAAAATTACTTTGACTTATAAATTTCACATAATCAATATAAATATAATTAAAAAAGCAAAAATTTAAATTCCTTTATATCATTAGAATATAATGAAGATAGTTGAAGAATTCATACTAGCTTAAGTTTTTCTACCTTCTTAGGTATAAACACAAAATTATTCGTTCATTCGTTCGTTGCATTTATTCGTTCTCTTGGTCAACTTTCACCGTGCTCCACCCAGCTACCCACCTTAATTGAAAGAGACTATAGTATTGCAAGTTTGTATATGTTCTCATGTATAACGTAACAAGAAAACTAAAAAAGTTCAACCAGTTATTACTCTGTCAGAAATTGGTATAAACCTAAATTAGATATCAATGTCATATTAGATATAAATTAAGTATATTTTCACCGATGCTTGAACAACGCCTTTTACTAAAAAGTTTGATTTACGTAAAAGAAGAAAATCCTAACGTAAAGCAGTAACAACAACAATAAGAATTTAAATATTCATTTTCACTTGAATTTTAGTCAGTAGAAAGTGCAACGTTAAAGTTTAAAGGTATGCATGTCAAAATAGTTTATTAGTTGAAAGTTACTTTAAACAATTCAAGCTGAAGCTAAAAAATTAGCATAAAAATTATTCATAGAAAGAAATTTAACTAACAGGTTTGAAAATATTCATTCAGTTTATACTCTGTCCAAAATTGGAATAATCTAATTTTGGAATCAATATTAGTTTAAATAAAATTGAACTACTTTCTTATCGATGTGACAGCTAAAAATTTAACTTTTATGTACACGAAAACATATAATAATAACAATAAAGTTAAATACATTCATCTTAATTTCAGTTAATAATGAGCGCAACATTAAGCAGTGAAATTATTTCTGCGTGTCAAATTAGTGTATTGATTAAAAAGTAGTATAAATAATTTAAGGCTTAAGTCGTGAAAAAGAAAAAAAATTTTAGTTATTTATAAGATAGAAATTTGAACAAAATTATTCACTCAATTCTTACTCTGCCAGAAATTAGAATGAATTCAATTTTAGAATCAATATAACTTAAAATAAAAACTAATTGCTTTCTCCCGATGTGGTAAAGATTAATTTAACTAAAAACTTATAAAATCCTAAGATAAAGTAACAATTATAATACTTTAATGCTAAATGTAGTCAATATGCATTTAGGAGTAAAATTATTTATGCGTGGCAAATTAGAGTATTATTTAAAATGTTGTAAACACTATAAAACGTTACCAATAGTAAAACGTAAAAAATAAACAAATTTTATTTATAAGACGGACACGTAAGAGAAATATTCACTGTGTTATTACTAAGTCAGAAATTACGATGGATTTAATTTTCGAATCAATATTACTTTAAATAAAATTTAACTGCTTTCTTACCGATCTCAGAACTGATAAAATCCTAAGGCAATGTTGTAATAATAATAAATATTTCATGCTAATCATAGTCAATAAAGAGCTCAGCATTAGGGAGTAAAATTATTTATGCGTGCCAAATTAGCGTATTGGTTGAAAAGTTATTATAAACAATTTAAGGCGTTACAAATGGCATGGCGTAAAACAAATAAATTTAATTAAGTCCATGACATTGATCATTAGACACAGTCCCCATTAAATAGCGATTCTTCGTGAGACGTATTTAAAACAGCGCAGTATCGACATGGCCGGTCGCATGTTTCCCACGTTCCCCATTTGAATTAAACGCCTCCGCGGTATTAAACGATCTTCGGCGCCACCATTGTAATAAGGCGAATGTCACCGTCCACAGCCGCAGTGACCGAATGGAGACTGCTCCGCGAGACCGTTGGGAATGAAGCCGCAAGGGTCTCGGAAGAGCAGACCCGGGTCATATGACTTCTCTGCGGCGGCCTTAAAACCCAGATGTCAGCTGCTCCCGTATAATCCCTTTGAGACCTCTTAAACCAGATTTGGGGATTTACCTGTCCTTCTTAACTCGGGCCCGCTGGGACATGCCTAGACGCCTAGGCCGTGGCCTGTGGTTCGCAGCCGGAATATTTTTTGCCAGTTTACCTCTTTTTCTTCGGATACCTTGTCTTTTTATTTGTCTAATCTTTTTTCACACGTAGTTTCCATTTTTTCTTGTCCAAAGCTCTATGAAAGATATATTCTTATTATGTCAGGAGAGAAAGACTTTTTCTATTGTTTCAGTATGGAGATTTACAGTTTTTTCGGATCTTTTTTAACCAAGGTAAGAAAATTTGCGGCTTGTGGAAAAGCGATTCTTTAAAGCTAAGAACGCTTTAAGAGTGCCTTTTTTATGCTTATTACACTTTAAGTTAAAAATTTAAATTTAATATTCTTTACTTCGGGAGAAAAGAGTAAAAGTGCGTTTCTATTAAGAGTCTTTACGTTTCTTTACTATAATGTACTTATATATTTTGTAAAAGAATAAAACCTCTTTAATGCAAATTATTTATAGTATTAACCATTCATTAACCATTCAGAACCTTACGGAGTAAACTAACAATTTATTTAGGTAATATTATTTAATGTTCTTAGGAGGAATGCTGAAAATATGAAAGTACTTTGCATTCAGACTAAAACTTTTCTTATGGAAGTAAAGGAAATATGTATAAAACATTTAGTCCTTCTGATTAAGATATGTTAACAAAAAAAAAAAAAAAAGGGAATTTGGATATAACATGTAAATCAACAACAGGAGGGGTTTATTTAATGAATTGATGTCTTGAAGGGTTAAACATTAATCCAATTACTTTTTGAAAACTAAATATTATAAAATTAAATACATGTATTTAACTAAATCTAAAATTACGCGTATCTTATGTTAATTTATTAATACAGTGGCATCTCACTTACACGAAATATTCAGAAATATGAAGTACTACTTATTCCCCGATTAAACTTCCATAAGGTTAATATGTAATGTTAATATGAAACTATATATGAATGTAATTATGAATGTAACTATGAATGTAAGGTTAATATGAAAGTACTTTGCATTCAGACTAAAACTTTTCTTATGGAAGTAAAGGAAATATGTATAAAACATTTAGTCCTTCTGATTAAGATATGTTAACAAAAAAAAAAAAAAAAGGGAATTTGGATATAACATGTAAATCAACAACAGGAGGGGTTTATTTAATGAATTGTTGGTGGATTGAAAGGGTTAAACATTAATCCAATTACTTTTTGAAAACTAAATATTATAAAATTAAATACATGTATTTAACTAAATCTAAAATTACGCGTATCTTATGTTACCTATGTATCCTATGTGTCATATGTTCAACCATCTATTAATACAGTGGCATCTCACTTACACGAAATATTCAGAAATATGAAGTACTACTTATTCCCCGATTAAACTTCCATAAGGTTAATATGTAATAAATTATTAACTTATACCAATATTCAATTATACAAAACATTCACTTATACGAAGTGTTGCTCAATCCCTAATGTAAAATTCGTAAACGCAGCTTTTATTCAGTTATACGAATGTAGTAATAATATTTCGCGAACAGATTTGTACTGTATATATTAACATCTCCTTATGGTTTTCTTACTTTTTCTAACACAATTTGTGTTTGTATTATTTACCAAAAAGTTTGGAGAGTTTTTAATTCGTAATTTTATTTCACTTAACATTTAATGTTATTTTAGATTATGTGCTTTATAAAAAATGTTCAATGTATGCATATTTATGTCTTTAACTAATACAGAAATATGCTGTATTTAATATAGAAAAAAAGTTTATTGTTATAGTTTACGAATATTAATCAAAATATTATTTTTACCTTTAAACCACATTTATTTATTTTTTTAAATAAACAGAAAAACAACACAGTAGGATTTTCATGCTTTTATAGGTGGAAATGTCTGCAATTTTATATGTGAATAGCAGTCATTTCTTAAATTATGCTAAGAATCATTCCTTTACCCTGGTCTTGGAGTAAAAATTGCTGAACGACGGCTGAAAGGTTAGAGTGATAGCTTTCGGAACAGGATTTCGAGGGTTCGAACCCTACTGTGGCATGGGTGCTCTAAATAAAAAAAATTCATTTTAGGAGTTCGCTTTAATTTAAGAAATCTCCAGCAACGGGAATTGTTTAAGAAGCCAAAAATGTAATAGCGAAGAAATCTGTGAATCCAAAACTGCTCTAAAGATTATTACCGAAATAATTTTTAAAATACGAAATTCTATATACATTTACTATAATGGAGTTAAATAACTAAAGTTCATGCATTGTAATTGAAATATTCAGATTATTTTGAAAGAAATAATAAATTGCCGAAAGAGGTTTTTCTTTGCAATAGTCGAAATGAAAAAAAAAAAAACATTTTGAAACTTTCTTTGATTTAACATATTTATTACAAGCTGAAAATCTAACAGAAAGGAAAATTATGAATCCTTTATTATTTCAGCGTTGATTTTAGAAAAAAAAAATAATTATTATAATGAAGATAGCAATGAGTCTCAATTGAAATTTCAATGTTAACAGAAATAATGCAAGAAAAAGCCTTTCTCCAATCTTACACTTTAAATAGAAATGAAATTCATTTTCAAAATTTACTTTGATTTAACAAATCCATTACAAGCCAAAAATCTGAGACAAAATCTATGAATCCAAAATTAGACCACGATTGTTTTCGGAAATAATTTGTAAAATATAAAATTAATATGATTTATATACATCAATGCCCAATAATGAAGTACAAGAATTAAAATTCATAATTGAAATGGGAAGATTATTTAAAAAAATACATTATCAAAAGTTTTTTCTATGCAATTGTCTAAATAAAAGTGAAATTCATTTTTAAAATTTGTTTTGATTAACAAGCCATTACAACCCGAAAATACTGCTGAGATGAACGATATGAAGGCAGAATAATTTTAGCTTTGAGTTCGGAAATAATTTATAAAATATATAAAAATTTTAAATTTTTCAGCAACTGTATATATATATGCAGTTATATATATTATACATATTATAGTATATATATATATATATATATATATATATATATATACACATTTATCAAGTTATAATTGAAATTTGAATATTATTTTAAAAGAAATTCTGCAAAGTTCTATCGTACATGCAATGCTCTAAATAAAAAGAAAATTCATCTTCAAATTTTACTTTGATTTAACAAATCCGTTACAAGCCGAAAATTTGAGGCAAAATTTATGAAGCCAAAATTAGATCACGATTGTTTCCGGAAATAATTGAAAAAATAAAATTAATAAGATTTTATATACATCAACGCACAACAATGAAGTACAACAATTAAAATTCATAATTGAAATTGGAAGATTATTTAAAAAATACATTATCAAAAGTTTTTCTGCTATGCAATTGTTTAAAAAGTGAAATTCCTTTTTTAAATTTGTTTTGTTTAATAGATCATTACAACCCGAAAATATTGCTGAGATGAACGATATGAAGGCAGAATAATTTTAGCTTTAAGTTCGGAAATAATTTATAAAATATAAAAATTTTAAAGTTTTCAGCAACTGCATATATATATATATATATATATATATATATATATATATATATATATATATATATATATATATATATATATATATATATATATATATATATATATATATATATATATATATATATATATATATATGTATATATACATTTACTTAGTTATAATTGAAATTTGAATATTATTTTAAAAGAAATTCTACAAAGTTCTATCGTCCATGCAATGCTCTAAATAAAAAGGAAATTCATTTTCGAAATTTGCTTTGACTTAACAAATCCATTACAAGCCGAAAATCTTCAGGCAGCTGAAAATCTAACCGAGACGAAATCTATGAATGCAGAACTATTCTACCATTGATTTCGGAAATAATTTAAATTTTCGCTTTTATCCGCGTATATCTATCATGGGCCTGGCGAAAAAAAAAAAAAACCTCTTTTGTTTCTTCTCCACTCAATTCCATTTGCGTAGCAGGTGGCAGAAATGGAAACCAAATTCCTCCAGAAAGCGCGAGTTTATCCTGGGTAAACACCTGTTTTGCCTAATGTGTGGCACCTCGTTTTCTCGGCCCGTGAATTTATTGCTTAACTAAGCTGCTGCGGGCCGAGGTCCCATTCATCAATGCAACCTGCGGATTCAAGGCGAATAATTCGGGAATCTTTTTCCCTGGGACCATTCTTTTCAAGACCAGGTGGCATGTAAGAAATCCATGATGTTAGAAGAATATAAAATGAACCCCCCTCTCTCAGGTATATGGGCCCTCCCTCGAAGACAATAGAGCAGGGAGGAGAATCAACTGGCTTGTGTGCTCGTATGGGGGATAGTACTGTATAAGCGCAGCGCTGATTCAACAGTGCGACATTATAATCTCAGGTCTAAATCCTCCCTGATAAATGGTGAAATCTGGGCCCCGTGAGTAATTGAAAACTCCCACTGGTATATAAAATCCCTAACATCCAGACTGATAGGGATCGGATCTAGAAGGATCAAAGTAAAATAGTGTGCTCGCCTGCATGGCCAGGACTTTCCGTATTGCAAGACTGGAGTAAATAGGACTGCTCGAGCTCATGGATTTCTTTAAAAAATATATGGAAGAAAATGCCAATGAAAGTCGAAATATTTTCATACACTTTCAGACAAAATTTTTTTTCTCATATATTTCACTTATATTATTCAAATATACATGCTCATTCAGATTTTAATCTGTAGATTTTCTTTATAAAGTTTCATTTTAGATATTTTAAATCAAGTACTTTATATATTTTATACATTTCACTTGAGTTGATTCTAATATATATAAATACATGCATATAACAATTTCGATCTATAATTTCCCGTTGTATTTTCTTTAAGAAAGTATCATTTTAAATATTTTAATGCAACTATATTATTATTTTTTTAATAAGTGGAAAACACACATTAATTTTTAGATTCTACTTAAAACATTAAAATCGTTTTTAAAAATTATAAAGCTTACTAGTATAAATTTTAGCATCATAAAATGCTTTATGTAACAGAAAAATTTCTCGAAATAACTACTTAAAAATTTTAATTATTTTAAAATCAATGCATACATTAGGACAGTACTTAAAACAACCATTTTTAGTTTAATATTAACCAATTACCTTTTTGCGTTTTAAATGAGATTGCAGGAAAAAATACGTTGAAATAGCAGAAAAAAAAAGAGATTAAGGCACCTCGTTTAAAAAGCGTAGTTAATGACCTCCAGAGTGCATTTAGTGGTATTTATATAAAAAAATTAAATTACAATATATCAGATAGAGTTTTTAAAGCAGTTTAACTGAAGTGTTTGCGAAACAGTTTACTTCTCCTTTTTGTAAGTTTAACACATTATCAAAAACAGTTTCTGCCTAAAGCTTTGTGTATTATCAATATTAGTAGAAATTGAATTTTGTTATTATATTTACTTTCACTCAAGAATGAAGATGATTTTTGTTGAAAAGAAACCGTTAATAAAACTCATTTAGCTGGTTTCTTGCAAAGAAATTTAACCCGTTTATCAGATATTTCCAAAATACTAACTTTTAGCATGTTTTTTTTTTGTTTTGTTTTAAATCGTAACTTAATAATCTTGGGGAAATTTTACGCTTTAACATTATTTCCACTACTAGTATTAAAGCAAAATCAGAAAACAATGTACATTGCTATGTACAATACTGGAATCTATATAATAGGTTTTATATGGCACAATCAATTTTTTTAACCCTATGCTAAATATTGAGTTTTGTTTAAACACAAATTATTTTTTTTCAGGGATATAATCACCGACATAATATATATACATTCTAAAGTTTTAATCTATTTAATAACTGTTTACCCGATTTAAAGTGAAATTATATAGAACTTAATCCATAAAATTTCTCATCTATAATTTGTTTTGTAATATATATATATATATATAAAATATATATATATATATATATATATATATATATATATATATATATATATATATATATATAAAATATATTATATATATATATATATATATATATATATATATATATATATATATATATATATATATATATATATATATATATATATATATATATATATATATTTATATAAATTTCTCATCTATAATTTGTTTTGTAATATATATATATATATATGCATTTTCATGTATGAGAGACAACATTTTTTTAAAATTTTTCTTGATTATTTTATTTTTGACTTTTTTGTTGTTATTTTTATCTCTTTATTTTCATACAAAGGTTTCCTAAAAGTTACATAATTTAATATTTCAAATCAAAAATTGTTTCTATCTTCATTTATGCAACAATTACTTTTGTTATGAAATATATTTTTATTACTATTGCTATATATTATTGAATATAATATGTTATTAAATTTTAAGGTACATATTTTTATCCTATGTAATTATTCGCTAATTTCTAAGTTATTTTCAATACCTTAAACTATGTTGCTCATTTTGTTAATATTTTGTAAATATGAAATACTTTTTATTGTGCATAATCTTAACAAAAATTTTGTAAATATTTATTATCTAAATATACATATGTATTAAGAGTAGAGCAATGGATTTTTTTCCAACTAGTATATTATTCTAAAGTAAAAGTAAAATCTTCTATAAATACAAACGGAAATGAATGTGCTGAAGTTCTGGCTATAAATAATGAAAATATAGCCTAGTAAAAAAAATTAGAAATCAATAACTATTTTAAGCAATTCTGAACATTAGGAAAGTACGGGATATGTAATGAATAGTCCATCATAGTTCAATGTACTGCAGAAAAATAAGAAAGAAGAAACACAGCTTAATAAAGCCAATCCCCATTCAGATTCATGGTTAATTGGTTTTAACACATTCATTTAATGAATTAGATTAGTAATAAATGCAATCAAGATAAAGATTTTTATATACTTTTTATCTTTAGTTTATAGTTCTCTTACTTATAAACTGCAAATTAAATCAATAAATCAGTTATCAAATTAATGAATCAAAAATATTATCAAATTTTCTTCAGATATTAAAACGCATAGAGTATTTTAGGATATTTCATTGTAGGAAGTATTATATTTTAACAATTTTCTTTTAAGATTATTTATGAATGCATAAATATACATATATTCAGAAGTTTACACAAATACAGTTAATAAATTGAGTATTGGTGTTGTGTATATCAAAGATAGATACTTTACTTTTACTATAGTATACTATACTATTTGAAAAATTCTTCTCTCTATTACTCAATACATATATATATATATATATATATATATATATATATATATATATATATATATATATATATATATATATATTTAGCCAAAAAATATTTACCAAAAAATAAAGGGGTATGAGTGGTTGTTCAGATGATATAAGCAAAAGATAGAGACAACTTTTAACAAAATATTAACAATATATGAAGTATTGATAATAACTTAAAAATTAGTTGATAATTACTTTAGATAAAAGTCTTTATCTTAATATTTAATAGTGATATGTTTAAAAATTAATATTATTAATAAAAATATTTTATATTTAATAATGTTTAATAATAATAATAATATATTATATTCAATAATAATGATATTATATATTTAAAAGTAATAGTAATTAGTGCACAAAAGGAGAGAGAATCAATTTTTTATTTTAAATATTAAATAATTTTTTAGGAAGTCCCATGTATGAAAATCTCCACATTATATTAAGTGTCAAATTTTTAAAAACAATCTCTAATTCTTTTTAAAATATATCGCATAAATTTAGTGAGGCTTTAATGTTGTATATATATATATATATACACACACACACATATACGTGTCTCGTATATATATATATATATATATATATATATATATATATATATATATATATATATATATATATATATATATATAGTATAAGATTTTCTGTAAATAATTCACTGCGAAGTTTTTCTTTAGATGTATTTAATGAACACAGTGTCGTAATTTATCGCCAGAATCGAGACAACATCGCCAAAGTTTTCCATTTTCAGCTCTAGAAGGCATTTGTAGAAAAAGAATGGAAAAACAGAAGACAAACAGACTGAAGGAGAGAGAAAGGAGAAAAAGAAGAAAAAGAAGGTCGAAAGAATTTTCTGTGTGCGGGCACTCTTTTTCCATCCTTTTTTTTCCAGAAAGCAAGCGTGCTTTCCGCAGATAAATGGAGACGGAATAAGACACGGATTGCGAAGAAGGGTGAGCCATTTGTAGCCTTACGATTTTTAAAGCTTAATGTGCACAATCTGCATGGCCTTTACATATAGCGTCTTTTCCCTTTCATCCGATTTTAGACCCCTGAAAACACAACGAAAAACGCATTCGGGACTCAAGGATGTTTTCCGAACTCCATATATTATGCATTTGTAACCTTATTTTATCAGATAGTTTTCAGACTGTTTCGCATTTTTTTTTTTTTTTTTTAAGAAACAACTCATGTTAAAATTGTTGTCTCCTTTACTGCTGTCGGTGTGAATGATAATATAAGCGATAAAATATTTAGTATCTTTTTATTTGTAAAGTTTTTTTTTTAAATGTAGAATAAATATATATGTTTTAAAGTTTCAGTTTAAGTTTCATTCTACCTGAATCTATTTTCATCCTTATACTCTTCAATCATGTTAAAAAATGAGGAAAAAGATAGGTAGATATACAAAAATTACTTTATTTTGAAGTTTCATGACATGCGTTACAGTGTAGAAAAATCGTTAATCATGTTAAAGTCTTTATAACTTAGCGATAATATAATTCAGAACATAGATTTACACAAGGTATTATACAATTTCAGTTGTGTTTTATCCTTATTTTATCAGATAGTTTCAGGCCATTTCACTTTTTTTAAGTTAAAATTTTTTAAATATTTCACTATTGCTGATGTAAATGTGAGAATAATGTAGGCGATAAAATATTTACTGTATAATTTTTGTTTTTTAGGGGTGTATTTTAAATTTTAAAAGAAACTTAAATCAGTTTTGAATTTTCAAGTTATATTCTCCAGATTAAACTGATTTCTTCAATAATTCTCAATATTGAGAAAACAGAGTATTCTTGCTAGAATTTCAGGTTTTTTACTTATACAAAAGTTACTTCAATAGGGCTGGAGTGTTTTAAGTAAACCTCTTATCTTCTCCAAACTTTGACCCTTATTTATAGGCTCCTCTCGTTAATTCTAATTTTTGCAAAGGTCTATAAACCACACTTTTAGGGATTGTGAAGTAACACCTCAATAACATTTTTACGAATAAATTTAAAGACATTTCATAAAATTGCACCTGCTGAAAAATTTTCCAGATACCGAAGAGAGGAAAAAAGTGATACAATAAAATTTTGCTTAAGTGATTCAATTATTTTTTTGTATAATTTTGTAAGATTTCATTTGTATTTTCAACCCCCTCCCCCGAAAATTATCCCAAATGATATCCAAAAATTAAGCTCTAAAGGAATGAAATATGACATCTATTATCCTATAACTGCTAAAATTTTAAAGAGAAAAATATGTAAAATTGGGATAGAAAATAAATTATTTCAAACTATCGAAAAATGCGAGTTTTAAAAATAAAGATATGAAAATCTGTTATTAATCTGAAGTATAGGAAGGTTAATTTTGGGGATAGGGTTTAAAGTGCCATAAAAATAATCTGTTACTCCTTTCAGAGAAAAAGCAAACTGTTTTATTCTTATACATTCCATTTCAGTATTCTTTGTATAAAACACATACTGCATGGAGATGTGTAAATTTATTTATAAACTAATGTTAGAGAAACTTCATAACTTACTAATCATATAAATACATTTTGCTTTTTGGAGGAGTTAGAAAATATATTTCCTATATAAACTATATCGGTATCTGTGCTTTACTTATATATTGTGTATAAATTATACTTTTATAGTGTCTGTCTGTAAATCAAAATAATTAATTTTCCCCTAAATGAATAATATTTTTTAGGGATAACTGAATAACAAAATTCTAATTATTTAATCTTATAAACGACTAGTCTAGGGAAACATTTATTGTTTATTTACTAAAAATTGCTGATTACTCGTTAGTAAGAATTTAACATATCTTAATTTTTCAGAGATTTTGAGAGCATTTAAAATTTTTCTGTCAAAATAAATTTCCCTCAAGTGTGAAAAGATCACATTAATTCCTATTTTTTTATATTTTCTACTAAAAATAATAGTTTTGCTTCTGTATTTTTGTCTGTCTTTTGTATGAATATAAAAAGCTGATAACATGTTTTACAAACTATATTTATTACTCTAAAATATCTGCAAATATATTTACATTTTATTCAATAGGCCAAAAATTTAGTGTGTATATATTTTTTAGTGTAAATATTTTAGATTTTAAATGATATTACAATAATTAAATCTGATTTAGTTTCTAATATATTTTTATAGTTACACAAGGATTTTAAAATTTAGCTATTTCTACAATCAAATCCATAAACAACCCTTTACTAAATGTACTGGAATTAATAAGTGTTATACTAAAAACAAATATGCTGTAAAACAATTCTTTATCCCCTTTTATAAGAAGAACTGTATTGGTATAGTGTGTCTTTTGTTGTAATTGATGTGCCTTAAAACAAACAATGACGCTTTTCCTTCTAAATTAACGTTTATCAACACACGTTTATATATTTTTTTGTGTAAATATTTTAGATTTTAAATGATATTACAACAATTATATCTGATTTAGTTTCTAATATATTTTTTAATTTACACAAGGATTTTAAAATTACATGTAACTATTTCTACAATCAAATCCATAAACAACCCTTTGCTAACATTACTGGAGTTAATAAGCGTTATACTAAAAACAAATATGCTATAAAACAACTTTTTATCTCCTTTTATAAGAAAAACTGTATTGGTATAGTGTGTCTTTTGTTCTAACTGATATGTCTTAAAACAAACAATGACGATTTTAATACTAAATTAGCGTTTACCAACACACATTTATATATTTTTTCTTGTAAATATTTTAGATTTTAAATAATATTAGAATAATTAAATCTGATTTAGTTTCTAATATATTTTTAAAGTTACACAAGGATTTTAAAATTACATGTAGCTATTTCTACAATCAAATCCATAAACAACCCTTTTCTAACAGTACTGGAGTTAATAAGTGTTACATTAAAAACAAAATGCTGTAAAACAACTTTTTATCCCCTTTTATAAGAAAAACTGTATTGGTATAGTGTGTCTTTTGCTGTAATTGATGTGACTTAAAACAAACAATGACGCTTTTTCTTCTAAATTAACGTTTATCAACACACGTTTATATATTTTTTTGTGTAAATATTTTAGATCTTAAATGATATTACAACATTTAAATCTGATTTAGTTTCTAATATATTTTTAAAGTTACACAAGGATTTTAAAATTACATGTAGCTATTTCTACAATCAAATCCATAAACTACCCTTTGCTAACAGTAGTGGAGTTAATAAGTGTTATACTAAAAACAAAATGCTGTAAAACAACTTTTTATCTCCTTTTATAAGAAAAACTGTATTGGTATAGTGTGTCTTTTGTTGTAATTGATGTGTCTTAAAATAAACAATGACTCTTTTCCTTCTAAATTAACGTTTATCAACACACGTTTATATATTTTTTGTGTAAATATTTTAGATTTTAAATGATATTACAACAATTATATCTGATTTAGTTTCTAATATATTTTTAAATTTACACAAGGATTTTAAAATTACATGTAACTATTTCTACAATCAAATCCATAAACAACCCTTTGCTGACATTACTGGAGTTAATAAGTGTTATACTAAAAGCAAAATGCTGTAAAACAACTTTTTATCCCCTTTTATAAGAAAAACTGTATTGGTATAGTGTGTCTTTTGTTCTAACTGATATGTCTTAAAACAAACAATGACGCTTTTCCTTCTAAATTAACGTTTATCAACACACAGAAAAACCTTTTTTGCTCAAATAAGCAATAAACAGTGTACCGTAGTGCTGTATAACAAGCAAAATCAATATTACAAGGTTTCTCGACTAATGAATTATTGGATACAGTGAATATGAAAGGCTTAATTGCAGAAAAGATATTAAGGAAACGAGCAACGAATGAGAATAACGAGCAAAACTACGCATATGACAAAACGGTTTTCCCTAATTAATGTCGGAACATTAAGGAAATTCAATTTCATCGGCGGTGCGTATCCATATTTTATTTGGAAAATGCATTTAATATTTGAAGAGGCGCAATTCGTTTGCTCATCTCTAAAATTCGCTCGACAATGCTTCATCTCAAAGCCCTGCAATAAAATATTTGTTCTTTTTTTACTAAGCTGAAATAAAAGGAAGCATGAAGAAAGCTGTAATATTAGTAGTTTTCTGTCTGTTTTCTCGAAAATTTGATGTATTTAAAAATTCAAAACAATCTATGGTGCACAGCTTTAACCTGATAATTCAACTTTTAGGTAATAGAAGTCAGAATTTATTTATTTATCCTCGTAACTATCTTAATAACCATTCTCACTTTGTACTCGTGCGTGATTTTGTAACGATATTTTTATATGCATAATATAGAATAATTAATATTTAGCTTTTATATGGTGAAGTTTTTCATTTTAATTGTCTTGGGAAATTATAACTCCGTACAAATTAATTATAATGTAAATTTTTTGCCATTAAATAATTCTAAGAATTTAAAATTTTTGACAATAGGAAAATTATCTAATTTTGTCTACTATTATTCCTCGTTAGCGGATTATTTACGCCAAAATTTATTCTGCAATATATTTCTATCATTGTGTTACCATCCATTTTTAATTTTGAGAGTTTCTTATGCATGTTTTCTTTAATTGCTAAAATTTTAAATTTGGGTTTAAATATTTAAACTACATTTTTAAGTTTTCAATAAATTTAGCCAATAAACATTGTGTTTGGGAACAATCACCAAATAAGAATTACAATCTAGGGAAATTAAAGTATATTATATTTATAAATAATTTTTCACAAGTTTTATTTAAAATAAATGATAATTGTACTATTTAGTTAAAAAAAAAACTCATTTGTAAGTTTATTCCATGGATATTTTAGACTCCACATACAAAATAATGTTGTCTTTCTAACTATATGGGGGTTAGAACCCCCCAAAATATAGCATATATGAAAATTTTGGAAAATGCTTGCGTTTTATAACCAAGCATTGCTTTATATTTCTATTTAATGTATTCACGAATCAATAAATAGCTTGGTAAAATTTCCTTATAGAAAAAAATAAAAGAAAATAAAACATGACTAAATAAAAATAATAATTTACTATCTATTATTTTCATATAATCATTGGCGAAATTGCAATAAAATAATAAATTATTTTTTTCCGTTCTATTAGAAGCGAAAGTAGTCAATTGTATGGGAAATTTAATAATGAAAATGTTTCGATAGGCTCATACAGAATGTCATATCTAGTAATGACTTGAGATATTTTTTATATTTCATGTTTCAATTATGGAAAAAAAAGGATCACTTCGACACTACTTCTCAGAAGGATTTATTTTCCTGTCCCATATTAATATTTTTATTCCACAGTACTCGCATGAAATTGCATTCTTTCGCTTCAGAGGAACTTTGCTCATCTGCTTATGTCACGGATGAGTACGAAATTGCGTCATGAACTCCAAGAACAAAGTAATTGATCTTCCTTTAATCCCTAGAGTAAAAGAATTCATCCAAAAACCATTTGTAAACCTCAGCGTCGTTGATGAATTCTTTCTGAATCATCTATGACTGGAATCCATTTTAAATTAGATAGATCTCATAGCTTCACCATTTTTTAATTGAATTTCCTGGATAGGTCCACCAATAAGTCTCTTTCGTTTTAAATTAGAAGTCAGAATGGTTACGATTCTCTAATTGAATTGTTGCTTTAAATCTCGCATCAGATGCCACAAGAGTTTTGCATCGAAACGAAGAAATCAACTATCCGTAGGGGGAAGAGTGGAATCGCTAGAAAGGGGAAGGACTGAATAAAAAAACGGAAACAGACTTAGAGCATTACGCTTGTTTCACTACAGAGTGTGTTGAAAGAAAGAACTGCCCTGTATTGCACTGGGGAAAAAAACATACATGTTAGAAAGAAAAAAAATTCCCCAGCCCTCACGGTGCAAACCCCTGCACATCATGATATTAGAACCCTATAAAGAAATCTACATCAGACTCTCTTTTTCTCTAAATTATGCAAGCAAGCTTTTGCTTGTTTGCCACCAGTTCCAGCCTGACTATTATTCTAAATACTCCCCGGATTTGCTTACAACGGATACATTGCCTAAGACGCGAGAGCAAGGTAATTACTACCGGATTACTGTAGATTTGAGTATCATGCAGGAAAACCTCATTTGATGCACCCTATCAGGCTAAGTATGGCACATCCGGCCGCTCTTTACGCACTCTATCCTGCTCTATAAGGATTATTCCTTCTCGCATGGAGCTCCCTAAAGCTGGCTTCCGTTTACTTTCTGCATCTGCTGCTCGGGCAACAGGTTTTACATCATTATCGACACCTCCCCACTATCAGACTCCAGGAACTTTGGATTTGGAAGTAGAATAATAATCATATACGCACACTGAGCCGATATTCGATACCCAGTGACTTTTATTTGATGCTGATTCTTCGGCTGCATCCTGAAGCGAGGGAGAAAAGAATAAAATAAAAGGAAAAAAACTTTCGCTATGTCGTTCTCAACGTCTGTATTGAAGCTTCGTGTTTTCGATAGAACGATGGAGCCTTGTAGTGGTTGTTACCTAACTTCGTTTCATGCAAGGCGGGGAGGAATATGTGAAGATGGAATTTATGCTCTTTAGTGTGAGTGACAGTTGATTTGGAAGAAACAAACCCAGCCAGCGTCAAAAACATAGGAAGAGCTTCAGCATTTTTATTTCTTACTTTTGGAAGCCAAGGAAAAGCCGAGTAAAGCAAATAAATAAGTAAAAATGGATTTCTTTGACGATTTTGTTTCGGTTTTATTCCTTTATACGAACACGTATAGAGCTGAATGCTGATTTTGGTGTCAATGTTTGGGGAAGAAAAATTTTATTCAAATGTGGAGAGCAATATGACACGAGGTTTACGAAAGAATAAAATAGAAGTCTCCAATTCCGAGTAACAACTTGCGTGGGAAAGAATATTTTGTCTTATTTCTGAACTCAACAGCTAACAAGTGAAAATTATCATTTTGAGAAAAATATTTTCTATACAAAGTTTGCTAAAATTACCATTTACATAAGCTGAAATTTTTTTTTGTTAGAGCTCCTGAAAAAAATTACATGTAAAGAACTCTACTCCAATAAATAAATAAATTAAAGTGTACTTAATCCTAATATGTATATAAGAGATTTTTTTCTCATCTAAGTGAGGATTGAAACAGGAATAGTCGTCGTATTACCATTTTTTTATGCTGAATCCACAATTTATTTGAGCATATAAAAGCTTATGGATTTCGAAGATTTCGTTTTCTATTAAAAGATTATAGATATAAAAAGAAAAATGAGTTATCTGGAAATTGTTTTTCATTTTTCTAAGCGCTTTATCAGTTCTTCACGTATATAAATGTTAAGTTTCATTAGAAGAGGAGTATCTACTTATGTCTTCTTTTAAAGAAAGGCTTTTCGAAAAAATATCATTATAGAGAATTATTTCAAATATGTATATAAATTAAAAGTAAATCAGATAAAACTTCTTATTAAAAAGAGATATACGAGAATTACTAGATGACCTTCTTCCAAAGAATCATTTAAAAAAAGCATTATTTTTGCCTGATTAAAAGTATCAAATATTATTTCCTTGAAAATATATAAGAAACTTTAGTTGTTTATTTCCAGTATGCAAACTTCATTTTTCGCTTTATTTTATGGTATTTTCTATCTGTAACGCTTAAACGTAATTGCTGTAATAAGTAATTTTTTAAGCCATTTAATCAATCTCTCATAAATAACTATAAATTATTATCTTTTTATAAACCATAATTATGGCAAAAATGAAAATATCAAATATAAGACTTAGTTTTAAAACTATTTTTAAATTAATTGTATATGTAAGCATTATTGCATTTATTTATACGAAATATAAGCATTTAAAAAAAGAAGCTAAATCTTGTAAGATCTTTAATAAAATTAGTGAATAAGTTACTTTATTATGAGTATTATGCTAATAATTTGGAATACCAAAATAATATCATGTTTTAACAAAAAAAAAAGTACTGTAAAATACTGTTAATACTGAATAAGTACTGTTAAACAGCATTTAATTTATCTTTCTTTAGAACCTGTTGTTAATTTGCATTATATTAATATTTTCGCAATACTTTTTTTCAGATAAAATTCAAACCATTAAAACTATACTGATTTCTTTATTAAAATCAATAAAATTTGTAAATTAAAATGAGTTTTAAATATTTAAAAATTGTTATAATATATATTCTTGGTAAAAACGATATAGTTTGAAGTCTCTTCCTTAGCTTAGATATTTAGAAATCTTTCAGTTTTTAAAGCAATTATAATATTTTTTAACTTTTTTATCAAAACTTTTCTATGTCTTCAAAATTTGATGTAAAAAATCGAAGCCATTTTGATACAAATTACAATTATTTTCGTAAAAGTAGTAAGTAAATATTTTCATACTGATACACTTCATACCAAGGATTTGGATAATTCTTAGCCAGGAGTGAATTGACCTGTTTCCCTTGGTAGGAACATAACTGAAATTTATATCGCGGTAAATAATCCAATGGTTTGTGCAGAGAATGACTGGGTTAAATGATAGGGATTAATGTAGAGAAAGCAATAAGAAAGTTACAGAAAATATTTTATGTTACCTTCGATTATAATAATATTTTTAATTTAAACATAAACCTACAATTTTCTAAAATTTACTTAAACTAAGAAGCTGTTTGGATATAAATTGTAATTATTTCTGCAAATAAAATAAGTAAATGTCTTCATACACCTCCAAAGACGCGGATAAATCTCTTTTGCCAGGAGTCAATTGACCTGTTTGCTTTGGTAGGAACATAACTGAAATTTATATCCCTGTAAATAGTCCAAAAGCTTGTGCAGTGGATGACTGGATTAAATGATAGGGATTACAGTAGGGAGAGCAACACGAAGGTAACAGAAAATCTGCACGTGGCTGAATTTACTTGCGCAATAGGAGGCCAGAGGTTATCAGGTTTTCGAAAGCTCCCCCGTGACAATAGGCAGGGTCTAGAGACAACTTAGTCACATCCATAAATTACTCCTCAGGGGATACAGGGGCTCTACCTTCATCATAAAAGAGAACGGGACTTTCCGTTTAATGAAACATTTTTTTTAAGAACTCTTTTCGAAGACCCAGCAGTAGGCACATTTTGTTAATTTTATTCCGGGCGTATGGTTTATATTTCAGGTTAATTCAATTTACATTTATTAAACCGGTATTACCATAAATTATATGACTGTCTGTTTTATTGCAATATAATATGGGTAATAGCAATATGAATCTGAAGAAATAAAGTGAGTAAATGAAAAAAATGGGAATCTTAACTGGACAATATCACAATATTCCCTTATTTGTGTGTGCGGATGTGTGCGTATAAATGATTTTTTATTTGCAATAATGAAATTTATGTTTATCCTAAAATTATTATGACTCATATCTATTTATGGTAAATATTATTTAAATTTGCATGTGTTAATCTAAAAATATTCCTACGGTGATAAATTTTTCAAATTTTTTGAAGGCGTCAATTCTTGAAAAATTTAACTTATCCAATATAAAATTGTAAACTTGATATTAACTGCTTTGGCTACGTATTTTCGGTTTATAACTAACAAAACAAGAAAAGTTTTGAATGTCACTGAATAAATCAAGAAATTGAAAAAATATAGCTTTAAAAATAATGTTTCTATATTCCTAAACAAGTGCTTCATCAGCACTAATTCTTTATTTGTGTACACTTCTATATAAAAACTCACATCGAACTGTAGAAAACTTTTAGGAACAACTTTGCATTAAACTAAGTTGAGACTTCAAATTATTGTCAAGAGTCCCCTTTCTATGTGATTCTTCAAATCAGATGGCGAAGTCAGTTGAATTATTTATCGGTCAAACTCTCATCGGCCTGTTGGTCATATACTTACTATTCCTGAGTACTACAATATAAATTTTAACTTTTTAAAACAACTTAATAATTTAATCTTTAGATACTAAATTCTTGGGAGTGAAAGAATTGAAATTACACTAATCTTGCAATTTTTCTTAAAACCGTAAATCAGAAGATATCCTAAATTTAGAGGATTAATATAAATATACGAAAATGACAAAGTGCATTCAGAATACTAGAATTACTCAGCACTTACATAATATGGGAACTATGTGTTTGTAATTTACGTTTAAATAGATATTTTGATTCATTTTTAATCTTCAATTGGATATTTATTTTACAGGATTAGATTATTAGAATAACTTAATCTTATAAAAATTTTAATTTAAAAAATTATACTACTAATGAAAAAACTATTAAAAAATTCTATTTTTTAATACATTTCATTTGCCTGTTCTAATGCAAATGAAAATTAGTACGGGGGAATAGATTTGCTAATGTAAAATGGAATGAATCCGAAACTAGACGAACTCTGAAATAAACTAATTCCCTTTTATATAATTTTTTAGAAGTACTGGTTTGTTAAAAATTCATACAATATCCTATACTATTTTTGTTTTGTTATTATTCAACTATTATTATGTTTCAAATATTATTTTTTTTTATTAACAACAAATATATGAATTGTTTTAATTTTTTGTGAGTTCGAATTAAGAATAACCTTTTTAAAACATTTCTTTTAGACAGATAAATTAAGAAGCCGACTGAGTAGTAGACGTATAATAAACTAAAGCGCATTCACATTTAAAAATTTATACTATACTGATAAAGGACTATGCTGTTAAAGATCTAAACACTGTTCACTTATCAATATATTACATATTAAAGGAAATAATAAAATGACTGAAAAAAGGACTTCAAACTCTCATTTAAATGAACTACATTCCCCACGTATACACATATGCACAGGCACACACATAGAGACACACCGAAACTTTTTATTTTGAACTATTTTTACTGTGAGCTCAATATTAATTTTCTCTGTATTAAATGGCCACTTTTCCCCTTTTCTACCAATTACAAAAAACAATTTTCAGCTTTTCAATCAAAAATCATAATTAATTGCAACTGGGGAGGGGAAATTTAGTTATTTTGGAATTAAATTTGGAATTATAGAAAATTTGAATAAACCGTGAAATAGTTTATTTAGCAAATCAACTGAAAAGTAGTTATGTAATTAAATAATATAAAAATAAATAAAACAATGTAATTAAATATTTTACAAGTAAAAATAAACAACATAAGTTAATAATTAGAATATAAATAAAGCAATATGATTTAATAAACTAAAAATAAATAAATATGGTTTAATAATACAAAAAATTAAATATTTACATTATATTAAAAATAATCCTAAGAAAAGATACTGTAATTTAAAAGATATAATGATTGAATGAAAGAATGAATTTAGAACTTAAAGTTTAGCCTGTTTTACATTTTTATTGTTTGACAAGCAAACTAACGGTCATGCATTATTACAGAATAACCAGTCTGCTTTTTTCTTTTTACTCATTAAAAATTAAAATTCTTAACACCATAGAAAATTTCAAATAACTCTTTTTTTTTAAAAAAAAAGCTTTATAAACATTAAATATTAATCAAAATCCATATATATTTGCAAAAGTATTTTCCGATTACCTCTAATAAGAGACCGCCTCTCTGAAAGTCCGATTTTTTAAGGTCTACAGGTCGCCCCTTTAGAGAGATTTCACTATATATATATATATATATATATATATATATATATATATATATATATATATATATATATATCAGTTAAATTACAGATGATATTTTTTGATGATCACCTAAATAAATCCTTTCAGGCTTTATTATTTCCAATTTTAATTCAGAAACGCCTAGATTAACTTCCCCACCCTCGGAATAAATCTTGATTTTTCATTTCAAAGATGAAAAATAGTCTTTTAGAAAGAAAGACCAAATAAGTTGCTCTGTAATTGAGAGAAAATTAATATTGAACCAACAGTAAAAAAAAAAAAATCATAAAAATAAAAAAATTTGGGAGAGGTGGCATTTTAGAGAGGTTTCACTGTGTATGTATGTGCGTGTGTTTGGAATCTTCAAAAATAGTTAGATTTTAAATATTATATATATATATTATATATATATATATATATATATATATATATATATATATATATATATATATATATATATATATATATACATATATATATATATATATATATATATATATATATATATATATATATATATATATACATATATATATATATATATATATATATATATATATATATATATATATATAATATACATATATATATATATATATATATATATATATATATGCATGCATGTATGTATATATGTATACATGTAATATATTTAAAATAAATGCCCTCAACTTTCTTCAAAATTCAAGTTCTATTTTTCTTAATTTTAACTTTCCCACCTAACTAAAATAAGTCAGCGATATGAATCATTGAGATTATATACCTTCCTCACTTCTCAAAACTAAAAAATGAATTACTAACTACGAGGCCTTCTTAATTTTCTCTAATCCAGTTATCAGTTGTCTTCGGAAATTCATATCTTTGCAATAGTTATGCTTTTTTATTAATTATTTTTTGTATAAATACACCATTTTTAAAAAGCCACAAAAGAACTGCTGACATAATTTTTGCTCTCGTGTTAATTTATCCACATGATTTTCCTATTCATCATTATGGTATTTTCAAAAATCATCAGATGCACGTTTGTTCATGGACAGTGTAATACTTGTTCACCAGTTTTCATATTTTAAGATGAAAAGAAAGACTTTTTGATAAGTGTCTGGCTGTTCTCAGTGTTCCAGAAAGTTGCGTTCAACAGCTTGAGTGCAATAAAATTACCAAAGCTACTGGGAATGAAAAGATATGGGTTATTCCAAAGTGTAATCGGGGAAAATTTATTTTACAGATTACAGATTTATTGTACAATCACATACATATGTATATATATATATATATATATATATATATATATATATATATATATATATATAGTATATGTATGTATGTATATATATATATATATATGTATATATGTATATATATGTACATATATATATATATACATATATATATATATATATATATATATATATATATATATGCATGTATGTATATATATATATATGTATATATATGTACATATATATATATATATATATATATATATATATATATATATATATATATATATATATGTATGCATGTATGTATGTATATATATATAAATGTATATATATGTATATATATGTACATATATATATACATGCATATATATATATATATATATATATATATATATATATATATATATATATATATATATATATATATATATATATATATATATATATATATATATATACATGCATACACATGCACACACAGAGAGAGAAAGATGGAGTGAGATATATTATCAATATATTTAGGCATATAGATGAGTGGAATTTTATTTTCAAGTTTATTATTAACTTGAAGCTGTAGTCAGAATATTGAAACATATTTTGTACTGTTAGAAACTTCCCGCTTGTTCCCTTTTGAATGCTTCAGATACTTTATGCCAGAAAATAGAGATAGTTTTAAGAGTCTATTACAAACGGTCACAACAGCTCGTGCGAAGGGGTAATAAGAGGTCAGGCAAAGAGCTCGTCTAATGTTTCCTGCTTAATTATGATCCTGCTTTACGTTAACTAGTGGAGACAGCTGCAAGCGAGTTGTCCTAAAGATGAAATAGCAACTGCTTTCCTTTCTATAATAGTAGCTTGTAGACAATAAATTGACTCTTTTGATTTATCTCTTAGTGTAAAATAATTGTTTGGATTTTAATGTATTCGACAACAAAATAACGGCTTGTATATTAAACACCCTTTATGATGATATATATATTATAAGAAAAAAAGAGTATAAGAGGTTACTATGTTTCACGAAATATCTTTTTATTGCTTATACAAATATGTAAAAATCGTGTTTTTCATAATTTCTGTCAAAGGTAATGTTAAATTTGTTGTTTTATTTAGGTATAATTTAATCTAAGACTTTCAAAACTGATTGATATTCATCTACATTAAGAAAATTCATAACAACATCTTGACTATGCTTTTTCATCAGGAATTATAAAATTAAATTTTATCTAAAATGAATTTGAGGTGAATTTAAAATGCACTAAGTATATATTCTAGCGATGTTCTAAAGTTATTTTAATTCTATGACAAAAATGCTTAGTGCAAAGGAATAGAATTTAAAATTCAATCTTTCAAAACAGAAGATTTTTTGAAGATTTTATCATTTCATAACTGAAATACAAAGCATTTTACAATTAAATCAGTCCTGTCAAAAACAATTGCTTTTGCAGTTTCAAACAAGACTTAAAACACGAATTTTTTGAAGTGCCAATATAAAATATATTTTCTGGAATTTTATATAATGCACACATAATTTAAATATAACTTATAAAGTTCTTTTCAAAAGACCCGATATTCCAAGAAAATGGCTTTACAACAGTTAATTTTAATACACTAAGTTTTTAAAATAAGGATAGCATTTGTTTTCCATTACGGAGACAAATTTAGAATTATTTATTGATTATTTGGTTTACATTTCTAATTAAAGTAACATATGATGAAAATGACATTTAGTGAATTTAGGACAATTTTTTAATCATGGAAGGAATTTAAAGTGTATGTTTAAATTCATTTTGGGTTTAGATAAGAATTACAGAATTAATCACTTTATTTGTAAAATAAATTTAAAATATTTATAAGATTTTTTGAATTAATAACAAAGCATTTACACCAAGTAGTTCTAGAGAGTACTATTTGAAGCTTTAATATGATTTTGTGAATGCAGTCTATCACACTCTTTACTTTTATATGCTTTAAAATATTGAAAAAAAATGATGATATTGTTTATATTTAAGCTTAGTAAAAAAAGAAGCAAATTTTCCAGACACCTTTATTATTAAGTTTTAATGCCAGATTTATGTTTTATTTCTGAAATGAGAGTTTTAAGATTTCCTGTAATTTAATTTTCTTTAATTGAATTTAGAGAACTTCTTTGATTTGTGTTAATGATTCTAGAAAATATTCAAAATAGAATTTAATAATATTTTCTCTTAAATAAACGGAAAAGAAATAAATTAAATGCTCTGATTTTTCATGCATTTTCTTTTAACTACAAAAAAAAATTGTATGCAATCCTGTTAAAAAAAATAAATATTTTAAAGATGGTGCATCATTCAAATTTATTTTGGTGCATAGTGATGTAATATATCATAATTTAAGATAATATTAATAAAAATTTAATTAAATCTTTAACATTTATCTAGAATTTTAACAGCTGATCTGTTGAAATTCTAAAAGAATTTAATAATCTGAGTTAGATTTTTTACAAGAGAAATCCTGCGTCGCTTTCGGAAAAAATTGTAACTATGACGTTTTTCTTTTTCATTCGTAAAAAGGTTTAAAATCATTATAAGACAATTCATGTTTGTTACATTCTTGATGTTTTTTAAAGTTTCATTACAATAAATTTTAATACCAATTTTACTTTGAAATGGAACTGACCTTTTACTGTGTACAAGTAGAAATAAGATTTCTTTGTGGTTGCATTAAGTTGTGAAATATTCATATAATTAAAGTTATTGAAGTTTGTAAGCCGTCGTAAAAGAAGTTGAACTTCTCTTTCTGCAACGCGAGAATATCTTCCTTTCCACTAGATGAGCAAATAATCCTATATCTTTAAGAATTGAGTTCCGAAAGGGCTGTGTGAGCGGGCATATCTGAAGAGCCCTATAAAAAAGGGTCTGGTAAAATAAATGGTATTTGGGTGCCGGGGACATGGCAAGATGAAAGAGTAGGCGGGTGGATCGGATACTTCAATTACCCCGTGTGCCGGGCAGCGAGTCTAAGCCAATATGCAGGCCAGATGATTCGTCAGCAAATGATACCTGCAAGTCGTAAATGCAAGCGTATGGTGGACTGCGGCAGAAAGCTCTCCCGATCCCCATCACTGATTATACCGGGAACTCGAGAGAGAGAGAAAAGAAGATAGAGAGCGAAAGATGGAGGAAGAGAGAGAGAGCAGTCGCCTATGCAGGATGTCCCAAGGGAATCCGCCCTCCGGCTGTAGCGGCCGATTTTCGAAGTGCAGGGTCTTCCTCTCGTATGCGTCCTTTTTCGTATCTTCCTTCGTTCGCTCCCTCCCTGCCGCGCTGCTTCTCTCCCAGAGATCCAGCCGAGTTAGCTCGGGAAAACTCTATCCACTGCCCCCTTCGTTATCTGGAGGTGCAGCTTTCTCGGACTGCGAGAAAAAAAAAAGAAGAGCGCACAGAAATATTGCGAAAAAATGAGGGGAGGCCTCTGTGCAAATCTATAGCGTTTAGGATCGCCAGTGGCGTAAGCATGGGATTCTCCGAACACTGATGTCCAGGGAGTGCTTCGCAGTTGGTCAAACAGACGCGCGCCACCCGATGGATATGAGGGAGGAGGGATCGTTTGTTGCCTTTTCTGGACCCCCACCTCCCCCTTCGCTTATCGCCACGAGCACAGCGACCCACTAAAATCCATTTCTTCCTTTAGCATAGATCTCCCTGGGCTCCATTACTTGAGGGGAAGAAAGAAGATGGACATGTTGGGTCTAGGCGTCGGGGGCCTATTACCGAGGGCCTCCTGGGTAACGTAGACGGCGCTAAAGTTACCTTTGCAGATCGGCCTGTTGGGGTCGTTAGGCCTAAAGAGAAGATGAAAACCATCATAGAACTCGATGGGTCTCCTAGGATCCATATGCCAACACATACCCAGAGTGCTACGGCTGATATAAAAGCGAGAGTTTCGGTGGCGCTGCTTTAGTTACAGCGAGCTATGGAGCACGATGTGGGAGACAAGATATCGAAGAAAGAAACTTGAATTGGAGATGCGGAAGATTTGAATGCTTGGATTCTGGTGATGTATACTAGTCGTTAAGCTGGAGCTGCCTCCGATATGTTTGGGTAATAAAAACGAATGCACCCATTCTTCATAGAAGAAGGCGCGTTTCCCTTGCCCTTGGTCAGAGGATTCTCAATATTATTTCGACCTTTCGAGACGAGAGAAGATACCATGTGTTCGCGCTAAACTCTACCTTCCAATGAACGGCTATTTTTAAAAACTCAATCCAGTATGGTTAAAAAATATTTGAATAAGAATTTATAATTGTGAAAAAATATTTTTGTAGATGATGAATATTTCTGTTGAATATATACAAACACTAGTGCCGTACCTTATTTAAAGTCTCTACAATAGAAAAAATACGTATCGATATTCAGCTACTAACATGAATTCAAGATGAAAAATAAGAAGAAAATAGATAAATGTAGCTTCCTCCCGTTCATTTTCACTGGCGAAAATAGAAACATTTAATCCTGTTTCGACTGACAGAGCAAACCAAGAAAGAAGCGAATGAAAAGTGGGGTAAGGAGGAAAAAAGTACCATCGGTATTTGCCTGATAACTCTCCATCCTTCTTCCCCCTGATTTCTATATACAGACAAGCAAGTCAGCACTTCTAGAAGAAACCGCTCGGAAGCAATAACTTTACATTAAGCTCCTTCATTAGTCTCGGGTCTTTATTACTGTTACGTTTGATCCTTTGGGAGGTGTACTGCCTGACTTCCATGTAAGACCCTGGCCTCATCACCTTGCCTGATAGTAGTCATTCGGTTTCAGAGAACAATTTGCAGAAGGCCAAATTGAAGGGTATTGCGTAAAGTCAGTATTATGGGA
Organism: Pardosa pseudoannulata; assembly: GCA_032207245.1. Classification (NCBI taxonomy): domain Eukaryota; kingdom Metazoa; phylum Arthropoda; class Arachnida; order Araneae; family Lycosidae; genus Pardosa; species Pardosa pseudoannulata. The sequence continues at coordinate 14,445,096 of CM063503.1, read as the reverse complement.
GCGTTATTGCCTTGAAACGTAAACGACCGGGCTTTTTCATCCCCTGCACGTTTCTTTTATGTTCATCAGAAGTTACAACCGTTGCCTGTTTATTTACTTGCGATTATTTTTTTTATTCCGCCTTTTATTGCTGTGCATCTTAGAATTTTTTATTTAAGTGTTAAGTATTTCCTTCACTCCGTTAAATTTATTAAATAAATTGGGAAATAATTAGTCATTTTAAAAATGATTCTGAATCAAGTATATGACCCGCTCGAAAAGAATTTTATAGTACCGATTTCTTTTAAAAGCAATCACATTTTTATCTTTTAATTTGCCGTTAAGATGATATTTTAATTCCTTTGCATTTTTTACATTAACGCATGAATAAACAATTACAACGGCTTCTAATTTCGGCTAGATAAAATATAAGGATAGCGAAATATTATTTTTTATAGAATCAAAATTTGTATACTTAATATCAATTGAGGAGTTTACTTGAATTTTAATAAACATATGTAAAGCTGCTGCGAAAGTTTTACTACTTAAAATTAATATTCCATTAAGTAAAACTTTGCTAGAATGTTATAAATAAATATGCTTAAGGAGCATATAATAACATATAGTATTTAATTTTTGATTCATTTATTCATAAATGGTGTAGGTTGTTTTGCTAGTTTCTGCAACCACACCTTAAGGTTTTATAAGTCTAAATTTTGTATCTTTAATACATTTAGCAGATTTATTGGATATTTACATAAGCTAAAATAAGACTAAAAATGATTTATGCACATGCAAATTGACGCTGTCATAAAACGTATTATTTTCTCTTTAGAGGTTAGGTTAAAAAGAAGTTAAAGGGTCAGTTATCAGAGGAGAAAACATTTCACTGTTTAAATGTATTTTATAGGATAATTGTTATTATATACGTGGCATTTATTATGTGTGTATTATAAATAACTAATATAATAAAGAGAAAAGTTTTAATAATGGGTTCGAAATAGAGATTATAGATTTAAAGTTGGTGAATGGTATTCAGTGGATTGAAAAACTTTTCATTATCTCTATTAAGGTTTTTCCGTACGTGACTCAACGCTTTGTTTGGAACAAGTATTCGAACATTAAATGCGGAATATTAAGTCACGAAAGTGTACCTCTACCACCAAACGAGATGTCGTGGGCAGTTCTCTTGTAGAAGCCCACCCAAGAGGATGGTGATTTGTCCAATGAGCTCTAGAACCACAAGTGTGAGAGGTTCCAAAAAATCGATTTAGTCCAACTGCTCAGCCAATCCCTAGGGAAAGAACTCCCAGCACCCAGCGTCCTATTTCAATTTCCATTCATTGCATTCACTGGCGGTAAAGTCCAATGGCGATATTTTCTTATCCAATAATGCACACTAACATGAATTAAATGATTATTTCCTCCAAAAGTATCGGCACTTCTATTTCAGCTTTACTTGCTATCTTCAAAACCAAAAACGTTATTTTAAATGCAGTCTCCGAAACATTTATAAAAAAGAGACGGAAATGGGTTTTTCTTCTTCTAATATAACGGGATGTATCAGAAAACTTCAGTTTTAACTCATCTTTTTCACACATGTATGTACGCATGCATGTATATGTCTTTTTCGAAGAGTGGAATTTCAAGTAGTAAGTTATACACGTGAAATCTAAAATATCAGTTTCAGATTATCTCTGAGAATTTTGTTTTACTATAACAAATAAAAGTTTAAAATTCATTACATATCAATCACATATTTTTTTTTTAATATCATTGATGTATAATTGTGACTTTTTGAGAGGCAAAGGGAATATAATTAACAGTTACTTGATTTTCTTAGATAAGAGAAATTTCATAAGACTTTCGTCTTACAAACTAATGTCAGCTTCTGAAATGACTAAATCATGTAATAATTGCTGAAAAGCCTACTGTTCTGTTATAATTTAAGTTTAAAAATTATTTCTTGAGAGCTAAAGATAATATAATTATCAGTTATTTAGTTTTCTTAAGTAATGGAAATTTAACCAAACTTTCATGGTGAATATTAGCTTGTTAGCTTTTGAAATGACCAAATCTGATAATAATTCCTAAAGAACCTACTTTTACTCTAACTCCTTAAGTATAAGAATTATTTTATCATAAAAATTAAATTTCAAAAGCAATAACCTCTACATTACACAAATTTTTAAAATTATGTAAAGGGTTATGATTTAGGGCATTTTATTTTCTTAAGGTTCCCGACATCACATTTTTTTTCACAATGCATAGATTTAAGAAAGTTTTAAAATAAAAGTAAAATGTTATTTTGACAAATGTCACAACTACTTTCGAATTCCAAAACAAACAAAAATCCCAAAGGAAATGACCATATTATAGCCGAATGAGTAAGGCGCGGCTCTTCGGTACTGGTGTTTGTTGGTTCTTATCCCACTGACGGCATGGATGTTCGTAGCCGTTCATAATCAGCTTTAAGCAGTAAATCCCAGTTTTATTAAACCTCTTGTAGCAAAATAGTAGACTGTAGCGCTCAAAACCAAAACAAACACCAGAGGAAACGTTCTTTTGATCGATACCATTAATTATGTAGAGTGTCCACATAAGTACTGAAAAATTCATAACTACAAAAATTTCACAAAGGTTGAAAGTGTTTACAAAACTACCCATTAAAATATTTGTAAGTTTTAAAAAATTATATATATAAAAGGGGGCACTGTTGATATTTAACTAGCCACGGTTACAAAATATGGGTATGCAATCTATCTGTATGTATCATTACGTATATATTTGCAGAAATTTTGTAAATAAAAATTTTAAATTATTAAAATTTTTAAGGAGGCCAGTAAGAAAACTAATAAAAGTAGTTTGGACTAATTCAAAACAATAATGAAATTCCTTCTTAATATAACTATTGCGTTTATGTTTATATTACCTTTACGTTATGTTTATATTATTACCAACATATTACCTTTATGTTTATATGTTGGCTTAAATCATATATGATGTTATATAAATAAATATAAAAGATAAAAATTATAGCAACATTTGTAGCACACAGGAAAAAAACATGAATATGAAAACATCTGGTATACGAAGAAGCTTTTTATGCTATAAAAATTGTGTTAAAAATATCATCTTCCACGGATATTCCGTTGACCCTTTGGTTTTAAACTCCGCTTAGTAGACCAGCTCGGAAGCCCCATTGTTCCTCTCGGCACGCGATATCCCCGGCAGCGATTGGCCAGACACTCAGCCACGTCACAGAGATCGGGGCGAGAAAATGAAAGACAGAGAAATAGAGCGAGCGAGGCGTCGCCAAGTCCCTGTGGTGTCAAAGCAACTCTTTGTACTCTTCCGTGTACATAATGGCAGACCAGAGCTCACAATTGTACTCCTGAGACTAACGGCCCACTGTGCTTAAAAGTCATCACTGTATTCCCTTGGAGTCTTTTCCGGCGAACATGAGACGTTGGTATTAATGTGAGCCGTGGTTAGGAAAGGTCGTAGCCTAAAGATGCGATCGCAAAGTGGAGATTCACAATTTAAGACTCTGTGGAAAAATAATGATGTATGCTCTTAGACGGTTTCTTGGAGACCATAGTAATTAATGAGGATTTTTTTACAAGTATCGTGCATAAAACATAAGATTCTTATAAACTGAAATAGTGATATAGCATTTTTTATTAATATCATACTTTTATAACGGTTTTAAAATAAGTCGTTACATTATGAATGGAATGGAACATTTCTTGGATAACTTTAATTTAACGCATCTTTCTGCTATGAGCTTTTAAGACAGGTCATACCCTAAAAATGCAGTTATAGAGATTGACACTTTAAAACTCTCTAAAAACAATGATGAATACTTTTAGAGAATTTCTTTTACAACCATAGTAGCTAATAAAGAATTTTTACAAACTATTTTTGCGTAACGTTTAGACACTAAATTTTATTTTTTCTTGTTATTAAATATATATATATATATATATATATATATATATATATATATATATATATACATACATAAATATATGCATACATATAATACATATATATATATATATATATATATATACACATACATAAATATATGCATATATATATATATATATATATGTGTGTGTGTGTGTGTGTGTGTGTGTGTGTGTGCATAATGAATGAAATGAAAGAATATAATTATAATATTTTGATAGAATCAAAGAAGGTAGTTAATTTTATATTAAAATGTTTGTCCTTAAAAAAGAAAAAAAAATTAAATTTAAAGAAAAAACTAAGTTTTTTTTAGTTTTGTTTTCTTTAATTTGTAGGGATAAAATCGTTTTTTTATCCCTAACAGAACTTGTTTTTTATTAACTGGGAGATAATACCTACAACCTAGATTAGATTTTTTACCAAAATTCCGTATCTTAACTGTGCAGCCATCACATGACTTTATAAGTTCCTTAATGCTCAGAAGTAAAAACATTAGTTGTACCATTAATTGGAAAAATATATGTCAATATACAGAACTGAAAAATGGTGTTTATATTTAAAACTCCCAGAAATATTCAAGAAAAAAGTTCTTTGTTTCATATATAGTACAAAAATATTAAATATATTAATCTAATGACTAAAGATACTCATTATTCGTCCATAATACTTTAAATAATAAGCTTTGTTTATACTCCAATTTAATTTTTGATAATAAACCTTTGGTATAAATGTGTATACGACACAGATACATGATGCTGAATCGAAAATTGTATTTCATGTGTTTACTAATTATTCGATCATTTTAAATAATTTAAAGCGTAATAAATAGTAATTAATTTAAAGAATCAAATTATGAATAAATTATTTATTTTAAACTAATTAAAAAAACTTACTTAATATGTGTAAAATCCGTGCGTATATGTGTGTGTTTGCGCTTAATACCAATTTTGATTATAGCACTAAAGATCGTTTTGAATATTGTTACCTGTAAATGTTGTTTCTCCTTTGACATTTACTATATGCAAAGAAACCAAATCTACCACTTTAAAAATTAATTTTTCAAAGAATAATTTCAGCGATATAAATAATTTTAGATTAGCAAAAGAATATTTTTTGTTTATACCTCTTACATTTAAAATTAGTTTTTAAAGTAATATGCATATGTGATTAAAAAACGTACCTCAAACATTATTTATCGCGAACGGAAGGTTTAAAATACCCAGAACATTACCTTTTGCTTTTGACCTACTTCGTATATGTTGACTAATTTATAATGAGAATACAAAAGGGTGATACACATTGCTCCTTGACAAATAATATTGTAAATACATCGAATGAGTCTGTGGGTTTTGAATCCACACCCATTTCTTTTATCTTAAGCTCTATTGTACTGATAAAATGATTTTGAGCTGCTGTAATATAGCATTATATTAATTACATATTGTTCACAATCATATTTACTACTTAATGAGATATGTTTAGTTCTTTATAAGTAAAGTTGACATCATTAAGATTTTTATAAGACACATTATAAACACGTTGATAACAAAATATTAAAAACGAATAAAATGAGACATCGATGTTGGATTTGAATTTTTATGAATGATAATTTTAGCTGTTAAAAAAGAACTATATATTACCAATGACTTTAAGAATTTTTATTGCTTAGAAATAAATATTCTCTTTCGTGGAAGTTGCTTTTACGTTTATTTCTGGAATCCAAGCTTACATTTTTTAGAAAGATAATAATGTCAATTTTATGGCTTTCTTTCTGTTTGTCTCGGAAAGATATTTTTACAATGAATTTCGAATTTTGTCGAATAACAAATATTATACATTTCTGGAAGAATTACATTTGCTTTTTTTCTCAGTAATTGATATAAATATACTCAAACCTTTAAGAAAAATTTTCAAGCATAAAATTTACAGATAGAATTGAATTTTATCTTTATATATAGGTAGTTTTATACCTTTAAAGTAAATTTCTTACAAATTTTTATACTGCTACAACAACAAACCAATACAGTGAAACATTTTACTAATAGTTTTATCCTAATTTAAACCAGTATTAATTACGTACGAAATTTAAAAAAAAAGTTATTACTTTTTAATATTACCCATAAAAACACTAAATAGGTAATATTAATTGGTATTGGTAATAAACTTTTCAAGCTAGCAAAAATGTATTATATATTTAATAATGATGAAATTCTATGATTAATACTTCTTTGGGTTAGCTGATATTATTTAAGCTAACCTAGATACTTTACTCGTTATTTTGGACTGGTACTGAATATTCCGGGTTATTTTATTTTTTACACTGAAAAGAAAAATATAATTTTTTCGGATAACAATCTGAAGAAATTGTGAAAACAATTGTAACAAATTTATCTTTCCTTTGAACACTTTAAAGCACCTCAGTCACCATTTTTTAAAGACAAAAAGGCAAAAACTATTTTACTTCCATTTATAAATCGAAATGATTTCGATACGAGTAAAAAACAAAGCTTTCAGCTACTTTTTTTCTTTTTTCTCCCATCAGAGAGCAAGTGAACCATCTAAAAGTTCAATCAGCTCCCACAGCATCTTGGCATGCTGCGAGTTAACCCTTGAAAATTGGCGCTCTGGGCTCTATTTAACGAAGACCAGAAAAGTGCGAAAAAGTGCAAGAGGCGATTGCTTCGCCCCAAAGGCTCGTCAAGAAACAGTCTAAACGCCATGACCCTCTCAATCTGCAGTCTACGCTCTCGATTTAAGATTGAAGTCTGCTGATAGTATGGCGTGTACGAACAAAATACTACTTGAAGAGGAAAGAAACTAAGCGGGAAAAAAAAGAACTATGTTTGCGGAGATACCTCTAGGTACCTAGCTGGCAATGTTTGACAATTCTGCACGCGCTATCTCCACCGTAGATAGCCATTTGCCGTAGAACGTGCCTCCGAAACACGTGATCCCGCGTCTACAGCAACTCACGTAGCTAGGATGCTGCAAGGGAAAAAGATGAGCTCAAGAGGAAGAGGGGGTGTTCAGGAAAGATAGCCATTAATCTTCATTTACCCCTATTGGCGCTGACGCCCGCGCTCACAATTAGGGAGTTTTAGGGACGGAGATTGTGGTATGAAGAGAGCAAGGAATGGCGAGAAAATTGCACCCGGCTAGGAATCGAACTAGCTTAGGAGTTCGATCGAGCATCTACATTAATGTTTGACAATTGTTTTGTATCACAAGGTCGATTTCTACTCGTTTACATGGTGACACACTTTTGTGATATTGCCCGGAATACTATGTCGCGTTACAAAATAAACAAAGATATTTAAATAAATACTGTAAAGTTTGTAGATATTCGACATTGGGATACAGTTATGTAAAACTGTATAGATTAAATATACTCCCATAATCTCACTCTCTATCAAGACTAACTTTAAATAATTAATGGAAAATAATGTAATATACAGTTTGAATAAAAGATAAAATGATGGTCTTCTGACAACAATTTGCTTTACCAGATAAATTTAAATAGCCTTAATGTAAGAACCATTTCTAAATCTAAAATATGAGACAAACGCTACTACATTTTTATGAAATTATTTCTTCTTGTTAATTTATAAATTATGCGAATTATATATTTTATACTTTCTTGTCTGGAAAAAATTAATGTTCAACTGATATAGTCTTTGTAATCAATATATTTGACCACCTTCTTCAACGTATCATCGACATAAAAAGAAATCAAAACACTCTTGTTTGGAGGAGTTTTTCTCTAGTGTTATAAAATACTACAATAAATCAATATAAATGAAATTAATGCTGACCCATGGATCCTTTACGTCCTTTTTTTAAGAATAGAAATTTTGCTTAAGGCGAGTGTTGGGATTCTCTTGAATCGTTACACTAAGGTGTTTAATAATTATTTACATATGTAGTAATGATTTTCTAAGGAAGAAAGCATATTATAAAAAAAGGTAGACACAAAATGCGTCAGTTTTATTCTATTAAAGAGAAACTTTCATTTCCTTACAATACTAAAAAGGCAAAAAGGTTTTCTTTTTAATTACACGATTTCAAGAATATTATGTAATTGTAATGAAAAAGAAATATGGTTTTAAATCAAAAATGTTGAATTAAAATAAACATATCAGTTTGCAAACATTATAAACTAAGAAGTGGATTTTAAATGATGAGGATGGAAAGAGTTTTAGAGTGTGTAGAGTAACAGCTTTTTGAATAATGCGTTGAAATAAAAATACATTTATTACATGTTTTATATAAAAATTCAAATAATCGCATTTTAAATAAATATAAGTAATTCACAGTAAAGAGAAGGAACGCAGTGTTTTTTAAAATAACGTTTTTTAATTAGAGTTTTTTATCCAGAAATAAAATACAACAATAAAGCGAAAGTAAATTTTGCAAGAATTGTAAGTATCCTCCCTCTACACTTTCTCATACACTCTTATATAATAAAATCATGTATCTTGTGATCCTATATTATTTGCCTATGGATTATGTAATTAAATATTCATGATTGATATAAAAAAATCCAAATTGATTGAGAGTGTAGGTTTTGTACAATATATTGAATTGTAGAAAAATGTATGTGCTTGGAAAAATTACCTTCTCTGGTATGTGAATTTAATTCAAAATTCTTTATCAATCTAAAATATTTCTATAAAGTACGCATTCTAAATTGCTTTTTATAAAAGTGAGTAACAATTTCAACTATAAGCACTTCAAAAATGTTTTTTCAATTACGACACATCAAAAACATTTATATTCATCAAAACAAAGTTTAGTAATATGATTTCAATACTTTAATACTTTCTCTGTTTATACATCATCTGCACAGCAAAAATTCTAAACTATTATTCTAAGATTTATATAATCTTTAAAAATACACATGAGAACATCAATTATTTAAGTATTTGACGATATTTAAATCTTTATAATGGAAGCAATTTTAAATAAACATTAAGAGAGGAAGATATTTTCAATCAACAAGTGTTAAATCTTAGGAAAGGCGAAGTAGTAAGCAATTGCTTGATGTAAACCAATTAAAAAAGACGTATTATGTATTTTACTTTACTGCATATCGTACATTTCATGAATCTCTATCAATTTTCAATCTCGAGCATTTTCATTGTCTCAAATAAGGACTTATTATATATCCAGTTTATTTGAAAAATATTTACTTTGAAAAGCTATTATTTGTTTTCATTATGGATTAAACATATAAGGTAAGAGTTTAAAGTTTTTAGATATACCATTTAAAAAAATTATGTCACTTAAAAGTTTGCATATTTTTAGTACTTTCATACCTTACATTCTTGTTTCAATATTTTATATAACAAATTAAAAGTTTTGCATTTTATTTGTTATTAAATCTGTTTTGTGTATGTTAATATTTATATTTATATAGTTACACATAATCATATCTAAAATATTTGCATTTCACTCCCATTACAGACATCTATATTTGAATCCAGTTATAAAAAAGTTCATGTAGTAGGTTAAAACTAATCGCAAAATATGTAACTTTTCCCTCCAGCCTGTAAGCAATTCTATATTATAAATACATTTATATAAAGAGAGAAATACAGTACAATACTTTCCAAAAACTATCTTAAAATCAATAAAAATGAGCTTCTTTCATTTTTACTTTAAATTTCGTTAAGCGTAAATTTTAAAGTCACTAATATAATATAAATTTCTTAATCTGAAATTCTACTTTTCGTTATGGGGATAATTTTTCTTACCTTAAAAATTTAATAGCATGTAAATATATAGTATGTATATGGTAACAAAATGAACAACCTGCATTCAAAACAATCAAAACTCTTTCCTGAATTTGGTTTATTTTTCTTTATATTTTCTATTTCTAATTAAAATTATTTTAAAAACTTGAATGAAAAAATCTATATGATATAAAATCCGTGTTAATAGAAACATTCTGAATACCATATTTTTTTCTGCTTCTGGTACAATAAAAGAGTAAAAAGAGCCAAGCTATAAAAGTGTATGTGAAGAAAACATTTCGCTAAGAGTTTCACAGGCTATTTCGTTAGCTAGTTATTAAGCAACTTATTCTAAAATACACCAGTTTCGCATTGCCCAGTTTCGCATCTTTACACCTAACTTCTATTGATATAACGATGCAAGACATTGACGAAATCAAGTGAACTCAAACCCATTCAAGTCGTCTACGACGTTATTTTTTCTACAATCCCCCCCTTTAAATTTATCCCTCATCCCCCCTTCCTCGCATTCTATCTTTTTCCTCGCCTGAACATTAAACTCCCCATTTTTACTTCAGCAGTCCTAGGACTTTCTAAAGTCCTAGGACCATTGCCTTTACTGCCGTTGCGAATGAAAGAGGGGGGAGGAAAGTAGAATGCCTTGTCATTTGGTATTTTTCTGGGATTAGACCCCAACACAGGCCATTTGAGAACACCCAGCCTGTGTTGATGGCCTCGCAGACACAAATTCTTGAGTGGCCTAGCACTTTTTAAGCTACAGTCCGCACATTTTTATATATTTCGGCAGATAAAGTCCTCTTTTCTACTCCAAAGGATCTCTGTCTTTTTGCCCTTGCATACGCGAACCAACACCGAAATGAGTTTTTCTTCCCGTTACGCCATTAAAGATGAAACAAAGTCTTTCGATTAGATTTTATTGAATGTTCTTTCGTCTGATTTTAGTTCTTTTTTGCTTAATTGTGCGTTTAAATACGCCATAAAAGTGATTTTATGTTTTTTTTTAAGACAGAAAAAATTTCTATAGTTCGAGTATAGCCTGGATGAGTTGTGGGTTTCTAATTTCAATTCCAAAGAGCTTCAATATTTTATCACAATTTGGGATGAAGTAAATGTATTTTAGATAGCCTCTTGTCACCTGTAAAAGTGTTTTTAACACGCTTTCTTTATGCGGGATATAAATTTTATAGTAGTATTTGGATAGAAATAGATTGTACTTTCGACTGTGTTGACTTACGGTTATGTTTTTAAAATTAAGTATCACTGCATTTACGGTTTCTTAATTAAATGAACAATTGATCTACAATCTTCAGAAATCTGAAACATTTATTTTGAGTTAGAAAAATCTAAATTATCAATTAGTATTATATTATTTCCGTAAAGAATAACAGCTTGTGAGCACATTGTAATAAAATGAAATTAAATGTAATAAATATACAAGACAGTCATTTATTACTACAGATTATTTACTAGAGATGATTTTTTATTAAACCACTTTTACAATCTAATCTATGATTTTAGAAGTGAAAGTTCGTAAGGTGCGATTTCTTTTAAGAAAAATTTAATATTCTTGATAAAGTGTAACAAAGGATATACTTGGAGATTGTAAAAGGTATTTATTGAATCTGTGTTATCGATTTGGTACTTGTTGAAATCATTGAATCATTGTCTGTAAAATATTATTGTGGACTTTTGCACAACTATCCATGGTGGTTATACATAATTTGCTACTAGTTATTTCGCTGAAAAAAAATAATCTACAAATATGTTTGGTTGTTGCTTAATTACTATATCTCACTTATCTTTATATTTTTTTATTTGTAAAGAAAATATTTTCTAAGATATTTTATACCACCACATTTTCTGTGACTTTTTATTCTTTTTACACAGTATATAAAACTTATTAAATTTACTCGATATTAATTGCTTTTCTTCTGAATCACATCTTAATTCCTGTTTGTCTTAGATAAAGGGTTCATATAGTATGTATTATCTATACCATTTAGTTATTTGGGAGAAATTTTAGTTGATATGTCAAGTAATTTTTATTATTTTTTTCGAATTTTGGCAGATTTAAAAATTGCTTGCTACTGCAATAGTTCCCATTAGTACTTGCATTATTTCTGATGAATATATATCAAAGAATATCTTATATCTAAAATATTATACACACCTGAGAGCAAAAAAAGTATGAAATTTAAGCAACTGTAAATATTACAACCCTTTGTCATTAGTGTTTAGGTGAAATTTTAAACACAATAAGGGCCATGTATAAAAAAGAAAAATTGTGTGATAAGAGATATATTTGCTATCACATGTAAGTACAATACTATAATGGGAAGTTATATAATATATAGCTATTAGTTCTGATTCCAGTTGAAGTAATGTCAGAAAAGTAAATCCGGTCTGATGTTTTAAATATCATAAAATATCAACCCAAAAGATAAAGTTAAAAATAATCCAAGAAACTTCAAAATTTGGGTGATTATTTGTAGGACTGCAATCTACCTTCGCTATCAAAGAAGAATCTTTCCAAAGGAACATAAAAGTCTACAAAATGTTTTTTAACTGTTCCATGAATGGGAATCTAAGCATTAATGGGTTAATATTAGAAATGAAGAAAATAATTTATCTTAAGTACTCTATTAAGAGTTTGAGGATTTGATAAAAAGGCAACTTAATACAGAAAGGAAGTATAATAGGATAGTTATTATGTCAAACAGTTCAAATAGAAAGAAATATTTCTTTCTTCAGAATAAATTAGTCCATATTTATACTTCTGCTAAAAATAAAAATAACAATTTCAAGAGTGTATTTTCTTTTGGATAGCTTTTGTTTAAACGATTTTTGCAAAAACTGTAATTAAATGTTAGGATTATCTCTTTCTTACAGCATTTAAGAATAAATCTTTTGTTACCAAATATGAGTAATTTCATTTCAGTAATTTGAAAAATTTCAAGCTTTTTTTTTCTCTTAGCAAAATTTTACTCAATGTTTTATCATTATTTTTACTATCTAATAAAAAGAATTTTATACCCCATATTCTTGCGATGGTCATTGCTATTATATGAAAGCAATGTCTTCTATCTTATAATGCTATCTTCCCCTTTTCCTTCCTTCCAATCTATCTATTCGATAGTCTGACTTAGATAAACAACGGGGAGAAGTTTTCCCCTTTATGAGTAGCTTCCCTGTTTCTCGACAACAGTCACCGTACATTTTTGTTTGCAAACATGCTTCAACTGTTCTGCGGTCTTTCCTAACCTGGAGGCTTCTATATGATTTTGGTAAACCTGAACATAAGTTAGGTTTTTCCTTAGTTTTTCGGGTTTTTTTTATCTATATTTTTTCCGTAGGCAGGGAAGAATTAAATTGACTCCTCTTCCGATGATTTTTCCCCCGAAAACTCAGTTACGGAATTTTCCCCATCTGACTTGTGTATTTGACTATTGGGAAACTAAATGATTTTTTTCTATGCTTGGATAAGAACATATATACAGTGAAATCAGTGGAAGAAATCAATAATCCACACAAACTCAATAAGATATTGTTAAAACTTCTTTACATGCGTCATAAGCATAAAAGTAGCAACTCGTTTGTCTGGGGAGGGGGTCCAAATTTCAAGTTGTTTCATTACTTTAACTTTTTAATAGTCTCAATTTTTTTATGAGAAATACGTATTATAGCTGTTTAAAAATGTAATCTTTAAAACTGAAACCTTATGTCTCTCTTACATGTAAATTTAGTTAATAATTAAAATATAATTTAGACAACGTGTTTAAAAAATACTCTGAACCAGGGACTTCCAGAAAATTGAACAAATGTTACACATTTTTTTGATATAAATGTTTGATGCTTTATACTAAATTGTATTCAGAAAACTGATTGTTATTTAATGTTTTATGCTGAACCGAAGGAAAAAGAAAACGTGAATACATATCTTAAGTATTTTAATAGTTACAAAAGTCATTAAAAGACTAATTAGTAGAGGTAAGTGAAAAAAAATTTTAAATGACTTTTTCTCGAAATGATCATTTTTCCTTTTCAAGTTTTTTAAATGTTCTTTGTGATTTAATTTTCCTAGTTTCTGGCAAAAACACCCATAATAAACATTAAAATAAAAATTATATTAATTTTTTGTTTCATTTAGATTTTTGATATTCAACTTAAATTTAGAAAGTCCAAATTTATCATTAAACTTCAGCGTACAGTTATAAAATCATTTCACATACGTGAACTATTCAACCTATCAATAAATTAATAGTCAAATATCTTGAATATATATTGTGATAAGTCAACACTAGAAGAAAGATTTACTGTAAGGATTTTTTTTATAATTTTTAGAAAAAACCGAAGTTTAAGACAAATTCAGCTGATAACTTTGGCTTGAATACAACATCAGATTAAAAAAATATTAATATGATATAGTTGTTCTTCAATGTATATGCATACACATATTCATAACGAACCTAACGCACAACTTCTTTGTAGATCCCAATGTTCTCTTAAGACAAACAAAAATGTTAAAAGATGCAAGCCTATTTTTAAGAGTATTAATACCGATCACTGAACAATGGGCAAAGTACAGCCTTTCAAGATTGAACTTTAAAACCACTGTTTATACAGATGTTCGTGGCCGTTCAGAATCGGCTTTTAGCAATAGGTCCTGGCCTGATTATGCTGCAAGAAATTAGCAGTAACGTTTTCAAAACCATCTTACCAAGCTTAAAATTATTAAAAATTTATTTTCTAAATTAATCATTTATGCTAATGATAATTTCTCTCTTTCTCCTGCATACATATGATTGTATGTATAAGATGAAAAAATAAGTCTAGTTAAGACTGTAAATATTTATACAGCATTAATATCTTTATATCACTCTAGTTCTCGTAATCCAGCTATGACACGCTCAGCTAAATTAATAAAAAATCATATTAGTACAGTAGTGCGTAAATAACACTTCTGAGAAGGAGACCCGAATATATTTGCAATCACTTGCTAAAGAAAGTAATTGGAAACAAAATGAATAGCTACTGATATGTTTTATTGATGAATAGTTACCAATGTATGTTTCCTTGACGATTAGTCACATTTTTTAGAAGGAGTGATCGAATATTTATAAAATAGATTACTACGCATTAAATATTTGAGAAGAGATAAAAACGAAGCAGAAAATTGAAATGATATCTGGTTCCTGCTCTCTAATTTATGAATTATTTCAAAGTTGTTAAAAATATTATTAAATAAAATATATTTATTTGCATTTTATGAAAAAAATATGAACATCATTCTAGTTTGGGAAATAATTTTCTGGCATGGATATTAAGATATGTTTCTAATTAACATTAAATATTTTCTTAAAGAGCATTAAGCAAATCATTTGTATTTTCATCATAATAGGGTAAATGGTTGGGGATTTTTCTTTTTTCTCGAACATTTTATTTATTGTTAGGTATGGAAGTTAGTAAAATAATTTGAAATTAATTATCTTTGAAATATATTATTTAAGAATTTATATATAAGGTAAATTATTTGATTATATAACGTGAGTAGTAGTTTTTTATCCTTCAAAATTTTTAAATCTAAACTGTAAATTCCATTTGCTTTAGGCCGAAAGATGGCCGAATGGTTAGGAACCGGAGTTCGTGGGTTCGAATCCAACTATGGCATGGATGTTCGTAGCCGTTCGTAATCGGCTTTAAGCAGTAGGTCCCGGTCTTATTAGCCCTCGTGTTTCAAAAAAGTGGACCATAGCACTCCAAAACCAAACCAAACCATTTGCCTTAGTTTTATTTTCAGCTCTTCTCAAAGCTAAATTAACTGAAATTTTTCCGTGGAGTACTTCTAGTTGGAAGGTTTTTTTAACTTTACTTGAATATTATTATTTTGTAGTTTTTTATTACCATACAAAAAGTAGGAAAGGTGTATGCTGACAATTTTTCCATACAAATGTAATAGCTCATCATATAATTTTTCTTACATAATTTTTTGTGCTTAGGTATGAAGTAAATAAATTTATTTTTTGCTTAATTATCTTCTGAATTAAATGTATTAATTAAGAATTAGTTTCTTAAAAACATTCAAAGTATATTGTAAAGTTATATTGTAAATTTCATTTGCTTTAGTTTTGCCAGTTCTTCTCAAAACAAAATTAAGAGAAATACTTTCATCGAGCCTTCTAATAGAAAGCTTTTAACTTTACTTACATGAATCTTTTTGTTTTAGTGCTTACCCTCACCAACCGAAAAAGTAGGAACGATGTATGCTGGCGATTTATCCATGCAGATGTAATAGCTCATCAGATATGGGGCCCCAGCAAAAGGGGCCACACCCGAAAGCTAGGCGCGGTTCGTGCACAAAAACATGGGCGGCGCTAATGCCATGCTATATCATTAACCACTAATTATTCGGCTATCGGTCACTAAAAGGGGCTTTGCGCGCTAATGTTTCGATCGAAATTTGGAAGCTACTACGAAGTGCCAAACCTGAAAAATGGTATTCCCCTTATCTGCAAAGCATGCTCGGTCAAACGGAAATCGACAATTGCCAGTCGAATGTGAAAATATTAAACAAAATTTATAATCACTTAAATAATCATCTTTTTTTATATTCGTTCTCAATTTTAAACTCTACTGCCAGTGTTTGATATATGTTCGGTTACGGTTGGTCTTGTTCAAATAAATTATTTTCATTTTGGAAAGCTTCATGGATTTAAACACTCCTTATATGTATTGGTTTCGATATTATTTATTCATGGTTTTGTCTTAACTTACTTTTACTAAACTGCATTCACCTGTCACTTCAGCTACATTTTTACTTTTTAAGAAAAGTTTTATGAAATTTGTTATATGGTTTGTTTTTATACTTTGCGTATTTGTTTTATGCATATTACTTATTTGTAAGTCTTGTTTTATTGTAAAAGGAATTAGAATTTCTCCACATACTGTGGTCTTACTGTTTCCATTAACCTTTCGGATGGGAGGTGAATCAGACAGTCAAAAAGAAAGATTTAGTTTAACTTGTGCTATGTTTATGATAGAAATAATATTGTCTAGTAATTACATTTATTTTTGCATCTTGCAATGAAACCATAAGTTGTTATAAAACGGCAAGAGTTACATTTTTAAAAAATTGGTAAAAATGCATTATATTTTAGACAAAACCATGAGATTAATAAATAATTTTTACTGCTTTTCTAAATATTTCTCATCAAATATGTACAGTTATTAAAATCAACTATAATTATAAATAATTTGGTTTCGTTTGGAGCGCTACGGTCTACTGTTTTGCACACGAGGGCTAATGAGACTGGGACCTACTTCTTAAAGCCGATTCCGAACGGCTACGAACATCTATGCCACTGCGGGATTCAAACCCACGAACTCCGGTACCGAAGGCCAGCACCCTAACCAATCGGCCATCTTTCGTCATAATTATACATAAATCAGCAGCATTTGAAGACGTTGTTAAGAAAAAATAAAACTTCTAAGTATTAACTCAAGTCTTTTATATGCTGAATGAATAATAAATTGCTTTGTACTTTTTATTTTACCTTGATTAAACTTACCTATTTAAGAAATCATATAACATTGTTTTAACAAACAATAGTTTTACAAACTAATATTTATTTTTTAAGTAATATGGTATTATATATAATAGGATAAATATCTTATTACGTGAACATTTACTTATTTTGCTATTGTCATTTCACACTAAATTTCTTTACCGATGTCACTTCGATTTTTTTTCCATTGGTAAGACTATACAATTTTTTTCTTATTCTTTAGTGTTTTTTACTAACCGATTTATTAAAATTGAGTGTTTTGTTTAATTTAGTTTTAATGTTTTATGATTTCTTCTTTTTTTTATAAATTACCAAGCTATTCAATCGGTATCGGATATGATTAAAAAAGAAAGACTGTAGGAAGAATAGTAGAAGAATTTTCGAAAAACGATGGCAATATT
The DNA here is from genome assembly GCA_032207245.1 of Pardosa pseudoannulata. Taxonomy (NCBI): domain Eukaryota; kingdom Metazoa; phylum Arthropoda; class Arachnida; order Araneae; family Lycosidae; genus Pardosa; species Pardosa pseudoannulata. The sequence goes on along the minus strand of CM063503.1, from coordinate 14,427,429 downwards.
AGTATAGATTTTCTATATATTCGTTTGAAATAAAAAAGAACTAGAAGAAATATGTTTTTCTGAGTTTGACTCAAAAATTCTTTCATCACAGACTCTAGCGTAAGATATACAGAATTCATATTTATTCTTTTACGGACAATATTGCTTTGAAATAAATAAAAGTATAGAATACCGTACCGACTAGCATTGAAATCTTTATAATCTAATCTAAAAATATTATTGGTTATACTGGAATTGACAAAACATGGCTTTTTATTTCATTTTTAAAAAGAAGGTTATATCAATATCTTATGTATATTTCAAATAATCTTGAATCACTATACAATTTTTCCCAGTATATTGTTTCGAAGGGAAATTTGTTTATCAATTAAATAAAACATCAAGTACTTTGTGGTAGAAAGGGACCACAATTTTTCCGATTCTTCTTTGTGTCCTTTGGGTTTGATTTTTGAAAAAGATTGGTTGAATTCAACAATCTGAGCAATGTCTAAGTTGATTGTTTAGAGGGACTTGTGAGCAAATTGGTAATTGGTTAGGAACTCTTAGTCACTGAAGCATTATCTCGGGTTGCCCGTCTAAGTCCCTGTCATGCTGCTGATTCCTGTTTTCCCCCGTGTGGTTGTTAAGGCTAAGATTTGGAATTTCTCGCTCAAGTTGCGAGTTACCGGGGATTTAAGTCATCTTGCATTCTTATTCGATTTTTATAGTTGTTGCCATCTCTGTTGATGGAGCATTTCACCCCAGATGTACGTGTTATAGATATCTATGTCTCTTTTTCTCCATTACTAATCCCTTAGCGCGCCAATTTTTCCTGAAAAACGCACATACGAATCAGAACAGTGGATTTATTTTTGGATATTTTTTCCTTGTTTATCTTACTGTCGCTCCAACTCATGTCTCTAGTGACTAGCCCAAATCCGAATTATATAATTTGATCTCTTTTAAATCTCATATCGAGAAATGTAGTGGAACGTCCCTCTAAACTTTTTAGCCGTGTGCGACAAGAACTCGTTATAAATAAGAACGGGAAACAGAGAGAGAGAGAGAGAGGGAAAGAAGAAAAATTTAACAAACAAAACACCGGAAATGAAAAGAGAGGGGGAAAAACTGCAAGATAAAAATCAAGAAACAAAAGGTAAATACGCCACGGAAGAAATAGATGGAGATAAGCAAAATGGAATGAAAAACAAATAAATAAATAAATAATAATCGGGAGGGGTATGAAATAAAAAAAAACTAGCAACTAGCGCGCACTGATGGCAGCGCGCCTGTTTGAGTTTTCGGTAATTGTATTGAGAAGCTATTTGTATACAAGCGCGGGAAGTATTCTCAAGAAAGCTTGGTTTATGAGCCGAGTGATTTTTGTTAATGAGGCTGTCAACGCACTCTATCGAGTCTCAGGCTCCGGGGAGCTCCGGAGCCACGCGTGCGGTGTTGATGAGAGTCGGTCGCCGTGGGCCCTGGTGCCGTCGGCCCCGGTTATTACTTCACATTAGAAACGGTATTAGAAGGCAGCGGGGTAGAGACACCAGGGACAGGCGTGGAAGAGGAGGCCAATTTTCCAACGTCTTCCGCGTGGGGAGGGGGGCCCGACGAAAAGATATTGGCGCTCAGCAAAAGTTGGGAAAAGCATTTCCCTCAGGCTTCCGGGGGAATAAAGGAGCTTTCATTGCCTCGGCACATTTGCATTTGTCCACGTAATCTACTAGGTTCCCCTGCAACCATCAAACGGGCCTACGCTCGCCTCCATTTGATTTGCCTTTTGTCTTAGTTTTCCTCGAAATTCTATTATTTCACACTATTTCCCCTTAACCAGTCAACTTCCAGGGGTCGGCGCTAAAAGAATGAGCCTTGTTTGTTTTTCATATTTTCGAAGCGGGGAAAAAACTCTCCCTTTTTGCCTCTCCCAACAAAAGAATTTATATTCTTTTGCATATTCATTTGCTTTCGTTATGAGCTCTTTTCCCCAGATATTTGTACGAAACATGGTCATTAAAGCACTACGCCAAAGCCTCTCCAAAGAGTCATTTCTGACACGAGGACAGTAAGTAACAAATATATTTTCATTTCCGGGCATTTTTCTTTCTATTTTGATCACCATTTTTCCAGAACGGTGGGGAGAGGGGGGGCAGCTGTTTAATTCCGCAATATTTTTATCACTTGATGGATTCAGGGAGTTAAAGAATGTTGGACGAAATTTGTGGTGAAACCTCTAATTTCCCCCAATGTACACTGGATGGGAATTACAATTTTAAGGAGATTTAATTGAATTACAATCTGCAGTGAGAATGCCTTATTTTAGAGAATGTAAGCGAAAGAGAAAAAATTGAGCCCTTTTATTTTAGAAGACTGTTAAACACATGCAGGAGAGTACCGTATGGGTATTAAACTTGTAATTTATTATTTACTTTTTTATTCGCTGAGCCAGAAAAGAATTCTTATTGTTTTTCAAATT
>CM063503.1:14392474-14419974 GCA_032207245.1 Pardosa pseudoannulata | reverse complement strand
ACTTCCGAAACGTTATTAAATATAGACAGTGAAGTCAAATGTTATTAATGTTCCTGGAGCAATTCTACCTGCTGACCATATATTCACGCGCAGCTTCATTTTTCAAGATCAAAGATTGTTAGCAGCGGCCTTTAAAGGTTAGATCCCCCTCCGCTGCAGCTGAATCTTCTCCCTCCCCCTTAGAAATTGGAGGATACAGACATAAAAGCACTGTGCATGTGAACTCAACGACGCCTTATAAATCCTTTATGAGAAGCCAGTGATGGCTCAGAGTCGGATAAGTGCAGAGTACTAGGCCGAATCTAAACTGAACCATTTATTTTTATTTCGGCATGTCGTACTGCTCCCCATCCATGCTTTTCTATCCCAGCCGTAGTACTGTTCCTACCGGTAGACATGCATTATGTCGAAGGAGTGGAGGGGGAAATACTTGCACTGATGTACTGCCTGTGTGTCAAGTAGGGTGACTGGGGGATCGGGTCATAATCAATTTTTTTTTTCTCTCTACTAGGTAGGTATCAATAGATCGAAGCGCGTTAGCTCGTTAGATCAGGGAGAGCCTTCGTTAGGATGAACCACCCAGTCGGAGTCTTTAGGGACTTGGAAATTCTGGATGGAAGTAGCAGTAATCAAAATATAGGGTGCGGCTTTTGTTTCGATTTTGAGGGGAGAAAATATGAAGGATAAATTGTGAAACTGATGTATCAATGCAAACTCAGTTTATATATATATAAAGCTCTCGCATACTGAATATTTTAAACTGTTGGTGTGATATGGATAAATTTTAGGTGAAATGCAGAGAGAGCACAGAAGTAGAAACAAGCCAAAAACTTCTGTATTATCCATATTTCTCGACGAAGTCTATTTTTAATTATTTTATCTATATCACTGTAGTGATTAACAGAGAAATTATTATTCGTTTTTAATAAAAACGGAGTAGTTATTCTAAAGAGTTTTGGATACCTAAAAGGTATGTCAAGTATTGAAATATTTAACGCTAAAATCATCAAGATGAACATAGATTCCTGATCATAACTATAGGAAAAATCAGACATGCTTTTTTTGTTGAATCAGAAAGAAAGTAAAGTGAACATAAGGACCTTGAAGTTTTTCTTGATAATCCAGATGATTCAGGAATTGAATAATATCTACACTAAATTCAGGAACTGATTTCAGTTTCTATAGCCTTTTAATGATTCCAGCAGTCTCTACTTCAAATAATAGTCAATATATCTCTCTTCAGTTAAACATTAAAATAGATTAATGTCATGAAATAATTTTGTAAAGAAATTACTTAATAGTTATTGTTACATTATTTTTAGATTTTAATGAAATAGTTGAAAATAACTAAATAGGTAACACTCATTACCTATTTAGTATAATATAGAACAATTGCACTGGATTTATATGATAAGATAACGTTTAAGCATCTTGTAAATAACAGTATCAACTTTACTGTGATAAGCAAAATATTATAGCCGAAACATTTTTAGAAGTTTCTCAAAATAAAAATTCCTATAAAAAGTGTATAACCATTTATTTTTCTAAAAGTTCATTTTTGAAATGAATAAACTTTATAATTAGCATATTTCAATTACAAATTAATTTGGTTTTGAAATATTTTATAAAATACACTTATAAATTATTTTCTGTTGATACTTTATATGTTTCTAAGGTAAAAATAAGGAGGCTTAAATAAATTTTTAAGTAATTTATTACACAAGGATTAAAATAAAATTTTATTAAGAATTAAAAAAAATATTTTTAGAAGCTCATTTATGAACAAGTGAATGTAAGATATATAAATACATAATTCTCATCTCAACATATTTTTAACAGTACTATGAAATTCAGGGCTATGCTGAAAAGTTTTGATTAAAATATTTTAAATATTTTAAAAACTGAATTAAATATTATGTGGATTAGTTAATATTTCAGTGGATTGATCATCAAGTTATATGTTAATATTTTATATGCATATTAATAAGACTTCCAATACATTCGATAAAATAAATAATTTTCGAAAGCAGTACCATTTGATCAAATAAAATCACAAAGAAAATATTTAATTTGAAATGTTATTTTATCAAAAACCTTTGGGTAATCAGATATCTTTAAATTTATTACTTAAATTGTAAGTTATATTTGGAGCTAATATTTTCTTATGGAACAAGAATTTTCCGCGGTACTTTAAAAAAACACTTTTCCTTTCAGAATTGTATTTGCCACAAACGAATGTTAGATGCAGGGAAAATGTTCCCCTGCACCATAAATTGAGGCGATATTTCCGTCTAGCAGTCCCTTTTTGGTGGTATCATTTTTCAGGGGGCTCATCTCGTGAGGTGGGAAAAAGCGAGGCTAGGCCGGAATGCTTGAGACGCAGCTTGGGACTCCGTGCCATTTCTTAGGTGGAAAGAGGAAGCCAGGTCTCATGAGGTTAAGGAATAGATTCTCTGTGATTCAGACGGGAAATAAACCACGTGGCAAACTCGTGTTTTTTAATTTTCATAAGTGTTTTAAAATCCTTTAGTGTTATGTATATGAAAACATTTTTTCCTAAAATATTTGCATAGGGAAAACAGAAGCTGAAAATATTTTTCTTTCAGCATTTAAAGAATGGGTCTGTTTCTAAATAAATATTTCTACATTATTCGATATTAACAGTCTTCAATTTATATCTGTTTCTAGTCTGCATTTCGAAATGCAGTATTTATTGTCGATAATAAAAGCAAGTTGTTCGGCGACTGTGAATTTCAAACCAAAGATGATTATTTTTTTAGGTTTTAAGAGGTACATCGACGGACTTGTTAAATTTATCAAAAATGAACCATAAAATATAAAAGGATTTTTCAGTTATATACACTTGCATATGTGTGATAGATATATTAATTAACCCATTAACTCATGTTTGTATATGATCATGAATAATGTCTTATTGTCATGCAAATTTATATAAGCATCATATGTACTATATAAGTGCAATGTTAGAATTATTATATGCAAGAGTCTTGGTTTTATTAAATGATAATTTTACACTTCATTTATATTTTTAAATATTTACCTTTGGCTTTCTTTGAGAGGATATAAGTGTAATTTATGCATAAAACTAAAATGTCTCAAGTTTGAGTATTAAAAAAGTTAGGGAGTGATTCTAAATGAAGTTTTTTTTTAACTACTGACCAATGTGTTTTTATACTTATAAATTTCAAAAGTTTGAGCTTTATTATGATTCCGTATTTATTGTAAAAGCAGAAAAATAAAATTCTTTAGATAGCACATATTTTGAAACCATCAACAATTTTAACAATGTAGATGTTATATATTTCCTCATTTTTAATAAAAATAATATCAAAATTACAATATTTTACCTGCTCTGCTTAAAGGACCAGTTAGAACACATTGTATGTTTAAATATTTTCAAGCAGCTTCTTAAAAATATCTTTTATTCGATAAAAAAAAACTACTTTATATTTAGATTCCAAGTTGGCAAATTTGCAACTTTTCAAGAAAATGTAAAACTGATTTTTCGAAATGAAAAGAAGAATCCTTTTGCCCTCTTCGGAGCAATTCCCCAGATAATTAAATGCTTTTTTAATTTTTATTCTTCAATAATTTATCTAATTTATTTATGTGTCACGTGCGGCTCGTTATTGTTTATGAATATACGCATACTCATCCGTAGATGAAAAGAAAAAAAAATTCTAACTTGATTTTCACGGGGAATGCATAAGAAGGCTCTTCGAAAATGAACTGCAAAGAAACATTAGGCAAATAAATCAAAAAATGGAAGCTAAGCTAAGATCACCGGAAGATTCAATTTCTTTCCAAATAATGAGCCAACCACACAAATTGCTTAAACTTCGTTAACATAAATAAAAAAGGGACTCGATAAAATATCCAATTAACATGATTTTATTAACAAGTAATCTAGGGCGGTCTATGTTTTTCCCTCCATTTAAAATAAAGACTTATTTTACCCTAAAGTAAATCTAAGAGAGACCCCATTCTCCAGGCTTATGTCGTTTGAAAATCTTTTTCTTGCGTTTTTTTCTTCGCCTGATAGACGCACGGGGGCATTTTTTCTTGCCTCTTCGCCACAGACATCGCTCAAAAAAATTTAATTTTATTATTACTGTGTTGATCTGCAAATAAAAATGCGCCTGTAATTCAATAACTAAAAGTGCAAATCTGTAGTAAGCTGCTTTGATTAAATTAGCAGAGGGACTTTAATACAACACCGCTCAGGTAAGTGCACACGCCGAGGAAATGTGATGTGAAAAAAATTGCGGCAAAAAACCCACAATAAAAATAAACTGTTAACGCATAATATAAAATTACATTTACTGATACGAAACAATGCCAAAAATTTGTTTCCAGTCGCGGGCGCTTTTTAGACACAACGGGGAGAATTTTTTAATCACAGATTGTGTTACCGACGGAAAACTTAATTTGCATACATTTTAACGATGCTGTTTCCCCCATTCTTATTCAAATTTTATTAGGGGAATTGTCTTCCTATTATTGCCATAGCTTCCGATTATCTTTTTTTATCCACATTTAAGAATCTTTCTTCCCTTGCGCTGTCTTTTAACTCGAGCTGCACAGACTGACTCGGGGAATTTTATTAAATCCTCTGAAGCATGGCTTGGACTCATTAAGGCCCTGCATTGATTAAGACGAGGCTTGAGCTGCTACAGTTTTACCCTAATTCTCGGGTTTTTTCTCTACCTTTTATATTCAACTCTCGTGTAGAAAAAAAAAGGGGGAACAAGGGAGAAAACGTGATGCAAGGGGCATAAAAAAGCATTTAATTATTTTTTTAACGCATAAACTTCGTAGGAGAACTGAAAAAAAATAAGCGCTCTGATCTAACACCCACGGTTTTGTTTTTCTAATAGGAAAAGAATCTTATTAAAACAATGAATTTTTTTCAGACCTTGTCTTTTGAAGTTGTTTCTGTTAGGGTGATGACCTTCGAAACATATCCCCACCTACAAATTAGACATAAGGTTTTTTATTGCGTTTTATCAGTTGTGCGCATTTTAATTAATATCGCTCGATTTCTTCTTTCACAGATTTATGTTATAATTTTCGTAATTTATTCCCTTCTTATTGTTAAATCTCTCGTTTGGAGTTTCAAATATTTCGGCATTTCTTAATTGAAAAATAATTGTCATCAACTGCCTGAAATATCATTTGAATTCTGAAAAGCTTTTTTTTTATTTTTTCCTTTTCACTCATTTTTTTTAACTCTTTGCTCATTCCATACCCGTAAAAAGACGTATGATTCAATTACTAAATAATATGTGCACACAACAGTAACTAAGCACTTTTCCCCCATGGTAATATTTTGACAAGGCGCCTTCATAAGGTATTCAGCTCAGAACATATCATTGAGAAGGAACATAATGCTAAAATACAAAATAATACTTTAAATGCATACATTTTTTCATCTACATAATTTCTATAATGAAATTAGATTCCCAAAAGCTATGGCTTGGTCAGATGAAAGCACAGAAACATTTTCATTTTTGATTAATTTTGGAAACGTTTGTATCAGTTTAACGATGTGACTTGACTCTACTATTTTTTCAATCAGTTTTAGTTTATTAATACAGTATGTTGTCATATGTTTACTAATTTGTAATTTTAGAAAATTATTTTATATTTTAAGGCTTTTTTAAAAAATATAGTTTAAAACAGATATAAAATTTAAAATTACTTAACTATTTCTCTAACTAAAACCTTTAAAAATTTTCTTAACCCATATTGTACCACACCAACTAAATATTTCTGTAAGTTAATAAAACTTAATCTATATCATTAATACGGTGTAACTAAGTATATAAGACCAAAATTTTGAAAAAATATTTTTAATTTTTCCATGTAATTGGCTGTCTTATAAGTAGGACAACGGTCCAATACACTACTAAAACTTAACAAACATCACTTACATTGTATTAGTCTGATTCATAGATGAAATTTGGGGAAACAGTCAAAACAAAGTCCAACATTACATTTTAAGCATACTGTTGTTGGTTTTCTCTTGCATTTATTGAAATGGCAGTAAGAGAGTAAGTTTATGTTGCAATCTCCAGTTTTTCTGAATAGAATAGACATCTATTTAAACCTTGTTGTGTCGAGGTATGTGAACAGGTGTTTGAACTGCTTTTCATTGAAAGATAAGAAAAAATCTTTCTTATACAATTACCTGTTACCTGTTATACAATCGCTATCAAAGCAATATCGAAATCGTGTAAAAATAATCTTCTTAATTTTAGGGCACCTTTTTTATACTTACAAAGTACACGTGTAAAATATATTTTTCAACAAAAACTTTCAGCTACATTATTAGCTCTGTTTTTAAACTAAAAGTAACCTCCCCCCGCAAAAAAAATAATGATAAATATAAAATTAAAGATTAAAAAATGACAATTAAGAGGTTGCTGAAAATAAATTTTGCAATATAATATGATTTCTTAGCTTTTTTTATTACTATGCTAAAGTGTGTCTAATATAAAGGTGTTAAAATAAAATCCACACTGAAAATATTTATAACTTTATTATTAAATGGAATTTTATTTGCTGTCCTATTTATAGGACAGCAGTCCAATATGGGTTAAAAGATTAATGTAAAAACTTATCTATATTTAAAAAAATTAGTTTCCAATTGATGAAAAAGAGGAGTAGCGAGAGGTAGGTTGTAAACTTAGCACTCTCTCCCAAACTGTAGCACTCACCCAAATTTATTGATCCTATCGTATTGCATTTTAATATTGAAATGAATGCATATTTTCAAATAAAAGTTTTATTAATTGCACACCTAACCAAGTTTTAATTTTGAAAAAAAAGAAAGTCATTTTTTTAAAATGGCTATTTGTTTTTTAAATTTCGATATTTTTGCTTAAAACTATTTTATATATATTTACTTACAGTTGTATTAAATTTTATGTTTGTATTTCAATGTAGTTTTTTATATTAAGAACAATATTAAATTGTACGTTGCTTTATTTAAAAATAGTAAACTTTCGGGAGGGGGAGGGGAAGAGCTTAAAACTGGGCTCATTTCGGTATCGAGCGCTCCTTTCTCCTAAAATAAATCGTAGGTACTACCCTAGATGAAAGCGTAGTACAGTAGGCAAGTCAGTGATATTTAATTTAGACAAAACTAGAATGACAATTTTTAATAAGCTAAGTTTGGTTTTTGTAAGTATCAATATGTTTTAATATGAATGATTTTTAATAAAATTCTTTTTACTTATAAATCAGGATTACGATTCAGAATGCACGAAAATAGTTTAACAATATTGCTATTTAATCGTTTTATAAATTTAAAATGTGATAAACGCGGCATTTGAAGAAAGATCAAACTCGCCTCCAAGCACCAGTCCGTTGTTCTACAAATTTAAATGCATACTTATTCTTATAATTTTTTTTTTATTTTACCAGAGTTAGATGGGATGCATAAATAGTCCATACTTCTTCACAAACTTCTAAGCTCTATTTTAGTCTGACACGTACATACACACTCACACACATTTATATAAATCATTATGTTAATAATCTTAGCCTCCTACAATATACCTATACAGGATATTCAAAAGACACAGGCCGAACGCTGGCCAATTGGTTAGGGCGCTGATCGTCGATACCGGAGTTCGTGGGTTCGAATCCCACTATGGCATGGATGTTCGTAGCCGTTCGGAATCGGCTTTAAGCAGTAGGTCCCGGTCTCATTAGCCCTCGCGTGCAAAACAGTAGACCGTAGCGCTCCAAACAAAACCAAAAGACACTCAAGCATACATGCACACCCGCTAGCACACACACATACATGTATATATATATATATATATATATATATATATATATATATAAATATATATATATATATGTGTGTGTGTGTGTGTGTGTGTGTAACGTAATTTTAGATAGATATTTTAGGTGTAAGTATATTTTAGATTATAGATGTATTATCTATCTATATATATATATATATATATATATATGTATGTGTGTGTGTGTGTAACGTAATTTTAGATAGATATTTTAGGTGTAATAATTTTGATATATTACAGATGTATCTATCTATCTATCTATCTATCTATATATATATATATATATATATATATATATATGCACACATTTATATGAATGGATAGATAGATAGATAATAGTCTCTTCGCACCCGGTATTCGGTATAGGTATACGTAATTACTGTCTGTACTTTTTAACAGAATATTAATCTTACATAAATGAGGACATTTATAAGTTCAATGTTTGACCCCTATTTTGCAGTACATCCTTTCTGCAAACAGAAAATTGCCTAAACCTCTTGTAACACTATTTAAGGGGAACCAAAGTTTAAAAATGAAATTAAGGAGCATGTGTTTTAAATAAATTGTTAAATATTTTTAATTTTTCAAACTGTCTAGCTGTTATCCAAATCAATGTAATATATGATGTAGAAAGGGTTAAAATGAAATTAATAAGAAAAAAATATGCAAAATATTTTATAAATATCAATCTATTTCGGATAGACAGAGTCAGTTAGACTTACAAACAAAGGATCGTTTGCTGGTTTGGTTTTGGGTGCTACGGTCTACTTCTTGCAACATGAGGAATAATGAGACTGGAACCTTCTGATTGAAGAGGATTCCGAACGACTACTAACATCTATGCCCCAGGGGGACTCGAACTCACGAACTCCGGCACCGAAGATCTGCGTCATAACCATTCAGCCATACATAATAATTATTGTAAGTATATTATAATCACATTTAATTCCTGGATGAGATTGATAAAACAAACTAAGACACTGCAATATCCTAATCCTCAAAATGTGTGAAAGAGTTTACGGATTAAGAGTACTAAGGTTTGGTGATAATTATGAAGAACATAGTGCGTCAACTAAAGTTAAATTTAAGTTGAATTAAAACTTTTTTCATTATATCCACATAATTACTATGTTCTTTAATACTATCTTTCTCCTATTTATTTATATCTCAAGGTAAAAGAAATTTAAAAACTACTGATACGAAAGTAAGTAGTTGCAACCAACTTTAACTTCAAATAAATTACTGTTTCTTAAGTTACGGACTAGCTAACTTATTTTCTTTCTTTATTAATGGTAAAATACAACAATAACATACATGTACTGTCTTCTAACGTCGAGAGACGACGTTAATACAATTTATACTGCCATATCACGTGATAGAATGGGTGGATGATGTTTTAATATCCACAGTGTCTGTCTGGTGTTTTCATACAATGCCTATCTAAAATGCCGTGACTCTACAATAAATCATATGACATGTCACCAAATCAACAAATCATGTGTCACAAACAAACGGACATTCTCTTATAAATGAAACGTTATTAGTTTTCTTTTAATTCAATTGATATTGTTTGACTTACTAAATGGATATCAACTTTACTTTTTCTAAGAATAAATAACATTACGTTTTGTTTATAACAATATGAAATTTGAAAAACAAATTACATTCTAACCAAGAAATGTATATCGAATGGAAAGGAAAAAAAAGTTTTACTGTAGGTCAAATTGTGCAATGCCAGAGAAAAGTGTGACGTAACTTTAAAAATGATGAAACATCTCCCACTCTAAGAAAAAAAACTCTCTCTTATGTATGGCTAAGAACAACGATTTATCAATTAAGAGAGTTAGAAAACATTCCCCACAAGCTCGAGGTGCTTAATACGAAAATCATGTCTGTGTGTGTGAATTCAAGTGAAAAAAAAATGAAAATCCATTTGCAAACCCAAGCGGAAAATCCACCAACAAGGGATGTGTGATGAGATAAAATGTAAATGTGGAGAAAAAGCAAAAAAGGCAAAGCGTGGAGTGTGACTTCATATTGATCAAAATCAGATATAAGAGTTTAGTCATGTTTCTGTATTAGACCCCATCTGTCTCGCCTGTGAGCCAACTAATCGAAAATTTCCTTTTCTAAATTTAAAAGGATTTATCTTTAAATTGCTAAGTGGGGAAAGGCGGGAGCTAAAAAGTGGAAAAAATCAAGTATAAACGCAGAGATACTAATATAATATTAGCTCCTGCATCACGGCATTTGGAGTCAAGATGAGCTACATCAAATAAATATGCTCGATTTTTCCCCAACCGCTGAATACATTAGCGAAGGGAAACGAAATGAACGAATGCAGAGATAAAACGAAGGGTTGGGTGAGTTCGGTGCTGCTGCCCATAAAAATCTTCGAGAAAAATGGAATAGGTAAAAAAAAAAAAACTTGAAAAAAAAATGAGTAGAGTAAGAAATAGAGAAAAAAATGCGAATACGGATGGTTAATTTAGAAAGTGACACAGCGTGAACAGGGAATAAAAAACAAATAAAAAATAAGTATTCGTACTGAGAATAATTGGTGATTGACACTTTCGTCATAGTAAAAATAATCTGGAAAGCGTACAAGTTTTATTCATGGTTTTTTTCACGTCTCTTATTTACACAGCCGTTTCAAAAACTTGTTTTTTTTATTAAATTTTTTTATCTTTTTATCAACCCCCTCCCAGTTATTTTTCTTCTCAGTCATGTTTCAGCATAAAAAAAAACAACTAAGAATCCTATTGTCCCTAAAAAGACCCAAGAGGGCGAAATACAGAAGCAAAGCTTGTTTTCCCCGACGCTTCTTCATTTTATATTTTCAGTAATTGCGCGCGAGAGTCTTAGGACGGCTTATACAGGTTCGTGCGGAAAAGAATTAGTACCTACTGTGTAAAATAGAGGGAGAGATGCAAAATGAAAAAAATATTAAAATTTTCTCACTTTCTTGTGGAGCAGAGGGGTTTTAACAGAAAAACCAGGCACAAAAAAGATCAAAAAAGATTATTTTCGTATTTTTTTTAAGCAAACAATACTTATTTTTGTGATTTTTAGAATATTTTAATATGCTTTATGTCACAGAGAATAGTTTTGTGTGAGACAAATGTTGCTTAATGAAAAATTCTGAAAGGAACTTTTGTTTGTAACAGCATTTTTTTTTATATTTCTTTTGTAAATATCAAACTAAATATAATCCTAATGTTAAGTTAGACGAAAGTGAAACAAATACAATGTGAAATTCTACAAATAATTTCAGTGTGATAAACTAAGTTAGACGAAACATTCAATCACGGGAAGATTCAAAAAGAAAAAATATTTTTAAAAGCACAAAAGTTATATTATGTTTATAAACTTTTAAAACATTCTATGTGATATTCATTCAGTATTCATTAATATTTACTATAAGCAGACTGGATAAACTTATATAAAATATTATAAATTATAAAAAATAATAATAGTTTAACATAGAGGGAGCAATTCAAAAATTTTAAAAAGTTAAAAATTTTTCTCATACTTTTAGATTAGAGAAGATTTAATAGAAAAACCAGACACAAAAGTGTCAAAAAAGATAATTTTTTTTTTATTAATCAACAATTATTCTTGTGATTTTTAGAACATTTTAATATGCTTTATCTCACAGAAAATAATATGTGTGTGATAAAGATATGCTAGACAGAGCTTTCTAACGGGAATAGATTTCAAAATAAATATTTAAAAGAATGCAATAATTTTTCTTGTTCATAAACTTTATAAAAGTTAACCATAATATCCATTCACTATTATTAACATCTTCCTAAAAATAGAACAAATGAGCTTGTATAAAATAAATTTTACGAAGAAACAAAAAACAAATATATTATATTATCTAGTTCAATAGATGATGTACAAAATAATTTTAAATTTAAATATAGTAAAGAAATAAATCGAAAAATATTGCCCTAAAAACCATTTTAAAAATTTTAAACTATATTTTTAGCTTTTATAAATTTGATAATTTGAATATTTATAAAAAATTGTATCATAAAAGAATGTATCAATTATAAATAATATAATTTTAAATAATGTATCGTTATAATAATGTATCAGTCATAAATAATATAATTATAAATAATACATAATTTATAAATAATGTATATATATTTAAGATTATTTACTGATTTTATATTTATAAATATATAATCCAAAATAATTTTTCCACACCATTAAATAGTTACACCAGAAATTTCTAAAACTATTTTAAACATCAAAATAAACTTTCACACGATTAAAATACTTTAAATCTATGACAAGATTTTCCACTTAATGAAGTATTCATTGATAATTCAAATAACTGTATAGTATATATTTCTATTTTAAACTATTCTAAATTTTAGAAGTACAATTGTAATAATGAATTCCTACATAAAAAGTAAAATATTTTGTCTAAAATATTTTGATTCCAAATTGTTTACCTATACAACTTTTGATAATCTTCATTATTTGTTACTTCCCTTTTGATAGTGTCGGCGACCCACTACTTTTATAAAGAATGTTGGCTGAACTATGATACTACAATCTTTCGAAAGTGATATATTTGGTAAATCATTGCAAGTAAGATAAAGAGCAATAGAATTTATCAAAAAAGATCATTTTTTATTATTGTTGTAGTACTGTAAAGAGACTACGGATCTTTTAAGGGTCCAAAATTGAGTGAATGTAATATTTTTTGGAAAGTTTCATCTAATTTAATGTGACATTTTCTTCTTTTGCCTCTTAATAACATGTTGACACATTTTCTTTCACTGTAGAGTTTGTAGGCAGTATCACGATGCTTTCAATCTCATTCTCGCGAGACACATGTCAATGTATGGGAACAAAGTAATGTTTTTCATAATAAATGTTTTGTAACACTGTAAGTCGGGTAAAGAACTAAAAGAAAACCATTTTTTAAGAGTTAAAAAATGCTCAATTTTTATGATCGGTGTAGTAATTGCTGCAAAAAGTGTATTACTCTTTTGAAGGTCCTAAAATGACTGAATGGAATACTTTTTAAAAGGTTTCATTAAATGTATCTTCTCCTTTTGTGGTTGGAGAAGATGTTCTCATATTTTCTTTCGCTTGAGAGTTAGTATACATACTCTGTCACAATGCTTTGGAGCTCATTCTCGAGAGCCACATACCAATATAGGGAAACAAATAAAGTATTAAGTGGTGCTTTTCAAGAAGAATGGGAGTTCAGCGTCCTTTTATTTACCCAGCTCTTCCGTCTCCCCTTCTGTCGAGAAATGGGCTGCTCCTCAGGCGAAACGCCATAGAACCCTGGGCCCATTACCGTCCCCTCTTACCCGGTTACCCCTGCTTTCTTCCCTCCCACCCCAAATAGTGCGCGTCACAGGTAACCCGATACCAAGCCGTCAGCGCAAATTTTTTTCTCTTTCCTATTTCCCTAACTTGCGGACGTATCTCGTAGAGTCGGACCTCCAATCAACGTACGCACTGCAACGTCCGCAAACATGATGTACTGCCAGCTTTATTCGATACAATTGCGTACCTTGTTAATTTACCCGAATAGCCCAACAAAGAAAGAACTTCAGCAAAACTTCTGCTTTTTTGGATTTATGACTGTGGATTTTTTTGCCACCAGTGATGTAGTGCTTATTTAACATGCTACAATTGCTACTCCTTTTTAATTAGTGCACAGTTGCTCATTAGAACGAGTTTCCTTTCGGTGGAAGCTTTGTAGAAATGTTCTTAACTTCCGACTCACAAAAAAATGCTTTGAAAGATGTGACTTAAATTCAAATGCCGCAGTTTTTGTATCAAAATTCTTGTGGAAAGAAATCGTTATTTACTTTTCGGGGTTTCTTCTTTTGGTTAGAATGGAACGGAAGTATTCTTCTCACAGTCTCTTTTTTTTCGGCGATGTGTCGAGTGAATTTTGGGAAAGTTTAGCTAGACTCGCTTTGAAATTTTCAGGTATTAATTAGAAAATACTATGATTTAAACGTGATACTTTGTTTTGTCTTTTATTCGAGATTTATTTTATTGCTTTTGTTTTTTTACGTGGATATGTAATAAAATCGAAACATGTACACCAAATTAGGTCTGGAAAAAAAACTGAAAAAGCATTCCAAAACAATGAGAAAATATTAATTAATGAAATCTTTGCATCTTTTTTAAATCCCCTGTTTTGAATCAAGATTCTTTAGACATAAAAGTCATTAAATAATTAGCTATTACAGTCTATACTCTGAAAAAATACCTTATTTTCGTTACAACGATAGAGCATATTGTATGCCTTTTTAATATTTAAAAGTTTAACACAGTGTATAAAGCGTTAAACATTTCTCCTATTTTCAGACGCAGTTGGAGTTCAAAAGAGTTTGTATACTATCTTTCAAGAGTTGCAGATAACAGAACCATACTTAAAGTATCACGTATTTATTAAATGTATATACTACTGAGTATCGAAAAAGTGTTCACTGAAATATAATTTTTTGAATTAGAAGTGTAGAATTTACTCCTTTTTAATTTATTTTATATATTTACTTATTTAAAGCATTTAAAAGTAACTTCAATCCTGCATATTTGACTTTCAGAGAAATAAGTTGACTATAGCCATTAAGGGAACATATTACCTTCCTGGACTTATAAATTTGATCGTAACAATCTTTTTTTTTTATTTATCATAAAATTAAATTCTGCTTCTTTTAGAATGATTTTTTAAAAGCACTTTAATAACATTCAATGTTACAAAAAATTGTTTAATTTTATCATTTCAAGCAGTATATATTTTATAATAACATACAAAATATACATCGAATGAAACTAAGGAAATTCACATACTTGTAAGATAATTTTAAACATTTGTATATTAGAAACCAAATTTTCATCTAAAGTATTGTATACAATTTTATACATATAGTAAAAATAATCTTTGAAGTTAAACTTTAAAGGTATAGGACATCTTAAAATTAAAGAAAACCTTAGTAAAAACTAAATTACAAAAAAAAAATAGCATTTATAATATTATAAAACAAAATATGTCGCCAGTATTAATATAATTGAGGTTCACAGAATGTGATAACTATAATCTATTTAATAAAAAAATTAATTTATAATTTACAAATTGCAAAAGTCAATTTGAGGGTATGTAAATTTCTGTTTTTATATTATTAAATTTAAATTTTTTATTTGGTGTATATATTTTAATCTAAGCAGAGCAGAAAGTTTTACATGATATTGAATCCATAATAGATTGTCTTAATATAGACAGCTTGAAAGGTATTATGTCCCCTTAAGTGAAATTTAAGAATATGAAAATAATCAGAAAAAGCTAAAAGGAGCAAAGTAATGAAGCTTTATTAAATTTTTATACATGAGTTTTTCGATAGTTTTTTTTGGAAGATTGTTAATAAAATGTTATAGTATTTCCCATGTTATAGTATTTACCCTTCTCAATAATTATGATCTTTTTAAACTTAAATGATTTTATTTAAATGATTGATAAAAAATAGATATATTATACTGTTTTAATGTTTTCACTTATTCATACGACTTCCTATCTTTAATCAGCTAATAAATTTCAGTAGTTTTGTAAGTTTTATGTTAACTTTTAGAAACTATGGATTTTAAAATCGAGTTTCATAATTGTGTATCTTTTATAAAATTGTATTCATATATATATATATATATATATATATATATATATATATATATATATATATATATATATATATATATATATATATATATATACATATATATATTTCTGCACTAAAAATAATAGTGTCATAACTTAATGAAGACTTAATCTTAGGACAGTAAGTTAATATATATATATATATATATATATAAACTATTGTAATTTTTCACTATAAAAAGTATAAAATACATGTTTGAATTTCATTCAGTTATTTTCTGCTAAACATATAGTTTTCAACCAAATTTTTTGTAACTTAGTTTCTGTTTTGCGGATATTTTACCGCATGTTCGGAAAAGTGCACTTATCTTTATTCAATACTAAAAAAGCATATAGAATAAGTATGTATGAAACTGATTTATTAGACTTTTATCGAGAAAACACCTCATTTTTTAACTTTTGTTTATAAAGCACTTGTTTGAAATTTTTAATACTATTTACCTCTTTAGTAAACAGTAAATTTGACAGGAATTCATACACTACCAATTTCATTTTCTTTCGTCCTAAATAAGTAATTAATACATAATACTATTTTAGGATTGCCTAATATTTTGTAGACAATAATGTTTCAGGACCAAGAAAAATGTTTTCTATTGCGTCCTTACTCTTTTGAAGGTTTTGATTACTTAGAATGTGAATATTCCATTTTAGTTATTATCTATTTAAAATACAAGAATTTTAACTAAAAGGGAATAGAAATTTGCTTTCAGTTTTCTTGTGAATACTTGATAATCTTTTTAGTTATATACATACAAGTCATAAAGTATTAGGTGATATATATATGTATATATATATATATATATATATATATATATATATATATATATATATATATATATATATATATATATATATATATATATATATATATATATATATATAGATAGATAGATAGATAGATAGATATGTGTGTATGTGTACGCGTGTATGTATATATACATGTATATATCTGTGTACATGTTTATATATATATATTATTTTCATTAGCTGTACAGTCTAATTGTGTGATTTCATCTTAGTATTACATTGACTAAATATAAATAAATTTTTTTTTCTAAATTTCCTTTTATAATGTGACATGTAGGGAAACTATTTACTCGAGTATTATTTTATATTCAGAAAATTATTATCTGCTACTTAAAAGCTGTTGTATATAACATTTTTTAACGAATTAAAAATTACTAGTTTCTTTTCCCTGTAGTTTCTTATTTTATTGTCTAACGTAGCATCAGGATTTCATTTTAATGTAGCCAGACATTTTTGACGTAAAAAATATCTGTTAATTTTACATCTAAATAATTCATGGAAGAAGAATCCAGTGGAGTTATCGTATTACATTTAATATGTATTACATTTTATTAGCATTTTTAAATTACTTCTGAATTGCACTAGAAAATATCCTGTAAGCAAGGTTGTATGTTCGATCATTACTTGTTACATTTATCCTTCGATGTAATCGTCCTGGCCTGCTTTGGTCAAAATCTGAATGACATGTGCCAATTCTTTTTCAGCCAAGTCGCAGTTCTTGAAATCTATCGCAATGATCACTTTTGAGGTCATTCTAAACCTGACCGGAGCCCCCATCCTACAGTAAGTACTTTGCCATTCCTGGCAATAGATACCGATTTCATCGCTGGAATTTTTCGCAGGAGCTACGAAGCGACGGATTCAAATATTTTTCTCAGCGTGGAGATAGCTATTCCATTATGCATGAGAAAGACTGAACCGAAGGAAGACATATCTATATCCGAATATATCAATCTATATCCGTAGACGAAAATGTACCTGTATAGCTCAAGCGCTGATCTGGAAAGTGCTTTACAATTCCTAAGGATCAAATAACTCTTCCTTTCCCCCTTTTCCCTCAAGATACATAGTACGAGACCATGTAAATATACGAAACTTACGGAATGTAGAAAGATCACAGTCGCATAAAACTTTTCTAAGCCAACATATTGATTGCATTTTCGGGGTACTGATGAAACGTTGGAAAGTTCGATGAGGAAGATATGTCGAGTGGTAAATGGGAAATTTTTCGGAATATATTTGTGTCAAATTACGTAAGGGCATTGTTTTTGTGCTCCTATTCAGGTGAAGCTTCAAAATGACTTTATTTGTAAATGCAGATTTAGGAGTGAAATCGCTATTGCACCACTGAATAAATCCATAACAATTTCGTTTCATGGTTAATTTAAACTGATAAAAGTAAAAAGATTTATTTCTCTTGCGAGATTTCCCCCAACCCTTGCTGACTACGATATTATCTGTGGGAGTATAGTAATATTATAAATCAAAACTTTTTTGCAAAACAATAGGAATGTCAATTTAATTATTCAATGAAATATATTAATTAAAAATGTATATTATATGGGTATGTTAATTGACGTAATAATGATTAGCTATTGGGGCTAATAAAAGAATTTTTTGTTTAATTGCTAATTATTTGATAATTTATATAACTATACAATTATTTTCGTATGAATATGATTTTAAATTACTTATGAATCCTGTGAATATTCTGTGAATCAAAGCTAGTTAATTTTCAGTTCTAAAATTCTGAATTTTCTGTCACCTGTTGCTCCTAAAGTATTTTTGTGTCAGCTTTTTAAAGACGAAAAACTTAATTTAGAAAGCTATTATAAGTCAAGGAACTAATAGCTCTCACATGAATTCATAATGCTTTACAACTGGGAATATTGTTTGATCAGAAACAAAAAAGGAAAATATTTATTTCACTTTATTTTTATTACTATTTTTGATGACAGTTGTATTAAAATTATGTACCATGTTATTTGGTTCATGTAATTCAGAAATCTTGGTAATTTATATTATAAGTTAAAAAATTCAAGATTTTTAAAAAAAAATGTAACACATCTAAAAACAATGCTATAATAAATATTTATGTTTTATGATACTGAATAAAAATAAACAATTTGTTTCGTAAGAGGTAATTTTCATAATTTTCAGTGGAAACAACAATATGATCATTTTAAAGATAAAATGGTAAAACACATGAAGCCAAATCTATAATAATGTATCCTTCCATAATTACGACTCCCACTGCATTTTATTTGAAACAAACTTACGCCTTCTTCGTAAGCCAACCTCCAGAAAATCCTGAATGTATCGGCTTTCTGTCTTGGAGGTCCTTTCATCGGTAAATCCACGGAATAGACCATCGTTTCTTAGAAGATATGAGGAGGTAAGAAAAGAAGACTGTTCCCTGTGTGACGGAGTTTTTCTTTCTCTTCTTTTTTTAACTGCTTCTCCCTCGCTTTATATCACTCTCTCTCTCTTTCAAAAAATAAGGCTCTCCCCAAGATAAGCAGGGATTGGCCTTTCTAAGATCGTTTTCCTACAGCACCTTTCCGGCCTGGTGCCCGTCCAAAATAGAAGTTTTCAACGAGGAAGGGAAGCCACCAAGACCTCAATTTTCCTTGATCTGTCTACGGCGATGAGGTTCTGTAGCGAGACCAACTTAATTCAAGAACAGTTTGGAGACCTTTTTTGCGCATTCCCTAAACCTTGTCAATTTTTGAAAGAATTTACACTTCACCTCATTTTCAAACATTATATGGGTATTACCGTTCCAATTATCTCCTTTATCAACTCTTTGTATGAAATATAACACTGAAACCTTTAAAAGCATTGTCAGTTTTTATTTAGAAGATTTTATACTCCACAGATTTTCAAACTTTATATGTGAATTATCCTGTCATGAAATTACTAATTGTACTAATACCTTGAAATTAATTTTTGATATAATAACGGGGAACTTTTGAAATTATCTGATATTTTACATTGCAGTCAGGTAAAAAAAAACTAAAAATAATTGACTTCTTTAAAATTGAAAAATAGTTTTGACACTTAAACGGTTTAAATACAATGAAAGCAATTTCTACCAAGACCTAAATTTTTTTTATCGTATCTTAGGCAAGGATGTTTTTAATGAAACCAACATAATTCAAAAGCAGCTTAATGGCCTTGTTATTCAGTCTATAAACATTGTCAATTTTTTTTATTTACACCTCACCTTATTTTGAGTCATTAAATGAAGATTATCTTGCAATCATATTATCAATTTTATTAACATTTTTAATTTTTTTTTAAATAATATACCGAAATTTTTAATACAATGATCTAATATATTACTTTGCGTTGTCATTCTTAAAAATGAAATTAATAACATCTTTAAAAATGAAACATATTTGAGTCTCTTTACAAGTTTATGTACAGTGAAAGAAGCAAATGAACATTGTTTGTCTAAAATAACAGAGGTAATATTTTAATACGACATTTAAGAGCGATTTATTGGCAATTTTACTAATGAGTCCGAATTTATATATAAGTCTAATTCATTAGAAAAATATCTAAATGTATAAGACAAGGATTACTTTTGAAATGTCCTGTCACTATATGTTGTACCACCTTTTAGAAATTATTGTAATGTTCATTTATCAAGTGTTTATTTCCTTAATACCTAAGTTTACGCAAGAGTAAAAGTACTCTTTAAAACTAGTCTTTCTCAATATTGGGTTTGCTGAAACTCACGTGAAATATATATGAGACTGAAAACATTACAGTCACAGATTTGATAGTGTAAAAGCAAATGTTTTTCTTCTGTTTATTCCCCTCAAAGAAAACAAATCTCCATATAAAATTCACTTTTTTAATAAAACAATGAAGTTTTCAAAATTATTCAACAGTGAAGGAAATATTAAATATTTTAGATTAAATTTTATTGTCAAATGAACAGCAGTATCAATGAAATTTTTTAAATGCAAATAAGAATTCTTTGTAATAAAAATTTCATTAAAATAATTTTACTCATGCCGAAATTCTTCAGAGTTTAATCACAACATAATTAAAAACTTCCAATTTTCTTCTTCAACAAATATGAGCAAGGAATCTTCAGAATAATTTTCAAATAAACTCATGTAAGACTCAATTTCAAACTTTTTTATCCAAGAAAGTTTTTATCCTTCAAAATTGATTCCACTCCCCGTGGACAAAATAATGTTAAAAATATTCAATCGAAGCATACGCAATTTTCTAATTTAATCTATGAAGTGACTGCTCTCCGTAGCATTAGCTTTGCATATCTTACGCTTGAAAGACATTTACAAATTACGAAAAAGAAATACTATGAAATATACATACCTTTTCCAAATAATAAAACCAACCCCAGTGTTATGATTAAAGTCGAAAAGCCCATGTACACTTGATAAGACACTTAATCTGTTACAAATGAAACTGCTCACTTCAACTATTTGTCAACATAATGAGTAATGAAATATTTTATGTCTGTATCTTAATGCTGAAACAGTACACTAATAATTAGCTCATTTTATTAATGAGTAGTTTGTATGTATTTAAAATAATATTTGATTCCTAAGAGAGTCATTATTAAAATAATTTTTCACTACAGTATTATAATTTTCTACTAAATGTGCAGTTTAACATAGTTAATGACACTGTAAGTATTAAGCCATGAATCTAAAAATCTACTTGTAATGTTTTTTTAGCTAAGCATTCGAAATGTCAATAGGCTGCAAATTTAAGATAAACTTAAAATAGACCATTATTGAGTTGAAATAGATTTTCTGAATTGCTTAAATTATAAACCTGTAATCAACGAATACTAATAACTAAAATACTTTTATCTTTAAATAAAAATACAAAAATCCTAGAGAATATAAACATCAAAACTATATTTGAACTGGATGATTTTTCCAAAAAATATTGGTATTTTAGCAAATAAAATTCTTAAGTTATAAATCCTTTATATACATATATGTGTCTATTTTTGTTGTGTAATTACAGTAATACCAAAAAAGTCACTAAAAATAAACATAATTTATATTATTTGTAACCCGTAACCTATCATGAGAATTTTTAATCAAATAAACAAATGAGCGACCTGATTAGAAGTTAATAATTTGTACATCGATGCGAAACAAAGTTTATGAATCGTTTTTCATTTCTTTTTATTATTTCATTATTATTCTGAGAGAGTCTGAAATAAGATTAAAATAATATCCTTTAATTGATAAACTTATTTCACTTAAGTCAGCATACCGAAGTAAGTTTTTATGTCTTTGCTATATTAGTATTTTACTCTTTTATTGTTACATTTCTGATTGCTCAAAATTTGCGCTAAAGAACAAATGTTATGACATTCTATATTTTGCTTCAGCCGTTTTACCATAGATTAAATGAAGCGTTCGTGCTGCCTTAGGCCACAAACTCTTTTGACTAGCGTTCAGGAAAACATTTATAGAAATAATTAATTTTTGCCTTTCCCCTAACAGCATTCTCCTCAGCCTTTAATTGAAGAAACAGTGAAAGGGGGAAAAAACTGATAACCGCGACTTAAGTGGCGTTTAGCAGAACAGCAATATTCCAGAGATCAAAAATTCCCTTCGTCTGCACTTTTAAAATCCCTATAATTTCCATCATTAAGTAACTTGAAAGTGCCGCATTTCAACAGACAAGGATTATGAACAAAAACGAGGATCCAATTAACTTACACTTTAGGCAATTTCGGAAAGCCCGTGCGTTGTTAATGGCGGGCATAATTCTGGACGGCTTTATTAATAGTATTTACCATCGACGCGACGCTTAAATGTCATGAAGATTAAGAGTCAAATGCACAAACAAACACACACATACACACTCTAATTCCCACATTCAAACAAAGCCCGCATCGGCTTGCCTCCTCTAATCTTGTGGTTCTTTGGGGACCTTAAGAAACATTTCATAAGCGGTGCACAAAGGTAATTGTCAATTTCGCATCTTTTTTCAGGCCTTTTTCTCTCTTCATCCGCATTAGTTAGTCTCTTGCCTCGTGAGCTTTTAATTATTAGCCAAGGTTGCCTATGACGGACACATTGATGGGAGCGTCTAGAAGAGGAAACCTTTTTAAGAGGGGGAAATGCTTCGGCTCCCTTATTGTTTGTTGCTTTACGCTAGCCAAAGAAAACATTAATTGCAATAATTTTCAGACTTAAGAGTTATATATAATTAAGATGTTATTTAGGTAAATAACACATTGAAAAGGTTTATTGGTTGAATAATCTTATCATTTCTGTATCCGAAAATATGTATAAAAGCATAATCAATGGAAATTTTCAGTACTTTAATTTATATTTCTAGTATTTCTTAAAATATGTTAATTCTGCATGACTTCTTAACTTTAATCTATTAGAAAATGTTACTTATGATGAACACATTATTTTTAGCGTTAAAAGAATAAACATTTTTAATATGTGAAAATGCCTCCTCTCGATTATTGTTTGTTAATAGCTTTCTAAAGAAAATAATATTAATTGCAATAATTTTTGGAAAACTAATGCTTAATAGTTATATTTAATCAAGATCTTATTTAAGTAAATCACGCAATAAAAAGTTTCTTCTTTGATTTATATTATCATTTCCTTATCCGATAATTTGCTTAAAATCCTAATCAATGGAAAATTTTAGTTCTTTATTTTATGGTTGTAAAAGTTCTCGAATTATGTTTTTAAACTTCTTAAAAGAAACTATTATAGAATTTTAAATTACATTTCCCAAGATGTTAAATAATTATAAGCAGTAAAGGATTTCTTTAACAAATTTATGTCAACTGAAAATCAAACTGCAATATCAATAAACTTAAAAAGCATCTTATATAAATTTTAACTTTCTTTCATTTAATTTTGATTCAGATAATCGTAAAATTGGTAAAACCAAAAAATAGATATATTTTATATACACAATTCCTCATTTTCTAAATCCTTTTTATGTAAAATATTTTATTATTATAACAACCTAAGATCAAAATACCTTAATAAATGAATACATGTACCAAAAGTAAGTGAATATTATATTTTTGAGGTGAAAACTATATATTGTTTTTACTTAACCCATGTTTTATTAAGGCGAGAAAATACAACTATGAGAGGAACTATATTCCCAGAATAGCATACTGAATAGCTATTAAATTTTTAAAAGGTAATAATAGCAACAATATAAGAAATTCTAACTGAGAAAAATGTAATTTTTATAACTATTTCAGGCGTAAGATCAAATAGATCTAATAAATAGTCTACACAGGTTTCTCATGGGGAAGGGGGGAATTAAACAATATCTTCTTTCTGAATCGTAACAGAGTAGAAAAACAGAAAAGGACCACTGCTACTGATTAGAGTGTTTTCTTTCTTTAATAATTATTATATACGGATATATTTTGACTGGTATTTAGTTCGTATTCAAATAACTTTAGCTTTCTACATAAGCTTAAAATGTAACTCTTAATTTAAAAAGTTTGAAGTTAATTCAACTAGCGTAAAAATGCGAAAGTAGGTCATAAATTCATAACAATCAATTAAAATAAAAATGATGAATCTTCTTAAGAATTATGAGGCTATTTTTTCAACGAAAATAGTAATTTAATAACATTTAGTATATGAAAATGAATTGTTGCTAATTTATGCTATGAGATTTTAAATGTTTTTTACGGTGCGATGTATAAGAATTAGTTTTATTTTGATTTATTTACGAACCATTTTTTATGTTTTGAGTTATCGAGTTATTTTTGCATTGCAATATATATTTGGAACGTGGAAAATTAATGTACTGTTTATAACCTCTAAAATTCTATCACAAAACTAATGAAGCATTGAGCTTACCCAGAACTGAATTTTTGGTTTTGATCATTAAGCATAAAATTAGAAAGTATCCAGACATGTAATGAATTTCTTCCGGAAAGTTAAATCGTGTTAGTTGAAAAAAAAATCTTTTTTTCGCTCTTTAGTTTTTTCCCTGTGCATCTAAGTTATTTCCCTTCCCACCCTACAGAGGGAAAAACTCGCTGCCAGTAAGAAACTAGGGAATCGGAAACATCGGGAAGGGACTTTTTGAGTACATGAATTAGCACTTTTGGCAGAGTCGATTACACAGATTTATACACAAAAATGGGTGTCAATCCCTCTTTCAGGGACTCTTCTTAGAATCCTCCCCTCCCTCCTGAGTCGCTTTGCCGCATAAATCAATCCCTAATGTGCTCGAAAAAAGTGAAAAGCACTAGGGACGAAAAAACTCACTTTTTTCTTGAAAAAACTACTCAGTAGCATGCATTTGTGCTTATTACGAGTCTGCAAAAAATGTGTCCCAAATAAACTATTACAGATAGTTTTTTTTTCCTCCGTGCTTATGGAAATTTTCTTCGGCCCATTGAGAAAAACATTAAGTCGACACTTTTTTTATTAATAAAAATTGGGTTTGAGCAGTGGATTTTTTTCTTCGTCTTCATGCCTGGCTTGACAATTTTAATTACCTTACAAGATGAAGTTTTTAGAAGCTAATAAATTACCCGAGTATTAAAGCTTTTTAGAGAAAAGTATCAAAAAACGAAAAAAAAATCCACGTTAAAAAACATCTTATAATCTCATTTCTAACAATATTAAGATCAAATATATGTATGAATAGTATCTACTGAGAAGTGTCAGTATAATTAATGTTTACTTGCGTAGTTCACGTTTTCTCTACGAACAAAGTTAGGGGGGATGAGTTTTTTTCTCAATGAAAAAAAAAGTTTTTATAATTGGCGTTAAAAATATCATTTGCGTTCCATTTAATGCAGTTTTTCCTTCATTTAATAATTCAGTAAAAATGTAATCAAATTGAAAAAACACCACAGGGGAAGCTTGGCCATTAAAAAATACTCCTAAACACGCTAGGGGTATATATATATTGCCAAAAAAAAAAACAGTAAAAGAGAGTTTATGAACTGCATCTTGCAGGAGATATAAAACTTCTCAACTATATAACTATAAATTTTACTAAAACATAACTTGCTGTGTTTCCCTTTGATTCTTTAATATTTCTAGCTATAAAGTTTAAAATATTTAGAAAAATTTAATTTTACTAATTTTATAGATTTGGGCGTATAGGAGTGCTGTGTAATACCTATATAAATGATAATTTCCGCAGGATGAATTTGAAATATATTTACCCACTGAAAAATATTTCTTTCAGTCGCATTTTTTTAGAAAGCATTAGTAAATTTAATGATTTACTCTTGTGATTCTGGTTTTATGTTACTCAATGCCATTAGTACATTTAATATTGACTTCTAAACTCCGTTAAAATGATATCTTAATTGGGATACAAATTTAAAAAGCCCTAAAAATGCTATGGGTTTACATTATATATATATATATATATATATATATATATATATATATATATATATATATATATATATATATATATATATATATATATATATATATATATATATATATATATATTATTAAAATGTATAAATTTCTAGTAATATAGTCGTATGTTCGCCTAACAGCTGACTAGGTTTTTTGTGATCAGGAAAAATATTTTTCAATTTTTATGTGTAATTGTCTTATAATATCTTGTCTTGTTAATTTTATGTGAAATAAAAGCTATTAATTTTCCTAAATTAAATGCGCTGAAATGTTATAAATATCAAAAACTCTAAATATGATAGTAAAACTGTAAGGAAAAGTTTAAATTTTTAAATTTAAAAAAAGTTTACAGAAATTAGATTTTTACACATCACATGCGTATTGTAAAATATTACGAAATTTTATTATTAGAGTATATGTGCTGATTTTAGGAAGTGGCCTGATTCTGTAGTTACTTACTGGCATACTACTGCAATTAGTTACGAAGGGCTATAACATAAATAAGATTTATTTAAGTCTTCAGTCTGTCGTGCTAAGATCCAGTACTGGTATTGCCTAATAAAGCGGTTCTCAAGCTGGGTTCCACGAGCGTATGTGGAAATTGGCATTCCAATAATCAAGGAGAAATGATTTTAGGTCAAAATTAACTAAACTCATCATAAAAATAAATAATGAAAAATTCATTCAAGCATATTTTTCATTGTATTAAAGATAAATGAGCATTAAATTTGCTTGCAGCGTTTTACTTCTTTGACTTCGTTTTTAAACCACCATAAAATTGCCTGAATCACGCAGGTTTTTTCAAGGGTTCTGATTTTAAGAACAGCTGGTCTAATAATTCGCTATAAAAATTTAACACAAAAGTAATAAAAAGGAAAACCAAAACTGTGTAAGATTACTGCTTATAAAATTATGTAATCTTTAAAAAAAAAAGGAAAAAAACCTCTTCAGTTCTTCAGTTTATATCCTCGAATATAGTAACTACAAACATTCGACAACTAGTTTAAAAATACTACAACAGTGTGAAATAAACTGAATATTCAAATACTACTTAGCAAAAGACATTTTCACTTGCTTTAACTTTTGTTCCTGCAAGGTTTTCTTTTTACCAAAAAATTATATATATATATATATATATATATATATATATATATATATATATATATATATATATATATATATATATATATATATATATATATATATATATATATATATATATATATATATATATATATATATATATATATATATATATATATACACCTGTGTGTGTGTGTGTGTGTGTGTGTGTGTGTGTGTGTAAAACATTGCTATAATTAGCTCAAAATTCTTATAAAAAAGATTCATGTAAGGTCAGCTTTAGGTGCTTTTCTCCTGGATTTAGATTATCAATTTCTAATTAAAAAAATATTGTGGGTTCCCATTCACTCTTTATTGGAAAGTCCTGAATAGTAAATGAGAAATAATACCAGAAATATTTAAAAATAGTATACGTAAACATAGATTTACTAGAAGCTACAAAATACTCAAACATAGATTTACTAGAACAAAGTAATTTTATTGCATCTAGAAAATTTTTCTTCTAGTTTACAGTGTACTCCAAACATGACTTTATACCATATACTTAGTGTACATTTATGTATAAAACAGTATGTATACCATAGCTTTACACATATAGTAATTTAAATATAATCGTGAAAGATAAAAACCCACCCTTACGAAAATCCTCTCTCTGATTACAAAAAAATCACTTTGTAGGAA
>CM063503.1:14367474-14387474 GCA_032207245.1 Pardosa pseudoannulata | reverse complement strand
CTTTCAGCCTGGTCTAATTTCCTTTAGAAGGTATGAGACCCTTTAATTTTCAAATGTTTTTCTCAGAAATAAATGTAATATAAAAAATTATATTGATACATAAAAAATAATTAGCTATAGGGAAAATAGTAAAAAAGAAAAGATTTTGCTTGTGAGCATAACTTGACTAGCTTGACCATAAAATGAGATTTAAATACACAATTTCAGAACCTTTAACACATCAAAGAATAGTTGACAGGGTTTTTAAAACTGTTACTTTAGAAAAAAAAAAGTACGAGAATGTTCTTACTCCACAAGAGTACTTGCTTAGTATGATAAGTGTGTAGAATGAAAAAATATCAAAATCTTAAAATGATAAAAAAAATTTCAGAAAATATTTCATTTAAAGATTATTAAAAACCTTGAAATGATAAAATATTGTGTGATTTGCAAAAAATCTTGGTAGAAGATATGTAGGTATAGAAACACCATCAATAAATCCCTTTTGATCTTTTAAAAGATCTATTCATTTGACATATTTTAGAGAAACAGATAGAACGGGCTCTGAGTGCTTAATAGTAATTATATTGTTTGTATACTAACTAAAAATAAAAAATGTGGTATTATGCACATAAAAGCAAACTTCATGTGAAATTTTAAAATAATTTCATCAATGAACTCTAAGAATCCATGTTAGGGTAGTGGCTTCAATTCAGCTAATGTAACTAATGCTGTTTTTTTTTAATAATTATTATAAAACTGTATGATTTAGAATTCACACATTGCCGACTTTTCATTAGTTGGAACAACTGCATTCAGTGTTTTGTTACTCGAAAGTTAATTAGACAAGATGTTTCATAAGACACGTATCCATAACGTCAATGGATCTCACACATATAAATTCCTTTGAAAACTGTTAACATACAAACTGATTTACTATAATCTGGAGCTATTGACTATCTATTGACTAAGTTTAAATGGTAATACTCTAAGTATGCTTTTTCTTTAATGTCATTAAAGTTTCTGTCTTATTTGTAGATGTTTGTAAATGTTTGTTTATAGATTTAATTACCATTCCCGTGACTTAGGGAATCCGAATATCGTCCTCTGCATAAATTTTATATCACCTTATGACTATATATTATACCCCATTTTATCTCATTTTATACCTGCTGTATTTCAAAAACTTATTGAAATTATTTATGCTCCAACATATTCAAACGAGAATTATTTTATCAAAATTCAAATTAATTAATTAACAGTAATGTAATTTTCTTAAAGCTTTTATAAATTATTTGGTCGTGATATATGTGGCCATTAAAAGCATATACTTTTATACAGTTATGATCTACTTATAAAAGTTAAACCTCTTTTGTATATTTAAACTCTCTAGCTTATCTGAACTTGATAGGAAGCCTCTAGTTTAAGTAGTAAAAATATAATTAAAAAGGATTTTTCAAAAACATTTATCTTTAATAACACTTCTTAGACATCAAGGCTTCGTATTTTATTTAGTTCTCGATAAAAGTTGGTTCCAAAAGTTTGAAAAGCTTATGTCTCATATTTGTTTAAGAAGGGAGTACATTTAGAACATTTGTTTGTGTTTCATTTTTATCACCCTAGCATTAATGATTCTAAAAACCATTTGTAGAAGTGTAAAATTTTAATATAAGTATTAATTGTATTAATACTAAGTGCGTGGGTAAGTGCAGTGTTTCTTTTTCTAATTTCTCAGTTTTGTTTAATTTGCAGCTACCTTCCTTATCAGCCATTCAAACTTCTTATGCTTTTGTTTGTTTTGGAGCACTGTAACACTTTTTGAGACACGCGAGCTAACGCGATTGGAACCTACAACTTAAACCCGATTCCGAACGTTTATGGGCAGACATGTAATAGTGAGGTTCGAACTGATAAACTCTGATACGAAAGAACACCTTCAAAATTTACTTAATAAAAATATTCTCAAATTTTACTTAATAGAATAATGATGAATAAATTATATTTTACTACATTATCTATAATACTATAGTAATCTCACAAAGTGATTTTTTAAAGATTATTTTATAATCTAGCAAGAGGGCTAGTGTAATCATTTTGACAAACTTAAAAAGAATAGCATACATCAAAATGTATCTTTATATAATAAATTTAGTTTGAGTACATTCATTTAGTTCATTGCTGAACATATATTACTTATATACAAATATTTACCACATTTAGTTACTTATAAAATGTATTAAATAACTCAATTTTGTTTAAATCATTTAAATCTCGTCAAAAATGAGGTGCTAATACTACCTGATAATTTCATCTTTGTTTTGAAACGAACTCAAATACTACCTTTCTATACGCACTTGCGAAAAATGTTTCAGGATTTTTTTTCTTGCTTCCCGGTCATTGACTCTTCTATATGTTAAAGAGTATTTTTTTGTGTGTATGGAGATAGTAGAAAATGATTAAAAAAAGTTATTTTAATACTATGAAGCACCTATTTTGGTGAATATTTTTTAAATTTTATCTTAGTCATATTAACTGTAAGCTATCCTTAATCATATAAGCTATATTCGTACATATACTCTTAATTCATGCCATGACACTTATTTGACATTCTTGTTAGGCTGTAACTTTTCGAAGGTTCTCAAAGACTCAGCTATTTTGTATTTATTGACGTCTTCTCCGCTTTAAATTTTCGATTTTGCAAACAAAGCTGTTGCGTAGTTTCCAATTCAAATGCCCTGAATGTCGTCTTAACATTTTGGCCCTGTCGGAAATGATTTAGCAACCCACGTAGCCTTCGGAATTGGGGAACAGAGCCGCCTAACTGCTTATCCAGTAAACGACATAATTACTAGCAAAGTTTAAGGGCTGTCGCGTCCCCGAGCGTTATAGCCGTCCAAGGACAGTGCTTTATTTATTCATAAATGGCCAGGGCTGAATAGCGCGCATAATCTGGGGGAAGATTCACGCCGTACGGCGCGCATATATAAATTAAGCACATGTTATTAGCGCTGGAGCAACATTCGCCAATGCAATATTAGCAACTGTATTCCTGCTTCGTAACAAGAGGACTCTACTTGCAGTATCGCTAGCTGGCAGTTATGCAGACACGGGTGCGAGATAATTTATATCACGCGTTTAGGAATGGCATCGCGTCTTTAGTTAAATGCTCTCCAGCGCACCACTCACACTTCAGCTGTTTGATTAACTGACTAATCCCCATAGGGAAAACAAAATAAGAAAAACTGACTGTTGTAAAACATGTTTTTGTTTTGAGTAAGCAAATTTTCATCTGGTAACTGATTTAGCGCATTGCCGTCTAGTTTTCTTCCCATTATTAAGTTTTCTTGTTGTTTAGGAACACTCATATCACCTGTAACGTTCCATCCTCCAAATACACATAACTCTAATCACTAGTAAAGGTTGTTTGTTATTAATCAGTTTCATAGTGTTAACTGGTGTATATGCTAATAAAAAATGAAAATGTTAGCAAATTGTTAGAAATGTATTATTACAGATTACATTTATTACTTACATTTACTATACTACATTATAATTATTAAATCAGAAGTTATTGATTATAAATATTCAAATTAAAACAATAAATCAAAGTAATTTTAAGAATATTTTGCTGTCGATTTTTAAGGACTATAACAATGAGCTTCTGTACATATCTAACATATTTTAAGAATAAGAAATACATAATTACCTACAAAATATAAGATATAATTCACATAGAAAAATACTCAAGGAAACCATTCATGTATGCACTGAAATTTCAATGTACAATACTTTAAAAATTATTGCTTTAGTAGTGAGATATTACAAGTGGTTAATAAATGCAAGTGGTAATATATTACAAGTGGTTAATAAAATAAAACATTATAATAAATGAAATACAGAAATGGAAAATTAAAAAAAAATACTAGGTGTTGTCAATTGGGTACTGTCAGAATGATAGCGAAAATTGATATAATATTTAATTTATTCGGAAAGAAATTATTTCTCATAATTTATGTACTGTTTTAAATTTCAAAGCTAGTCTATAAAAATTTCACCAAATAATGAAATTATTGATAATCTACAATGTATGGTCTCATTTTTTATGTACATTCTTAACTAGTACTTTGACCTAAAAGTGACAATAAAATTTCAAATGGGCGAAATTTTTCTGAAAATCTTATATTTTTTTCTCAATAAATTACTAAACATAACTAATATTGACAAGAAAAAAATTGTGCCTGTATATTTATCACCTTTTAATGAGTACAATTATTATCGCATTAGGTAATTCAATTATTACTCATAAGTACTTGACAATTTATAAAACAAAAATTTTCAAATTTTATGAATATTTATAACGTCTCTTGAGCATTTATAACCTTCTTATTCCTTCGAAATTTAATAACTAATTAATAACTTTTAAATTTTTCATTTTTTACCTTGAGATTGTGATGCCTTTTGCATAAATATATTTTTTAAACATACTAAATACAGTTCAATACAATTAACAAAATTCTCTAAACAATTTTTCAATAGAGTGATTCAAATACATATATTGATATTTTTACTATTTAATAAAAAATTTCAAAACATTTCGAACACCAAATAAAACAGCTGACTAAATTTGCTAAGCTGTCAAATTTATTATATGCATTCACTATGTTATCTGAATAAATGCTAATATAAAAGGAAAGGGAAGTTATCACTGTTCTAATATATAAGAATTCGTTTTTTACAAATATACGGGTATTTTTCATTGAAGACAACTTAAAAACTAAACCAAACATTATTAATATTTAATATGGTGAAGGTAATTATATTTAAACTGAGTTTTATACAAGGGCAGGAATTATTTTCTTGGAGCATAGCTTAATTTCACTCAAGACTTCTATTTTCAAATACATTGGGTGGAAAAAGGAAGTGCTAAGTGCAAATTCACAAACTCATTTGAGTTCTTGGTACACGGTTAGGTAACTTGTAATTTAGCATTCAATATAACGGAAGTCTTTGTCAAGATGGGTGCAAAAAGAGACGAGGGAGCTTTCGAGCTTTGTTCCATTATGATTGATCTTAATTTTCAGCTGCGTTAAAATTTCATCAGACGTATAACACGTTACTCATAGCCCTTCACATTGACTGATGACTAGAACCCCCCGCTTATAGCGTGCATGCATCCTGATTTAACCATTAATACCGAATTTCGGGGCAGCATTAGAAGGGATGCAGCCACGTTTACATAAATAATTGAAACTTTGTCCGGGCCTGAGTCACTGGATCCACCTGTCAACCTCCCCTTCTGGGTCTCTGATCCCTCGGAAATCCCTCATTCCCTACTGTCAACAATGTTAAGAGAGGCACGGCTTCTGTTTTATTAAGCCTAAACTCCACCGCACGGAGGGCCGGAAAGATACCGAGAGACGAGCGGAAAGCCTCGGCGTTAGATAGAAAGAAATGCCGTTGAACTCCGTCCTCAACCCCCGGAATTTTTTATGTGCTTTTATTGAAAATTCTTTAAGAATCAAACATCTTAGAAAAAAATGAGTTTAAAACTACTTAAATTCACATTTTTCCCCTTTGCTTAGAATAATTTAAATAACCCTTAAAATATGTTAAATACAATTAAGATTTTTGCACCTTTGTTTTAAACGTAAAAAATATTTTTAAATCAATTTAGCTATCAAAAATTATATATTTTAACACATTTAACGTTTTTCAATGAAATTCAAGCTTTAAATTTATCTGAAGGAATGAAATTACTTTTTTTTTTTTGTTTCCTGCATAATAAATGAAAAACTATAAGTAATGAAAAAAAAATATTTGGTAGAGCTTATAATTTTTCAGTTATACTTTTCAATATAGTTTATAGATAATAAATATTGTAAATCAAGGAATAAGTATAATTAGTATCTTTTTAAATGTATGAGAACTGTAGGTATTATAAAATTACCTATCTGGTAAGGGGAAATAGGCAGAAATTATTAATTTTCTGGTTTCACAGAATTTAGTACTTAATATATATATATAAATATATATATATATATATAAATATATATACATAATATATATATATATATGTAATATATATAATATTATTTAAGTATATTTAATATTAATATAAGAATATATTGTTATAAAGTATTTTATAATTCTATATAACATATAGATTATACATTTTATATTTAAATATTAGCGATTTATAACATATGTATTTTTATATACGTGATATTATGCTTAAATATTCGTAATATTAGTTTAGGAATCCCTACTTAAAAGTATGTATATATATCTGTGTCGAAGCTGTAAAATTTCTGTTGTATATTCATGTTTATAACCAGAAATACTGTATTGTAATTTTTTAATGAGTCTCGCCAATATAATACATATATATATATATATACATAACTATATATTATATAAATATTTATAAATATATATATATATATTTATATATATATATATATATATATATATATATAAATACATATATATATATATAAATTTTGATTTTACTATTCTTTATAAAATCAGTCGTATTTTAGTTCTACTTCCTGAATATTAAATTACATATATGATACGTAACTTATCATGTAAGTAGTAAGTCACAAATATAATCTGCTTTTCCAGTTTATATTTTCATTATGTTTATTGACAGGACACACCTTTAACTAAATATTTTCTTACACTGCAATACATGTGTGTGTGTGTGTGTTTTAAAATTTTATCTCCAAAAGATTTTTAAATCGAGAAGTTCTCAGTAACTTATCTTTAAAGCAATTTAAATGTGTTTTAAAAAATCACAGTAAAACATTCGCTTATTAACTTCCCATTTACACCATTATGCGTGACATACATTTTACTATATTAGGTATTTATTGTATTAAGCCAAGATGGGATTTTTCACAGTTTCAATGTCTTATATTAGGATGAATAAGTAATTCCCAATATGTATAAGATATATGTTTTTTTATGTTTGTTAACAATACACTTTTTTCCGATAATATTTTTGTTTATAACCATATACTCAGCAGTGATGCATATATAAAAAATTAAAATTTCACCCCATACTATATCAATGACAAAAGAATTTGAATTTATTTCACATTGGTTGTATATTAGTCAATACTTTTTTTCATTTCATTCTGATTTTCTTCTCTAGATGGAAGTAATTCAACATTTTATTTAAGCTTCATTTGGGTATCACACATGTTCACAGTTTTGCTGTATTTACATTATACATTCTGCTTGTATTTTTTAACGCTTGAACCAATGGTTTTTTAATGAGTAAAACAATATATTTAGTTTTAACTTTATATCAATAGTTTTCATGTATCTATCATGGCATATCTGATATATCAAGGGATATAACTGATTTTGAATATATATATATATATATATATATATATATATATATATATATATATATATATATATATATATATATATATATATATATATATATATATATATATATATATATATATATGTATATATGTATATATGTATATATATATGTATATATATATGTATATATATATATATATATATATATATATATATATATATATATATATATATATATATATATATATATATATATATATATATATATATATATATATATATATATATATATATACATATATATATATATATATATATATATATATATATATATATATATATATATATATATATATATATATATATCCATCAAACACAGCTTTTGATTAAAATCAATAAAAAAAAATTTTTAATTTTTTAAATATATTTTAAAACATTGTCTGGTTTCAAATATGCCTGTGAAAAACTATAGCTGTAAAATAAAAAATCGTGCTGCGCATGTTAATGGTTTAAATTTTTTTAATTACTTTTCATGTTAAAAGTGATGCGTTGTAACATTTGAATAAATATTTTTAATTCGCATTTGCTGAGATACAAGGATTAAATTCATTTGTAATAAAGAGTAGGAATCGTTATTATAGATTTACCACGAGCGGATTTTTTTTTTTGTACTCTATATACTTTACCACTTTTAATATACTAAGAATATCATTTACCGAATCGATTATAACGCCCTCTTCCCTCTATGACAAGCTGGGCGCAAATTAATTGTCGCGATGTTCAAAATTGGCTACTATGCCCTGAAGGTAGTTCGGGAACAATTTGATTCGGACCTATTAAATTATTCTAGCAATAGCAGCTAGAGACGATGCTCGGAGTATTAATAGTTGGCTCTAAGATCTCTTTGTTACTAGTTGCTGAGAACATTTTAAAATTACATTTAAAACAGAATACAAATATTACGTTTATGCAAACATACGAATTATTCAATAAAGGAGGGCAAAATTATGCATTTTGGAATTGGAAATAGATATCAATGTGTTTAAGTTTAACAGAAACTAATTGAAGCTCAGATTTAGGAAAATATGTGTTTTAAGAATAATAGATACACTTTCTCTCTATATAAATATCTCCCCTATATATAATATAATAAATTCCTAGATATGATATGCTACAATTAGCTATACTCAAATGTATGCCTATTTGCAACCAATAATTTCTGAGAAAAAGCTCATAAATTGTATTTTATTTTTAAATATTGAACTTCATAAATAAATTGATTATAATATGCCCCATAAAATTATTCTTAAAAATGTGACAGAATACGACTGAAATAAGTAATATATCTGTATATATACACACACACAATATGTTCAATATGAAAAGTCATTATTTCTCTAAGGAACTATTTTATTTACGCAGCTCAGACTAATTTTGAGTAATTTCCAATAAAAGATAAAATGTTTAATTCTAGAGAGATCTGAAGTCTACATTTCTTTCAAAATAAATAAATAAACAAATTAAAAAGAAGAATTTCCTTTATGTTGTTTAAAATACGTTGTATTCATTTTTATTTTACTGTGAATATGGTAACACTGTTTAAAGCTGATATTAGTTAATAATACGGAGTTATTTTTGATTTTCTACAAAATTCTTACTTGTCAGTTAATTGTTTATTACTTACTATTGTTATTTTTACCACTGACCTTTGAAAAGGTTTAAATGTCAAACATAAATAGAATGACTAAACCAGGATAATTTCTTTTAGTATTCACACTAAAAAGAAAACTAAGCTGAAAATAGAGTATACTGACAATTTTAATGTAATTTTTTTAGAAAATGATTTTATTACACAAGTTTCTCATAATGTGGTTTTGCTAAACCTAATAATGTTCAATAAATACATTCGTACAAACACAAACTCTCTCTCTCTCTCTCTCTCACACACACACACACACACACACACACATATATATATATATATATATATATATATATATATTATATATATATATATATATATATATATATATATATTATTGTATAATATATGTTTGGATGTGTGTAGGAGTGGGATCATCAGTAACAAATATATTTGTTCAACAAATAATGTTATATTTGTTATAACAAATATATTAACCAATATTAAAATGATTTCATTACACAAGTTTCTCATAATGTGGTTTTGCTGAATCTAATGTTCAATAAATACATGCGTACAAACACACACACACACACACACATATATATATATATATATATAATATTGTATAATATATGTTTGGATGTGTGTAGGAGTGTGTTCATCAGTAACAAATATATTTGTTCAACAAATATTGTTATGTTTGTTATACCAAATATAGTTACAAATATTGTTATATTAATATTATTAAAAATATTGTTATATTTGTTATAACAAATATATTAACCAATTTTAAAATGATTTCATTACACAAGTTTCTCATAATGTGGTTTTGCTGAATCTAATTTTCAATAAATACATTCGTACAAACACACACACACACACACACACAAACATATATATATATATACATATATATATATATATGTATGTATGTATATAATATATATATATATATATATATATATATATATATATATATATATATATATAAATAATATTGTATAATATGTGTTTGGATGTGTGTAGGAGTGTGATCATCGGTAACAAATATTTTTGTTTAACAAATATTGTTATATTTGTTATAACAAATATATTAAACAATTTTAAAATCATTTCATTACACAAGTTTCTCATAATGTGGTTTTGCTGAATCTAATTTTCAATAAATACATTCGTACAAACACACACACACACACACATATATATATATATATATATATATATATATATATATATATATATATATATATATATATATATATATATATATATATATATATATATAATATATATATATATATATATATATATATATATATATATATATATATATATATATATATATATATATAATATATATATATATATATATATATATATATATATATATATAATATTGTATAATATATATTATGTAGGAGTGTGTTCATCAGTAACAAATATATTTGTTCAACAAATATTGTTATGTTTGTTATACCAAATATAGTTACAAATATTGTTATATTAATATTATTAACAAATATTGTTATATTTGTTATAACAAATATATTAAACAATTTTAAAATCATTTCATTACACAAGTTTCTCATAATGTGGTTTTGCTGAATCTAATTTTCAATAAATACATTCGTACAAACACACACACATATATATAATATTGTATTATATATGTGTGGGTGTGTGTAGGAGTGTGACCATCGGTAACAAATATAAATTTGGATATTCCTGTCAATCCCTACCATTTTTTATAGATGCATCTAATTTAAGGGCATTTATATTAATATGAAAAAGGAGTAATATCCCTCTAACATTTATATTCAATAGAGTTTGAATTATTGATAACAATAGATAAGAATTCTTTCATAATGTTGATTAGTGATAATAATTATTTATTTTAATTCAATTGCAGTTGAACGAGTATATTTTTTTAAACACAAAACTTTAATTTTATCATATTTATTTTATAACAGTTTACTACTTTTTATACAATTAATTAAAAGTCAATGCTGCGTTAACAACAAACATCAATTATTATATTCAACAGAAAGCCCTAAAATCATGAAAAATGGATATTTTAAGTGCATGCACGCATTATAAGGTTATAATTAAAGAGAGCTCTCTCTATTAATTTAAAGGTATTAAGAATGTTTTAAAAAATACGAATGGTTAGAGAGACTATTTTTAATGCAAAAGCATTCCGTCTTTCAAAATAAAGATACTATTGATAAATTCAAGTTTAAAAAGATGAAGGAATAAAATATTTCTAGATCTATGATTTTATAATATTTAAGTTAAAACACTGTATTGATTTAATAGCTTTATTATTTACTATAAAATCCCTATTAGTTTTTATGTGCATATAGGAGATTGATCACTGGTAATGAATATATTTACTATTTCTGATAACTATATCCCTGACATTCACTATAAAGACATGTACTTTAAGTGCATTTGTATTAATATGAAAAATGACGTAATTTGACTCATATCTGAATTTAATGGAAATTTAAATTTTAAGTAAGATTTCTTTTCCATCATTACTCAGTTAAAATAATCATTTATTGTAATGACATATTTTCATTTAATCATAACTCAACGAGTGCACTTTTCTAAAATATAAGATTTAAATTACAAATTATATTGTGTCATTATTATTAAATTCCATTTGCTGTATTTTGTACAATTAAGTAAATTTAAATTGCACACATTTTGTTAATAGCAAACATCATTATTTTATTCAGTACAAAACAACAAACTGACATACAATGGATATTTTAAGGGCATCCCCACGCTAAAGATAATTAATAAAGTGAGCTCTATCTTTGTTTAAATTTAAAGGCATTAAGATTGGCTCAGAAAAAAAAATTCAGATGGTTGCAGAGCTTAGTTTTTTTATGAAAAAGTATTTAGT
The DNA here is from genome assembly GCA_032207245.1 of Pardosa pseudoannulata. NCBI lineage: Eukaryota > Metazoa > Arthropoda > Arachnida > Araneae > Lycosidae > Pardosa > Pardosa pseudoannulata. The sequence goes on along the minus strand of CM063503.1, from coordinate 14,375,598 downwards.
TCCTCAAAGTAAAGATAATGTTAGGGGAGAAATCAATTAAAAAAAACTGAATGAATGAAATATTTCTAGAGCTAAGATTTTATGTTATTCAAGAGAAAATAACGTATCACTTTAATAATTTCATTATTTGTTATAAAGATTCTTCTTAATTCTGCTGTAAGCTATTTAATTTCAAGATGTTATTGGTAGCAGAAAAAATCACTGTAATTAATAAAATTTAATGATTAAGTATTTAAGTGCTGTATTTAGCAAAAACACCTTAATAAAATGAAGAAAAATGCTGACTGATCTGTGAAGAGGGAAGTTTTGATTTGTATCCCAAAATAGAATTAATATAAGGTAACTTAAAACAAGTTAATACTACAAATATTTTTAAATAAATATATCTATAAAATTTGAACAACTATGACATATAACATTAACTATATCTCTTTTAAAAACAATCGTTTTTCTCAGTGCAAATTATATATTTTTACTTTCATATTATTTTTTTACTGATACTGAAATAATTAAATTTTTCCTTAAATATGTTTCACTATTCTTTCACATAGTAATGTATTTGTCTTTTTAACTGCAAAATAATAATAGTTTAAATATTTGGAAGTCAATTTTGTCGTAAAATTTCCATGAGGATTAAAATTGATACGATAGCCCTTTTAAAAACTGTTCTTAAAACTAAATAGCATAAATGAATGTGTCACATTATTTTATCAATCTTAAAGCTACAAACATGATTCTCAAGAAAGTTAAATATAGAATTATACGACAAGAAAATGATAATGTTAAATAAAAAATAAGCAAAATACCAACTAAGAATTTATAAAAAACACGTTTTGTGGGAGAGACTTTAATATATATAACAAAGCTCGCGAAAATATATAGATAAATAATTATTCCGCCCTTAAATTTTACGTTTCGAAAAATAAAACTCTTTTAAGAAAAGAGACAATATCTAAGTGTAACGTTATTAAATCCGATTCTTGAGTGCCAGTTACACAAGCCTCAAAAAATGCAAACTGTTTTGAAAACGAAAGAGCAAATGTGGTAAATGGTGAAACGTATCTGAAACGCGAGCGGCACATTTGCGAGGGGCAGGAAGTGGGGGGGAAGATGTCACTTCAAAGACCCGCTCTCAGAAATCGCGTCGACTTCCTTTCCAGTCCAAATGTAATTCGGGGAAAACCAATTAAATTGGTAGCACGGCTGGCAAAAGCTCAGAGCATCGAACCTCTGATTGATCGAATTTCACTTTAGATCTAGTAAAGGTATATTTGGGCCATCAGCACTAAGCCTAAAGTAATCCGGCTAGCCTGTCGCCGATTGTAGCACTCCCTCGGGTCCGTTGGACATCACCCTTGGGGTAGCCAACGGTCAGATCACTAAAATTTCTTGACCACTCGCCCTTCGGAATGATGGCAGGCCACACAATCAACAATCTCATCATTCCCTGCTCGTCTACAACTATCTATTAATGTTTACTACGGAGTTTTTGTTTTGGTTTCAGATAAGAAAGCCCATTGGTTTTTCCGGCGACGGTAAATAACAATGTGGCACCTCAACTTAATGTTTTCCTCTATGATTTTTTTCACTCCACCATTGAGTGCTGGTGATAAATTCTAATCTATAAAAGTGCTTTGCCTTCAGAAATAATTTTATTTATGTGAACCGCTGCTTCCACATATCCGGAGATGTAGCTTAATTACTTTAAGGTATTACATCGTACAAGATGAAAATACATTTTATCATGTTTTGGAATTTATGGAACCGTGTTATGCTGCGAAAATTGATTTCTTTACGTAATAGGAGAGCTTCGTTTTTGAATAATGTAGCTTTTGTTTTTTAAGCTGTTTTACTAGAAAGATATTATAAAGTCTTTTAACGAAATGCCACCAAAGAAGAAAAGTATTTTTCAAAAATTTATTGCTTAGTAACTGTTTCCAAAATCTTTCGGTTTCAACACACTAAAATATTCTTATTTTCTCAAGGACAGTATGTTAGTGCTGAATCAGCTTTTTTTTATTTTGAGAAGAAAAATTAACTATGTGTATTTTTTCGCCAAATTAAAGTTGATCGAATGAGAACTATAGTATTTATAAGGTAGCTGAAAACATTTTTTTTTTAATTTGTCATTCTTCATATTCGCTTATAATGCAGAGAAATACAAAAATTTCTTTTTTTTTATATGGAAAATATAAAATTTTACATGAAAGTATTAAATAATTTCACACATTTGTAATAAGAAACCGCAACTAATTATTCATTAACAATAAACTAAATGCTTAATTAATTGAATAATATTAATTTATTCTACAAGCAATAGAAGCATATACACGCAGAAAATAAAATAATGTTATTTGTTATGCAGATTATTTTTAATCTTGTGGATTGAGATATAACGTATAAATTTAAATGAGAAAAATTTCATAAAGTGCCATAGTAAATTTCGAGCTGTAAAATCATTATTACAACAATTTAATTTCCTTTCAATATTAAATGTAAAAGTTGTGCTCTGTTTAGAATAAAATATTTCCTAGATCATTAATAAGGATCTAAGTTTCTAAAAATTATTCAGTTTCGGTATACAACGAAATTCATTTTTTAAAGACATGAATTATATATACCAAGTGAAAAAATTTGAAATCTACTTTCCCCCATAATAACTTTTGAAATTCGTACATTAGAAACTAATTTTTTATTACAAATACACACTTATTATCAGTTTTATTTGGTGAACATCAATAATATTAATAGGAGCTGTATATTTCCTTTTACAGTAGAATAATAGTTATTTAAAAAACTTTGATTCTCAATATTTTTTAATTTTTTAAATTTTAAAATATCAGATACATTTAACCTTTTGAATAAAATTTTAAATGTATCCAAATAAAAGAGGTATTTTACTTGAATTTAATATAGAAATTCAGTTTCTAATACCCATATTTTAAAATTACCTTTTGGGGCAAGTGAATTTCCTTATTTCATTTTGGTTTGTTATTTTTTATCTACTTATAAATAACATTCTTCTTGAAATGACCAAACTAAGTAATTATTTAAATATAGAGTGTTATTAACACTAGATTGCCCGAGATTTCTTGTATACCTATATTGCCCAAAAACAGTTAAAATGACTGCATTGTGAAAAAGTAACAAATATGTAAAGAAATTTGTTTAAAATTAATTTTTAATATTATATAATAAAGGAGGGCGGAAGTAACTACAATTATTCATAAACCCATTTATATGTTATAGAAAAAGTCACCAAATTCTAAGAAATTGTGTCATTATATTTCATAATTGTTTTTCTAATTGAAATCAAAAAACAGTCAAAATGACTACCTTGGGCAATCTAGTGTTAAAGAACTTGTAAAAATTCAATGTAAGAGGAGCAAAGCATTTTATTTTATGATGAATCGAAAAAACGCTGTAATAATGAAGATTTTAAGGCTGGAAAAGTATTATGACAATTAAATATAAGAATGCTAATAAGAATTTTAAAAATAGCCTAAGTAGGGACCTAATGCTAAAAAATTAAAAAAAAAAACTTTCATATCAGTACAGCCATTAGCTTACGCGTGATGTGTGTACATATAAATAGAAACTTATCATTTTAATTATATAGATTCAAAAACGTAAGTCGGAATAAACACTCTTTCATCATACACCAATACTCTTTTGAGACTCGTAAAGTGTACAAGGAACCTATTCCGAATTATTTATCAGGACTTTAGTGATGTTTCGCTCATTACCTGACTCTTCTGTCACGAAGCATTGATTAAATTACCAAACAAAATTACAAACTCCTCTCTTCCGTTCGCCATATGCCGGTCGGCCTCCACCCAATTAGTGTAACAGGTCCGCAAGTGCATTTCGAGTGCCTTTTTGCGGACAATCCCGTCTGTGCATCAATGACTGAATCGGGGGTGATCGCATTAGAAAAAAAAAAAAAAAAAAAAAAAAAGCTGCCCCTTGCTCTTGGAGCTATTGAAATCGGGCGTGTGTTATTGTCGGGGTGGAACAACATGATGAGTGAGGGGGGGGGGGGTAGGGTTCGCAGTATGCCCGGGCACGCCCTACCACGACAAACCATGCTTTATGGATGGATAACCCCTCAGTTTGTCCCATCTGTCGATGTAGGCCTCTCGTGCCTACTAAAACACGATTCAAAGTCACGGATCCACAGAAACGTAATCATGGCGATTTATTTTTTTAGCGTTCTATTTTTAAACAAATAAATATTAGAAGGAGAGTATTTATTACTTTCGTTTTATTTACGTAGAATTTTTTTTTTAAGTGTAATCATGACTAAACGAAAATTTTCAGATGTTTAGCAATAAAATTAATTTAACTTTTAACATTTTTTGTGAATTAAATAGTTACATATTTCAACAATATGAAACGAAAAATTAACTTGCAAGAGTGTGATACATAAATTATGTGTGCTTAATTCTATATACGATAATTTTTTTAGACTTTAAATAAAGGTATTTATTAAAATTAAATGTTTTTTTAAATCAATATGTTCTTAAAAACGTAACTGTGATTCATAGAAAAATATACATACCAATCTTTATATAAATTTTGTCGGATTAGAAAAAGATAAAATGAGTGTAAAAGAATTCTTAAGTGGGACAGACTTTTTTTTATATTAGAGCTTTGATAAACTGCTAACATATAGCTAACATCTCACTTTTAATCAGAAACTAAGCAAGAGTTTACATGTAAAAAAAACTAAATTGAATTAAAAAAGGGTAAAAAAATTAGTTTAAAAAGTTTAACTTTCTAAATGCTTTTTCGATATATATATATATATATATATATATATATATATATATATATATATATATATATATATATAATCCCACAAAAGTAAGTAAGAGAACTGCATTTAAGATTATTATTGCTATTTTATACAATCTAAGCTTTTAAGGTTCTTTGATTATAAAAGACGAACAGTTTAAAATATTACTTCGTAAATACTAAGTAATGCATTACAAAAACACTAAGGTGAATCATCTTTTTCTAATATATCACAAAAATACAAATAATTATGAAAGACGTTAATTCTTTGATTCATTATTATATTTTGCAAAATTTACCTCAGAATTAATATTGACTGAAAGATGAATGAAAAAAAAAGTAAAACGAATAATTGTCTTGGTTTGATTTAGGGCGCTACGGTCTACTTTTTTGAAACACGAGAGCTAATGAGACCGGGACCTACTGCTTAAAGCAGATTAACGCTATGAACAAACATGATACCGTAAGATTTGAATCCATGAACTCCGGTACTGAAGATCAGCAGCCTAACCATTCAGCTATTTTTCGGCCAATAATTGTCTTGAAATTGCCTACGTTACTATTCAGTGTGTAGATTTTTTGTGGTTATTTTTAAAGTAGATCATCGGTTGGCAGTTTTAATGCATTGATTAAGTTAAAGTTAAGACACATATAACAAATGAAACCGGTTTATCTATAAAATTAATTCATTCAAACTATAAAAGAATAATGATATCGTTACATAATGATAACAGCTACATTAGTTCTTTTAATAGTGTTTTAACCCTCTGTATTTTAACAACCCTGAATTATATATATATTTCCTGAAAACCTAGAATACACCCTTTTAAACATGTAAAAAATTATTAAACTGTTCAAAATATTCAAAATAGAAAAAAAGAAAATTTATTAGCAATGTTCTTGCACCTTTGATTAAAAAATCCATATTTTTAATAATAATGTAAATTATTTATAAAGTAATATCTGTATATAAAGAATTTGAAGCTACCTTTTTGAGAAATCTACCTCTCGTGTCTTCCCACTTAAAAAAATTAGCAAAAAATGAACAATTTATTTTAGGAATAATCCTGTGCCTCTAATAGAATGATGAATGAAACTTTGATACGAGTCTAGTATGTTAGATAATGTCTAGTATGTCCATTTGATAAGGATTCTACAAACGAATTGTGTCAATTTACGTTTTGTAGGATAGTAACAGTAATAAATTTATTATCTTTTATTATAGTCCACCATGTAATGTTATGTGGACGTAGTGCTGGTGCTACAATTTTTGTCGTCCTAGGTAAACTTAAAAATGCAGTCCTCTACCCAAACTTAAAACCCCAAACAAAAATTTCTCTCAAAAATGTTTTTTTTAAACCACTTTCTTATTAATTTTCTAGATTTAAAATAAATTAATAATAATTTTAATAAATTTTTGTGGTTTGCGTTAAGTTCTTAAGAATATTTCACACTTCTCCTTCAAAGCTCGGTAATTTTTATATTGAACAATAAAAATCTCCTGCATTTGTAATCTTAAACAAGCTTCATTTTTATAGCCCTGGAGAATGGTGCGATTTAGAAAATGTTGGCTCCTTTTTCTTCTGAATTTGGCGTGAATCGGAGCGGGTGGCAACCGGCATTTCCCTCCCTAAAAGCTTGTCACGCACCCCCAAACCGGTCTGATTCTCTCATTACACGGATTAAAGTCAGACTGAAGGGTCCAAGCCCAAATAAAATAAAAACACATTGAATGGAAGGGGGACTACTCCGTTTGCATGAGCTTCTGTGGTTTGGAGGGGATGGGACATCTAGGAACATGTTTGCATTACAGGGATGGGACGGAGTAATGTCCAAGTGCCGGAGACATCTGTGCATTCAACTCATGTGGTAGGGAATTGACTGCTACTGGGTATAAAATGCTGACTTACGACAGTAAAATTGGAGTGAAGAGGGGGTTCTCTCGGCAAATATGGGGTTCGGACACGTTTGATGAAGCTATATGGGTTTTATGGTGTTATAGGGTAAGGTGTAATGTACAATGTGAAGTTTGACTTTGCCCTTTTCATTGCTTTTAGATGTTGGAGGGGGGAAACGAGGGATGTTCATAAACAAGGGCTCCCGAAAAGTGCTACTAATGGCATTGTTTGATCGTATGTTACCTTGACAAGGAGGGGAGAGAAACCCTATTTGTTCCACTATTTCTCAATTTCATTGCCTTCCACTTCCAATAATTCTGAAGTTACTGTTTCTATGATTCAGTTTTTATCTCACGCCTCTAGTTAATTTTATGCAATACAGTATTCAACTTTATATTTATTTAGTATCGCTGATATCTACTGAAAGAAATTGGGTTTAAGTCATGCTATTAAATTTTTAACTTTATGTAGCAATAACTTATATCTAACATACAATGTGTTGGTAAAATTAAAATATGTTACAAATTAAATAATCTTCTAGGAACATAAAAACCAACTACTTTTATATTGCAACTTTCATTTTCTATATTTCTTAAGCATTGAAATTCTATTAATTATTTGAAAAGTATAATAAAATCATTCTGAATTCATAATTAAAAGTATGACAGTTTGGAATATTTCCTACTATTCCTTAATGTTGGACTGAGTTTCAAGTACTAAAACGCTAAAGTGTAAATGGAGTGACAATAAATTAGGAAAATTCCAATTGACATACAACGAGAAGTGGTGAAATGGGAAATGAAGCAACATATCTACAAATATCATATACTAGGATATTAATGTATTTGAATTTTAAGAAAAAATATCTAATTGAGTTAAAACTGTTGTAATTACTAATACAGCCTCCACGAACTAATTTTGCTACATTCTTATTCAGTCTACAATTCTATACTCCTTTATCCATGTAAGTTATCTTTAAGTCAGGTTTTCTCTGTATTTATATATGAAGCTATTACTAGCTTTTGAAAACACTAATTCAACGTATCGATTCTGATTAGCAAAAGACAATAAAAAGTCTTTAAACTATTATGAATGTAATTAATGTCTCAACCTTTTGCTATGTTTAAGGTTCCAATCTTCAAGTTTCAAATATTTTCTAATTTTAACTAAACTGTGAAGGTCATGTGGAAGTACTGGGGAGAAAAAAGAACAGTGATGAAAAATATTAACGGTTATAATTGTTTCGGTTTGCAGCACTAAGATCTATTATTTTGCTACTTGAGGGTAACTGAGACCGGCACCTACTGCCTAAAGCCTATTTCAAACGGCTACGAACATGCACTCCAACAGTGGGACTCACCCCATGAACTCCGGTAGTGAAAAGCAGTGTCCTACTCATTCGGCCATTGCAAAGCCTATTAAACTTATT
>CM063503.1:14334974-14362474 GCA_032207245.1 Pardosa pseudoannulata | reverse complement strand
TTGTTATAAATACGATTAAAAATTTTGCACTATCAAAAAATATAATTATAGTGATCTTATTAAATTTCTTCTCTAATTCATGACATTTTTCTTATAATTAATCTACTAAAATTGTTAATAAATAAAGATTTAACAACAATAAAACAACAATGTCTAATTGTTTCACTTAATATATTTACCCAGAGTCAAATGTATCGAAATTGCATAGTATTCTAAACTTAAGTAACAGAAAAATCTGATTAGTTAAAATGAAAATATAAATCTTAAATCACTTTTTATCTCCCCACTCACTCTGTCTCAAATAATTAAACTTCTGACCAAAAAATTATACGCTTTAATGCTCATCACGAAATCCACTGGGTCCTGGATTGCTCATACTATTAGCATTTAAGTAAAGCAATTAAGTGCGGTTGGAAGTGGAAAATTCTATCTTCCACGCACTATTCCCAACGACAGTCTGTTGGGGGTTAGGCTTAACACAGTCAAGTCCTCAATGCAGAACTAGTCCCTTGGCAAATGACCGAACTGATAGTGACTTTCCCGGAGAGTGTGGACAATATGTTGACCTAACAACCAAAAAAGATCGATCCTCTGAGACATACCCACTGCCTTCAGATGGCTCCAGATAGCGCTCTTATTGGACAGCAGTCGCAATTGCAAAAGATCGGTTCTAGCAGATGTAGAAAATGAAATTGCAGCTCGATAGTCTGGCAATTCGTGGAATGAGTGCTCCTTAAAAGGGTTAGTTGTTTCATTAAGGATATATATTTTCTCATTCTGACGAGCACAAACTGATACAATGTTTTAACTCTGTATAAAAGTTAAGTTCATCGGTGAGATACAAGAATACGTTTTATGTATTACATATATTTCTATCCAACAAAATTTTATAGAATGGCATATAATTTTTGAAATTAAAAGCTCCTAAATTTAAAATTCTAATATTTTCTCATGTATATACAAAAAAAGTGCATTCTTCGCTAGGATGAAAAGATACATTGTGTATATTATAATACATATTTCTATCGAAAGAAATTTTATGTAACGGCATTTATAAAATATTTCGGAAACCAAAAATTCTTAAATTTAAAAATGTAGTATTTTCTTTGGTGCGTTCTTAGTGGTCAGTTGTAAAAGATCAGTTCCAGCTGTTGTAGAAAAGGAATTTGCAACTGCATGGTCTGGAGTTTGTGAAAGGATTCTCCTTAAAAGGGTTAGATGTTTCATTAAGAATATATATTTTCTCATTATGACGAGTACAAAGATGAGAAAGGTTTTTACTATATATGAAAACTGCATCCATCAGTGGGATGACGAAATACATTGTATGTATTATACATATTTCTATCTCTTAAAATTTTGTGTAAAAGCTCTTAAAGGGACAGACTACCTTTCGATACCTAAAATCTTCACTTGAACAGCACCTTTTACGAAACATCATAAAATAAATTGTTCTGCTTCTTATAACATATTTTTTACTGTAGCTTTAATAACAATCTGTCTTTTAAAAGTTGTAGTTTTATACTTTCAAGCAGTGCATTTTTTAAATAACATAAAAATGTACACCAAATGAAAAAAAATGAATTCCCCTTAACCACAATATGATGTTTAAGATATTCATATTTGTAACTAAATTTTTATATCAAATTCCAGTAAAATTTCAAATTTATTCAGAAAGTCAACACTTTAGAAGTATTTTCCATTGTAAAGTTTAAAAATATTAAAAAATCTTAAAAAATTGAAAACTAAAAAAATAATTTTATCATGTTGTAGAATGAAATACATTGATTGTCTTAATATCATTGATGTTTGCAGAACAAAAAAACATTGATATAAAAATTTAATATAAAGAATTCCTTTCTATTTAGCAAAGTTCAAAAGTTATTTTGCGGACAAGTGGATTTCTGGTTTTTTTTCACTTGATACATATATTTAAGGTTGTATTTTAAATGCACTGCTTCATATAACAAAACTAAATCCTTTTTGCGAAGTTAGAGGCTTAACAATGTTTAAGGAAAAATTTCCTTCTAAACACAGTATAAATATTTAATTTTACAATGAATGGAAAATAAGATATTATAATAAAGGTTTTTCAACTATAAAGGTACTATGTCCCTTTAAAAAAGTTATTATGGAAATAAAAATCTCCTAAATTTAAAATTCTAATATTTTCCCAAGTAAGAAATAGTTCCATTATAAAAAATAAATTTCAAAATACTTCTTTTAAATTACAATGAATACCTCTTTCATTTATTTTAAAATACTTAGAATTATCATTGATAAAATAACATAAAACATATTTTACAACGTAAACAGTAATTCGAATAACATTATTACAAAATATAACTTAATCACATTAATCTACTCTCATCATAGAGATAACTGATTTAAAAGTTCTCAACACATGCAAATCTAAACTTCAAAAATTATTTTAAGATATTTTAAAGGTAGCGAAAGCTTTCATTCACATTTAAGCAAATATAGATATATTTTAGAAATTTTTAAATTTTACTCTTTTGATTCAAATAAATTTAAAAGTTCTTTTAAAAATTACTTAGATTTTTATCAATTATAAATAAACCTTTGCCTTTATCCTTAAACGCATGCACTATAGAACTTATAATGTTTACGCTTTTTATAAACACAGCACACGCGTTTTGTTAATTTTACGAGCCTATTAAAATTCGCCACCACGTACAGCAAGTTTATTTTATATAAAATGAGCAAATTGTATTATTTGCTTCATAATTAGTTTTACTAATGTATTTTAATGGTTTTATAGATTTATACAGAACTCTTTAGTTTTAACGAAAATAATAGTTGTGTAATATTTTCTTTCGGAATATTTTTGTCTATATTTTTATTAATTTGAACACAGGAATGAATTTCATTTTTCAATTATTTATTTTTAAAAACTAATAAGATTGGTTTGATTTCAAGATCTACCTTCATTTGGATCTTCATTTGGCCATACCAAGGTTAGTCACATTGGGATCTACTGTTCAAAGCAGATTTTGAATTGCTATGAACATTATTAATGCAAAATCACAACACTAGTAATCCTAGACATTCGACCACAAAATAAATTTGAAATTAAAATAGATATTTTCTAAGTAGAAACATAAATTATCTTAGAAATTCATCTCCTCATATAAACCTACATGTATCTACACACACTCACACACATATTATATATATATGTATATATGTATATATATATATGTATATATGTATATATATATATGTATGTATATATATATATACATATATATATATGTATGTATATATATATACACATATATATATATATATATATATATATGTATATATATATATATATATGTATGTATATATATATATGTGTATATATATTATATATATACATATATATATATAGAATATATATATATATATATATATATATATATATGTATATATATATATATATATATATATATATATATATATATATATATATATATATATATATATACGTGTGTGTGATGTCATTCATCTTTGCTATTTTAAAGTTTTCTACTGCATCTATGTATTTCCAATTTAGGGATTCTCAGTTCAGTTAAATCACATCTTACTCTGTGTAAATTGTGTATCTATTACTTAAAGTTTGAACTTATATGCTTAAAAATAAAACTACCAAGTAATCAAATACCTAATTTTGCTTTTAGTTGTTCTACTGTAGCTCAATTAAGATTTCTCTTTGAACGTGAATAATTTTGAGTTCTTCACCCAACACAGAAATTGAACGAAAACAACAAATTGAAGATTACCTAGTCTTCAATATTTGACCACAAATAACTCCCTGCTTTTAATTTTAATACCCTCCTGCTGCTCAAAGAGTTTTCTAATTTGAATTTGTTTTGAATGAGATGTTTTTATTTTCTTTCCATTTCCCAAGTTTCCTCTTTAATTTGCTAACTTTTTTAATTAAAGTAATAGTTTGGCCAATAACTCTTATTTCTTATTCAAAATTTTCGTTTAATTTTAAAATAAGCTTTCGTCAAAGCCTTACCTAGGTTAAACAAGCAATAAAATATGCAAAATTTTTCTTATTCTTTTCATACATAACTATGAAATAAATAGGATTTTCTAGTAATTATTCAAAATATATTGTACTTTGAAATTAAATTATAAAGTATAAAATGCAATACATTTATGCATCATGTAGGAATGTGTATAGTTGAGTGTATGTATGCATACTAAAATATTTTATAAAATAATCTGAATAATTGTAATACTAATAGTATTCATTCATTTTTAATAAACACATTATATATATGTAGTGTGATATATACATATGTATATATACATACATATAGTGTATGATAGCGTGTGCTAGCACCGAAATAAAATAAGCTACATGTACTATTTTATAATTAATATTGAAATATTTCTCTTGCACAGGAATTATTTATTTCTAAATGTTTAAATATATTTATGGTTTAATTTTTGTAAGGTCAGATCAATATGGGAAAACCTTTATTATGTCTACATCTACGTTCGGCTTGGAGCACTACAGTCTACTGTTTTGCTACACGAAGGCTAATGAGACCGGGACCTACTGCTTAAAGCAGATTCCGAACGGCTACGAAGATATCTGCTAAAATGAGATTCAAACCCATGAACTACTGTACAGAAGAGTACCTACGCATTCGATAGTTTGGTTAATTTACATAAAATAATTTATTATATTATCTAAGCATACTTACAAAAACTTTGTATGATACGTAGTCTATTTGTAGATACTTTAATGCACAGAATATTCCAAAAGATTTTATGTTATACCATGACTAAATGTTATTTTGTACCTATTTTTTTTAAATATTCCTTGTGAATATTTGGATGAATTTAAGAAGCATCTATAGTACTTTATTATGGATTGTCAACAACTCCTACTTCCCCGTTTTCTTACATCCGATGAAGGGTTTATAACATAAGTTCAACTTATTGCACTTAGATTTATGCCATTTATATTGCTAATGGAATACTTATATAAGTAATTTAATTAAAAACTTAGATTATTGTTAGTGATAATTTTATATAGATAATGATACCGTTAATAAACTCTTTTTCTGTCAGAAATTTCATAATGTAGGTGGAAACCTATAAAATTTAATAACATTTGATGCATAGGAGTTTAACTTAGATACATCAGTTAGGTATATAAGAAATATGTAAAGCTTTTCAAATTTATATATTCTATTCTTTAGATATTTTATGAGTAATCACATAGTAATATATAGTTATGTATGAAAATAATATATATTTTAAAAAGAATCCATTAAAATATTTTTGAAAGAATTTCATATAATTCCTTTAAAGGCTCTTTGAACCTTGAATTAAATCCTATATTTTGCTCCCTTTCTATTGTTTTTTTTTTCTGTATTCATTGATGAAGGTAAAATTCTTAGCGACATTTTACATTATTTTTTTAATTCTGTCACAATAAATCTTAGGTTATTTTTACACCAATTCTTTCATTCAATTCAGCATTCTTCTATGTGAAAAATGCTAGGTAAGAAAAAAATGTGAATATAAAAATCGTATTTCATATGAAACAGAAAAGTGAAGTGTTAACAAATTCAAAGAATTTCTTAACTCGCAATCGTACCTCTGGTAGGAAAACTTATTGGCAAAATAACAGGAAGAGCCCAGATTTCCCCAAGGTATCATATTTTATCCGCTTGTAGTATCGAACTGGAGAGCAAACAAGTACACATCCAGCTTGCTACTGGGCTTCTCTGGAGCACCAGGAAACCAGCAGACACTATCTTGCTAGCTCAGAAACGAATTTCGGGCCCCTTCCCTCCACCTCGTGTGGTCACGCTTCACGGACACAGGCCCGGGCCAGAAGTTTGGCCCACAAAGATACCGATTCCAATCCCAGAGGGGACCCGAGATTGACACACCCCGTGCTAGGGAGGGCCAGAATCTGAGCTGGGGAATTCCAATCTAACTTTGGCTTCTTTACGACTGTGACGCTCTCTTTTTACAATAGTTTCCTCTAATTGCTATCGAACGTTGACTAAAATTCATTTGTTGAGGTGCAGGAGTCACGGTCTTTGCACAGGGAGGGGGTACCCTTATCGGTTGCTCCCAGAGACCGGCGCCCCGCCATTTTACTTGCTGCTGAAGACGTTCTAGCCTCATTAAACTATTTTATGGGAAAATAATGTTGCCCGCACACTGGCCTCTGCGAAGCTACGTCTCACTGAAAGCTCTTTTTGCTCTCTAGCAAATAATGTGGGGTACAACGAAGGACTTTCTAATTTACTAAAACAAGGTTACGTTGTTAGCAAAATCATCCTTTATCTTTGCGAGAGATCAGATAAAGAAAAACATAATTAACGTAAAACAGTTTTTAGTGTTAGGCGAGCTAAATTGATAAGAAAAGTGCAAGGCAGATTTATCAAATATTCTACAAATATTTGATAATCTTCAAGAATTTAAAATAACGTTAACACAAGATGCAGGTTAAAACGATTTTAATATATTTAGAAGTATGTAAGAGAGAATGAAAGAGAGAGAGCACAGTATAAAAATGTGATTTTTTTTTCAATATTTGCGTTATTATGTTTGTTATAATTTTTAAACTTTAACGTATCCTATTTACTAATAAATTTGAGTTATGGTTGTTATAGATTTAGCTTTCCATTTTAAAATAATGTGTATTAATGTTTAGGACAAAAATATTTTGTATCATGACATATTTTATATGAACGGTAAACCTACGCTCCTTTCATTAAGTAATAAAATAAATATTATATGTATTAAAATGCCAAAAATCTTTTGAATGTATCAACTATCGTATTTCTTTGCAAAGTATATAAATACGAATACAAATTATTAAAATTTGAACATTTTTAAACCCATGCACAATGTTTTGCTAGCATAAAAATTACATGTCAACTGTTTGAAAGTATTTTGATTGTTCAGAATTAAAATATTTTGCTATAAAGTGTGTTCATAATTACGTTACATGTCACAAGTTTCATTCCATAATATTCCAGTATCCCTCTATATTACCAAAAGTATAGTTTTATCTCCCTTACTAGACGTAACTTTCTCTATCAACGTAACTAAAGAGAGTCAAAAAAAAGCATTGAACAAATTCCACAACTTTTTTTTCGTTCACCTTAGTTCCCCTCCGCCTGGTCTTGCGTACTTGACAACATTCTATAAGGACAAAATGGAGTGCAAATGCAAAATCGCCAGGGACTTACATCGCAGATCGCAAACAATTCTCTCAAAATGGCACACTAAGCATTTTTTTTACAAAAGTGTACTTTCTCAGTCTCACGATAAAGAGAGTTTAGCTTTGCGACACTGAGAGCTGACCATGAACGCTTACTAACGAAGATTAACCTATTAACCACAAAAAAATTCACTGAACTGCTTTAAATCTAGAATTCTTTTTGATTACTTTGATAGGTAAAGTAAACAATGATATTAATTTCAAATGTCTATTCTACAGTGCTCTAAATGTTTTGAATTGATTAAATCTTATATTTCTTCTCAAAATATCTAGGTAGGAATAAAAAATAAATAAATTTAAAAATTATTAAATGTTAAAATTTTCAAACATAAGCACATTTTTTATTTTATTTATTTATTTATTTATTTATTACTATTATACAAATTTAGATGTCATCTCCTTAAAAGCATTTCCACTGTTTAGAATATAAAGCTGCTTCTAAAAAATATTTTGATAAATGTATTGGCGGGCCACAAGTCTCGTTTCATAATTTTCCCACATCCGTTTAAACTACCAGCAGAGTATTTTTCTATCCTTTACTTGACGTAACTTTCTCTATCATCGTAACTGAAGAGAGTAAAGAAAAAAAAAAACATTGAACAAATTCCACAACTTCTTTTCATTCACCTCGGTTTCCCTCCGCCTGGTCTCGCGTACTTGACAGCATTCTACAGGGACAAAAAGGGAGTGCGAAGGCAAATCGCCAGGGACTGACATCGCAGTTCGCAAACAACTATCTCAAAAACGGCACACCAAGAGTTTTTCTCTAAAAGAGTAGCATCTCGTTTCGCAGTGTCACGATAAGAGAGCTTGGCATTTTCGACACTAATAGCTTCCCAAGAATGTGTTTTCATGTACTTTTGAAGATGAACTTATTAACCGCAAAGGAAAGACATTGAACTGCCCCAAAACCTAAATATTTCATTAATTTGATTTGCAAACAAAGCAATGTTTTCATAACTTCCCATTATCTTTACACATTGGTTGTTAAAGACATGCGCGTTGGTTGAAAATAAACAAAGCTGTTTATTATAACTAGTTACCAAGTAATGTAAAAATTAAATACATTTCAAACGCATATTTATTTATATAAACTATTTTGATGGAAACATAATTTTAGAATTTTATAACTTTATAAAAGAAGCTTGAATCTTTTTAACAATTTTCATTTGTCTAGATATAAAGAAATAAACTTATGAAGCAAAAATGTTTAAGTTATTATACCCACACTGTACAATTTCAAAATGTATAGACTGTTCATTTACATCTCTACATGTATAAGTTTTATTTTCGTTTATGGTAAGCAAAACAAAGGATGACACGTATATTCTGAAATTAAAACGCTTATTTCATAGCAATTACACTGATACTAAATAGTTAAAAAACTTAAAATATCAAAAAATATTATTTATTGGTTAAGTAGATGATCTGTTCCAAGCTATGTGAAAATTAAATGTAACAAGAACATATGCTTACGTCTGAATTTCAATTTTCTATTTTGATAGAAATGAACTTAAATTTTTTAGTTTTATATCAGTGACATATATTTTTGATAACTCAAATCTTTTGAGAATATTAAGTTTTTTTCCCGATATACGTGGTTGTATATAAAACATACTTTAATAAGACCAAAAAGAAGATAAGACTTAAGTATGTGGAACAGTTAATAAGTTCAAAACAAAATTAAATACAATACCTATTAAACGATGTAATCGTTAAGCTGTGTTTAAAAGAAATAAATAGGAGTAAAATGTTTCTTTATATAAATCTGCTTGGCTATATTTCTTAAAAGAAATAGAAGTATAGGTACACAATATTTATTTTGGGATTTAAAGTAAAACTTTTACTGATCGGTAAATTTTATTGTGAATCTACTATAAATAATAAAATTCTTAACAATTTTTTTACTATGGTAACGCTTAACAATTCCTCAAAGACGCATAAAACTATTTACCCTTATCTATCCCATTTGCTGATTTGATTGTTAAAAAGGGAATTTAAAGAAAACATTAACACTAGATTTACAGACGAAACCAATTAGACTCATTAAAGATTTGGTCACTATATATATATAAAACTTTAACATAACTTTTCAAAAACATACGTTGTTTTTTAGTTAAGTAATAAAATATATGTAAACTTTCATTTCTCTTCCCCCACAGACCCCTTCATTTCGCATTATAAAATGTGGTTTACCTATTTTCAAGGTTGTGAGCCAATTTGACTCATCGAATTGTTTAACAGTTAATCGCATAACATGAAATTTATTGGTCGTATCAGGCCTGGGCAACAGTCAAGATTTTATTTTCCAACTGGCTGAAGAGCTAAGAAGTAAATATAGAAAAGAAGTCGAGAACACTTCCATTCCAATGACAGAAATTCATGCTACTGACACACGGAAGAATTGTCGAGTTCAGCAATCATGCAAAATAAATAGATGTAGAAACCATTGTGCTAAATGTAATAGACATGTTTGAGGAAAATGTGTTTCAAAAACAGATTTTATATGTAAAAATGTTTTCCGTGAATTTTTTGATAATAAACATTTCATTTAAATTAATTTGGAACTGTTTTCTTTCAAAAAACTTTTTCTTGTATGAGTTAAATAGGCTCACTTCAGCAAAAATAGGTATATGATCAACATCCGTAAATCTAGTGTTAAGGATAATTTATTACTTTCTTCAAGCCACTCAATTGTATAGAGGGTAGAATATTGTGCTCTCACCCTGTATGTTTGGGTTCGATTCCCGAGTAAGGCTTGGATATAAATGTATGGTGTTTCCATCATGGGGAGGGATTTTACCTTGTATATGGGACGCATTCCTTTTAAAAATGGTAAAAAATCAGTGGATTGTCTAGTAAAATGCTAATAAGGGAAAATGCTCTACATATGTAAAAAAGAAAAAAAATGATTTGCTTTTAAAAAAAAATGTAATCAACTTTTAAAACTATGAGAAGTTTTAAAACTATTCATACTTTAAAATTTGAAAATTTATGTGTAGAGCATTAAGAGTGATTAAAAAACTTGATATATTACAAAAAATTCCTTTTTTATTTAAGAATAGTTTTAAAGGAATATTATTGCTATTCACCTTTTCCATATTTGAAAATACTCTAATCTTTAATATATGTTTATTAAATTTTCCCATTCTTTTAAGCACAATTATTTTTCTACTATATAAATAATGATTTTGTGGGAGTTCAACTAGTTAGAAAAACTTACTCTTCACTGTAAAACTTGTTTCTCCTTTCTAATGCGAGCAATGGAGGGAAGTTACACAGTGGCACGTAAATATTCAAAGTAATTGCCATAGAGGATTAAAGACCATTGATAACGTATACGTTTTTTACTACTTTGGTGTATTTACTTCTCACTTTAAAATTATTTCCTCCTTCAGAACAGAAGCAGCAGAAGAAATTAAAATAATGTAGAATGGAAGTATCCAAGGTATTGTACATATATGAATACACATCATTTATATTATATCCTTTCCCTACTTCATAATATATATATATATATATATATATATATATATATATATATATATATATATATATATATATATATATATATATATATATATATATATATATATATATATATATATATATATATATATATATATATATATATATATATATATATGTATATATATATATATATATATATATATATATATATATATATATATATATATATATATATATATATATATATATATATATAAGATTTTAAAAGTTACATTTTTCCTGCAGAATTTTAACTTTGATATCAGTTTCTATGAAAAAAAAATTTACAATTGAAATGTAAGGAACAATAAAAACTAAATACCATGTTTTAGAATCCGATTGAAATGATATTGGACTAAACAATAAGAGTAAGACATTTCTTTTATCTTTAAAAAAAAGAAATATTTTGTCATTTATTCACTGAAAATTTATTGAAATTTTTTCAATAGTTTAAAATATTTTTAATGTACCATGATCATGAATTAAGAAATTGTAATTAGTTTTACTGTATCCAAATTAAAACATTTATTTAGAAAATAACTACATCACAAGATAACTTATTTCAAGTTTATTTTATGCAAATATAACTCGTACCTGAATTCCATTTTATCAACAGTGTTGCTGACGTTTATTCATACGAATATATGAAATGTAATTATCTAACGATGAAAATAAATGATTTTGTCTCATTGAACGCTAAATTTAAAATGAAATATTTCAGATTTTTGTGAGTAAGTTTTATCATTACTCAGTGTTTCTTGTATATGACTAGACAGTAAAATATATTTAAATCAAATAATATGTAGCTTGTTTATGAGATACATAGTACGTCAATTGCTACGCATTATATATACCGGTATTATATTTTCCTACATAAGAATAAATAGTAAATATAGAAGAAAAGAACTGATTGCTAGAATGAAAGTATTTTATATAAAATTGTAACTGATGTATACAATTGTATAAATATATAAATATAGATTTCAGTTGTATTACATTCAGTTATATTAAATGCGCGTCTAACTACTTAGATTTTATAATTTGAAATTATAAAATAAACTTGAATGCTTTAGTGTGTAAATACTTCGAAACATTTGAGTGTTTCATCATTTGATACTCATAAATAAGTGTATCATAATTCACTACGTGAACAAGCATAGAAAATTTTAATAGGACACAATACTAGGTACAATACTCGGGAAAAAGTATCGTACAGACAGTTATAATAATTTTCACATTATAATAGAAAAAATATAAATACGTTTCAGTTAAGAAAGTGAATTTCTAGCTACATAGATTTTTTCAAATTAAAATTATTAAATAATCTTGCATGATTCATTGTGTGCAATGTTTGTGAGTTATATTGTATATTACTTATTATGTATGATAGATAAGATTATCTTATTTACAATTTAAGAACTTATAGTAACCAATCGATTATCCAAAAAATAAAAATGAAACTTTCTATAATATACGATAATAATATAAGGAAACATTATGGTGTAAAAGTATAAATATACATTACAGTTATAATTCGTATATAAATGCATTTCCAAAGTTGATTTTATAATTTGAAATGATTACATCAACTCGAATGGCTGAGATATTTAGCTTTCTTTCCTGCACTGCCTCCCTCCTAGCTGTAGCCGAGCTGCGGCAATCAAAAGACGGGGTGGAGGGTGGGGGAGGTCGGTCCTTTGATGTAACAAGCGGGCACGCAAAGATGGGTGTCGATTTGCCGTATGATAAAGGCCGAGTGGCACGCGACCCATTATCGTTTCGAGCGGCAAGCCCCGAGAGTTATTTTTGTCGGGTTACCACATTCGAATCAGTCATCTTTGCGACCACTGGCGGAAAATGCAATAGTTTGAAAAAAGATGTATTTGCTCAGTGCCACTATACGTCTAGAAAATATTACACCAAAAAGTATATATATATATATATATATATATATATATATATATATATATATATATATATATATATATATATGTATATATATATATATATATATATATATATATGTATATATGTATATATGTATATGTATATATGTATATATATATATATATATATATATATATATATATATATATATATATATGTATATATATATATATATATATATATATATATATATATATATATATATATATATATATGTATATATATATATATATATATATATATATATATATATATGTATATATGTATATATATATATATATATATATATATATATATATATATATATATATATATATATATATATATATATATATATATATGTATATATATATATATATATATATATATATATATATATATATATATATATATATATATATATATATATATATATATATATATATATAATATATATATATATATATATATATATATATATATATATATATATATATATATATCGTCAGCGTGCAAGTAAAACTGACCCATTCAAGTAAATTAACTTAGTTTTAAAAAATGTTCAGTACGTTTTATTTCTTTACTAAATGATGCTGCTCAATTTTCCAATGTGTTATTGCAACTAAAATATTATCAGAAACGGCTTGGTCTGTCACGTTTTCTTAAGATATGTGATTAAAAGAAAGTCAACGACTTGGGCTACATATCTAAAACTATGCAATTCCTGACTTAG
Organism: Pardosa pseudoannulata; assembly: GCA_032207245.1. NCBI lineage: Eukaryota > Metazoa > Arthropoda > Arachnida > Araneae > Lycosidae > Pardosa > Pardosa pseudoannulata. The sequence goes on along the minus strand of CM063503.1, from coordinate 14,349,032 downwards.
TCAGTTTTACCTCTATGACGACGATATATATGTGTGTGTGTGTATAATCTTTATCTCTCTCTCTGTGTGTGGATATATATAGATGCATGTGTGTGTATACACAAAGAACGAGTTTATGAACTTTTAACTATTTATTGTGAAGCAATAAACTAAATATTTGGATAAAATATATAACGATTCTTAGGAACAAAGTGTCTGAAAGTAAACTATTAACACATTGTGTGCGGGTACATTTCGCAGCGAAATTGTACCGGGAGCGGGCATTTTGCGCGTAAATTTAGTTATTCAGTTAAATCTCAATAGATAAAAAATTATTTACTTTTTAACAAACTTTTCATATTTTATATTGAAATATATAAACAAATATATAAATAACCATAAGATTTTTGTAAACAAAAAATATATTTTTAGTGGATAAATTTATAATAGTATCGTAAATATAAAAAATCAAATGGAAATAGTAGTATATAGTTTTAATTTTTTCGAATAATGTTATATAAACATTTTTACATTATAAAAAAGGGAAAAGAGCAATCATAAAACTAATAATATAAAAACTCGTTTTTTGTCTAAATTTTTCCAGAATCTATGTAGTAGACAAGAACATTCGGCTTTGCTTTCCTGTATATACCATTATTTTTGTACCCATAAACAAACCATGCTGTTACACTAACCCGTACTATTACGTGACCAGTGCTCAAGTATCAATCGTCAGAAAACGTACTAGTACGTGTCCCTCATACAACATGTTAATACGGTCCTGTAAATATTTCTGGAACTTTACAGTTGATGTAACTAGTAAGAGGAAGGAGAATAATGGTAGTGTTATGGTACTATGATGTCTTCAAAGACTGAAGAGATGTAAAACTCAGTATGGTAATTTCGTAGAGAAATCGTAAGAAAAATATTTTTTTTAAATCTTGATTATGTTTAAGTTATAATTAATATATTTCGATACCACTCGAAAACCTGTTTATAAGGTTACTCTAGAGACATATAAAATATTGTTGTTCGCAGTTTGATCATTTGGATCATGGATATCTAATGTTTATGTACAAAGAGTGTATAAAATATCTTTGAGTGTATTTAGTGATCTAATTCAATATTATTTTAATTATTTAAATTTTAAAATATTTATTACACCATTTCAAGTTATTTGGTGATTTTCCATTGAGTAAATAAATAATAAATGGAGTCAAAAAGAATTCCACGAAACCATAGAAAATCTGGGTATAGATAGCTTTATCGGGATATAGAAAATACACACTTTTTACTGTATGTATATATACGTGTATGTATATTTTTACATATACAACGCTTAAAAATAAGGAGTATAATATATCAGATTAACGATTAGGTAAAATGGACCAAATTATAAACTAGCCAATCAACGAGCGTAAAGTTTAATAGGATATTTTCATATATAGAAAACGACATACAGGGAGAATATCGGAAGGGTATGCAACAGAATTGTGGTGTACTTTTGACAATTCTAGGAATTTTTTTCATGGTGCAAAATGATTTCGATTAGGTTGCTACCTCAGTATGATGTGTCTATTGGGAAATCTGTAGATAGCATCTGAAGGAATTTACTCAGGAAGGAACTATTGGAAAATTCAAAGAAGGTCATTGTATGACTATCATTGGACTTCAAGATCAATCATAGTATCATGTAACGAACTGAGAGAGAATTTTAGAAGACAGGAACAGCTATCTTAGAAAGAACTGTTATTGTTTGAGAACAAATACTGTGGCAGGCAAAAATAAACAGATTATAGGCAGGAGAAACCACCATACTCATGCATCCTACTGCTGAAGCACTACTACTATTTGTACTGGCGCAGGATTACTATTGAACTATTACTTGTATTCCGATCAAATATTTTATGTATATTAATATTTTTTAAACTTTAAATTGATCTTATTTTTATATCTCTTATAATACTTAAAAATATACCATTTTCCTTATACTATTAGATTTTTATATTTAAAAATATATCTGGACTATTAAATTAATATATTATAATCGAGATGACAATGATACATTTTATAAATTGCCTGTTAAATTTTGCAGTTATAAAATAAGTTAATTTTAGAATAGTACGCGAGGTTCGATATCCTAAATTTTTTCAATTTCTTTTTTTTTTTTTGTGTATTGAATTACATTTACCTAAACCTAAAATATTCTTGCATATTTAATAAAATTATTATATCCAAACTATGTATATGTTGCTACCAAAACTATCAAAAATTGTTCTTCAGTCTCATGTTTGAGGATAGTGAGGCTTTTTAAGGACATTAAAAAGAGTCACATGGTACTGGGTAATAAAATTCGTCTTCGATCGTAAGATTATGTAACGAGGGTTGTCTCTGAAAATTGCACAATAAGTTCTAAATTTTTGTTTCCTCATTGTGTTTTGGTATAAAATCCTGTCCTGCGCACTTTTTGTGCAGCTGAATATCTGTCGTTTTATGATGTCGCTGTAACCCCCTTTCGACTTCTAATGAGCAACGTAGTTTGAGGGGGGAGGACTGCCAAATAGGTTTGCAGGGCGTATGGAGGTGTACTATAAGGGGAGAGTAACTAGATCTAGTCGAGCAAGCCATCTGCTCCACCGAAAGGAGACCCTTTTGTCCAGGGATCAGTCGGGTTGCAGAATATCAGAGGGTCCTGCTGATTTATCAGCGATTAGGCGGGGAGGCGGCACCCAGCCTCCTGCCCCTCAGGCCTCCTTCAACGGGAAAAAAGACCCAAAAATGTCACTACGTTGCCGAGATTTAGAAAGGATCTTCTGTTTCCCCATGCCGAAAGGATAAATGTTGAAGACAGAGTTGGCAATTGAAATTTTTATTGTAGTATCCCTTTCATTCGTTTATATATACCATCAGAAAAACTCTGTAACGTAAGTCTAAATTATACTAAAACTCAATGAAAATTTAAAATGATAAATTTTACAACCGAGAGAGAAAAAAATGTATATTTGCTCCCATGTAATAGTTTTCTGCCTTACATACCTTAAAACATTCCTTCCTAATTAATGAAAAAAAATTGCATGCTATACGCATCCCCCCACCAAGCGTGTGTGTGGACATATATTCTTAAGCTCGTTTAGACAAATTCAAAGATAAAAGAAAATAAACTGAGAATGAATTTTTTAATGCATCGTAAAGAAAAGATATTAAAATTTAAATTTCATTTAAAATATATGCAAACAAAACTTCAATTCAATATTGTATTAATTATATTTAATTTTTTATTTTCATTTAAATTCAGCGACATATAAATTTGTGTAAACAGTAACCACAACTACTTTTAAAATCTTTCTTTATAAAATGTTGTGCAACAATGATTCAAAAGATTTTATTCGCAACCAAGTTTAACAGCGAAACCCATCCTTAAATTTTATGATTGATATCATTACACAATATAAAGTTAATACAAATAGCTAATTTAAATTATTTTACTTGCAGTAGTTGCTATTTTTAATTAATCAACTGTCTCAATTATTCATTATATTAATACAGTTAATTTTTTCCAAAAATTAATTTAAATTCTCTCAAACTTAGTGAATATTTAGTTTTCAGTGACTTTGCTATAGAGAAAAGTTTAATAAAGAATAGTTGAAATTATTTCTTTGATACATTTTTTAATATTAAATATAGAATTCTTGTATGGGTAATAATATTATGTTACTATGAATACTAAATTTCTGATTTCACTTATAAATATGGAAGTGTGTTACATTTGAGTTATTTTAATCTTTTTTCAAATGTTATAAAATAAATCTATCAAAAACTTATATACTTTAAGTTTAGAAAAATTTTACAAAAAAGAGAGTGCCATTTTCCTATGTTTTAAAATTATCTATATGTAATATATTAGAGTACGTTCGTTAAAATTAAATTGTCAGGCCTACAATATCACACTCCGTGTAAGTAAGCTAATATTAATATGTAGTACAATATTTATATTCAAGTTTCTAAATGGTGTAATTTTAAAAAATTTTCAATTTTTATTGTTAAAAATATTTAAATTAAAAATTTTATACCTGCAGATTTTTAAACCTTAGATTCTTGTAAAACTGAATGTTGAATTAAATTATTCTGGGGAATCTACTAATATTCATACTAAAAGAAAAGCAAAAAATTTTCTTCTGGTTTAATAAATTACACCACAGAAAGTTCTAAAAACTCCAACTTTAATAATTTGTATTCATATATCGATATACATTAGAAGTATAGCTTTCAGCCATGCAATAACTCAAACGATGTTACCTGATAAATAAATTTAAAAATTACCTACCTCCAAATCAAATTTCAATACCCGTCTTTCATTAAATTATCTTTAGATTTTAGGTAGAATTTAAAGTTTAAATTTTAGCTTTTCTTATCAAATAAATAGCATGATCTTTTCTGTGTTTTTTATAATAAAGGATATAATGCATATATTTTTTTTAAATTTTTTATCTTTACTTACGGTTGCATATTTAAATATTTATATCCCTTACTGTCAATATAGAGTTAAATTAAATTTAAAATCGAAATATCTCACTGAGTTTACTAAAATCTCCCCGGTTATCACCTGTTTCATTTATGTAAATTTCGAACAGTAACCGATGTATTATACGATTTTTTCCCGTCTAAGCAACATGTTGTAATCGCTGAAACCAAATCACTTAAAATGCAACCCAAAGTACACAATATGTGCTTGTTTCAAGAGCACTGGTTGAAAGTCCTCAACAACTCCGAGCATCCCTCTTAGGAAGCGTGTTTCCCTACTTACCAGCTGTCGAGCTAGAAAGCTAAAGGCTTATTGTATCTAGCCTATTTTCCATAGAGCCTTTTTTTATTGTTACTTTTCAAGTACTGGAGTTGTGAAGAAAATCATTAGGCGTGGTAGTGGGAACGGGGCTGGTGGGCTTATCTCTGTGGCGGATTAAGGCGGCACGTGGCAGTTTGAGATGGTCTTCCAGTTCATTCTTGATGATTGCGATGATAATGTCATCGCTGACGAACAGGGTTGTTCATCAGCAATCCCCTCCGCCCAAGCGCTTTTCAGCCATATTAATAAGGGTGATATTTCCCAGGTTCCGGGACTGTTGAAACCATAAAATTGAACAATAGAAAAGATAGTTTATACCACATAAAACGGTGAGGTCATGAAAGGGCACTTGATGGAAATACGGATCCAATGAGTGGAGATTATTCATAAAAAAATTGCAAACTTTTAAACCCAATGAGTTTATTTCACTTAAAAAGATAAATAACAATGCCCCACTGGTATAACTCAGAAAATAGGTTGTAATTGTTTATGATGTAGTGCAATAAATATCATACATCTATTATTTATTCATATATATGCGTGTGTGTTTGAAATTGCTGAATATATTGAGATCAAAATGTTTTATCACTAGAATCTTTTAATGTTTAAAGAAAACTAATTAACTGTAGTTTAAAAATAAGGTAAATTCAGATTAGAAATTAGTTTTTTCCCTTTAATATGTCTCAATAAAGGGGATGTTACTGTTATATACTAATTTTTGAAGATACAGCTGAAAGTAGGAAGTCTTAATATCTATTTCTTATATAGTAAGTATAAAATAAAATTATAAACATATATATATATATATATATATATATATATATATATATATATATATATATATATATATATACATATATATATATATATATATATATATATATATATATATATATATATATATATATATATATATATATATATACATATATATATATATATATATATATATATATATAATAAAAATTGTGTAACGAAAATTTATACCATTTTCTCTATCCCCCTTGTTTAAAATGGTATAGTTTGCTTAAACAAATTCTTTTCTGTACAGAGTATAGAAAAAATGATCTGCAGGATTCAGCGGGCTTTCCCGACTCTCTTCTAAAGTACGTAGCAGTATAATTTTGTATATATATATATATATATATATATATATATATATATATATATATATATATATATATATATACTAAATTATCAATCAACAAAAAATTAATGCTATCATTGCTTAATACTTGACAAAATTTTAAGTATAGGGGTTGAAATTTTAGACAAGTTACATTGACATTAAATATTTTAGGTCAATTCATTCATAATCTCAGTTTGAATACAGCTAATCCTTCAAATCTTTCAATGTGCTCCCACTCACAATGAAAGTAGAGGGACAGTAAAATAGTCTACTGAAAATTTCATATTTTACAAAACTATTCACTTTCATTCATGTTGTAATGTCACCACTAGACATTTTCGTCTTGTAATAAACATAAGAAAGACTTACCTGTCAATTATGACGGGATCGGAAGGGGTTTCATTCCTGTTACCACAGCTTTTCTTGTCACAACACCGGCTGTAAAGAACAATATTTTTATTATTGAAATAAATAAAGTAATCTAATACTCTAATAAATAAAGGCCACTGCCTTTACTAGCAGTGATTTACTAGCGCCTTTACTAGCCTAATACTAGCAGTGATACCACTGCTAGTATTTTAATTAAAGATACAAGAACAGTACATCTGGTGACAGTATGATGGGCTATTGAATCAATCAGATTATTTTCAAACAGTCACACACACACCACACACACACACACACACACACACACACACACACATAAATGTTCGCTTTCTATATAAGCAGCTGTAATGTAATGTTTTGTTGATTTCTCTCTTATTTTTTACTCATATTTGACAAAACGGTAACTAGATGATTTGTTAGTGTATATTTCTTTCGTCGCTGAGTACTCATTCTGAAGTAAATAAGAGGTTATTTGGTAAATATAACATGATATTCAAATATAACATGACAATCAAATATAATGGATTTAATTTATGGATCCAATTACTGATTTATTCAGCAATTGTATTATTCAGTACTATGTGACTATATTATTCAGTACGAGTACTTACGATGCAAGCTCCGATACTCGTACGATTTTCATTTTATTTTTATCTAAAATGTATACATTTTTGCACTTATTTTAAATTAAGCAAGAATGTTTTTTATTAAAGTTTAAAAACTATTTGATTTATGATCATTTATGGATTTTCTTAAAGGGTACTGTCTGAGAAATTTTCCTGTAAATTAAAATGGTATAACCGGTGGATGTCAGAAATCGTTTTTATTTAAATATTTTTTGATTTATAAAATTTTACAATTAAATATATGTAGGGTAACGTAACTAAATAAATCATGTACTTTTACTTTTTAATAAGTTTTTAATCAGCTGTAGATTTAAGTCAATATCCTATAACTTTTTGACAATTTCGTTTATTTTAAAAGTATTAAAACTCAATTTTAATTTAGAAGTTTTATTTTTTCCTGAAAATTCAACATATTGGCATAAAAACTGTAACGGTAAATTAACTATTTAATCATTAATACCCAATTATAATGAAAAAAATTATTTTTAGTAATATTAATGAAGGATTAGAAAATAATTCTTGAATCAAACCACAAGAAATATTTTTAAAATTAACAAAAATTTTCAAAAGAGAGAATTATATAAAAAATATGATTTTATATTTTTAGGAAATTAATTAAATTATACTTCCATGTATACGAGTACAAATTTCCATAAGTTTAAATTAATATTTTATTTACATAAGCGTCTTTAAACATCCCCAGACCTATTACAATCATTATATTGAAACATAATATGACAGAAAATTATTTATGATTAAATAAATATCAACTTCACAAAACATCAAATTGTGCATTAAAAATAATTACAATACATGAGAAGAATTTTTTTTTTTAGTGAAAAGTATAAAAACAATAATTATTTACTTTTAATGAACATGTTCTTTACTAAGTTATACTAGATAATAGATTGTTCTAATATTGTTCCCAAAAATTTTCAAAAAATAGAGTTCCAGAACATAAATACTTATAGTTTAAAATTTCAGATAAAAATGCAAATAGAAAATACAAAACTTACATAACACTTACAAAATTTCTGATAACAATTATAAAGATAAAAAAATATAAAGATTTAAGAAAATTGAAGCATATTTAGGTAAATAATAATAATAATGCATTTTTTACTTATTAAATAAATAAATAAAATTGTGTTCAAAGGATATTTAACTCATTTCAATTGATAACTGTATCTTGCATTAGATTATAATTGTAACAGAACTATTATTCTGAAAACAATTACTAAACATTGTATTAACTTCCTTCACAGTGAGCAAATAACAGAGAAAAGTACTCTACTGTAAGGAAATGAGATTCATTTGATAATTAAAACTATATTTACAAATAGAAGAAGTACAATGAAAGCTTCCGTTCTCGGAACTTTTCTCGTCCTTTATTTTACAAAAGGCTGCAGCTTTTCAAATGTAAAAGTTTGATTGCTTAATTACATCTTCAATCATTATAATATCATGATTATCTTAAAAGCTTGATTTAAACAGAGGATTGATTCAAATTAACTGTGAGCAGTAAAAATTTTGAAACCAATTATACAAATCTCGTGAGAGTGAAAATATCGTCCTCTTCTGAAATCCTCCTTTATGGTATCTGTGGTTTTACAATAAGTAATGGTTTCAGCGCAGCTTTCGTTAATCTAAATCTCTTATTTACTGATTCCTCATTAAAATGACTACCGAAGCGTCAGACCCGAATCCGTAGCTACACCAGGAATTTCAAGTTGGTTGTTTTACATTCATTTTCCTTTGAAATTGAAGTAATTACCCGCTGAGTGCGTTTCTTTTCCGAGCTTACCATATGTGAGGCAGGGAAACAACTCTTCCCTTTTTGATTGGCCTTATTAAACTCAACCTTCCCAAGACTGCACCCCACCCCGTTAGATTACAGCAGTCTAATCCAACGTATAATGTTGCTACTCATTAAATTTGCCGTAAACAAAATTCCTGCTCTGTAAACCGAGGGGGTTATTCCATTTCTCATTTCACCGTACACGAGTTTCCAGGCCCAATCGTCAACCTGTAGAGCTTAAAGGAGTAATCCACTAGCATGTCTTTTCATTTGGATTCTTTTGTAAGATATTCCTGCCAGGTTTCAGACAGCCATGTTTTCAAAAACGATTAAAATCCAAATGTTTCTTTTCGATCAGGGAACAGCTAACTTAATCCACAGAAATGCATTATTTGCCAAGAATTTTCCGTAATGCTTATTAAATTGCTGCGGGGGATATGGTGAAGCTTTAGAGCAATAAGAACGGCAGCGATCAGATTAAGATAATTGCGTTTTCTTCAAATATGTCATCTTTGAACGAGCTTTAAAGCTATTGTATGAAAAGAGCATAATTACCTCGATCATTTAGCTCTAATTAAATGCATCTCAGGATATTTTAATACATTACGTAATTTACCGGCCACGAACTTGTAATTAATAGCAGTAATCGCTCAAATATTTCTTTAATAGCACTTAAACTATTATTTTAAAATATTTGTCAATTATTTTAATACCTTTCATTTAAAAATTAAATGGTACATTTAAATAAAATGAATTATCTTAGTATTAAAAAGTTTATTTGATGAAAATTTTTAAATTTTTCTGTATGGTTATATAAAAATTTTCACATTGTAGAAATATTAAAATATTAATAGATTTTACATTTAATGAAAAATGAGTGCATTATCTCTCTGCACTTTCTTAGTAATGTTGTAAATTGTAATATTTACATACTCTGTAAGAAAACAATATATATATATATATATATATATACACACATATTATATATATATATATATATATATATATATATATATATATATATATATATATATATATGCATATCGTGTGTGTATGTTTTAACTGATTAGAAGGGAATTAAATATCCTTATTAAATGTAAAGTATAATATTTTATTTCATGTGTATTACATCTTGTGGTACTTTTTCTCATGTTAGCATATATATATATATATATATATATATATATATATATATATATATATATATATATATATATATATATATATATATATATATATATATTATATATATATATATATATATATATATATATATATATATATATATATATATATATGTATATATATATATATATATATATATATATATATATATATATATATATATATATATATATATATATATATATGTATGTATATATATATATATATATATATATATATATATATATATATATGTATATATATATATATATATATATATATATACATATATATATATATATATGTATATATATATATATATATATATATATATATATATATATATGACATGGACGAGTGGTTAAGGCATGGAAGACGCATTTCATTTCATATATACAAAACTTCTTTATTGTAATCCTTCTGTCCATAGTTATGTCATTTAGATATCCTTTGTTCTCATTTGCTATGACAAGCGTGTAGAATGTTATCAGCCGAAGTTCAAACTCAGAACTGTCTCCTTTGGTGTTGCTACCTAAGCAAAATTCCTATGTCTACTTCCGCGTCAGCCTTTTACTCTTTAAAACTCCACTTGAGAGTGTGTCTTTCTCTTAGTACGTTACCGTTAATGAGTTTTTACTATTTTTAATTATAACTTGCTTAATTCTTAACTGCCATTTTTAAACCTGACATATATATATATATATATATATATATATATATATATATATATAATATATATATATATATATATATATATATATATATATATAGATAGATAGATAGATAGATAGATTAGTACTTATTTCTTAAGATCTTTAAAGCTTAAAGTTCTGTGTTAAAGCATATGTTAAGTTTAATTAGAAATAGTACTATGATGAACATTTTGTATAACTCAGTAACCCTTTGAATCAATCACGAAAATATAAAAATATTAGTACTTAAAAACTATTTAATAGATCGTTTTGATACCGGATATTAAAGCGACAGTATAGATATTTAATATTGCACCTCGTTATATAATTGATAAAAATGATAAAATTACTAAAAAAATTGAATCATTAACATTCGTGACATTTCAATAAACATTTAAATAAAATAATTTAATATTTAAATGGCATTTATTACATTTAATATTTAAATACATTTTTACTTCCTGATTGTTTAATTTTTTTATGTTATATCAATATCTATTTAAGAACTGAGATAAAGTATATTGAGCATCTATTAATTTTTACATATAACATTTTTTCCTTTAAAAGTTTCAAAAAAGTATTTGAATACTTAGTTTTCAGTATTAGATCATGTTATTAAAGCATATTTTGGAGAAATAAAAGTAATAAAATAACAATAAAATGTCATTAATGAATAATCGTTTTACATAAATTTTGGCCTAAATACGTAATCACCTATAAAATATTTTTGATAAAACGTTCTTTGCTAAATTCAGTTAAATCGCTTACATTAAATGTTTCATTTTTTAATAATTGCTTCGACTTTATTATTTAATGTGGTATTTAATTATGTTCTTTGAAATTTATAGAGGCCGTTTTATTCTACTTTTGTTATTAATTTTAAATTATTTGATAACTGTTTAAATCTATCTCCAATCAAATCTCTTTATAATGTTTTTTTAACTAAAATTACACATTTAAATTGTATTTTGGGACATGAAATTAAAAATGCATTGGGCAATTACCGAAACAAAGTTTATTAAAAACTATATCCTAGAGACATGAGAGGAAATTAATGCATGGTAACTAGAATCGATGAAGAATACACGCAAGTAATTCAACACTAATTCGTAAGCATCATGACTAAAAAATGAATTAAAATGCACGACATGGAATTAGATATTTCAGGGCATTCTGTGAAAAGAGAATAATCATTTTTTAGCTCTGAGATAAAACATATTTTATTCATAGTAATCATTCAAATATTAACAGCGTCTTGTCGAAAATGAAAGTAAATTAATAGAAAAAACACGATAGATGAAAATACCCGCCAATCCGTGGATTTATAATCATGAAAATCTACAAAAACTTACGCTCCACTCTCTCTATATTTTTATCGTATCTCTTCAAGTAACACTCGCTTTAATTATATGTATTCACGAGTCAATTAAAATGTAGCTCGGTTTGAAGATTCCCCCAATTTGTTACTAAAGGCAAGCCGGCGAAAAAAGTCTTTCCAAACCAAAAAGAAATTCTGCAAATGAAACGTAATTAGAGATATCTCTTTCATATGTTTAGACTCGAATCTGGCAACATGAGCTTACTTTTTCTTGTCTAATCAGATTACAATGCGGCATTGCTTAGAACAAAATTCAGCGGAAAAAATGCTCGATGCTTTTCTATACTCGTTTCATAAAAGAAATTCTACGAAATAGAATGAATTTAACAACGAACTTTTTAGATTCGTATTGCTAGAGGTCTTCACAATGCATCATTTTTTATTTTCATGTTTTCCTTAAAGGCAATCTCAAAAAATAGGGAAACATTAAAAACGTTTTATAAAGAAACACACTGAGCTTTTCATGAGCAAGATAAAAGAAGATTTTAAAATGCCGTTCTTAGTATCAGATAGCTTTTTTTTTTTGTAACAGAAATAAAAATAATCTAGTGATAACTGAAAGAATTGTTTATCTTTTTAAACATGGCGATATTACAAATGTAGGTATTAGAAATGTCTGTTTCTCCAGTAAATGCAGTGATGTAAGAGGATAAATAAAATATGGCTGATAATTTTGAGCTCATTCTTACTACTTTTAATCCTAACAGAAATATTTATATAAAATTTTATACATTGTGTTTCTAGTCAGAGTAATAATGTCATACCAAGTGATATCCCATAGCATAATTGGTCATAACTATATTTAAATCTAATTCTCATATCTACCATATCTAATTGAAAGAGTTTCTAATCTTTCAGCACATTATAATTTGCTGCGCAGAGAAAAGGTGTTAACACAATTCTCTTTTATCACATTTTAACCGCAGTCTTAAAGCTTATCAAGCTCAAGGTCATGAATTTTAAACAGTAAAGAACAATGTAAGTCTGATTGTAAGATTAAATCTAACAATCAGGTTTGTAGTTTTAGATTCAAAGGCAATGAAACCTATTTGATACCTGAAGAAAGGTTATTTACTTGGAATTATAATTTTTATTTTATTTATACATAAATTATAGTAATGTATTCCATCACTATTAATGTTTAAATAAAATGTTAAAACTACTGGTTTTTCACGCATATATGCTATATATTTTACTTGAAGAAAAGTTTCCAGTTTACTTTTTAATAGGAATTTAATAGATGAAAATTATTTTACTACTAAAAGAGATTTAGTTCCTTAATGCAGATTGGCATATATATATATATATATATATATATATATATATATATATATATATATATATATATATATATACAATTGGTAAAAAATATACTTGGATTATATTTAATTTTTTACTTTAGTTTTCTATTAAATTAAAGAGCTCTTATTTAAACTGTTAGTTGTACAATAAACTAATAAAAAATATTTATGTTGAATATTCTACACGTTATCATATAAAAATATTTTTATTTATTTAGAGATATTTTTCTGCATTTGCTTCATGGTTGAAAAATAAAATCAACAAAAATATAGTTAGATTCTAAATTATTATTTAATATCATTATTTCTCAGTGAAGAATTACTATATTATATTACTGTTTGGCTTCCAAGAAAATCATCAGAATTATATTAAATGTATTAATACAGATCTTCTTATAATTCAGATGTTATATTACGATATTTACCTGCACATCACTTCATGTGTTAATAGCACCCGGTTCATTTCTGGATTCTTGTCTTGGCCTTCATAGATGATGGCCTAAAATGCAATAAAAAATTAAATTTAGACATAAAATAGTTACAGTATTACAAAAAATACATAGAAGAGTGAAATGAGCAAGATACAATTTTCAACATTTATCAGATAGAAAAGATAACACATATAAAGTAATTTTGAAGAACTTCATTGCAATCCATTACACTTTGTTCCGTTATTTTCCATTTCAAACATTATCATTATCTCTTATTAATTTTTTATATAACAAACAAAACGGTATTATTTGTTTCATTTGATTTAGCAC
>CM063503.1:14244974-14329974 GCA_032207245.1 Pardosa pseudoannulata | reverse complement strand
ATGAATTGCATTAACGTCGAGCGAGTGATTAAAACAGTACCTAGCAAATATGATAGAAGCTATTAGCGTTCTGGGATAATATCGTTGCATGATACGCCACGAAACTAATAAAAAAAATTACCCCACTCCCAGTTCTTGAAAAAACTTCTTTGTTGTAATTTTTTTAACTGTTCCTCCCCCTTCTTTTACTTTATTATTTCATTCTTATTCCCTTTTTTTACAAAGATGCATTAGAGTGCAAATAAGAAATAGTATTTAAGAGTAATTTTTTCTACTTCTTAATTTTTTCAACGTAGAAAAAAGTTGAGCAAAAAAAGCTGGCCTGACTCAGAGACTTAAGCCTCTATTAAAATAATGAGCACAATACGAATGGTAATTGCACGTGAAGTCGACATTTAAATCCCGGAGCTTTAAGTCCTTTTGTAAAAGAACGCTTTTCGAAGTGTATACATTACTACTATGTTATTAATTTTTTACGCGTGGCCCAATAATTGTATTAGAACATTTAATAAAACTACCGGATTAGTGACACGGAAACAGTTTGAGTAAAAAATAAGGCAATAGGGGAAAAAGGGGAAAATAAAGTATTTAAAAAAAAGATGTCGATCTAATTATATATTGCACATTATCTTTATTATCATTTTCACGTGAGAATAAGAAACAGAAATTTATACTATGTTTTAAATTATTTATAACGCAAAGTTTTGCGGGGATAAAAAAGGAAGAATTTAACTTATATTTTAAATTACATAATGCTTTAAAAGGGTAAATTAATGAACATTTCTTTTACCTTTCTTAAAATTCAATGCATTATTAAGGGCATTTATGTAAATTTATACCTTTCTAATCCAGACCTAAATGCATTGATTTCAATTCAATAATAATGGTTAAGTCCTCTTTTATTATGGATTATATTATGCGCTTTATTTTTTTTTTACATTTGTCTTAAAATATCTGTGCTGGAATTTCATTCATGAAGATTGGAAAATTTTATTGTGTATGGTACATATTGGTGGGAATTGATATTTTTATTATTAAAAATCTTCTCATCTTCTTTAAAATTAATTATTAAAGTATGACATTTATAAAACAACTATATTTTTAAGTACATAAAAATCTGTCATTTGGCAACATTAAGTTGATATATATATATATATATATATATATATATATATATATATATATATATATATATATATATATATATATATATATATATATATATATATATATATATATATATATATATATATATATATATATATATATTTATATATATATATATATATATATATATATATATATATATATATATATATATACATATATATATACATATATATATACATATATATATATATATATATACATACATATATATGTATATATATATATATATATATATATATATATATATATATATATATATACACATATATACATATACATATATATATCAAACTGACTACTCGAAGATGTACCAAGAGATTTTATCTATCTGTTTCGATTTCATGAGTTAGTTTTTTTCCCTTAAATATCATTTTGTAACACAATAAACTATTAATGGTTGTTGTTTACTGTCTAAAGCTTTTTAAAGCTTCTTTATGTTGTTTAAAAGTTCTCTTTAACCAGTAGAAAATTTTCTGTCAAATAAGAATAAAGCTTCTGGTGTATTCCAGAAAGTATGTTACTTTATTAAGCTTGGTTACCTGAAGGTTAATGACAATAATTCCATTTAAAAGCAATGAGTTAAATACAAGGAATGGTATTTTACTGAGAATCTAATGAGAAAAAAAATTCCCAAATTTTGAATCTCAGAAATTACTTTAAATCTCGGGAATCAAAGTTAGACTCTACTTTCAGAAGAAATATTTATGCATTTATATATATATATATATATATATATATATATATATATATATATATATATATATATATATATATATATATATATATATATATATATATATATATATATATATATATATATATATATATATATATATATATATACAGATAAATAGGTATAGATATAAATATAGATAGATAAATAGATATAGATATAGATGTAACATCTTTTAGAAGCATTCTGTTTGTTAAATGCTGTTTGTGGGTACTGCTGATGACACACAATATCTTTAAATCTTTGTTTTGTTTCTTTTCATTTCTTGTTATTAATGTATGCATATATACATACATACTTGCCTCGTGGCATATTACTATAAATCAGAAATTTACAAATATTCATAAATACATTATTTTCATTTTTAAGTATATGTAATTTTCATTTTAAAAGACTTATACATTTATGTATTGTTACGCAGTTAGTAAATATTATTGTACAGGTATACTATCAAATTAAATTAACTCAACCCAAGAGATCATGATTATAAATGATATCTACATATTTTAACAGTCCAGATTTTTTAATATTAAAGTTTATAATAGAACACACGTTTAATGTGCACAGAATATAATACAGTAGATCTATTACTCAAATAAAACACTCTTTATAACTGAAAACTTAAATCAGGAGTGATTACCTAATTTTGTTTACAGCATATAATAATTTTCTTATGTTTCAGTTAATCGTGTTTATTTCCTCTAATTAAGTAAACCATGATATCAAATAAAAAATACAAGAATTTTTAAAGGATTGGAGAATTATAAAATGCAATAGATGTCAACCTCTTACGTCACCAAATAAAAATCGTGCCTCCTCTTTCCTTGAAAAGCAAAATGTACCAGAAAAAGTTATGAAAGCCCAAACATAATCAAATTAAGGGCTGTCAATCAGTCTAAAGCAAACTCAAAAACCAACACTGTGATCCTGGGTGCAGATAAAACATCAAGAGAAGGAACCACCCGTTCAACAGATGGATCCGGAACTTTCTATAGAATTTCGCGATATTTCCATTGCCAGAGATAACACGCTGTATTGAGTCCCTATTAAAGCCACCAGATATAGACCCTATTCCCCCCTGCCTCGAATAATTCCCTAGGGGTGCTATGCAAATAGTTGGATTTACTGTATCAGACGCGTCACTCTTACCCAATAGGTTCCCCCTCCCTTTATTGTCGACCCCCGCAAGTTCTGGTGCCCCCCTACGAACGTGGTCCTCGAATGACAACTGACGGAGTTATTTGACAAGCGGGGAAACCAGCGTAATGGCTTGTAGGGGGTGGTGATTGGAGAAAAAACCCCTAGAATCCGAGGGAAAAAAGAACCGAAAATTTAAAGTGGATAATGAAGATGAAAGTGTATAGTGGGCAATTGGAAAAAGGACCCCTAAAGTACTGCCGTTTTACAATTTAGAAGAAGCTGAATAATTTTTTTTCGCACAGTACAAGGAAGCTAAAATAACTAATACATCAGTGTCCATGCAAAGAAATTGTATAATAAAGTTTTTATTGCTCTTTTGACAGTTTAAAGCATACAGTAAGGAGAAATTCAGAATAATTCAATTTTTGTTTATGCTGTACAAAGTATTGAATAAGTCAAAGAAAATTTTTAGCTTTAAAACCGAATAGTTTTCATATCGAGCTGTGACATTTTCTTTCAACTCGCTATGAAAAATAGTTTTCAATATTTTGCACTTTTTACAAGTACTTTATTCTCTTAATTATCAATCTCTGCGTGCTGATGGGGAATTTTGAAAAAAACCTAAAATCCGAGAAGAGGAAAAAAATAACTAAAAAGTTAAAGTGGATAATAAAGATGAAAGTGTATACCAGGTAATTATAAAAAGGAACCCAGAGTACTGCAGTTTTACAATTTAGAAGAAACCTAAAGTATTTTTACCGCGTAGTACAACGAAGCTAAATTAACTAGTAAATGATTGTCAGTAAAAAGATATAGTGTTTTTAAGTTTTGTCAGCTTTTTTAACAATTTCAAATAATCAATAGAGAAAGTTAGACATATTTTCTATTTAATTTATGCCAAACAATGCATTAATATCAAAAAGAATATTTGGCTTTAAACCAAATAGTTTTTAATATCTAACTTCAAAATTATCCTTTAAATCCAAATGAGAAATATTCCTTGATATTTTCGCTTTATGCAGATGCTTTATTCTAGTAATGACCTATGTATGTTTGTTGGTATGAACACTTTTAATTTTCGTATTGCAATGTTTCCAACACTCTGTGTGTTTCATTTACTTTAAGAAAAAGTGGTATGTTCCTTGTTTTCTCAAATTATACATTTTTTTTTTATAAATTGTTATTTATCAGTAGGAATGGACTACATTTTGCCTAAAAACCTATAATTGTCCCTGAAAGCTTTAATAATTACAGAACTCACTTAAATAGTATGTCCATTCTTTAAGTATTTTTCGAAGTTTATACATGCTTTGATAAAATAAATTTAACAGTTCTATGAATTTAACAAATATAGAAAAAATTAACCTTTACTCAAAATATATTTGTTTAGAACTTTGCATTTTTCGCATAATACAAGAATGTAGATTTGCAATTTATCGAACTTTAAATAGCAAACCTGTGATTAAACTAATAAACTTTACTCTAAGAACTTTGTTAAATAAGATGTCCCTGATTCTTCACGATATTTTAATGTGTACTTATCAGCTATGCATTGTTTGAAAATATTTCTTTTTCTTCCCTAATAATTTGTAATTATTTACGTTTGTAGCTGATCAAATGCAAATAAATGTTGAAGCCAGAATCCATTAAATATAGCTTCAAAAAATGGCCGCATATTGATACTCAAACATTGTCTCATCGGGGAGAGGATTAATTTGCTAATTTTCTTAATACAAATACGGAAACGGAAAGAAAAAGAGCCGCTTAATGGAGTGCCTTTACACTATATTTATGACGGATAACGTAGCTCTCTGCGTTTCATTTGCATATTTGGAACGTTACTTGCAATTATAAATAATGTTGTCGCCTTGAGCGTTGCTTGCCTTTACATTTTTGAATAACAAACAAACCGAAGATGAACTCATCAAGTTTTAATCGAGGGGATGAATTTTATTATCTCCTCTTCATCATTGCCTCCTGTAATAAAATTTCCTGAGTAAAGGCAAGCCGCTCATTTTCCGGGGTCCCTCCAGTTAACTGCGATCTATAATTACATGTTTCGATCAAGCTTCTTCGCTTAAAAGGACTGATTCCGCAGATAAACCCTCTATTCATAGATCTTACTCCCATCACCAGGCACACAGATTCGCCCGCCAATCTGTTTAAATAAATTTTGTGGTGTCAGCAATGTGTGGCTTGCAAATCAATTGCTGTTTAACTGGAGCCACTTTTTTTTAGTCGCAAGATATTTCCAATTATTTAAACAATCGATTTAACTGTCGCTTAACGGGATTATAATTTTTTTTTTTACTAAACTATGTTTTTCTACCCTTTCTTTAACAAACGAAGCAGTGAAACTTGTAGATAAAAATGATAATTAAGAGTCGTAAGCAAACAGCGTTGATACGAGAGATACGTTTGATTGTTAAACACATCGCATTTTACGTGCGTTATAAAACTGTATACAAATTCTCATCATTGACTTCTTCAAGATGTTTCATGTTATTTAAGAACAATCGAATTAATTCTCAGTTACTGAGATTACATTTTTATTAAAAAATATTTTTCTATATATTATTTAGCAAATTAGTCAGGGAAATCTGCAGATAAATTTATATAGAAGAGTCAGAAGCAAATAACATCGAAACAAAAAATACCTTAATCCATACTGTTTAGTACATCTCATCCTGCGTTATAAAATTGTAGACATATTTTTGTTATAAATGTTATTGTTTTATCCTATTTGAAGATCCCTTTGATTCTATTTAATTATTCTTCATTCTAATTATATATATATATATATATATATATATATATATATATATATATATATATATATATATATATATGTATATATATATATATATATATTATATGTATATATATATGTATATATATATATATATATATATATATATATATATATATATATATATATATATGTATATATATATATATATATATATATATGTATATATATATATATATGTATATATATATATATATATATGTATATATATATATATATATATATATATATATATATGTATATATATATATGTATGTATATATATATATATATATATATATATATATATATATATATATATATATATATATATATATATATATATATATATATATATATATATATATTACAGCTTTAAGATACATGTTTTTTACTTTTAAAGGCCAAGAAAAAGAATTAGTAATATTTGTTCTGTATATTTTTTAATCATAAAATTCTTATATCAGTAGATGATAATCACATTAGTATAGAGAGGGACTATTTCTAAAAAATAATTTAGAAAATTTATAATGACTTTACTAATCATGTTATGACAAAATTTTCAAACTTCTGGAAGAAACTTATTTCTTTCAATTTACTTTTTGACATTTATGAAATTAAATTAGAATAATAACATTGCATTTCATTGATAAGGAAAAGCATATATATATATATATATATATATATATATATATATATATATATATATATATATATATATATATATATATATATATATATATATATATATATATATATATATATATATATATATATATATATATATATATATATATATATATATATATATATACATATATATATATATATATATATATATATATATATATATATATATATATATATATTACTAATAAATTTATATACGGCAATTCATTCACACCCAGTCTTTTCAATTTAATATTTAAAAATATATAATTAGAATAGTAATAATGTGTTTTACTGCTAATGAACTGTGTAAAACATTTACATCTAAGGAATAAAATTATATTTTGCAATTAACTAATACCTATCTTATTGGAGCTTTTAAGTATTGTTGAAAACTTATGATTCAAAATGTTTAAAAAGTTATTTTAGTTTTCAAAACGAAAAATTTATTTCTTATTATATATAACTAGTTATAATTACTTAATTTATCTCCAAAAAATCTTTTGAGGAAACAGCTTTGTGCACTTTTTAATATTCCGTGTAATCATAAGAAGAATATTAACGAATTAAAAACATTCGTTTAAAGTTTTAAAGAACAAATAAACTTTAAAACTTATAGCTATGGGAATATTTTTATTAAAAAAATGTTCTTAAAAACTTTGTAAGTATCTTAAGGATAATTAGAAATTATAAAAATTAAAAATCGCTATAAAATACTTGTATGGTGGTCATCAACTGATTTTCATAAACGTAAACGATAATTTCTTATGTTTAATTAACAAGAGTGTCACCGAAAAACTCCATTTCCTTTACAAGATAATTTTTTCAAAAGCCCGTAAACCATATTTAAGAAAATGAAATGCAACAGTTTATAAAACTTGATTACTTTCATGTCATATTTAGCAATTTTTACTTGTCCTTCCAGGTTTAGAAGCACACAAAATTTTTCAAGTAAATATTTTTCCATAAGTTATGTCATCTTAACAGTTCTAAATTAAAGTAACTAACAATTTTTGTCAAGTGCTTAAGGGCCTTGTTTAACAAGAAATACTCATCATTAAAAGTGCTGTGACTTGTAGCTCTTGAATTAATAACAAGTACAGAAACTAATTCTGCATATTCAGATGCAGTGTCATACAACTGTCATGCTTCATGTTAAAACAGTTTCTTGCGTGACATGAGATATTTTGTTTTCTATGTTAGTTATCCATTTATAAATGTCAACTGGGTTTTTGAAAGTAAATGTATTAAAAGAAAGAAATTAGAAACTTCGTTTTTAATGTATGGAAATATTTTCTCTATATTATGATTGGCTCTGAGTTATTTATTTAGATTAAACCAAGTGAAGCCCAAGATTTTCTTTCAGCTAGTTTTAGATTAAAATATAAATTCGGGATAAACTATTTAGAATAAAATTTGAAAGATCTATAATTGAGCTTAGAACACTCTAAGGCCTCATGTGTTTTCTTTTACATAAAAGGCATAATGTTATGATATTCAAGAAAATAAAAGCTTTAAAATTGTACTTTCTAGTAAATTTGTATAACACATCTATTACTCACGGAACAAAAAAATAAATATTTAAACTTCATTAAAAATATTTACTTTGTTAACTGCCTTGTTTAACGGTAAATGAACTAAGAGATCAGACTATTATCTGCCAGTTACACAACGCACAACTGATTTTTATTTTTTAAAATTTCATAATTATTTTTTAAAATTTTTAAATTGTATTTTATAAAAATTTCATTATGAACTTAATTTTTTTCCAGTTTCATTCAATTCTCAAAGAAAATGCAGTATTTTATAAAGTATTATCTGCTCATTAATTTATAACACATTGTTTTTAATTCTTTAATACCTTTTCTTGCTTTAATTTCAGAAAATGCTTTTTCTAGAAAAAAATATTTTATTGAATTTTTTTTTTCACATTTTTAAAAATTTATTTTAAGCATAAAAGGATATATTTTATCTAACCGTATTAGCCTATAGATTTTTTTTCCTTCCTTTCTTGTAGCTTTGTATTAATGTAGTTCAGTGAACAAAAAATAAAATATTTGCAATTCATAAAATTATTTTCTTTCCTAATTACCTTACCTAACGATAAATGAATCTTAAATCATTAAACTGTTTTCTTACAGTAAAATTATATTTCATAAAGCTGCATTAAAAAATTTAATTTTTCCAGTTTCTTTCAATCCAAGATACGGTATTTTATGATGTGATATTTCCCCATTAGCTTATAACTGTGAATATTTTATTTCTTTTTACCTTTCCTTGATTTCATTAGGAAAATACTTTTTTTTAGAAATAGTATATTTTATTGAAATTTATCATTTTTTATTTTCATAAAAAGATATATTTTATCAAACATTACTGGTTCACAGGATTTTTTCCTTCCATTTCTTACACAAAGGGATATAAAGCAAAATAGCAACAAATCCCGATGTTACATGATTCGAACTATTGAAGATCCACCCTACTATAAATCTGTCACATTGAGTTTCCGATTCTTCCTTTCAAGAGGCAGGGGTCCAATATACTACCAGAACTATACTCCAGCACCATATGGGACCCCATACCCGTCCTCACACATTACAACAATAAAACAATCTCACCCCCACCGAACTACAGGGGGTAAAAGAGGGATGTGCATATAATGTGCACGTGCTCTATGATTGCTTCATAAGCCTCATCTTCCTGCTGTCGTTCCGGCTAATAATTGTTGCTGTTTGGACGGAGTGTAAGTTGGAAAGCCGATTACACAGGTGTTGGACAATTAGAATTTTGGGTGCGTGATATGAAGAAAGGTGGTGCAGAATTAGGTGGTCAATAATAAATGAGATGCGTCATATTTGGGATGACATACGCCGTAAATAAGATCGGTGATTTGTATACGCTGATCAAGTTTGGAAATGTAACCACTAATAAAATTATTTAATACTCGTGTGATACATCCATCATAAATGAATAAAGCTTCTATTATGTAACCGATATTTTCTCGTAAATGTTTCTATTCCCCTTTGATACTTTATTAATTATTTTTTAAGTTATGAATTTGATTTATTTTTCAAAAGTAGTGTAGAAACTATTCAAATAATTCCGAAAGCCACATTTCTGTTTTTTTAGGAATAAGTGTAGTTTTTTAAATAAAATTATACTTATTCTGAAAACAAATTTAGCAATCATACAACAATACACAGTGAAAGGATTTCCCACAACATATAAGCTTAAAAGCTTTTACTTAGATTTTCATAAAATGTTGATGATTAGAGAATGGGCGTTAAATTTTAATATTACGTTTGGATATTTGCCCGTTAATTATTTCATGGTTAGCACCACTTTAATTTCGAATTAATATGAAATGGTTATTGACCAAAAATACTATATCTTTTTCTATAAAATTAGGTCAATTGGGAAAAATACATCTCATAACAGTTCATATTCTTCAACCGAACATGTAGAAAAGCTGATGAATAAGAATTTAAAAGGATCTATATGCAATTTTAAGTCACATATATCCAGTTTAATTCTATTTAAACCACAGTTTTTTTTTTAATATTTTGTGGTTAAGGTCACTCTATTTTTTTACTAGTTCGTAAAAATGTCCATCATATACAAACTTTTTTCTCAACAAATTTTCTTAGGATTTATCCGTTATGTATATGCATATATATGTATATATGTGTATATATATGTATATATATGTATATATATACATATATATATATATATATATATATATATATATATATATATATATGTATGTATGTATGTATATATATATGTATGTATATATATATATATATATATATATATATATATATATATATATATATATATATATATATATATATATATATATATATATATATATATAATATATATATATATATATATATATATGTGTGTGTGTTTGTATGTATACAGTCTATATATGTATTTGTATGTATATGCACTCACATATATATACATACACACGCAATATATTATAGCACAGACTATTATAATTTTCTAAAGAGAATATTTACGTCATGAATAGTGAAATTATAATTTAAGACAGAGATTCTGTTGAGAAAAAATTAACCATGCATACTCATATAAACTGTAAGACAGAGAGAAATCACTCATACTCACACACAAGCAAATAAAGAAAATACAGAAAAAAGAACATCTAGAAAATATATGTGAACCCATGCCAAGTATTTAAAGATATGGTAATGATATACACTAATTCGTTTTCAAAAATTATGAAAGGCACAGCTTAAAAAGTTTCGAAATTTTCAAAACACAGAAATGTTCATGAAAAAGTATTAAAAATAATTATTCATATTAAACTGATATTTTATTTGAACATATTTGGTCATTATGTATTTTTAAAATTTATTGTTTGTGTTTACTTTTGTACTGTCAGTCTTTTAAAATGTCTACGGTACGGAAATTTCTATTTAAGAATGAATTTTGTTTAAGTTTTTACAACTTTTCTTTTATATATATATTAAAACTGAGACTTAAAAAAACTGAAGAACATATATAAATTATGAAAAGTAAAATCATAATAAAAACAGAGATTTGTTTAGAGTTAATAAATAAATCCTCCATGCTCCTATAATCTGCGGGATAGAGTATATAAGAAAAAAGATGTAGTGCAAGACGACAAATACATGGGGATATTATGAAGTCTCACTCACAGAAATTGTGAAAATATAATTCTAAAATATTCAAAATCTTTAACAAAACATGTTAGTGAGTAAGCGATTAAAATTCTTTTTCATAATTGACAAACATTCAATTTGATCATATTTAAACAACAGGTATTTTCAAAACATTTTCATTGCAGCTACGGTTGCCCGTTAAATTGTGTGTGATACAGAAAATTCTATTTAAGAATGAATTTTGTTTTACGCTTTATTCCTTTTCCTTCTTTTATATATTGAAACTCAGACTATAAAAATTTCTGAAAAACATATTCAAATCATGAAAAGTAAAATTATAACATAAAAGAGAGATTCTGTTGAGAATAAATAAATAAATCATGCATACTCATATAAACTGTAGGACAGAGAGGAACCACAGAAAAAAAAAGAAAAATAAACATCTAGATAAAAAAAAAAAAAAAGAATGTGAACCCATGTGCAAGCAGGGAAAGACATGGTAGTGCTATCGAAAAGGAGGGGGTTAGGGAACACTGAAGGGGGAGGGGGTCGGCAAAAAGTCACGGATCCGTGTAATGGATGGGGGCCCTATGCCGTGAATCGCTCCAATATCGTTAAGAGCAACCACAGACTGACTTTGTGCAGCTTTCTCTGCGGCACACTCTGTTGTACAGTTGACTGGTTCTTCAGGCTGCACTCAACAGTGCTTTGGCAAACATCCTCTCGCGGTCGAGATCGAGAAATCCCCTTCCCCCAACCCCTTAAAGGTTGAAATAGAAAAAAAGGGGAAGAGGGAAAGAAGAGCAAAGTATGCTTTTTATGTATCATATCTCAGATATATCACATTTATGAAATTAACTTGCAGGTCATGTCTTTGAAGACATGGAGTTAAATTATGGTTTTTAATCGCCGTGAAGTGCTTTTTTCACCCACAAAAGTAAGCAGTATTGGGAACAATGTAGATAGGTCTTAGAAAGTTAATATTTTTTTTTAAATGAACTAGAATGTAAATCAAGAAAGACAGACTTTGCAAGTTGAATTTCACCTAGAAAATCATGCGTGGGATTGTTCATAAATATTAGAATGACGGTTAAAATGTTTAAGAAGCATGATAAAAATAAGATATTGAGGAGCTAGAACACTTTTCTCTTCTTTTGTTTTGGATTGATTTTAAGTTTATTTTTTAATACGATAATGTTAACCCGGCTGCTACGGCAGAGAAACATTTCAATTGACAGTAAAAAAAATGTACTTAAGGCAATAAATATTTTTAATTATATAAAATAATTTTATCCTTATAAATCTACATAAATATGCACATTATACACACACGTATATATGTATATGTGTGCATGTATGACACAAAAGCTTAATTTTTTATGATATGTATGCGTACATAAAGATTTTTATAGTAATGTATAAATATATTTCATAAAAAATAATTTTTTTTCTTTTGTTACATCTTAAATAATTCCTAATAAATTAAATGATAAATTGGTTTTTGATTTGTCATAGTATTAAAAGCTGTTGGATTATTTCAATATATCACCCATTTAAAAATTACGTTCGTTTTGCGATATAGATTTAAAAAGATTTAATATCCTGCAATATGTAAGAAAATAATTTTTATAAAAGTAAACAAAAATTTACAGAGATATCCAAAAGACATTTTAAGATATTTTTAGCAAATTTTAAAGATATACTGAAGATATATTAACAGTATTACAAGAATATATACTTATTTAACACTTAAAACGTATAATTTCCATTTGATATCATTCATAAAAAATTACCATTCCTTTGACGTTAGCATAAATCAACATTTAAGATCTAGCATTTAGAACAAAAAACATGTGACATCCGTTTAACATTATGTTGTTAGTTCAATTTAAATATACAGTGTTCAAAATTGTAAAAATTTCAATATATGAAGAGTGACTTTTAGTCTCTAATGCGCATTCAATTATGCTACATTATACACTTATGTTAGGTTGATTATACTAAAATACAGGCAATATTACTTTATGAATCATATTCACAAGGAATTGTATAACTCTTTTTATCAGGTTTGTCATATTATAGCCTATTATTTCATGCTTTCAAAACTTCATTTTGATTATAGTAATCAAATGTTAATAAACACGTTCAAGAAATAAAGTAGTAAAATTTATGAACTTATACTGTTTTTCCTAAAACCCCTAAGAAATTTTTTCTTCCAAAATGGTTTAAATTTATGGAGCAGATTTTAAATCATATTTATCCATAATATACAAATTGATTAACAAGATCATTTTAATAGTTTCTTAATAATGGAGTCGTATAAAAACAAATCTGGTTAATTCCAAACAATATTTTTTGTAAAAAAAAACAAACTTCAGTAAAAAACAATGTTTTGTTATTGGATAAAAAAACACACATTTTTACATTTTCTTTGGCTTTATCATACACTTTTCTTTCAACAAATATGATTAAAAGCGATATTAAAATTATATTTATACAAAATGATGGTAGATGGTAAGGAGATTTTACATACGTTATGAATTTTTTTTTTTTTTTAAAGTGTAAATACCATCAATACATCAAATAGTTTCGACACTTTTTAAGAGTTCAAGATAAATTTATATTAGGAATTCTTTCTCAACAAGGATGTCATATTTTTACTGTGTTAAAAGGAAGTTTTCTTTAAAAAATTTGTTTAACAAATCTAAAAAAATTTAATTTAAAATAATTCATCATAATCAAACTTCTTTTATGCAGGTAATACATAAAATAATCTTTTTAAAATTTTCTAAATTAAATTTTATTATTAGTTTTTGCATCTCCTTTTTTGTGCATTCGTAGAAGAAAGCGCAAAGAAGTTGTTCAATCACTTCAGGCAGTTTACGGGAAATGAGCTCCTGGGCCACGCTCTTTTGCATAGCCCCGCTTCAGATGAGAAAACAAACTATTCGTACCATCTTAAACAACAATAGATGTTCCACAAAAAACTCTATAAATGTAAAGTGGATGACGTTTGTAAGACGGCACGCTACGCTCTTCAGTGCAACGCCGGCATCGTGGGGAGCAGTTTGGCCTTGTGTTATGATAAGGAAGAGCGTAACGCAAGCCATCTATTGGTATGCAAATCAGTTTTCCCGCTTTACTACAATGGCTGCCTCCCTACTCAATAAAGAGCTTGATTAATGAAGATCAAATGAGATCAATACGATAGCAAAAGTGAAATTCCCTCTCCTCCCTTTAGGTAAGCACAATTTTGTGAGGAAACTGGGGGAAATTTCCTTATAGGGATTTTCATGGTTTAGAATGAAATATTGAATCATTTCTGTGATGGATACTGATTCACTAAAACTATGCATTTTCTAGAACTCTCTATTTTGCCATTAGTGTGTTTTTATGGATATATTACTGTATTTTAATAGTATAAAGAAGGAAATGAGAGAGTTTGTAAAGGTCTTTGTGATTTTGTAAGAGAAGGAAAATATGAAAAAGTAGGATTTATTTAATATATTTATAGTCGAAAGGAAAAATGAACTCAAACAAATGTATTTTTAATCTTGCCAGATATTTATGCAATTACTTAAAAGAATGAATTTAATTCAAAGATTTAATTAGGTCAATAAACCACGTAAGAGAATATTTATATAAATATATTTTATATAAGTAATAATTACAATATATGTCTGAATACGTATATAGTTAATAAAATGCTGTTTAATTGAAATAATTTTGCTAACTAGTATTAGCATTAGTCTAGTTTTTTATTACTTTTATAAGTATAACTTCTCTATATAAAAATTAATTGTTTAGTTTTTCAGGTCTTAGCTTACATTTAAATAATGTAATATAATTTCTAAAAAATTTGAATCGGTGTATAATATCTTACAGAAAAATATACAACTGTTAGTTCAAGTAAAAATCATCTTTCACTGAAATCCCGCTATATCCTTACCAATCCTATCAAGACCCTAATAGCAATCTTTATTTATGAGCTAACACCTACAAATAGATGCTGACATATTTTAAGAGAACACGTTTAGTTTAAAGGGAGACTTTCAAAAGTAAAAGAGAAAAAAATAGTCTCAAAGTCTTCAAAGCTGCCATCTTTAAATCGATCCCAAAGTTGCTGAGTTTTAAAGTGATGAAGAATTTTCTTCTATCCTTTCTAAATTTTCGGCCGATTTATTTATACTTTCCCAATATTTTTTTTTTTGTAATCATATCTTTTTTTGGGCTAAACTTGTAAATTATTTATGTTTAAATACTTTAATACATATTTAAATGAAGAGCAAATTTAATATTAGGATTATATAGATTATATGCGAAGTTTTGATAAAAAAAGTAGTTATTATTTATTACAAAGTAAATAATAAAAATAATGTCATTATACATAGCAATGTGAATGAAATTTAAATAAAGTAATAAAATGCATACAAATTTTCAATTTTTTCAAATGTATAATTTTCATTAATATGTCACTTAAAAAATTGTTTTATTTTATCTATTTTTTAAGAAAAGTTATTTAGTTCAAAATTTTATATGTTTTTAATGAAAAGTTATTTAGTTCAAAACAACTAAGTTTCCGTAAATATGGTTTATTTGTATTATATGTAGACTTGTAGAGTTCCTCGCATTGACATATTGTATTGATGAATTATTGATCTATTGTATTGATGAATTGCATTGATGTATTGTAAATGCAAATTAATTAAATTTTTGTTTCAAATTAATTTAATAAATTTTTCTTCTATCTTATGTTAATTCACCGTTAATACATATTTGACCGACCATCTTAATTATTTTTATATCGGAACAAATCCTAAGAATAAATGAAATTTAATGGTAATATTAACAACTTTCTAATGCGGTGAAGAGTATTTTCCGTTCTTGGTGTAAAAAACTGTATAGAAGGTACTTTATATCCCATACAAAAAAAAAAAATGAATGTTATAAATTCTGAAAGAAAAGCATTTCCCATTAATTTTGAAATATGACAGTTTCAATATTCTTCTACTGTACTATATTGAGTATCAGGATGAATACAGAAAGTTGAGATTTTAGAATATAAATACTTATTTTCATGATGAAATTGAACCAGTAAGCATGTGTGATGAGAAATATAATTTGATACAAAATAATCTTAGCTAAATAATATGATCTTTCTTTACCAAAGGTATTATAAATCTAGAATAAATAAATCTGTAGCGTAATGTGTAACTTAACATAAAGTTCTGAACATGTTTCTCCTTTTTAACCTATTACAAATAATATTTAACCCTTAATTTGGCTAAGTCCGCTACAACGAACAATCAAATAAATAAAATCTGGCGGGTTTATGAAAACTTCTATATGGCTTAAATATCTAACAACATATAGACCTTAGGACATATAGACATATAGACATTAGGATCTATAAGAGATCTTAATGTCTATACAGACATGGGAAAATAACAGAAATTAAAAAATATTTGAAAAAACATCTTGTCAAATTAAGGGTTAAAACAAATTTTAAACATATTCATCATCTATCAATAAATCTGAAAAAAATACCAAACTCATGACTCACCTGTTTCTTTTCGTGGTCTATTAGGCGGACGTAGAGGTCCTGCTCTTGCCGTACACCTAAAAAGCATAAATTGAGAAAAGAAAATTAATTGTTATATTTAGAAAAAGACAATATACAATATCAATAACTCATCAAATTCTATAAGTATACTATAATTAATTCTATAAGTAGACTTTTAATTTCAAAAATGTTTTAAATTTAAGATTAACTTAAGATAATAGTATCTAGGTAGTTAACACTTATCGAATAAAATGAGTCTTATTTATGTGTCTGAAGTCAGAAATAAAGAGCACTGTGACACATATTGAAAATTATACTGGAGAACATAAAAAAGATTTTTTACTGATTGTTTCTTGGATGGATTTTAGCGTCAAGATTTATAAACTCATTTGAATCTATAGGGAAGACGTAGTTCCTGTAAACATCCATAAACAGTATAAATAAATTGTTTAATATCCAAATCGGGGAAATAGATGGAAGAGTAATGGATTCCTACACTTTATCCAGAAACCTTGTAGCTTTACAGTTTATTTTTTCAATTCGCCAAACCGTTCAATTTAAAAAAAATGCTTGTAATGATTTTATCACATATAGAAGACAACAAACTATATGCATATATGTAAATATTGCAATTAAAAATTTGACATAGCTCCGTTTGTTAATATATAATTATTATAATAGGTTCCGTTTCGAGGGTGTTTTACACATTTACTTCAGATGTACAAATATATAATTATAAAATTGAAGCATTTAAAAACTCTCCTAATGATTGCTAAATTTTCAATATTTATAATAAATAGGGAATCAAAATACTCGCTAGAATAGCATCTTATTATGAGCTGATTTTGTGGTATACATAGGTATTAAAAAAATTTTCAAACCTTGAAAAAATATCATGTTTCCCTTAATTTTACAAGGACGGTAGGTTTTATAAATGTTTTATATTTCGAATATCATTCTCGTGTTTAGAAATGCTATAATTCTGCAAAAAGGGATTAAATAATGTAAAACTGAATTTGTTGTCTTTTAATGTTTGAAATCTTTAGAAAAATGGAATGCAAATACTTTTAAAATTCAGAAAACATACACATGAATGAATATTTATAATATTTGATATTAAAAATATATTCACAAACATGAATCTCTCTCTCCCAATATTAATAAATATATATATATATATATATATATATATATATATATATATATATATATATATATATGTGTGTGTGTGCGTGCGTACGTGAATACACACACACACACACACACACATATATATATATATATATATATATATATATATATATATATATATATATATATATATATATATATATATATATATATATATATATATATATATATATATATATATATATATATATATATATATATATATATATATACATTTATTTAGATACATATGCATGTATTTATTTATATATATATATATATATATATATATATATATATATATATATATATATATATATACACATATAAATTTATATATGTGGGAGTGTAATCTTTACCACAGTTTTAGGTATGTAATGAATTTTTCTTTAATTTTGTGGCATCCGGATGTAAATAAAAAAGAACGTATTATATTCTTTTGTGTTTTCTGGGTACTTGCTTTACAATAGTTTTAACTTGCTTAAAAATAATTTAGATTAAATAGCTAGAAATTTTACTTAATGCGTTTGATGTACTTTTTAGTAATGCTAGGTTCTCAAAATAAGGCTTTTAGCAGTTATAAATCCATCTTAAGTATTCAGTTCTTTGGGGAGAAATGTTATAATTAGCGCATTTCTTACAAAAGACTTAACAGGAGAGCTTTTAGCACATATGACGGTAAAAAACGGAAGACAAAAAAGTTAAGCCTGCAACCAACTTTTAGCCACAACCGTTACAGATTTTTATGTTTTTAAGAAAACGTATAATTTTTCTCAGACTTTACTTTTGAGCGTATAAATATACCTTTTTTTATTTCGCATTTTCTCAGGCTTAATTACCACAGTGTCCTGAGAAAGCAGAAATTTGCATATTCAGCATGCAGTACCGCTTTGATAAAGGACACATAGAAACAAATGTTGGCTAATTACAACATAAATATTCCAACAATGCAAGAAAAATACTTAGAGGGGACGGTAAAAGTAGCAGCAATTTTCGGACTTTTTTAATTAACTTACCTGACACTTTCCTTCAGTCCTCGAAACTACCAGTAGAAAAATGTTTCTTTTATACGTATTAACAAGTCTCTCTCTCTCCTTCTACATTTGTAGTAATTAATCTTTAATTTTTATTCTACTTGCGTCTGCTACGTTTTTCTCAGTGTGGTAAAGGTTTTTAGCTTCTTGGTTAATCCTAGGGATTAAAATAGACGGAAAACCAAATGCTAATAACTCGAATGAAGGGTACCCGACGAAAGAAAGAGTTGCCTAGCTAATTATACTTAATAAGGAAAAGCGTGTCGCTTTCAAAAACCCTTTTCTTTACTTTTCCCTTCAATAGAAAAGGATTTTTTCCCCATATTCCGTTTTGAGAGGTTTTTACACATTTTTTTTGAGGCACCCAATTTGAGTGGAAACAAAAGCAATTAAAAGCGATTTGACGAGGTTAAAGCAAATAAAATAAACTGCAAAAAATATTTAGTTATGTAAAACTTTCAATATAAAGTGAGATTTTAATGGCTTTTTTTCTTTCGACGTGGAGGTATCACTCTGATGCCATTTAGGTTTTTTTACGAGTCCTTTATTTTTCTTGTATAAAAATCTTGTTTTCACATAATAAGATTTAGAGTTTTGGAATTCCTCTGCTTAAGACTTGTAAATTCCTTAAAGTCTCTGTTTGAGATGGTGCATAAATTTAAAGTACTTCATTATTTTTGTATGTATGCTATTTATTTATCTGTATGTCGTGTTCTACATCTTACTCCATTCTTTTTTAGTAAAGCGTCAACTGAACAACAATCGTAACATTTCATATGATTTATTTCTGAATAATTTTCTGAATAGTTCAGTGATATGTAATTGTATATTTCATATTATTGCATATTATTGTACCATTTGTCTTATGTATCGTAGTCATATTTTGTTATTTTAAAGTTAAATCTTTACATTTAGTACCGTTCTGACAGTAAAATTGACAGTAAAACAGTTTTTTTTTTAAATTCAGGAGTGATATTTTAAAATTTTAGAAATAACTAAAAGTGAGAAATATTATTGTTTTAATTGTTTGAATCATACCATCTGCTTATAAATATCAACATATAAATGTATGTTTTTGTGCTTTTGTACCGTCTAAAACTTTATTTTACATAAATAAAGCATACCTTCTCGATACAAGGTATGAATTTAAAAAGTAATTTTATAACGGTCTCGCCCTCTAAGACTAATGATACAATTCGGAATATCTTTAATTCTTATTTTCAAGCTTACATGCACTCTCATAACCAAATATTCTCTTAACTTTTAATTGTTGGATGAAAAGTTAATTGTTCAATAATTCTTATTGTTAATAGAATAACTGGAACTGTCATTGAAAATTGTGTATATTTTTAAAATAATTGAATATAGTAATTTGTTATTGGTAACAATAACTTTCAAACTGAAAAAATTAAACGAAATATTTTAAAATGGTTCCGAATCTTAAAAGGGTTTTTTTTTTTTTGACTGAAAAACTGTTATTTTTTTATTTTTTTTCAATATGTGTTATTACTAGTTTATACTTTATTATTACTAGATAATTTAGATAGCTTTTGCTAGAGATGTTATACTAATTTTTTCTTACAATATTGTTTTAATTATTTCAAAGTTTTAAATAAATCAGGTGACTCATAACAAAGTTCTAATCACTAGTTGTAAATAGCTGTTCAGTGTGGTAGTTATTTCTTACCAATACAATTCTTTGTTGTTAAAGATTACACAATGGATTACAGAAACATTGTAAATATTTTAAGAAAATCAGCTTTTACACAGAAATATTTTATTTCTCTCTTAATACAGACGCACGTTTCTTTTCAGCATCTATTCATATCATTCCACGGGCTAGCTAACTAGTTTATTATGGAAACACCATATTGGGGGTCAACATAACTGGAAGTATACAACACACAAATAACTCAAGCCTTATTCGGGAACTAAAGCAAAGATTTCTGGTTGAATGCACAAAACGGTAACTACTATTCAATATAGGCGTCAGACGAGTTTTATGTACATAAAACTGTATATTTGCTAATATACATTCAAGTGCCATTCTACTTTTGGATGCTCTTTTAGTATTAGTAAAGCTTCGATAATTTGGATAATTTTCCTAAAATCAATGCCAAAACAGAGCTGAGTAAAGAAACGTCATTCATTTTGATATATTTTAAATAAATCGAATAATTTCTACGTTTTATTTTTTTATTCTATCTGTAACTGAATATAATGATGCACGTAAACGAATACATTTTTATTGTTGGTATGGAGGTTTAACGTTCTCTATATTCGAGTACAAGAGGGGAAGGGGTTAGGCATTCTCATGAATATTCTGAGTAAAGGTACATAAATGAGTAACAAATTTATAACATCGAGAAAAGATTAGTACTATGATACTATTTCTTGACAGTTAGCTGTATTTCTATATAGTTCCAACAATTTCTAGATTTATTTTTCTTTATCTATTAGTTGTTGAATATTAAAATGTGCGTGAATGAATGTTATTTTACTACTTTTTATTGTTAACACGAATGTTTAAATTTTTCTTATTGAATTAGATACTTTTCGCTAGGCAAAGGATGAATTAGGTAAGAATGATAAACCATGAATTAATTAAGTAATGATGTAAAAATAGTTGATTCAAACATATAACATGTCATAAAAATTAGTTACCGAGATAATATTTTCTTACAGTGAAATAAAATGTTTTTCAGTGCCTTTGACGGATGATATCCGTATAAGGAATAAACCCTTCAAGTACATAAACAAATCTCCTAACGTGCTGTCCCACCCATCCGTTGGCGATTTTTCCTTTGTTGACTTGCTTCTCCCCTTCCCCCAGTCCGCTCAGTATTCTGCTCACATAGATATGGTGCCAAATAACCAGTCGCAATGATTAGATATACATTAGATATACGAACACGCTCTCACATTGGCCACGCGCAACTCTCGATTTGCATAACACGAGAAACTCATGAATAATCAATTTAAAGCCGCGGAAGAAGAATAATGAGAGTAGCTTTAAAACTAGCTTTAATTGATTTTTTTATTGTTCCGTTAAAGGGTCGATGAGTTGACTTTGCATA
Source organism: Pardosa pseudoannulata (assembly GCA_032207245.1). Taxonomy (NCBI): domain Eukaryota; kingdom Metazoa; phylum Arthropoda; class Arachnida; order Araneae; family Lycosidae; genus Pardosa; species Pardosa pseudoannulata. The sequence goes on along the minus strand of CM063503.1, from coordinate 14,307,975 downwards.
TTTTTCATCAAACACCGGCGACAGTAAAAAAGAGAAGATCGTTTCCTAGAGGTTAATTATCCCAAGACATGTTTACAATTGCATGAGGAGATGAGCTGGAAAAAGTGGAATTTTCTTTTATCGGGAAGTTTCGCTAGCTTTATTTAACGTGACTGTTTTTTTAGCGTTGTTTGTTTGATCTTTTTGTCTTTGTCTATATCAGCATGTATTTATTCATCTTATCTGTTTACGTTGCAATCACCAGCATAAATCCATGTAAGAAAGATGTTTAAAATTAAATTCGTTTGGTTAAGAAAGAAATGGCTTTTGTATATTTAATGCTGGAATCTTTCTTCAGGAAATCTGAAGAAAGGTACTGTCTTTTTTTTTCTTGAAATGATAAATTACATGTTTGGAGAAATCTTTTCAAATATTTTGAGATTTCTCACTCAATATAACTTTTACCAGTATGCGGTGATTAATAATCTTTGCATACTTATTCTCCTGTATCATAAAAATATGTATCTTAAGTAGAAAAGTGTGAGAACTGTTTCCTATTTTTCAGAGATTGAAGCGCGTAAAAAATCTAAAACATAATAAATAGTTGTGATATTGCTCTATGCAAAATCACTGCATTAGTCGTTATGGCCATAGTATAAATTATTACTATATAAGTTTCTTTATAAATGCTTTATATTGAATATACGATTTGATTTTCAAGTTATTTAAAAGTTAAAATCCGAATACATTTATTAGGCTATCACAAAGACTTGATTATTTTTAAACATAAATAATTTAAAATATAATTATTTATTTCAATCAGAATTTTCTTAATAAACTTTGCATCGAAAAAAATAAAAATTCTGATTACCTCTGTCTGAGTACTCAAAATTTTATACAGAGAACGCCAAAAATGTCCTTCATGTTTTGATAGGAGTATATTTTTCTTGTTTGATAGCCTAAATTAATAATATTAAGTCAATTTTTTAAAACGCAAAGCAGCTTTTGATCTGCAGTACATTACAAACAAAAGTGGACTTATATTTAGAATTAAAGTTAATTAAGACTTTTTAACGTATTACATATGGTTGCAGATTTTTTAAAATTGTAATTAAATATCAAAATTCGTAGTTTGCCCTTGCTTTTGAAAACGCTTTATAAGGAAAGATATTTTATCAACTGCTTAAGTTCCGGTCTCACCATAGCTGATTAAGATTAAACTTAGATTAATTACACTATATTTGTTTGGCATTAATCAACGATTTTCTCTAATCAACAAAGCTGAAACACATTCTAATCAATTAATAACAATAAACGATGGGAATACAGTTAGTAAAGAAGAGGAGTTCAAAATCAGTGTATCAAAACAAGATATTAAGCAAAATGATAGCGTTTCTGTGGATGAACAATGCTACGGTGGTATTATTTTAAGTGTGTGAAAGAGACAACATTATAGTTAATTTAAATAAACTTTAATACTTTAATAATTCAGAATTTAGAAATAATTTGAATCCATTCTTTTATTTTTTTAATTTATATTCAAATTGAAATAATTATGATTTTATTTAAAATTTTATGTAATTTTATATCAAAGCATTGTTCTACATCTCTTTCAGCTACAGAAACAACTTCTAGATGAACCGAACATCAACAAGTCTTGTGAGCTTGTTTTTTGTAAGTTCTATTACAATTCATTGTATCTAATAAAATGAATAAAATATTGAATAAAATTTTATTGTAATACATAAAATAGTTAATTTATAAATATGTCCATTGAAAAATGTTGCTTAATATACAAATAATGAAGTTTTTTAGGTTAAAAATTTTCATGTTTTGTGGTGTTATTAACAAGTTACCTTCGTTAACCCTAACAGAGTTGACGTTCGTGATAATTATGATAATTTCGTTGACGCAAGTTATGGGGAAAAAATCAGGTAATAGTAGGAGGAAATCTGGCAAGTTATTTCTTGTATTCCTTGCCTAGTAGATGATCTCCAACATATGGGAAGGATAGATGTACTTTTTTTTATCATTTAGTAGATGCAGACAAATATTTACTTTACTTATCATACTAGGTTTTTTAAATATAAAACTTTCATCCTATATACATGTACGATATAATTTTCAATCATTATGGTTATAATATAATATTTTCATGAGTTATATACTAATTTATCACTTTATGAGTAAATCATTTGAAATTTGAATGGTATAAAAATCACGATCGAACAACTTGTATAAAATCTTTCCTTACAAAATACTTCAATATTCCATTTCAATAACTATTGTAGCCTATTTAAGTTTTGAATTTGCCGGTCCGATTCAACGAAAAAGTAGGAAATTTTAAGATAGCCATAATTTTTACGACTGTATACTTTTGCTAGCTTAAGCATGTTCTGATTATTACATGGGTACAAAAAATTACTCTATAATTATATTTTGGATGAAATAATGAAAGTTAGCTACAATGTGTTAAATAATATACATATATATATATATATATATATATATATATATATATATATATATATATATATATATATATATATATATATATATATATATCCTTCTCCACAAATATATATAAAAATATTAACTAATATAAACAAATTAATATAAATAATATTAACTAACCATAAAATATACATTTCTTTTAATTAAGGCTTTTACGATTATATTTTTTTAAACACAAGTGTATTAAAGTTTATGTACAGTTTTCTTCTTTACGAGGGATTCAACATCGGAATTCAACATGGCAAGATATTTTCTCAAACGTAATAGTTTAATCGCAGGGAAACAACTTTTAAAGGCTTATTTATAAGTTTTTAAGCTGTTAACTAATGTAAAAAATTAGCGTAATAGATTCATTATTTAAAAACTAGCATCTGATTTTTCATTTTAAAGAATCTTTAAAATAAACTTTCACGATATCTTAAAGGATTGTTTCAAAGATTTTAAAACACAATTCATTTTAAGTAATATTATTTTTTTCCGTTGTTTAATGCTTACATAACGATTTAAAGCTAAAAACAAACGATTTAAATTCCTTTATCCATACATAAAATTTTTTTAAGTCTCTTGCTGATAAATAAAAGTGAATCTGTTAATTCTTAGGTGATATGCGTCTTATCCACATTATTACATACATTACAAAAAGTATTCGAATGCTTTTTAGGGAAATATTAATGACAACGTATTTTTATTCTTGTTCTTAAAAATTCTACTTTATTGAAAAACTCCGTAAATTTTTCCTCTTTATTAAGCTGCATTACAAACATAATGCCTGAAAAATAATACGCTTTTCAAATGAGCTCTGGAATCTTAGAAACAGACTATATATTTGGCATTAGTTACTTATTTTCTATTTTTTAGAATAGAAGAACAAGAAATAAACAAACTTAATTGAGAAAATAGTTTGATCTGTGAATAATTCATACAACAGTTTTTATAAAACTTTAAAAGCTAAAAATTATGCCGTTGTTGAGTTTCCTTTATATTGATGAACTTCATATTAGATACAATATTCAAATACAAATTTATATTTTTATTTCTTTTTTAATTTTGCAACCTCATCATTAGTAGGAAATAAAGATTATCCAGGTTGAATATTTCGTATGGAAAATCTTTTTTAAATTCTTTTCATTAAAGAAAGTATCGTTAAAAACAAATCGAGTGCGTGCCATTTTTAAAAAATTAGACGTCGCATTTTGGTTTAAAAAACAAACACGAATTTATTAAAAGTCACGATGGAAAAAAAAAGTTCTGAGGACTAATCTATTTCCTTCTGAGTATCTTGAATATCATCCTAGTTTAAGGAGAAACTTATGATAGCATTGTATCCTTATTAGAAGCGATTTTTTTCCTCCTGCGTCAAAAAGATTTACTCAATTCTTGAAATGCAAAAACGAAAGAAGTAAAAATAATCAAAAGAACAAAATCAACCGATAATACTAAATATAAGTTAAATGGCATACCCCCCTCCTGTGAAAAAAATTTGCAGAAGTTTTGTACTAGAGATTAACTGAGATTAAAATAAAGAAGATCGCTCACTTCGCTGGTGAAACAGCGTTATTTAACAAAGATGTTTGTTCTTTTCACTTAAAAAGAAGATTTCGGAGAAACGCTTTAAATATTCGCTTAATGAGCATGGCGAGCATACAGCCAAAAGTAAACATCTTCCTTTTGTTGCTTGAGACAATCATTTTGAGTCTAGTGCCTCTGGCTGTTTGACTATGAAAATATGCACGGGAGAATTGCAAGTGGTTCAGCTTCCAAATTTTTGCCCAAACCGCCATTTGTTTGGTTTTTAAATTTCAAGCATGATTTAAGCGAAAAATTTTTATTGCTTTTTCGTATTAGAGTTCTTTTTCGTGAAAATTAGTTTGCTCCGTTCGGGCTGCAATACATTGTCGGGTGAAAAAAAAAATTGGGGCCCGTCAATAGCAAATTAAAATAACTAGCGCGTTGAATTTTTATCCAAATGTGTATCAAATGAATGCAGAATAAGCACATTAAATTCCTCCCTTCAAGAATGGGACTGGTTTAAAAATTAACAGAAATTTGATTTTCGTAGCATATTCCGGCGAAATTCCGGAAAGAAACCTAAAAATGGAATTTCAAAGGATGCAAGTCATGGTATAACTTTTTTAGTATTACAGCACATTTCCTTTAATTTTAATTTTTGATATAAATTTAATTTCAGTTGTAACATTATGAAATGTTATAGAATTTTTCCTTATTCAGTTTTTAAATAAACAAAACACATTTTTAACTTGCATGAAAGTTATTATTTTCATGTATTTTAAATTGCCCTTTTAGTTTCATTTGAGCATTGTAAAAATAAAATATGTATTTATATATAATATTTATTTTTTAATTAACTGATATTATAAGAATTTTAAGAATTTCACACTTGATCGTTTTACAGAAAACTACATGGAGAAAGAGAAATTAAAAAAAGGCCTTTATTATAAACGCAGTTTTATTTCTTAAAACTAGATCTAAAGAAACAAAATGTAATTTAAATATGTTTCAAGTTAATATATTATTTTGAATATATCTTATATTTTACTGAAATATATTTAATCAACAATAAAGGTTTTATGAAACAATCCTGTGACATACCTATTTTTTATAAAAGCATATTTTCAATATTAACTCACAGGAAAATTATTTTTTTTAATGTAGTAAATTATTCATCTACATATGTATGTATACATATGTACATACATACACACACACACACGCACACACATATGTGTGTATGTGTACAAATGAATGGAATCTTGAATGCGCACGTTTAGTTTACAATATATTTTGCGTTTATTAATGATAGCAATTTTATTATGTTATTTTTCTGATGGATAATATCCAATCTGATTTACTAATATATTTTATTAGTGAGAGTCCCAAATAAAATATTAATCATTTTTACACCAATTGAAAAGTACTGTTCATTGAAATCTATTTTGATATATATTTGCTCATAATACTTTCTGATGGAAAGACATCTGAACATGCGTTATTCTGAAATCAGTTTTAAAAGCTTCTACTATAAAAATCAAAGTGCTGTCAATATGTCCATATCGTGCCCTATATCGTGTTTTTAGTGTGCAAGTTATTTCTTCCATCATTGATTGAGAGACTATTGCGAACAATTGTTTAAGTTGCTCGCAATAGACTTTGACCTTTATTTTTCTACAGATACACCTATTAATAACTTTTTAGTTATACCTGCAAGCTATGGAGTAGAACCTGCAAATAATATGTAGATTACTTGCAAGTAAAGTTGACCAAATCCAAACTGTCAGTTTTACAAACGTTCTTAATATCTTCATTCTTCACTAAATATAAGTGGTCAATTTTCCTCTTTGTTTATGCAGCTAAATTATTACTTGAAATGACTTCATTATTTTTCATAACAAATATGACTAACAGACCAACGATTTAGGCCAGTTATCTCAAAATGTGTAATTTCTTTCTTGTACGGTTTTACTTGTACACTGATGATATCATTCTTCTCTCTCATAAGTAATGCTATTATTTTGATTATTTATTTAAATTAAATTGCCATTGTTTAACTCAAACAAATAGATCTGAAATATCTGAAATTGCTATATTTTATTTTCTATTTTCCCCAAACATATGAAAATGTATTTATTTATCTCACCACAGATATTTTTTCTATTTTGAGCAAAGGAAGAAAAAAAATAACTTTCACGCGTTTCGAATATTTCGCTGTTTTTAGTGTTTAGGCTTAAACAAACTAAATTTATAATAATTGAATTAAATGAATATATTATCTTTTTCAAAAAATACAGGAATGTGTTATACAAAATATCATTTTTTCTCCAATCAATTGTTTATACATGTAAAGCTAATTAGATACATAATTTCTCCCAATATTTTCTCCATAAAAGGTATTTAAGCATCAGTACAGGGAAATCGGTTTTGAAAGATTCTACTATTAGAAACAAAGCGCTGACTTTTTGTCCTTTAAATCTATCATATTCTCAGCGTACGAATCTTTCCTTCCTTGATTGATTGAGAGGTTACCTTTGGTCAAAATCTTTAAGTTGTTCCCAGAAAACTGACCTTTTCTACAGATATTAATAACCTATTAACAACTTAAAATATCTGCAAACTTGTGAGGAGAAACTGAAACTAATATATAGTTTTTTTCTTTCAAAAGTTTTATCGTGATCATATGTATTTAAAAGTTATTAACAAATATTATAAATTTTTATTAAAATGCTAACATATACTAACTTTCTTACTGCAAAGAAATTTTCTCTTTGGACAAAAGTTAAATAACAGTATCCATGCTTTTAGTTTCTTTAAGAGTTTAAACTCAATCAAATTAAATTTGTTTGTAAATATGTTTTTAAGCATGTAAATATATTACCTTTTATCAATATTGTATACCCATTATTTGTACAAGTATCAGAAAACCTATACTTGTCAAAGAAGAACGTAAGAGAGAGAGAGAACGCACCTATAGTATTCTGTATACGATATTAATTTTTTTTAATCCTTTGTAATATATTAAACCTAAAATCTTTTCAAATGCTATCTTAAATTGAGTTTGAATTTTAAGTTTATAAGCAAAGTGCATAAGATTTTATTGTTTTAATTTCCCTGTTTACCATTTTATTTCAGACAAAAATAAAAAACATTCTTAGATATAAATACTTTTAAAGCTTTCTTCTGTTTTTTATCGATGCTAATTCTATTTATATAGATGTCTGGGTTGTAAAACTTTTTAGCTCAAATTGAAGGTTTTATCCTATAGTTGATATTTTCAATTGAACTTCTATTTATATTTATTTAAACTTATGTGTACGTAAGTAAACATTCCATGTTGATTATCATAATAGCGTTTTAAACTAACTAATGCTCGTTTTTTACTGATTTTATTTGATTCCAATGCTAATATAAACTAGTATTAAAAGAATATTTTTACTATAATTAATAATTTACTTATAGACGTCAAATAATTATTTATAGCTGCCTAGAACTATTGCAATCAATCATGTTATTGTTGTAATAAATGGCATATCTTTATTACTTAGCAACTTAAGCTTCCATTTAAACATTTACCTCTAAAACAATTTATAAATTTTATATGTAATTTAATTTCCATCCAAGCGTGAATCCTCTTATAAAGTTCTTTACTAAATTTGTTTCAAAGTATCATGCTAAATTTAACTAAAGCAGTGTACTTGTAACTGAAGATCCACTTCAAATACAATAAAAATGTAGAAAATTTTGTTATATGATCTTATGCAGATTTCTTCAAAGAATGTCTGTCTGTTTCCATTTGTTCCTATTAAGATATGAAAGTCGATAACACAAATATGGAGGTAATCAATAGAGAGGAGAAAATGTTAGGGCGGCGAAATTTGCGGAACTATCACTGAATTCCATAAAAACTCTGCTAGGCAAAAACAAATCTCCTAAACAGTAAAACCCTAGAAGTAGAAGCCTGTGGCCTGCACAATGTCCATTGTCCGATGATCAGTTGGAAGTGGCCATTCATTTAATCCCACCACAAGACGAGTTGACCCTCCAACGGGAAGGGTGTCATAAAGGACCCGTTTACAGCCTTGCTCCCAACCCATTATACTTGCTGGCTAACGTGTTACAAGCAAAGGGAGATTAATGGTAACTCGCCACAGACAGAAGACCTTTTCTGCTGCATTGCAAGAGGATTGCATTGCTGCAGCTGGAGCCCTTATAGCTTTCTCTCTTAACATTTTTTTCCCCATTTGAGTTAGACAGTGCATAAAAAAAGTTCATCAACTTCTCCAAAGGATACTATAAATTTAATTATAATGATAAGGATCTTATAATTATCTAACACGGAATACGTGGTATTTTTGCTCTTGCAACTTTAAATATAAAAGTTGAATTTGGAATTTTGTCTATGAACAAAAACTTATTAAAAGGTTTAACTTTGAAACAACTCTGTTAACGATATGGCAGTTCTCGTAATACATTTTCTTAGGGCACAGTTAAATATTATAAAATTATATTTGGCACTTTCTAAAAGCAGTTTGGAAAACAAACTGGTCTTATAAACATTTTTAAAAAATTTTGACCAATAATACGTATTTACAGCCTTTCCAAGCATTTCATTTTTTAGATAATAAAAAAACATATGAAATTAAAAATGTGTGTTATAAAAATATGAAGCTAAACAATAAAAATTTCCTCCTAACTGTTTCTTAAACTTACATTCTACTTCAAGAGAGAGCTGCTTAAAGTTTTGATAATGCGTAAGACATTTATAATACTATTATGAAATCTTATGTCAGTTTTATTATCCTTTTACATAAATTTTATGTTTTCTTTAATAAAAATTCTTGAACTTTTATTTTTACATTTGTTTACACTATTCTGTTTTTCACAGCAGAATGGAAAAATTGTTGGTAAGTTTACTTTGAAAACTCGTGTTCCCACCCCATGTTTAAATTGCCGTAGCTATACTCATCATAAGCCTACTGATTATTCCCATAGATAAAAGATAATCTAACAAAATTAGTCAAAATCTTTCAGTAAAGTTAAAGTTATATTAAACCATCAGAGAAACTATGATGGAAAAAGACCAGGCTAAATGCAAGTAGTCAAGTACTGGCATGCATTATATTATCACCCAATAGCGAAACGAGCGTGAGGTTTATGTTTATGTCATCTTTTCTGGAAGAGTCAAAACCGGTAACATGCTTTGTGGCTACAAAGCTCGATGTTTCATAAAGTTTTTTGGGGTTTATTAAAAAAATTTCAAGGAAAGAAAATGCATATCTATGATTCCGTTCAAGAACAAGTTATTACTTTGAAAATTCAGGGTTCTATTTGCATTACGAAATAGCAATTAAAATTTGAAAATATAATTTAGTTCCTATACAAATAGATTAAATATATATATATATATATATATATATATATATATATATATATATATATATATATATATATATATATATATATATATAATGACTAAATCATAAATCCTGAAACAAAAATTCATTCAGAATTTTTATATATGATAGACATTTTTAAGGACTGATCAAAAAAGAGAGACAGTAAAAAAAAACTTTAAAATATTTATTTTTTAACTAGAGTTAATCTGGATATATGTCACACAAAATTATGAATAGATACTTTTAACTGCTTATTCATCAATTTTTTAGTGTTTTGGGATTGAAGAATGTAAACAAACTATTTTGAGATGTATCGTTCTCAATACATTCATTTGACAGACTTTTAAACGTAAAGAAAATAATATTTTAGTCAATAATCTTTTCTTGTTAATTCGAAATCAAAGTGTTGTTAGTTATCAAATTATTAAAAAAAAATTAGTTGACAAATATTCCATGCGTAATACTAAAATTTAACGTATATACTCTAATTATGAGCAATCTAAGAAAATCTAAGTAAAAACATTTAAGTTTATAAATCTTTTGTAAAAGATCTTTTTACAGTGTTTTTTTGTATGTTTGTCACATATATTTTCAGAATAAATGAGAAATACAGATATGTATATGTGTGCGTGTACATACATGCATACATGCAAAATTTTGAATTTATAGAAATTTATTCTTCTAAGAATGCAAAAGTATTCAAAAGTTGCTATTAATACCATTATTCTCTCGCTATTACACATTTCCCATTTCTGTGAGGATATACCCAGAGGTTGAGAATTGGGAGTTTATAGGCCGTGAAGATTGTTAATAATACAGTCAGTTAGGAGCTATTAAACAATGTTCTTCAACATCAAAAGTAGCTGTGACGCAGCCACTGTATCTCATGTCCCCCAGGAATCTAAAAATCATTCAGAAAAAAAGTAACTTCTGAATTAATTTTTATTACCCCTCGTCCTCCTGGGAATCAACAACTCTCTCGAGAGCGGAATCTTATTTGCGAAACTGACAGTGTGTTGATCATTTATACACATATATGTTACAACATATACAGAAAGATATTCTATGCGTAACCGTGTAAAATCCCTAACACTTACCATTACAAAGAAATGTAGGTGGATGTGTTAAAAGGTAGAGAAACTCTCCTATGTAGAAATGTGTGTGCGCGTGCTTTACAAAAAGTCAAACCCTGAAATCCAGCCATCACAGGCTCCACTGACATTTTCTCGATTTTTCTACCTGTACACTCGATTCAAAAAGTAACAGGCAGGCAGAAAGAGTCCTTCGCCATCTGATACTGGTCGACGTTGAAGGGTGTGTCCCATCTTGTGTAATGACTCCTAGCCCAAAGCGTTTTGTTCACGCAATGCTATCATTGCTCCTCGATTTTTCCAGCATTGAATATCGCCTACCGTTCATACTGCTCCACATGACAGTGAGTTAATAGTGGGTTCTTTAATATTCAGTTCCCTATCGTAAGGTCTCAGATTTTGATAAGGAGCAGTAGCAGGACTCTGAATTATTGAGACATTTTAAATTTATTTCCAAATCTTTTAGACCATACTTGGCTCTTTCTTATATTTAGATTTGAGTTAGAACACATTCAAAAATCTACAGATCGCTGGTTGTAAAAAAAGATTATACAGTAAAAACTCACTTGTCCGAAACTCAATTACACGAAAGATTTCGCGTAGAGTGGCTTGACTATTATAAGACTCATGTACTCAATTATTCACTTATATGAATATTCAGTTATACGAAATATTCTGCAAGCCGAAGGGATTTTTGATCCTCCAACATAAATGTTATTCGTTTAAACAAAAAAAAGCACATTATTTCTGTGAACAGCTGTGGTTTTCTTGATATTTTTTTAACAAACATTTTCCAATATTCTTCGAAAAGAAGAGAGTTTTTAATTTATGTTTTCTGTTTCTCTTAACATTTCATTTTGTTTTAATTAAAATTGTTTAAAAGGGCTCCTTTTATGTATTTGTGCATGTATAATAAGTAAAAACATTTTCTGTATTTAACGTAGACGAAAAACACAAACTTTGTTGCTATTGCAGTTTATAGATATTAGTATAAATATTGTTTTTACCTTCAAACTACGCTTATTTATTTAAAAAAAAAAACATGAAAAGTAGCATAGACGAGTTTTTATGTGTAGGCGGATTCGACTACTATTCACATATATGAAGAATTCTCCGTTCAACCTCATCTTCGTATAAGGGCGTTTCCTTTGTATTACAAAGTGAATCTTTTTAACACGCAAGCTATTTCTGTTTCTACAATTAAAATTCCTAAACTTATTTTTATATGGTTTAGAGATCAAAACAATTAAGACATTTCAGTCACACAAACAGTAGTTGTTGAACTGTATTTTAGAAAAATAAATGACATTTAAGATAATACTAAAGTATCTGGGGTTTAAAAATTTCGAGATAAGAAAAGGCCTTAAGACAGTATTACTTATTTTTTACAATGCGCATAAGTACTTAATATGATACACTAATTACATTAAGCTTATGAGTAGTTTATAATGATAAGAATTGCTCTTTATAGAGGAGACATTCTGAAATTACATAGTATTATAAAACGTCTACTATAATATTTTTAAAACATTTTGGAGATCAATTGTCTACTTCTTGCTTCTAATAAGTGTGTACTACATTTTAAGAGTTTTTATAAAGAAAATACATTTAAAAATGTAATATTGGTATTACAAGTATTGAAAAAACTATCATGTTCTCTCAAAATAATGTAAAATATAAGTTGTTTTATAAAGAACCTAAATAACATAAAGAATTCAGTAAAAAAATAAAATGTATATATTGCATATTTAATACTTACCATTGGCATAGAGCAATTGGAGTCTGTATCGGATACCATTATTTGTTTTTTGACCTTCAGACTCCTGTAAAAATCAAATTATCATTAGTACAAAAAATATCATCCATTTCTAAATTAATTTATTTTTAGTCCCAGTAAGATAAATGTGTTACATTTTATCAAAATAATTATAACACCAACAAGGAGTATAAAGAACTGTAATAATTATCAAAAAATGTTTTACTTTAATTTCCTTTTTATCTATGTTCTCGTTATTTATGAGTCCTATATTATCTTGCTAGTCTGTAGATAATCTGAAACCTAAAATAACTGTGCAATTCACGTACTTTATTGTACAGACATCAAAATTCTACATTTTTAGAAGACAAAAATCACTATAGAGAAAGGAAAAATAGAGAATTTCATAACTGTGAACCTTACAGGAATCTTTATGGAATCAATAATCTGAGACGTAGAATCAATAATCTGAGTGATGAATTATTCGCAAAACTCCTTCACGGTAATTATTGGAGATGCAGCCTTTAGATGCTTTATATATTTTTTTAATTTAATTGATTTCTGATTTATCTAAGATGTTAATTCAATCGTTTTTCTTTTAATAATATTGCATTTACAATTTAAATAGAGAGTTATTATTGAATATAAATTACTTGTATAAAATGTATATTGCTAAAAAAAATATTTCAGTTGATTTTCTGGAGTTGATAGCAAAGCTTTTTCTATGTGTACATCATAATCTATTAAATATTGAGTAAAGTAATTTTTTTTTCTCTCTCTCTCTCTCACACACACACATTTTCATATATGATGAATATAAAAATGACTATGAGCCGAACTATGACCAAATTTATTCTATACATTCTCATAACATCATAAGCTATAAGGATCATAAGGAAGAGTTCAATAAACTTTATCTGAAGAGGAATTTTAGCTAGTTAAATTTAATGAATCGGTCTATTTCAATGTAATTATCATCGCGATTTTTATTGTAATTTTTATTGACAGTAGTTATTAGTTTAACTAGCAAATGTTTTGAAGCTGTTAAAGGAATGGCAGTTTTAGAATTTTAATTTGAGAAAATTAATCTTAACGTTATGAGGGAGTGTAAATATTTACATTCATTTAGAGACAAAAAATTTTATCTAAGTTTATATTAAAAATAGTATATATATATATATATATATATATATATATGATTTCAGTAGAGGGTTTATCTTTCTTTTAGATATTCTTAAGACTTTTCACGCAAGACATTGTTCCCAATTTCGACTTCTAGAAAAAGAAAATTAAAGAATAAAAATTTCTTTCAAAGATGTAATTTTTAAAGGATAGTGAAAGTTACTCAGTTAGTTTATATAACTAACTTAGAGGTAGGAAGTTTTGTAACCAATCAAGTTATCTAAATTGATCATATTAAAAAAGGAAAAATCAGGTGTTCTTTTTAATTCAATATTTAGATTTTTTGGGAATTTAAAAATATTTGTGTGCTTTAATTCTCAATTTTTTGTCCTAATAACACTTTATTATTATTAAAATTATTTTAAAGATATTCCGTTATTTTATTGAAAAAAAAAAGATAATTTACAGCAAACAACTATAACTACATGCCAAAATTTCCAGAAAAATTCAAATAATCTAAAACTCATATACATAATTCTCTAAATGTGAGTTAAATGTTCCGTGAAACGATTGTTAGGATCTATAAAAAATTAAGTTGAAAGGAGCAATTTTAAAATTTAAAAAAAAATCTAAATACTGAATTAAAAATATTACCCAATTAAAAAAATAATGTTTCTAATATACTAACAATTTAATGTATACAACAACATAATAACAATTTAATATACCTAATGTATAGTTATGAAGTTTCATAACTATTTGTTAATAATTTACAAAAGTGTTTTGTAACACCGACTGTCCACCATAAATTTTGTATTTTTATGCAATTTGTTTGGTAGGACTTATTTATATGTGTAATTATAATACCTAATTTTTGAGAAGTTACCACATATTCATTTAAACTGGTTTTCTTTTTAATTTAGATTAAAATTTGTATACCATGCTTAGTTACGTATTGTTAAGGAAAAAAATAAAGTATAATTGAAGTTATTTTATTTTTTTTAGTTTTTAAATTTGATAATTTGAAGGAATTTATCTGCATTTTATCTAAAACTACAACTTTCCCATACTTAGTTTGTTAAAATAATAGTTTAAAATATACAGCCGATAATTTATTATTTACCGTAAAGTTATCGTATACTTAAAATTAAAATCATTATTAAAGCAAGTGTAAAGCCCTTAAATATTCTCAAAATTTCCCATTAGCAATATATGTATCATTTAACAAGAAAGTATTTCTGACAGATGATCTGAAATACTTAATGATAACCCCAAAAATTTCTTTTATAAGATAAATCAAATTTAATGATCATACATCACAAGAGCTTTCTGCTTAATAACTAAAAAATATTGCAAGAAAATCATTACTGAAGAGGTACCTTTTAAGCACTAATTTTATTCTAACTTAATCATGTATTATACAGTCTTTAAAACTTTTTAATGTGTTACAACCAACTTTGTAATGGCTAAACTTTTTAATGGGTTTCAAGTGTTGACTTTGGGAATTCTTGAGTACGGATAATTTAAGCCAATTAAAGTGAATATTTAAAAACAGGCTTTCCAGCTTAAACAAAAAGGATAAGATTTATCTCATATTTATCAAATATATTGACTAAATAGTAACTGAATGTCTATTAGAATGGGATACGTAACTTTAATTATTAATGCTTTAATTATTCGCTACAATTAGATAAAAACGTTACTTTGCTTGTTTATGAAATCGAATTTATTCATGCTTTTTAAATATAAAAGGAATTTATTTTGAGGTAATATAATTCGGGGAGGTGTGATATACATTTCTAATCTGAATATTTGATTTTTATATGCTAGTCAGTACTTCTGAAACTATCAAACTATGAGAAATTTTGATAGACTAATTCATGTATTTAAACTATAATTACAAGTTAAAATAATTACCTGTATAAAGAATATGGAAATTATTCAAAGAAAAATCCAAACTGATTTAAAATTTTATTTAAATATGAAACTACTAAAAATAATTTTATTTATTTAAAATTAATTTTTAGAGAGATAATTAATAATAAAATAATTTTTTAATGTATTAGTATTTTTTCAAGTTTATAAGCACATTTATAAGAGTAACGTTGAATCTAATCCGCAAGTGTGATTAAAATGAAATTAATTTTAAGTTTTAGTCATACAGTTCATCTTTAGATTAGTTATATAAAGCGTTGAATTTAGTGATTAATAATGTGTAAATGTCAATTACAGGCATATTGTCTTTATGTAAATATTTATTTTTTGTGACATAGATATGAATACATCGGTAGATAATTTATGAAGTAAATGTATTGCAAGTGAATTTTCCTATAATTTTATGATTTAAAGCGACGTTTTAAATGAAAAGATTAGAATGCTTCAGGGATTTCAAATGTAATTCAAAACTCCATTGTACCGTTCTGTTTCTCAGTTAAAGTATGCCTGTGATGATGACTTTTGTTAGAAATGATTGCCAAGATATGACTGAATTCAATATTTTGAAAATGCCGCTTGTGCTGGGGTCGCACTCAAAGAAACGAGTCTAAAATGAGCCCGAGGAAAAGTAACCGGCGAAAAATGTTACTTCCAACAACAGGTGCCGACGCAAATGAGCGCATACTAAAAGCAATTACACATCCTCGATTCGAGGTCCGAAATGATCTCTGAATAATGCCTACCAAGACAGTGGCCGCGGCTTCAAAGAGCGAGCGACACGTTTGAAGTGGCCACTGCGAGAGGCCGTTTAGCATACGAAACCGATGCATTTAACGGCGGCCAATCGGGCGAACAATAAGTTGGCTGGCTCAATATTCCCAGTGCGATCGGCAGGCTCAGTGCTTCCAGCTCATTACCGGGCCAGGCGTCAAGAGGGCTTATTACCGGATAAGCTCTCCAGGAGAAAGGACATAATCTGCAATTCTCCCGGCTCAAATGGAGAGCTGGCGACTACTTGCGAAAGGACTGCCATTACCCTTTCGCGCTGGACAATCCTTTAGGGACTGACCCGTGTTCCTGGCGGTTGTTATTAATTGTACGACAGGCGCAATCGTTGCTGGAGAATAAAAGGGGGGAGACAGCTCCGATTTCGAATCTACAGAGATTTAGCGCGATATTCCAATCAACGGCAATCCTCGGTTCCCACGCACTTAAACGCTTGTCCGATTGCCAAGATTTTACAATCATCGTAATAGTTTAATAAGGCACGCTCGTAAGCTCTACTTAAATATCGATCGGAGTGTCTCCAGTGCATTCATTCTCATAAACCAATAATTTAATATACAACTCAGACATTATTAGGATGTCGCTATTAGTTTTAATGGTCGCCATTCTATGAAAGATTAATATTTTCCGGAAAGCTGAGAAACGATAGCTGGATAATTTTGAAACTTTCAAACTCCTTGTTAGTTTAGATATATTTTGCGATTGGAATCTACATTGTTTGAAGATTCAAATTGAAAAAGGTTAATGTTATGTTACTGTTTATAATAAAGCTAGTTCTGCAAAACGGAAAATTCAATTAAGATATTTTTCCTAATAAAACAGGATACGCTGATTTTTCACTGGAAAAAGATATGCCTATAATATTCTTTGAAAAAAGATGGAATATTTCAATTAAGGCTTCATTCTGTAATGCTAGATACTATTCAATTTAATAACACAGTCCTTGATAAAATTCATATTTGTTATGTAACTCAAGCAATAAAAATGTGTCTACATTTGTAACATGAATTCTGTATAGTGTTTACTATTATCGTTTTAATCCTTAATTTGTGTATTAAGAAACTTATAATTGGTTTGGATAAGCACATCATATTTCAACATTACTTTTCATTTTTTCTACGACTTACAGTGTTTTTGTTATGAAAAAATTTTCACACAGATATAATATAGCTAAATGTCAATTTTTAACAGAAGAATACAGACTTTTAACATCAATAGTTTTGAAAGAACACATTTAATGCATTAAATTTCAGTTATGTATGATTATTATTATTTGTTACTTTTTTTTAAACCACGATAGTCACAATATCTAACTTTAAACTCAATGTAAAGAATAACATTTTCTTTTATCAGAGTCTAATTTTGCTTTTTAAATATACTTAAAACTATATTTTTTGTAATTTATAAAATCAAACTTAATGTCTTCAAAAATGCTGTAAAGCACAAGAAATAATTTTTCCACATAGATAACAAGTAAAAGTAGATTTAAGTTTCCCATTTTAATAATATATATTATTTTAATTAATTTTTCTTAGAATTGCAAAAATTCCATAAATCATCTCTTGAAAGGATTTTTTAAATTTGTATAGTTTTCTTCAAAGTTTCTCTAAAAAATCATTTTAAAAATCTTTCCATCTAAGTAGGTTTATCAGTAAAGTTTTGAAAAAATAGGGAGCATTTAACTCGAAGTTACCTTTATAATCTCTGCTTTCTAAAAAATACAGTTTAAGATTTTGCTCTGAATCACGTTTAGAAAATTATAAAGATTTCAAAAGTGATTGTTAGACAAAATGCCCTTACTAATATAAATATATATATATATATATATATATATATATATATATATATAATATATATATATATATATATATATATATATATATAAAATGTTTGATAGGGAAAATTAAAATATTACGTGAGAGCTCTACACTTCATATTATCTTCAAACTATAACAAGTGTGAACCGCACTGTAGTAATATATATTAGCAGTGTTCAATGATAACTAGGACATCGAGACTGTGTATAGCCAAATATTGCTAAGACAGTATTTATACTTTAAAAAAATAATAATATAATTGCGCTTTAGAAAAATTACATGACCAAAATAAAGTTTTATAGACATTCGTGGAACTAAAATTTGGCATAAATATCTGATCATTTAAATGGCAGTTATATCCTTGACATACAAATAAAACGGAATTCGATGTACTAGAAAAATACTATTTAATTCGGATGTCATAAGTAAGCTTAGATACGGAAAATTTTTTTTAAAATTTGTATTGCTATGTAACATTCAATAAGGCTCATATATGATGTACATGACCTATCAGATGGACAATAATTATTTGATAGTATAAAATAAATTAGTAAAGTATGTAACATTTCAAAGCCTTTTCGAATGGGTAGAGGAACTCATATTTTTTATACTTCTATGTTGTTTTGCTTCTTATGTTATTTTTAAGGACATATGTTATCTTGAACATTCTAATCAAAATAGAATCAAAGCCAGAGTTAATTAAATGATTTTGCTGCTTGACGTTTGATGGAGACAGTTCTTGACGTCTCGGATAAGTGAAAGTCTACATTGACACATGAAATGACTGATGTCTGAGAGACATCGTCGTATGTCGAGGAGTATTTCAAATATGTAGCTGTACATAAGAGTCTAGATAGTCACTTTTTAAATTCGATATCATTTCAGCGACTAACCCTTCTATATTTTTTATACTTCTATGTTATTTTGCTTCTTATGT
Source organism: Pardosa pseudoannulata (assembly GCA_032207245.1). Lineage (NCBI taxonomy): Eukaryota > Metazoa > Arthropoda > Arachnida > Araneae > Lycosidae > Pardosa > Pardosa pseudoannulata. The sequence goes on along the minus strand of CM063503.1, from coordinate 14,289,130 downwards.
TATTTTTAAGTACATGTGTTATCTTGAACATTCTAATCAAAATAGAATCAAAGCCAGAGTTAATTAAATGATGATGCTGCTTGACGTTTGATGGATAAGTCAAAGTGCACATTGACACATAAAATGACTGACGTCTCTCAGACGTCGTCATATGTCGAGGAGTTAAAGTATTTCAAACTGTAGCTGTACATAAGAATCTAGATAATCACTTTCTAAATTCGATATCATTTCAGCAACTAATCCTTCTATATAAATTATTATAATGTAATTATTATTATTATTATTATTAGGAGTTCTTTTTATGGCTAGTTGGAGTCATACTATTCTATAAAAAATACAAAGGTGGAATTTTTTATTGTGTCTGTCTGGATTTATCAGTGGTATGCCTGGTGCTTGATTACCATTCATTTATTAAATACATAGATTGTATTGGCAAATGTGGGAAAATGTCTTTAAAGTATGATAATTCAAATCTGTAACAGAAGGAAAACAGTGCTCTATTATATTATTTTAACTCTACTATATAAATTATAGTCAGACATTCCCAAAACTATTTTATCACATTACTGATGTTTAGAAACCTATCTTTGTCTTTTCAGATTTGTTCTTTGTCACAAATTATGAACTTATTAGTTCATCATTTATCAATATTAGCTACATATCAAGTTTTATGTGAAATTTAACTCAAATCTGATTGAATCTTAAACTTTTCGAAGATTACAGTATTTTAGAAAAAATTCTTTATACACTTAAAACGTTTTTATCTAGATTAAATGTGTCATTTGTAATCCCATAACTAGTGTCATTTGTAATCCCATAACTAGTAGTCATTTGTAATCCCATAACTAGTTGTTTTGTGACACTACATATGTTACACCACTGATGTATTACATATTGTAGAATAAAGTAAATACATAAAAGTAGAAAGATCACTTTTTTAAATCATTTCAAAATATAACCTCTTATTGGTAAACTTTATTATTTCAAAATGAAATTAATTTTTTTTAATATCAAATTCAACTTAATTACAGGACTTACAGTTTCAATGCAATTGGTATTTATCTATTGCTTAATAAATATGAATAGAAAAACATTATTTAAAAAAATTCCTTCAAATTACAGTGAATTTATTTAATCAATAAATTGAGTAATTTTTAATTAGGTGGGTAGTAAGGATCACAATGCTATTTCATGTCTAAAAATCAAATGATGTCTCGTTTTTGAGTTAGTAGTAGGTACTTTCCCATAGTTTTATTCACGTGTTATAGAACTGCTGTATATTTTTACAAATTACTCTGTTTTAATGACCTTAAACAAACTTTTGAAGGAACTGCATCTTCTTCTCTAAAGTTATATTTAATTTCAGTACTGGATTTACATAGTTATTTTACTACTTTAACTGAATTTCTGACACTATACAATACTATTAAAAATGTCATGCTACTTTCAAAAGTTTATGAGTTAATATATATTTATTACACCATTAATTTCTTGATTGTTTTTAAATGTATCTTGTCACTAATACAAAGCAGTTATTAAATGCAAAACTAATTTATGCTAATACATTTTAATAATAGTTGAAGCTTTTTCAGCAAATTCAATCTATTATAACTGATACACAAGTAATGAAATACTGAAAAAAATAGATACAGTAATAAATTTGATATATAAATAAAAAATCATTTTAAATCAGTTGCATTAATACAAAAAGTACGATTTTTTTAACTAATTATTTGCTATTTCTTTCGCTTCATCACCTCCAACTTGCAATCGATTTCCCGACCTGAATTCTTAAATTTTTTATTTTGCATTCTGTCCCCCTCCGCAATCGCCGTTAAAAGCAAAGCGTTTGCTACTTTAGACGCCTGCGGTGGCAATTTTCCCGCAGCCAGACCCGGGTATACGGAATCACTCGGGTAAATCCTTCTAGAATGAGATATAATAAATATAGCGTCTGCTTGTGCATCTTTGCCCGGAGCGAATGCAAGGCAAACCTAATCCAGCCTCCATTCCCGCCCCTACTTACACGGCTAGAAGAAAAATACCGCATTCATTAGCTTAACTTGATAAGAAACTGTCTTCATTAAATGCTAGCGTTCGGTAATTATTCCAGAGTTGAAACAAGGCAAATAAGATTCAAGCTTGATACCCTTTAGTAGTCGTGGAGCCTTTGTGTAACACTTTTGGAGGGGGGGGGGCGAGTAAATTCACTGCAGTTTGTATACCGATTTAATTGTTGTTTAAAATAAACAGCGGGAAATGTTTTAAGAACGATAAATTGCTCGAAACACTGTCAAGCATTATTCGGGTGACGTCATCGTGAAGGACTTATGTTGTTACAAGAAATTTTCCATGTTCATTTATGCAATACGTTAGTGACTAATAAATGTATGAAATAAATATATTATGTTATTTAAAAAAGATATCTGAAATAAAAAAATGCGTTATACTTCTTTAATTTTTGTTTAAAATAAACAGTGGTAAATGTTTTAAGAACAATAAATAGCTAGAAACACTCTCAAGTATTATTCGGGTAACGCCATCATAAAGGGTTTATTTCGTTATGAGAAATCTTCCATGCTCACAAATGCACTGTTTTTGTAAGCATGGTATGCACTGTATTTGTGTTCTTCCTACAGCTATTTGTGATTTATAGTTATAGGAAGAACAAATTTTGTAATATTTGTATAATGAAATACCACATTTGTGTAATGATAGCATTATTTTGATTAACAGCCTCCCATAAATTTCGGTTATAAAGAAAAATTACTTTGTAAAGTTTAGGAAAAAATAATATTTGTTTCATTTTAATCTGTTTATTGTTTTTAAGCAATGTTTGAGTATTTTGTGCCATCTATTAATTCATATATCTTACCTTGCCAATATTTTCCTTTAAATTTTACCCTACATTAATTAAAAAATCAAATTAAAACGTTTATTATGCATATAATTTCATATTTTGTTTATTAGTTAACCAGAGTTATTTTTGTGTAAAAAGGTACTTCACAGATGATTACTTAAAACCCGTTCCTGTACTTCAGTAAAATGAATTTTCTACAGCTGCCAATAGAAGTTATTTATATTCCATCAAAGTTTCTAACAAAATAACTCTCTCATCGTTAAAAATAGATAGGATTTTAATGCTTCTGGCCTTTTTCTCCTAAACTGTAGATTTAAAATATAGAAAAGCATAGGAAACATCTGTCAAAATTCTTTTCACTTCAATGATACGCTTTCAACAAAATCGGATAGTACTTCCTTTGAACATGTTTCACAGCCACAATTAAACGCTTTTCCTTTTCTCATTATTAAATTGCTGCCAATCACATAATATACCTAAAACCACCCATTTTCATTGTGCGTCTGATGTTCAATTCAATTCATCGCGTTGGAGTAGAATTAATCAAGGTTATGTGCAGCTCAAACTCATCACACGATCTTTTGAGGGGCTTCACTGCCTTTAAATCATCAAACTATTTTGAACCTTTTTTTAGAAAAAAAATGTATATAAAAATCCTTGATTATTCCTATAAACCATAAAATAATATTTTAGTAAAAGTTCCTATAGAATTAAGAGTTATTGAATAAAACATTTAAGTTAATTTAAAAAAATATATAGTGAAAAAAAATTATCTTTAAAACATTTTAAAATCATCTTACTTAAAACTGTTTATCCCCACACAATAACTTGATTTATTATGAGCATTTTTATAAACGGATTTCAAAATGTAAGATAATTATTTTGTTTTATTTGAACTTAAATATAAACATATGCGTAACAAAAAAAAAGTATACCTCCCGAAGTGCTTGGAAATTGGCTACTTTACTTTTATTAATTACCTATTTTGCAAATAGAGTAGGACTCTAAAACTGATATAGTTTAGGTTAAAAATTATACCACCATTTTATAAAATATATTGTGTTTTATAAAATAGATATTTTTTACATTTTATAATTCAAAATAAAACAAAAATCGTGCATATAACAGCATTTCCAAATTTTTAACATTGAAAAATGCTATCTAAATTCTATTATATTTCATTTTTATTATTTTTAAATTTTATATATTGGATGCGTATTGAATCAGTATTTGATATGGATTTTGTAAGTTATTATAAGCCCAAATCTATTAAGAAATGCTCGTGGATCACGTGTTTAAAGGTAATAAAAGCCTTTTAAACCATTTTTCAGTAATACACTTATTTAAATTAAACTTTTAGCTAAACAGATCTATTGTTTAATTTTTTAATTAAATAGACTAAAAATTAATCTAAATCTAGATAATTTAGTATGATAATTTTAACATAATTCTAAATTTATAAAAATTAATATAAAAACATAAATATAAACATGTGAATATAAAGAGATTCAAATGTCAAAGCTTAACCTTATTCATACAATAAGCCTTAATGGGTTTAAAAAGGAAAATTTTTTTTATAAATTAGAGTATGTATTTGTACCGAAGATCTTTTTTAAATATTGGTTCAGACAGGGAATGTTTTAGTAGCTTGTAATTACTTCCATTATTTTACAGCATACAGACATATTATTTATGTATTCAGGCTTGTGTATGTTTATATAGATAGATACAATTAGTTATTAATATTAATACATGTCGGTCCGTTTGTGAATGTGTGTATGTGCATGTGAATCAGCATTATAATACATTTTCTGATTATTATGGGAATTAAACAATGATTTATTCAACTAAAGGCAGTAAATTGATTAGTGGCTTTTATAAAGTCAAAGAGAATTATTTCTGGCTACAATTCCCTCAGAATAATTAATTTGCATTCTTAACTAACTTTTAAAATACCGACTTTAATATTTTTTTTAGAATTTAATAATAAATGGCTTTTTCATTTTTGTGAATTTAATAGAAAATGTAGTAAAATGGAGAGCAATTATGTTAAACTGAAGTAAAAATGCGTATTCTATTTTTGTCTAAAATCAATCATATTAGATATTTTTGATTTTGCTCATAAAAAATAATACTTTAAGACATTTATTTTCTTTAATATTACATTTATACATGAACTATATTTGTTTTTGAATAATTTTAACAATTTTTTTCTCTTCATATAATAACACTTCGTTTTTATCAACTATCTCAGCATAGAAGACTTTTAGCAACTTAGAAAAAAACTTAGGTATTGAAACCACCCTTTGTCAACGAAATATAGGATGATTGCTTAGTATCATATTTACCGTATTCTTAATACCGTAATAATGCTTAATACCGTATAATAGCCATATATAACACTATATTACGCATATATATTTTTTTAATTTAAGGAAAAATCTTACGTGTGCTCTATATAGGAATTATTTCTACTGCTTTCTGTAATCATTTGATATACTTATGAATAAAGACAGGTAAAGAATAAAGGTAAAAATCTTCCCCAATAGGTATATTGCTTTTTATTTTATTCAATTGCAGTTCCTTTATACATTACTTGCATTACTAATTTTGAACGCCTAACTTTCTTGAAATTCAAAATCATGGTTCCATTTTTTTTCTTCCTAATGTACTTTCTTCACATTACTCTCCCGTTATTACAAAACTCTCTATTTTTACAGAATGAAAGGAAATAAAAAATAAACCCCTCGTATAACACCCTCTAAAATACAAGGGTTGATGTATGAAGTCTTGATGTGTGAAGAATTTTATCTCCTTTGGTCATTTTATAGTAGTCGACTCCCCTCTTCAAGTGACCTAAGACGTCCAATAACAAGAGTGCAAGTCTTCGTTAATAATGAATTCATCCTAAGAATGACATTGAAAAAGGCGTTAGAGCTAGATTCATTGGGTACGTTCTCAAGCTAGAAAGTAACTTGTATGTCAACTTTCAGTTATGCGTTTTATTCAAAATATAATTTTTCAGCATGTTTTCTTATAAAAAAAAGGTTCCTATTAAACACACGTGTACGATAAAGATAACCAAGTGCGGTATTTCCTAGTTATTTAATATCATAATAGTTTTTTTCGATTATACCTCACTGTAAAATCATTAATATTAACACTATACTCGAGATAAATATAATATAGCGAAAATTACATTTTCGCTACATTATTCTTGTACAAAGAAGATATAATTTTTCACTAATTTTTTTAAACATGCGAGTTTTATAACCTATTTTGTTTGATAAGAGTTTTTTTTTTCATTATACTTCTTTAAATAATCACTAACATTAGCTACTTTAACAGACAGTTTTTAAAAATTTATAAAATTATAATACGTAAATTTAACTGCCCGACTGGAAGTTAAAACCATTAAGTCATTCACTAAAATATTGGGAGGTTTTTAGATTTCAAACTTAATCAACTATTTGTTTCATACAATTTTATAAATCTTTAAGAACTGTCAGCTAGATTGGTTGTCAAAGCCACAACTGAGTTGAGTAAATTCTGATAGTTAATTCTTACTTTTAATGATTTTATTATATATTGAATAGTTTTTAAACTCAATATTTTTATGTTTAAAATTTTACCTCTGAAAATTCATCTCTTAATGGAAAAAAACTATTACGAGGCTTATATTTCCAGCTTATCCAATTCCATGACAGTTTTTTCAACTGTACTTCATTGGAAAATTATTAATATTAACCACTCTAACTGACAGTTCTTAAATATTTATAAAATTATATAAAAAATAGATGGTAAAGTTTGAAATCTAAAAACCTCTCAATATTTTAGTGAATGACTTAATGATTTTTAACTTACAGTAGTACCTATTCAGCCTAGATGAAGTCTTATTTGTAAATTTTATAACTTTTTGTAGCCTTTTTGTTTTTTAAGGAGAAAAATTCATTTCTGAATGAAAATCATCAACTCCTGAGAGAAATTTCAGCAACGGAAAAAATAAAACTTGATAGCATTTTGTAAAGATCCTTATGTCAATATTGACTTTGGAAAAATAAATCGCTTCAAGAATTTTTATTTTAATCTCCAAGCTCTGTTATAAATAAAACTTATTGTTTTCTAAATCACTGTGCATAGGATATACATTGTAGTAATTTATTCGCCGTTTTTGAACCAGAAAACTTCAGACACATGTGTAAAGATATTGAAAGTGCAGTTTCATTTTTTTTTTTTTTTTTCATTTGTTCTTTTTCATAACGTATAATTATTTCAAATACAAAAGATGTTAATGAAAATGAAATTTAGTACATATGAATAATAAATATTGAATACTTTAAGCATAATAATTTATATGGGAATTTAAATTTGAAATGAATGCCTAATTACTCTACATATTCACTAACAACGTATCTTCTGTTATCAAAGGTTTAATTAAAACGTGTCATTCAGTGAATCGAGTGATGCTTTACGCATATATTTTACTTAAATAATAACTTATTCATCTCGAAGAATGCAATCGAATTCCAGTTATATTTGGGAAATGTTCGATATTTGTATATTGTATCTAAATCTCTAAATTATACTTATGACTTTTTAATTATTAATTATTTATGTATGGGTGCATTCATGAATAAATTAGTATACAATAGCATAAATCACACACACACACACACACACACACACACACACACATATATATATATATATATGTGTGTGTGTGTGTATGTATGTATGTATGTATATATACGCACACAGACTTATACATATATCTACATATCTGTGCATACATGTGTGCGAATATATGTAAGTAACTTGTTGCAAGACTGCATTCAGTATTTTAAAATTATAATTCGAATTGCTAAAAGAATAAGAAATTTTATAAATTTAAATAATCATTTATTCAAATAATATTAATAAATTAAATTTGTGCTATTATACATTTTTTCCTAAAGTTTCTCATAAACAAACAAATAAGTATAAAGAAGGAGTAAATATAAAGTTTCCCCAAATATTAAGCCTGAAAAAAATAGACATATAAAAGGAGAATATTAAATTCATTCCTAAAAAAAGTGAGCTTTAAAATGAAACATATAGAAATGAAATAGAGTGTGAAATACGTTAATGTCCATCACAACAGATTGACATTTTAACAGAGAAATTTATTCGTGGAGAAATTAACAGAAATAAACAAACGAATATGTAAGTTTTCTATAACATAATTTCCGTATTTATATTTTAAATTAAATATAATTTAGCTGTTTTTTAATGAAAGAATAAAATACTATACCTGCAATGATTTACAAATTGTGTGGCAGATGAAATAAATGTAAGATTATTTACTAACTACAATAAATTATTAAAATGCATTGTAATACTTTAAGAACGCAATTAATAATTGATAAGTTAAATGATGATAATTTGTTAGGGATGAATTTCTGAGTAACGTATTTTAATTTAAATCTTTTTGATTCTATATTTTTGATTTTAAATTCAGTTACATATTATATGCCTGATGCATGAAAGGTTTGTTTTTAAAGAACATTGGGAGGTCAGAAATTTATTTCTATCGGTGTTTGCGATAAAATTATTCAATAGAACAACAGTGCGATTACCTTATTTCGAACGCCATTACCGACAGTGGTGATTAAGAAAAAGTTCCGGGAACGAGCCGTATTTGCAGAAAAGGCCTCTTTTAATACGATGATTTCATGAATGTCCCCCCTTCCACCAAATCCCGTAGATCTCGCAAACACCACAAAAGAGGACAAGGAATGACTTTTATGTTGGAAGGTAGGATTTCTGGCATGGTCTTGGTTAAGGCTGCTCCCATTATGAAGGAAGCCTTGAGTCCTTTTTAATGTCCTGTAATTTGGGCGCACAATCTGGCTTTGGTGCGTGGTATACAGACACCGATTTCACTGCGCGCTAAGATTAAAGCCTTTGGTATGAAGTTTTAAAAGGATTTTATGGGGTATTATGGTAATATTCATTTACCAGTTGGTTTACCTGAAGAACTCCAAGGAACTTGTTTAATAGCGGTCGCAAAAGGCGATTCTATCGGGAGATTTTTCGAAACTTCGTTTCTAGACTCGAGTTTTAATTGCAGGGGGATGGGGGAATTCTTTAAATATTTTCTATCCAATATTCCACTTAAGTGTCTTAAAGGATAATTTATTAATCTTCTCGTAAATGATTGCATTTAGAATGCAATACTAAAATGAACGAGGATAAAATAATGATCCAGAGATTTATTACTCCAAATAATGTGTTTGAGATTATATATTTCATTATTTTCATATGAGAATAGCTTGATAAATTATGAAATTGGTTTGTTTCTATCTTCAAAAATATAAGTGAATGATTAAAATTTAGAAAAGTCTTTTTCTTTCATGGTTTTTCATACAGTTAATTATTCTGATTTGTAATTTTGAGAGGTGTGATAATCACGATGCCAATCCATTTACCCTGTAGTAAAAATCTGGACAAAAGTTTTCTGTATTTCATTTAAATATTTTTTATAAAATTTTAGTTATTCACTAATAATCTAAATTATACTAAATATTTCCTGAAGTTGTTTTTATTTCATTTGTATATTTTTATGAAATTGGTTTGTTTCTATCTTCAAAAATATAAGTGAATGATTAAAATTTAGAAAAGTCTTTTTCTTTCATGGTTTTTCATACAGTTAATTATTCTGATTTGTAATTTTGAGAGGTGTGATAATCACGATGCCAATCCATTTACCCTGTAGTAAAAATCTGGACAAATATTTTCCTAAAGTTTTCTGTATTTCATTTGTATATGTTTTATCAAATTTTAGTTATTCACCAATAATCTAAATGATACTAAATATTTCCTGAAGTTGTCTTTATTTCATTTGTATATTTTTATAAAATTGTAACTATTCAACAATAATCTAAGTGATGCATGTATCACTAGTAGACCATTTGTTTTAATAGGTTTGGTTTGTTAATGGTAATTATGCAATTTAATACTCTCCGTTAATTACTAAGTAACAAAATGACTTATTTAATCATTAACAAAGGACAATGTTTAAAAATAGTTTTATATTGAGTAACATATGAAACAATGCAACTTTTAAACAATAATTGTTGAGTATTCCAAAATAAATCCCACCATATATTTTAAGGCTGCATGGAAAATATTGCACTTATCAAATTATTGTTACATATCGTCTACAAAGCCAAAACTCTTTGAAAAAGTCATTTCAGTATCGGTTAATCTATGTAATCTGAAAAATATATACTATTTCATAAAAGTAAAAGTATATATATGCTTTGTAGCTCTTTTCTCTAACCAAATCTATTGAAAAATTTTAAATATTAAAATAAAATTTTATCTCTTTCTAAAATTTCTTACCTAATTTTTTAACATAATTGATATAATTTAAATCATTCTTTAAAATTTTTTGAATTAGAATTGTTTCAAAATGTTTATATTATCTAAAATTTTGTTCTAGGAGACATAGTAGGCGTATTGTTTTATTAAAATGAAAATATAACTTAGCAGTTAAATCCATTGCTCTAAAATCTTTAACTACAAATTCTATTTCAAGTAAATTATATCTTAGTTCAGAACAATGAAATGGTGCTAGCTTGACATAATCTAAATTTAATTTACTCAATTGAAAATTTAAAGGAGAATTGTGCTGGACGAAGAAGATCATTGTATGAATTTTAAATGGTGTGAAGTCCAATAACATATCAGTTTCGAGAGTACAAAATATATTAATCCTATAGATCAAGAATTGCTTTCTAAAACTTTAAATAAAAAAGTGTGTAACATAATTTTCTCACTAAACTATTACTTTTAAAACATTATTAATAAAGTATCAGATCTGCTTTAAAAGTTAGACCCGGTAAGCGATGACCATGAAAAATCGCCAGAAAAATCTATGGCTCAACATACATGCTGTAATTGCAAACTAATTTAATATCGGTTTAAATAGCTAGTCGGCACATAGTTATGTCAAGTTTTGTTTCGTGTAGATTATTTGATACCTCTGAGGAACAAAATGTTGCTACTTTAAACTTTTATACTGTTACATTACTCAACTGAAAATTTAAAGGGAAACTTTCCTTCACAAAGGCACTCGTATCAATCATCAATACTTTATGTTTAATAAAATATATAAGTTTACTCAAAATATGTTGATTCTAATGGTCAAAAATATTTTTCTAAGTTTAAAATATAAAAGTGTATGACAAAGTTTTATTGCTATTTATTCTTTAATTTTAAAACATTCTTGATAAAATACCAGATCTATTCTAAAAGATGGATTCTGTAACCATTCCTGCCCTAAAGACAACATTTATCTCAGCAAAACAATTCTTTATTTTCCATCTAAAACGCCTTTCTAGTGAAACAAACCGAGGGTCGTGAAAAATCGGCAGAAAAAGTCCGTGGCCGAAGACAAATGCTCCGGACGCAAACGAGTTGAATTACGGTTTAAATAGCTGGCCGACACAAAATTATGTCGAATCTACTAGCCAGATTTGGCCGGTGACAATCGCCGATTAGTATTGGTATCCTTCGAAATTCGGCCGAAACGCGAGCCGTGTCCGAATCCCAGCGGGGCGATTAATCCGCGGATCACAATGCTTTTCGACAACTTAGAGCAAATTGAACAGGGCACAGTGTAGAATCTTTCAAACGTGTTCTGTCGGCTAAATCCCTTCTTTAGTCTTGACTGGGGCCAAACGGCGAAAGCGCCCCCTAATGGATTCTAAGCTCCCCTTCAGCACTCCCTCTTCCCCACCTCCTCTTGAAGTCTTAGGGCGCTTGTCTTCCCTAGATTTAAGCTCACTAGTAACTGTTATTAAGGTGGGCGTCTGATTCAGGGTATTTTAAGTAGTATGTTTTCTCCGTTAGCTTTCTAAGCTATTGAACGATTTCATGTTGCATTAACTTTGCTTCCCATGCTTGAGGTTTTTCATGTAAAGCTGGTAAAATATTATATTGTAACTAATGATTTTTCAGAATTCAGGTTTTCATTCTTTTAAATAAAAAAGTATAAATTTTCAATTATATTTTTGTCCTGCCGATTTGCGAAATGAAACTTAAAGATTAACAAAATATTAATATAGTAGCTATTTAAAAAAATATCAGATTTTGTTTCAAAAATCTAATAAATAATACTTTATTTTTTAAAAATTTATTTGATCAGCAGACGTTTTAAGAGGAACATGTATAAAAATAAACTATTACCGCTTTCAGGTTAATTTTCTTAGTGGTTATTAAAGGACTTATTTACTTCAGAAATTAAGATTTACCTTATGAATAAAAAGAAATTGAAGAGCTATATTTTTATGATTGTTGTCGTTTAATACTTTAACATTAGGTGTCCTTATTTAAGGATATTTAACAAAACAATTTGCAGAATATTTGTTTCCCTTGGATGATATATTTTTTCCTTTTTCTGATTGATGATAATTAAATATAACACATTTCAAACATCTGCCTCTATTTATAATTCCATCATTTCGGCTGACATTCTATAGTTTTTTAAGCTTTTCACATACATTTGCGTTCAGCGAAGAGAAAATAAGCTAAACCCATTGACGTAATTTTACCTATTATGATACTTTTCTTTAGTTTATTGTATTAATATATTGTGGCTAGTTAATCTGCAGTTCAAAATTTTGATTTAAAAACTAATATTCTATAATGTTTAAAATTAAATTCTGTTCACAAATCACGTTGTACTGTGATTTTAATACTAAGGAAAAAGATCTTTGAACTTCATATTTTACTCTTGGGAGTTTATAAAAATTTAGGTTTGAGATATTGAGTATTATATATTTAGCAGAAATAACTTCGCCGTTATGGAGACAAAAAAAAAATTGTAAGCAAGTATTGAATACATATTTTAAAGAATAAATTTATTGTTTTCCTCGTATATAGATTAACAATATAAATGATCTCTATACAAAATAAATTAATTTTTTGTATTTTGATATCGACTGTAAATTCATTATCACAAGTTAGTAAGATATGGATATGAAATTTAACATTTTGTACGTGTGTGTTTGTGTGCATAATTAGATGCTTCCATTTTTATCGTATTTTTTCCAATTTTTCAGTATTGGCGCTTAGATTTAATGCCAGAAAATTAGTATGTATTAATTTTTTTTCCTCGTATATAACTATTATAGAGCTACGTTTTTTCCTTTTAAAAATATGTGTTAGCTTACAATCAATTTAATACATTCTATATGTATAATCATATTATATTAAATCAATTGCAAGCTAACTCAACCTGTATATATATACGTCTATATATTTATTTTCAATCATTTATTTTCAAACCTCAATAATTTGGTTTGGAGCGGTATGGCCTACTTTTTGCTACACGAGGACTAATGCGACCGGGGACTACTGCTTAAAGACGATTCCGGACAGCTACGAACATCCATGCCGCAGTGGCATTCGAACCCACGAACTCCGGTCAAACCTCAATAAGTTGAATAAAATGAGAATGCATGTACTGTTTTATTTTTGTTTAAATCAGGTTTAAAATCATTTTTTAATTTTGTTACTTAGTTAATAGCTTTTACTTTTACAACTAAAATAGAATTTGGTGTTTTTGTTTCCGTTGCTGTTATTGATAGATCTTCACCTCTGATTTCAGAGAACTCGTGCTATCTGTTGAAAGCTGTGATTGCTGTTATTTTTATCGGAGTCAAGCCCAGACAAATTAAGCCAGGATTAATAGCAGATAAATCCGGGCGTCACCTTAAAAAATAAACGAAAACGATCTCTTCCGAATGCGGAATTGAACATTTTCAGTTCATAAAGAAGGAAACGAGATATGCGGAGCGAACAAAGACACCCAAACCGCGATAAAAAGCGGCTGGAACTTTCATGAGCTGCCATAAAACTGCTGAACTCCTTTGTAATTTTAAAGGCGCTTCAATTTCTTTTCCGCCCTCTAACCCCCTCTCCCCCCGTTAGCATTTATTGATGTCTATCTAATTCTCGACTTTTATTCGCGCCCGTTTCTCGCACCTTCGGCTTTGACTCGGAAAGTTTGAAACGATTGCCCCATAAAGATTAGAAACGAGATAAGTTTGGAGGAGGCCCGCTCGAAACAGAATATGATAATGAAGGCGGCTAATAAAATTGCCCGGCGAAGAGGTAGTGGGCGAATGAACTGAAACCTTACGCTGGCACAGCGCTCCAGCCTAATTTTCTTTCATTTGCAATTAAGAACCCGGGCTCCTGGGAACCATTTTAGTGCTATTACTAAATGAACTGTTTACAGTAGCATTTTCATCTCCTTGGTTACGGGCACTCGGTTTGGACTGACGACTGATGGCTTGCAACAGTACGGACGTGGTCAGATCCTCTAATACGGACTGTGGCTTACCAAATCAGCAGCGGACAGTTGTTTTAGCCGATCGCGTCTGTACTTCCTTTCAAGCAATAAATCCTCTTTCCCTGATTTAAAAGTTTAAAACTTTATTTAAGCTGTCATATACTCACGTTCCTATAAATAAATATAAACTATGTTGCGGCGCAATAAATTTTCGAATAATCTTTTGAAACATGAGATTTCAAGCTACCTCTACATTTCACCACTTCCCAATACCTTTATGTCCTCAGATTTGTGCTTTTTTAGACTAAACTTGTTAATGATTTTCAGAATAAAACACCAAATTCAATATGCTGATACTTTCTTACATCTTTTATGGAAAAAAATTACTCTTACATTAATCAAAGTATAAAAGTATTTGCTTCCGACGGACCAGATGATTAATATATTTATAAACGAGCGAAACTAGTAGTAATACTTTAAAACACTGTAACCGTTTTTCGTTTTGCTTAATTAATGCTTTCAAAACATAAAGATGGTTATTTTTAATCATTAATGAAGGTATTACTTCTGTTTGTAAATCATATCAAATATTTTCTTCCATGTCAAAATAATTTACTTTGTCTTTTCTACGACATCCAAAATTTTGATTTATAAACGACAAATGTAAGAATGATGTGCTTCACTTTTTATTACTATGTATAAAAGATTTTAAGATTAGACGTGATTAACATGTGATTGAAAGCCTCATAAAAGTTGTATTTTTGTGTATTATAACATAATTTTATATTATTATTATTGCATTCTAATCAATTTATATACTCATTCAACCTATCGTACAGTTTACTTTATCATATACCTAATATCTGTTCAGAAATTCAATTTAGGACATAATTATGCATTTAAAAAAATGTTTTTTATATTGTTACAATAGTAAAGTTGGAATGTATTGTTGATGTAAGAAAATTTTAAATAAAGTTTAGGTGGAAGGTTGAACTTCTAGGTTCCATATTCCTTCACAGTGACGAAGACATTTCAGTAATAATGTATTATTTTTAGCGCATGTCGATTCCTTTAAAATTTATAAAATCATCATATTGGTAAATTAAATTGATGTATCTAACATATTTTGAAAACCATGAGTTTAAATTTATTGTTTTGTTTTCTGAGAAATGAAATTAAATGAAAAGATTAATTTTCTCATATAAACTTTAAATGAGAAAGTATTAGAATGAGTTTAAATGAGAAAGTATTTTATAGGTAAAAAATGATTGCTATAGAGACATGAGATGAGAAATTCTGAAAATCTTTAAAATTAATGTACAAAAATCATGTATTCCATTTTTTAATTTTGAAATTACTCCAAATTATTAAAACTTCTTATTCTTTTCATGTTTTCTCAGTTTTAATATAGTCTTTACTTATTTAATGCTCCGAAAATTCAAATTAGTATCTCATTTAATGGGCAATATGGTTTTTTGTCAAAAATCTGTTCAAGGCTCAGAATTAAAGTATGGACTCCCACATACTTCCTGCAGTATCCCATTAAAATACATGCTTCAAATAAATTCAAGTTTAACTATTTTCAAACTCGGAACTCTCGCAAAACTCTTTTATGTCGTTTGTAGAGTATAAGAACTCTCTGTGAATTATGATAGGCGGAAACAATTATGGCTGCTCCAAGCCTAACCCAGCAGAATAAACCCAAGGAATGAAAAATGAAGGTGAACTTCCGTAAACTCTAGAAAACACTTTTTATCGCTTTTGTTTTCTTGTGGCCCCTCCATCCCCCAATTCCTTCTAGTAGTTTCTTTTTTGCATTTTTTTCCCTTCTTCTCTTCGCTTCCGTTGAAGTCCAGGGCGAAAAGTTTCTTTTTCTTTAGTTCTCGGGTATTTCTGTTGCATTTTTGTGGGTGGGTGGGTGGAGAGAATCGAAATTGCTTGTGAGGTGTATTTTTAGAGAGCGAACAAATGGGTGGAGAACAAACGTTCGCAGTGCTGTTGGTGGTGTGGGGCTGTCGAGAGAATAGCCCCAAAGATGCAAGTGTTTAGGAGAAAATGGCTTCTCTTCAGTAGGTTTACAGGTCCCTTCGGACCACCGTTTTGGGTGTTTTAATTTGGCCGCTTTAGCATTTTATCGCAGCTCAAAGTGTATGTAAAGTTGGATTTTAGTACCAATTCGTTACACATTACTTTGAGAATAAAAAGGTTTCGGATTAAAGTGTTTTGCCAGGATTTTTGTTCGACCTGAATTATTGCAACGTAAAGAAAAAGTAACATCATTTTTGTTAGAAACTTGCATTCTTGAAATAGCTATCAATTCTTCTCATTCATTCGAATAGTGGCAATTAAAGAAGGATCGTTGTTATGAATTTCTTACGTGATCATACTCTGAAAAAGCGTAAACAAGACAAACAAGTATAAAGTCACGAAATAAACCAGCAGTTGACAATACATTTTTGAGTGATTCATTGATTTTCCTGTTCAATGGGGATATCATACATACGTTTTGCATTACGTGAGACACGAACTTTGGGAATAAAGATTAAACACATAATAACAGTGTATTTTTTCACTTATCTACTTTATGGGAAAAGAGTAAAACATTTAGGTTTGACTAATTTACGAAACTTTTGCAGCCATACCACACATTATAAATCTATTGTATTTTAAACAATATTTAGCATCATATTTTGAAATTTGAAACAAAACATAAGTTTAATTTTTCTAATGAATTGAAATAAAGAAATTAATTGCATGTAAATTATTTTATTATTCAAAGGATGGTATTATATATCATTTTTATTTATTTATTTATTTATATTTCTTTGCTTACCTGTTCAAGTATTAATTAGCTTAACATACATTTCTGCATTTTTTTACCTGATTTTATGAAAATTTATAGAAAATAAAAATGTAGCAATCTCAGATTATCAAATATACTTAGATACAAAGAATGTTTTATGAATTGAGTTTACATTGACTAAGTTTATTAAGTTTAGAAAAATACTGACGTTAACTCTTTAGTTATTGCTGTTAAATGAATATATATATATATATATATATATATATATATATATATATATATATATATATATATATATATATATATATATATATATATATATATGTGTGTAAGAAAAATTCTCAGGGGTTTTCAAAACTTAAATCAAGGGTAAAAATTCCCGCGTCATTTTCCATTCCCCTTTTTAACCCCTAACCTAAATTGACCACTGGGGCTACAGGTTACGCCCTCAGAGAAGGGGCCTGGCCAATTATAAACCTACATGGCCCTAGCGGACAATTTAGGAAATTTCCAAATAAAAAGGAGATACAAGCTAGCGGAGACAGATTTTTCTAGAGATATTTTCACACAGATGTTGACCCAGGTGTTACGTGTCTTGTACATAGAACTACATGCTAGTTGACCCTTCAGTTTGTCCCTATGATGAAGTGGGAACCCGTCCTTCAAAGTTATCTTAATAAAGGTCTATAGCTGAAACGGTATCATTTTTATGGCCATGACTGCAACCCCCCATCGAGAAGTCAGTCTCATTACATATATATATATATATATATATATATATATATATACATATATATGTATATATATCGAAGTGATGAACTATTCCTTTTCCTTTTTGTATATCACATTAGATATAATTTTTACTTCATTTAAGAAAAGAGTAAAATTAGATATAAAATAATAAGAATTTAATCAGATTTCAGGAGGAGATCAGGTATCATTTACAATGACTTTTAAATATTTAAATTATGATACATCATTGAAGAAAAGATAAATTTTGTACATTCAACTTCAAATGCCAATTTGCAAATTCTGTCACATTTTTATGCACATTAAAAAGCTAATATACTAATCTTCTAATACAATTATAATAATTTGAAATAGTGCCTAATATCTTCTTAATCACAGCTATTAAATTTTGAAAATATGTTTCATATATTTAGCATCTTTACTAGTTTGCAACAAAGAAAGTTTCCGAAATAATTATAATTTTATATAAAGAAATTTAGAAAAGATATTATCAATGGAAAAGTTTTGAAAATTTCACTGAATTAAGTGTTCGCACTTTAGTTGTATTATGTAAAGCTATTTATGAGGTCATGCATGATTTAAATCCCAACTCTTAAAGACTTATGCTTTTCACAATGTTACAAAGAAAAGATTTAAATATTTTATAAAAGAAGCAAAAACTTTTATTAAAATTACATTACGGGCACTATTTTTACCCCAAAATAAAAAACAAATTTCTAAGATTCAGTATAAAAGGAGATACATGTATATAAATATATGTATGTATGTTTAAAATAGCCACATGTCTCATTAAACTAAGATACATAAAAATTTCATAAAAGATTATCCCTAGAAATAAGTTATGCAGATCAATATAAATCTTATGTATTCAAATTGAAAAAAATATATACGATATAGTTATTAAATTATTATTTTCTGCTTTTTATTATCCTAAATTCTATGATTATATATATATATATATATATATATATATATATATATATATATATATCTATATATATATATATATATATATATATATATATATATATATATATATATATATATATATATATATATATATATATATATATATATATATATATATATATATATATATATATATATATATATATATATATATGTGTGTGTGTGTGTGTGTGTGTGTGTGCGTGTATACATAAATATGCGTGTGTCTATGTGTATATATATGTATGTACGAATATATATATGTATGTATATATATATACATATATATGTACACATACACACACACACACACACACACATATATATATATATATATATATATATATATATATATATATATATATATACAAAACTGTGTGTATGGGGAAGATTGAGTGAATAAAGGATATGCTTGTTTTATAGATAATTTATTTATATTATTTATTTATTTATATATTTGATTACTTATTTATATATTTGGTAATTTATTTATTTATATATTTGATTATTTATTTATTTATATATTTGACATAGATAATTTATTATATTTATAATTACATTTAAATTGATAATTTCCGTAGTTTTATTCTTTTTAAAGTAAATTTTAAAAATTATACTTCTTCTGTTAATATTCCCCGAAAGACCAACCTCAACGCATCTCTTTTCTATCTTACGCGACCCAATCTCTAACAGCAAAAGCAAGCAAGAGGTCTGTCTGTCCCATCATCGACTAAGCACCAAATCAGGTCGTCGAGTCCTGACTAAGGGATATTTGCCGAAGCTCTTGTCACTTCTGCTCCTCATCACTTGTGAGGATTTTGATCTCGACCGAGTCGCACTTATCCGAAAGGCAGAAGGAAGAGAGTGGAAAGAGCGGGGGGAGAGGCGGTCCAACGTGCAAGTGAAAGTAACTGCCTGGAAAAGAATCGGTGATTTGTTCTGGAGCTAAATTAAGGCCCAAGAATGGTGTCTGGACGTGACTGGAGTCAGGATTGGATCCCCCCGCAGCGTCCTCCTCTGTGTTAAGGCCGTGTTTGGAGGCTGTCGTATCGACACAGATTGTGGCTGAGGATGCATAACATTTCGAGTAAAACATCGTAGAATTGAATACTACGACGTAACTTTTATTTGCTATACATTTTATCGGCATGCGTTTCGAGAGTATTTTTTATACTTGAATATTTGTAAAACTCGTGGCTCTTATAAGGTCAAACATGTATTCATTTTAAAATTCTTATACATTACATTTGAAGTTCTAGAATATTACCTTACTGCAAAACAACTAACTCATATTGCTGGAATAAGTTTTTAAAGTATCGATGATGCTTTCAAATAAATAAGAACACATTGATTAAAATTTATGTTCCGAAAAAAATTAGCTTTGAATTAGGTTGTACTGAATATAATGCTATAATTGTGACATTATATTCAACATGTTTGAAACAAAAGAATGGTGCCTGGATCCGACAGGAATCAGGATTGAATCTATAACACCCCCTCCCTTCCTCCCCAATGTCTTCAACTAAGTTGAAGCCATGTTGAAGCCATGAGAGTTCAAACCTAAGTTAAAGCCATGGAGGAAGTTGTATACGCAGATTGTCGCTTAGTATGCATAAAATTTAGAGTAAGACACTGTTGTTTCGGACTCCACTAAGTACTATTACTACCTGTTTTATTTGACAGATATTTTATCAGATTAATTTTAGAGTATTTTTCTAGTTTTAATATTTGATACACATGTAGTTTAAGATCAAAATGTATACATTTTTTCAATCCTTATTTACTGCATTGGAATTTGTAAAATATTATCTTACTATTGCAAAGTTAACCAATCTTACTAGATAGTACTTTTTAAGTATTGGTATTGTTTTATAGCTGTGGTTTTAAGAAAATATAACTTAAAATATATATTCTTTTGATTAAAAAAATAAGTTAAGTGAAAACGAGTTCTGCATTTTGGTATACTGGATATAACGTCATGATTATGGCAATAATGCAGTATGTTGAAAGCCCAAGAATGGTGTCTGGGCACGACTGGAGTAGATGCTGGACTATCTCTGTGTTAAAGACATGTTTGGAGGATGTTGCATCGACACAGATTAATGCTGAGGATGCATTTCGAGTAAAACACCGTAGCTTTGAATACTATTGCTTAATATTTCTGCTGGGCATATTTGTTTGTTATTTTATCGGTGATTTTTTTTCTTGAATACTTGAAAATCTCTTGGTTTCTAAGGTAAAACATGTATGCTTTTTTAAGTACTTATATAATACTTTGGAAATGGTAATATATTAACAATAGCATACATTACTTTAATATATTTTGAAGATGCTTTCCAATAAATAACATATACTGATTATAAAAGAAGTTCAGTAGAAATGAGCTTTGAATTACCATGTATTGAAAATAGTACCATGGTTATGACATTCTCAGTATTATTAGGGCCGAAAAATAGTGTCAGCATAATTTCTTTAAACAAGTATGTTGAATAAGTAACTAAAAAATATTTTGGTTGTATTTCATTGTGAAATCGGGAAATTTAACTGAATATCAGCACTAATACTTATAAAACCACAAAACATGTTTCGATTTCTTAAATTTAAAATGTCTCCATATTATGCATGCATATATATATATATATATATATATATATATATATATATATATATATATATATATATATATATATGTGTGTGTGTGTGTGTGTGTGTATGTGTGTATTTGTGTGTAATATATTTAAAATTTAACCTGAATACATCTAAATAATTATTCCCAAATTTAACACTAAAGATGCCAACACTTAATACATACCTATTTCTACCATAGCCGGTCAAATGACCGGACTTATGTTTTCTGATTATAAATGTATGAAATATGAAAATTGGAAGGAAATAGACAAATAAACTTTATTATAATAAACAAAATTGTATATTGTCAATTTTTATGTATTGCAAACACAAAGAATAAGAATTTTTAATACATTTCCCATTGCATATTTTACATAAACCTTATTGGTCATTTGACCCGTTATATGGTATGTTTAGTGTTAATTTCGTTTCTTATGAAGAATAGAATCTCAATTCAGAAGCTCAAGAACAAATTAAAATAAAATTTTCAGTTAAAATACTCTTTCATTCTTTCATTAACTATTTAACAGTAAGTTCTTAAAAAAGTTGAAATGTATCACATATTCTGTGTCTACTGGTATAAGATACATTGTTACTATAAAACAAATACATATAAATGCATATTATACTTGACTCAATGTCCTTGAAATATAGCATAGAAAAGAAATAAAAATCCACAATCATTAATTCTGACCTACTGGGTGTGTGTGTGAGAACTAAAATTATATGAAAACAAAACTATTTCTGTTTACTTTATTATTCTATTAATTGTCTGATATTGTAATGATAGAAAAACTATAATGAAACCTAAGAGTAGGTTTTAATGTAAATAACTTAAAATAAACATGGGAAACAAGTAACTTAAAAGTAAAAAATCCTTTTTATTTTATTGTATGAAATATTTTGATCCCTGGAAGTCAATAATCTTATGCATGTTATTTTAATTTCTATATAAAACTAATTGATGAAACCCAATGTCTATGTGAGGCAATTTTCTTAGGTGTTCACCTCCGAATGCGGTGTAAAATATTCAGCAAGCACTTTTCCCTTTTCAATAAAACGATGCTCTTTTCAAAAATATCCCCCATCCTCATATTATCCACCAGAGAAGGCACACTTTATTTCATCTATCAAATGAAGCGTTTAATAGAAGAAACTGTGTCAGCTGTAAGGCGTAAACGTTTCGGAGAACTGCTTATTCCACTTAATTTACTAACCAGTTTTGAGACTTGACAGGCTACAAAGTTTTGCATATTTGATCGCCCAATCCTTTCCCTTTAAATGGAAAAAATTAATCGACTGCAACATTACATTACTCGCCGTCTCCATCTTACTTTCACTTGCAATGAATTATTCCTTTTAATTACAAATGTCTCTTTCTCTTTTAATGTTGAAAGGAATGTTTTTTTGCGGCATTTCACCGCATATTCCCCCCTCCCCTCCTTCGGAGGAGAGAGTTTAATAATAGCACGCAGTTGCAGTTAGAAATACCTGGGGATTAAGATGTGTCACTAAGGATGGCAAAAATTGGGGATCAAATCATTAGCAAGAGGGGGAAAATTGCATTTCTAAGCCACTTTAAAGGGGGAAAAGCTACCAACATTTGAATTACAGGGCTCGAGACAACATTTTTCTGCAGCGGGTGCGTAAAACCATTAAATCTTGTTACAATATCGTATCTTCCTTATTAGGTAGAGAGCATCGCGCACAAACTTTTTTTTCACTCATTTTTGCAATCTTCATCTTTCCCCAGCTTTAAACGTTTCTTCGCCCCTGTCAGGAATTATCAACAAGTCCGTCTTTTTCTTTTTTCTTATTTATTAACTCATATTTATAGAAGGCACTGTCGCCTCCCGAAATTGTCAACGCATTTGATTGCATTTAAAATGCGGCGACAACTAAAACAGACGCTACAGTAATTGAGTGAGGCAATGAGACCTTTTGCATTAATCAATGTCAAAGCATCAACTAAATGAGATCAAGAAAGTTAAATTATGATTAAAACGACGACTCGCCATTTTTATTTCCTCCTGTTTTAAACTTAAGATGAATTTCATCACTGTCGCTCAAATTAGTGTAACTCGGCAAGAATCGTGTTTTACGACACCAAATTAGTAGGTGTCTTATGAATAATGATAAGAATAAAAATGTCTTTCTTTCACTTTTTTTTCTCGAGATGTCTTATAAATATCTTTCTTTAGTATTAAGGGAATAATGTAATTTTCTCTTTTTAAAGGAGGGTATAATTAATAGAGGTAACTGTTAAATGTCAGAATGTAAAAAAAAAAAAATGTTTTAGGAGGAATTAGTCATTTATGTATTCATGATCAGCTACTTTGTTGATTCCAGAATAAAATAAAAGAATTTGTAACACATACTCAGAGGCTTAAAAACAGAGCATTAGGGAGCTAGTTTATATATTTTTATTTCTTTTAATTAATTATCCTTAAATAAAATAAATATTTTGCATCCGTATTGATTTTAATTTAATATCTTTTTTCATTGTATTCTCTAATATAAATTTATTCAAATATTGGTAAATTAAATAAAGTGTACTCTAATTTTCAAGATTAATTTCTAAGGACTATTTATATGTAAGCTATAAAATATACAATGGTTTGATAATTTTTTATTTATTTTGACAATTAAAACCACTTATTGCAAGGAAGTCATCATTTATGTAAAATAATCTTAGTAATGTTATTTGTACAAACCAAAAATATTGCATTAATATAAAGCAGATATTTTACAGCTAACAATTTTTTTATGAATGAAAAAAAAAAGAATGTAACGATAGTTCTTAATAAAAATGATTTCACAATAAAAATTAACTGTTTTATTTTAATTATTTTTCAATGAATTCATTAACTTATTCTTTTTTACAAAACCTTAATATACATTTCTAAATACTACATTAAACTTAAAAAAAAAACTTTTTTTACTTTTGATTAAATAATAGAAATATAAGATCAAAATTCACACGAGTCCCTCTTTTTAAGGCTTTATCTTGTTTGTTGTCAATAGCTAAATTAATTCCAACAATCAGTAAAGTAATAATTTTTACTATAGAGTATTTAAATTTTAAAGGGTAAAATATTTTCAAGCCTTAAAGTTAAAGTGTAGCAATAAATTTCGTAAACAAATTTGATCGGTCCATGGATTTAAAGTACTGACACTTGGGATGCTGATAATATTTGACCGTAGTTACAAAATAAGAAAACTAACGATGATCGGATTAGGCTGCGAAAAATAATATTCTAATGATTTATCTCCCATATAAAATTTTATGCCGAATCATAATTTTTTATTCTGCACAGTATCAGCTTCTCATAAGCTGAATAATTCAGTGTTCTGCACTTTAGTCTATACATAATTTACAGGATTCTTGCACATGCGTCATACTATATTTTCATAAGACGTTGATTTATCAGGGCGTTTTAGCTTCTTACGCCGCAGTTTGTGCAAAATTCATTGAAAACAAAGTATGCAGAGAGCCGCAACTAAGTTATTCGGCGCATCTCAATGCGCGATTTAATGCCGCTTAGGCAAAGTCATTGCGTCGAATCGTCGAATATTAATTCCTCTCGGTCTGACAACATTAAAGTGCATTAAGATCCACAACGAGCTCGATTTTTAGTTTGCCGAAGTGTCTCCAGGGGGTTTCTTTCGATGCTTAATCCGTGGTCAAGTAGGTAAATGTATCGCCTTTCCCCCTTAGACATAAATAAAGGCAAAGCGCGCCGCAATTTTGTCAATATCTTGCGCGCCTGCGGTAGAAAGTATCTTTATCAAATATTCACGAATTTGAGATTAATCTACAGTCAGAGTTTGTTTTCGTTTTGGACTGTGCACTTGTGAGATCCACGGGGGAACCCGGGAGGGCAGGGAGTAAGGCTCGCCAGCAAACAAACAGATCAACAATCCCGACTTCCTTGCACGTCGTCTTAACGAACTTCCATTAGGCTGGGCTCCAGGGATACATCTCTTTTCCATCGCCTAATGAAGTGTTTACCGAAACAAATTCCCTGATCGCCGCAGCAAATCCAGTCGGCAGCAACCTCAAACAGCCAGACTGCACTCAGAGCCCCCCCGTGCCGCTTTGTCTTACTAATTAACTGAAACTTACTTTCACCCCAAAATAAAAGCCGCACTCGCAAATTACTCACAGTAATGAGAAAAATTTGTCAGTTTCTACAATGAGATGGAAGATCTTTGAGAGTTAATGAAGGTTCTCAGTTCAGAAATTACGATTAAAGGGGCCTGGAATTAGGCCATATTAGTTACTCCAAAAGAAGATTCGTAATTTGATGCCAAAGTAAGGTACGCACAACTGAAGAGTCCAAGCAAAATTCCAATCGACTTAAGAAAATCCTTTATTACATTTACTGGGATAGACTCGTTTCACTTGAGCTCGCGAAATTTCCTCCCACTTCGGCAGTCGGGAAACTACGATTAAAGTATCTCAAATAAGGTGATAGTAGTTATTCGAAGCTACAGAGTAAAGAAAAGAGATAATTTACCGTTGAAATAAGATTGCACAACTTATAAAGGAAGATAAGCTCTCACCGTACAGGTGGGTTTCTTTAAGAACTACTGGAGTTCACTAATTTTACCATTGAACCCCAATATTGGAAAACAACTTTTGAAAAGTTTATTAAACTGAAATTACTAGCTAAAAGTAAAAAGTTTCCATATATGCTGATAATAAGATATTAATGTTTTTAATTTTTTAATTTCATTCTGTTTTTTTGACTGTATAAATTTTTTCATTTCGAGAGGAAACTGAACTCATACTTAAAAGATTGGATCAGTATTAACATTTAAGCAAAAACACATTAATCAAAGATTTAAATTATATCCGATTTAAATTATTCACTAGTAAAATATTTACAAGGCGAAAATCATAAAACTTTTTACACCACATTATAAACTAAATCAAATAGGGGGTAATTTTTGAGAAAAGCTTTAAATAGCAGATCATATGGGTGAAGATGTAAGTCATTTTTATCATGTTTGTTTTATGATGTTCGCCGATTAACAAAAAGATGAATGGATGATACTAAGGTATATTGTTAATAAAATATATTAAATTTATAGTACAGTGTGTAATCTAACATTGTTTAATGCGTAATGTATATTACTCTTTATTCTAAGGTTTCATATTGATAAAATTTCACGAATTTCTTATTTTAATGAAATTTTGACATTGTTATATGAGGAAAAATTTATAAGAGGAAAAACTTTAGAAGAGGCTAAGTAAAATATCACTTTGATTTAAAATTTAGTTTTAATGTATAAGCAATTATACTGTTTGAAACTTGATAAAAATGATATAGAACTGGCTAATTTTTTAAAGGAAGTACATATCTGATTGTTCCTTTAATTCAAATTTATTCGTCTCTAAATACACTTAACTTCAAATTCAACGACACAGAAACCAGATTTAAAGCATTAAGCGAACGAATATATCTATAACTACAGATTTATTATTTCAAAGACGGAATTTTTCTTTATCCGAAGAGAAATTTTCAGCGTTGCTTCTCGCGATATTTAAACATTATTGTTAATTTTATGGTTAAAAATAAAACGACTATACATATAACCGACAAATAGAATTTCATTACTGTAGGTAGAGTTGCGGTGGTAATAATAAACTAATAGATAGATACATATTTAAAATGATTTGGGATGTTCATTTTCATACAAAGCAAACCAATGAAAAAAATGAATAAATTACTGTTCATACACGTAACCGATGAAATAAGATACATGTATGGACAGTGTTACATTTTTTTGTGAAAATTGATCTCATTCTTACTTATTTATATAGCATTTTACAAAAAAAAAAATCACTTTATACACTAGTCTTTTAAAGATTTATTCTTTAATTTTGACAATGCGACTGTAAAAACAAAATATTCGATAAAATTTAGAATAAATTTTAAATAAATGCGAAGATCATGTCCTTTAACTGTTCATTTTCAATTAAACACTTAAAAAAATGTTTTCTTTCTTAGAGTGATTTAAGTATAAAAGGCTCAGCTTTTGACACTCACTGAGGATAACTCTAAGAGTGTCAAAACATAACAAACAAGAAAAATTGGTTTCTTCTTAGCATTGTAATTCGATCCTATTCAAAAGACTTTCTCATTCATATAAACTTTCTTTACCGTTCTAACACTTCTTAATTATGACTTTGAGTAAAATTAGTGATTTCGATGTAGATAATCTACTTTGTTAGGAATATACAATTAAAGTTATCACTTATTTATACCTCGTGAAACTGAAATGCTATTAGCCAACTTCAGAGAAAGCGTGTTAAAATATGGATAATCATTGAGAAAGAACTTACTGACTGAAAATTCAATTATCTTCTTTGATAAAATTGAATTAAATTAAACGAACTTCCAGAATTCTAGAATCGGCAGCCCAAAATTAACGCAATAGGCAGCAGGCATAGACCTTACGCTCGAACTCGTGACACGAAGTTCCTTCGGCTCATTTGTATTGCGTTTGTGTACTTTGTCTTTAAAAGTAGTTAAACAATTAAGGTATTCAAATTGTAACCCGAGAGGCGAAGTTACTTACGGAATCGCTATGATTTATTTTGCCGATGTCGAGATTTCAAAGCTTTGTCTGCAAAAGTTTTGATTTTTAAGTAAAGGAAGATTTGGTGGAAAGAAAGCGTACTTTGGAGAATATGTGTTAAATATACTTGAAGTGGGTGAAATTAGTTTGAATTCGGCAACTAATGATGCCGGAGTGAATAATAAGTAATTATTGTCCTCAAACTAATTTTTCGCAAGTTATTTGTGAAATCATCACTATATTATAATGAAATAAATTGCTTAAAATGAGAAAATTAGTCATATTCATAAGTTCTATACATATTCTTGAGTATTTATAATGCTTCACTTAGTACGCAATGATTTTAGTTTAACAAAAAAAAATTTGGGTTTTAAAATATGAAAGTTTAAGATATTGGCATTATTTATTTACATAAATATATATTAAATAATGCTTTTGTAGCTATCGATTTTTACTCTTTAACAGTATTTATATAACTAATGATTAATTTTTTCATTTATTTTTGAATAACTTTACCGAATTCACTCTCATTTTATATTTCATGGAAAAGAAATTATCTTTATGATTATCAAAAAAATAGTTTTTCACTCCATGTGTTAAGCCCCATCTGACCGATCAAAATCTTTTCAGAACAGTTGCTTAAATTCCTTTATATTTTGTTTAATATTTTTGTAAGGTTGTAATAGCTTTTATTTCATTTAAATGTCAAAAATACTGCAACTTTAAGAGTCACAAATCATCAAACTTAATTGAAACGTGAATTTTTAAATTCTTTCTTCTCGCGAATGAAAATTGATGTTTGACGCAGACAAATTATGACATTGTTTACTGTATTTTGAAAGAGAGGTGAAAGATGTTATTTTTGCAATGGAAATTCTTCACGATTCTAGAAATTGAAGATTGAGAGTTTAAATAATTAAAGAATATAAGCTGTCAGGGGCAGAATTGAATCAACTGGGCCATAAAATGTTATAGTTAAATTAACGTCATGTTTTCTATAAAAATTACGTTATGCTTTTCCAAATAAATGCAGAATATTTATTAGTTTCGTCTAATTTAAAATTTAGAAAAATATTTTCTTTCTCACATTAAAAATTAAGTACTATTTATTTGAAATTTTGTCTCAACTCCTGGCACTATTTATTTAAAATATTTTACGGCTGCGTTAAGGGACCCTATAATTAAAATTCAAAGGTATAAAATAACATAAAAAAATAATAAACATTCATGTTACAGGAATTCACAGAGGAAAAAATTAATAGATTATTTTTTGTATTATGTAAACTTGTTATATTAATAAAATATTTTTAAAAGCCTGTTATATGAAAGTTACAACGAATAAGGAGACTATGACAAGAGTCGTGTATGAATTACTGAAACTACCTTTCAGTCCATTGTATTGTAATGTTAAGTTATTTGGTATGTTAATGTTATGCTAAGGTAACTCGGAAAATTCAAGTTTTTTTATATGACAATCACTCGATTAAATATTAAATTTTAAAAAATAGTTAAATTTGACAAATTTTTATTTCTTATTGTCCAAATATATTTGGTTCAACCATGAAAATATCTATATTATCTAGTATTTAATTCAATCTTAATAAACTTTTATTTTCTTCAATTTCATACAAAAAAGCACAAAACCAAGATTTCAATAGTATATTTACACGTTATTTTGGACAAGCGATAACATAGTGTTAGAGTAACTTTTCTGCAATAATTTTAGATTACTTTTTAGTAGCAGTCTAAATTATTAAACGTCTGATTTCTTTATGATTGGAAATTTTCTAATAAACATTTTATAACTTCAAAAGTGATTTCTATCTTACAAAAGGATCTTAAATACAGTGATAACTCGAATTACAACTGCCCCAACATACGAATTCTCGAGTTACGAGTTGTCACTTACCATATTTTTTTTTTAAATTGAGGTAGGAACCGAATTTTGAGATACAAGCAAAATTGAGCGACAAAAATAAATAAATAAAAAAACCAAAATAGGATGAAGAAAATAGTGTAAAGTGAAATTAAAATATATATTCCTTTTTAAATGTAAATTAAATACACTTCAAAAAACCTGTTTATTTCTTTTTATTTCTGCTGTCAGGTTTCATTATGTTTATATGAAATAATTTTTCTTTTTAATTATAGTTTTTTTCATTAAATTATTTTTTTCTTGAGAGACTGCCATGAATCAGCTTTACTTCAATTAATTTAAAATGAGAAGAAAATTTATTTGTCATCTAAACAAATCTTCTTAAGATCTTGGTAATATATATTTAATATATGATTACTGAATAAGCGAATAAATCTCAGCATTTCGCTTCCTTGATAAGGATATTTATATCGCTTGATATCAAAGGTTAACGATGTACATTATACAGAATAAAACTAGTTTATTGTAGTTCAAGATATTTAATGTGTTTTCATACAATATTACTTATTTAGTACATTTTTATTATTTGAAAGCACATAAAATCTTCATTTTTTTCTTGGGTAGATAGCAATGGGACGAGTTAATTGTATTTTAACACATTTTAATGCTAAAGGGTATTTGACTGGTTGAGAAAATAGTGTAAAGTAAAAATAAAATATATATTCCTTTTTAAATGTAGATTAAATACACTTCAAAAAACCTGATTGTTTCTTTTTATTTCTTCTGTCAGGTTTCATTATGTTTGTATAAAATAACTTTTCTTTTTAATTATAGTTTTTTTCATTAAATTATTTTTTTCTTGAGAGACTGCCATGAATCAGCTTTACTTCAATTAATTTAAAATGAGAAGAAAATTTATTTGTCATCTAAACAAATCTTCTTAAGATCTTGGTAATATATTTTTAGTATATGATTACTGAATAAGCGAATAAATCTCAGCATTTCGCCTCCTTGATAAGGATATTTGTGTCGCTTGATATCCAAGGTTAACGATGTACATTATACAGAATAAAACTAGTTTATTGTAGTTCAAGATATTTAATGTGTTTCCATACAATATTACTTATTTAGTACATTTTTATTATTTGAAAACACATAAAATCTTTATATTTTCTTCGGTAGATAGCAATGGGACTAGTTAATTGTATTTTAACACATTTTAATGCTAAAGAGTATTTGACTGGTTGAGAAATTTGAGTGAAGATCTCGGTCATAGACGAATTAAACTCGTAAGTCAAGACACCACAGTATTAGCAAAACATGTAGAATGGGGGAGAATGGAAACAATCGGGAGAAGAATAATCTTTTTTTCTTTGCGCCTTCGCAATATCTCTAAATAACACGTTAATAGCCTGTACTTACTTGGTCTTTCTCCACAAAGCCAACGAAAGCCGTCCTTTCCACCTCTACGAGCTGGCCGGCCTTGTCGTACAGGGCAATAACGAAGTGGAAAAAGTTGCTTTTTCGTAAATTGGACGGGGGCTGCTTTTCGAAGTGAGCTCGACCCAGACCCACACTGCAAGGAAAGAAATTAAAACTGTTTTTTCACTCAAGCAAGCCATGAACACCACAGCATGGGAGTTTTGCTGGAACTTGGAGATTTTCATCAGAGAAGAGAAAAGGGAGTGATAGGATATTAAAAAATAATTATTAACTATTTACGGGGTTAAGATAGTCTCTGATAAAGCTACAAGTTTCTGCAAAACTCCACATCATATTATATCATTTATTATTTTATATACACTCAAAATGCACATTTATAGTAACTTCGAACTGATAGTATGATAAATTTGAGTTAATAATGGTAAAATTAAATATTTCAAATACTGGTACATTCAATTAAACAATAATTTTAAAGCGGTTTTTCATAAAATAACATTTGATATTCCTTAAAATAAGTACCTAAAGTATATATTTTGCATTTGTATTAATAAATATGATTGGTGATATTAAAACTATACAAAATTTAATTAAGAAGACTATATGATTACATTAAAGAACGATCATATTATGATCATAATATACACTTAAAACGCACATTTATAGTAACTTCGCACTGATAGTATGGTAAATTTGAGATAATAATGGTAAAATTAAATATTTCAAATACTGGTACATTCAATTAAACAATAATTTTAAAGCGGTTTTTCATAAAATAACATTTGATATTAATTAAAATAAGTACCTTAAGGATATATCTTGCATTTGTATCAATAAATGTGATTGGTGATATTAAAACTATATAAAATTTAATTAGGAAGACTATATGATTACATTAAAGGCTGATCATATTATGATCATATATTCATATTAAATTTAAAGACCGTTTCTTAACATCTGCAGATTATATGCTATCATGTTACTCATTTGGAGTTTTATATCTTTTTATTGATATACTGTAATCACTTGTGTGTCAAAAGTCTAAAACAGCAAAATATGTTGGAGTAATCTAAGTACTAACCCCTTAACAAAAAGTGGTAATGTTAATTTTTATTCACAATGATTGATCGAAATATTTGTATTGAAGGGAAAGGAGCCAGTGACGTCAAACAAAGCAGTAACCTTTAGCAGTTTTATAAATGACAGGTTCTTGGCCAAATATTTTTATTCTTAAAAAAAGAAGTCTAATTTTCTAATTTGGATCTTTTTAAAGCTTTTTAACACCATTTAACACCTCACGTTAATGCATTCCTGTTGTGGAAAACTGAAATTTGACTTTTAGGGATTATTCTTGTATTCTATTCTTGTATTTTTCGTAGCAGTTAAAAGGAAGAAAAATATAAAGTTCTGATTTTCTAAATAAGTTGGCATTAACAAAGCTAAAAAATACTTAAACCTATTACCATTATTAAAAATCAATGATAAATAAATGCTTGTAAGTTTATACAGTGTTAAATATAAGAAAAGAGAAACATTCTTTAAAATATAAAGGTATTTTAAATCATCTACTATTATGACACAACTTTTATTTCCATTTTTTCATAGAAATAATGGCACAGCAGAGTTTTTAGAATAATATGCATTAAAAAGAAGACTTGAATTTAATTAAAATCTAAATTATTAAATATCATAACCTCAAAAAAATTGCTGAAAGAAAGTAATTTTCAGTACAGCAATTCATTGTGAGGAATGTTCAAGAAACAGGAAATATGTTACTTGAAAGAGAATGCTGTCTGATTCATATTATAATACAAAACGTGCTTTATCTCATAACAGATTTTAATTATTTAAGCAGTATCAAATGTTATCAGTCCACGCGATTCCGATATTCTTAAAATAGATTCTATTGATATCTCATTGAAAGTTGAAAATATTGGTCTGTATTTTTTTTTAAACTTCTGATATGATATTTAAAAATACTCTTGTATTTCATCACGAATTACCCCTGTGAAACTTTCACTGGACTCGCATTCTACTGGGATTCATCAAAGCAGACATTTTTAAGATTAAATCGATTCCGATTATATATATATATATATATATATATATATATATATATATATATATATATATATATATATATATATATATATATATATATATATATATATATATATATATATATATATATATATATATATATATATATATATATATATATATATATATATATATATATTTATATATATATATATATATGTATATATATATATATATATATATATATATATATATATATATATATATATATATATATATATATATATATGTATATATATATGTACATATATATATATATATATATATATATATATATATATATATATATATATATATATATATATATATATATATACATATATAAGGGTCCAGTGTTATGGCGAATGGAATAATTAGTCCGTCTTAGTAATAATAAATTTATTAAATCACAGTTTCATTTAAAAGCAAAACTTAAGCAATTTTCATTTCTTTATGGTGAAACTAAGTGTGGAAAGGTGTTGACAGGTCCATGTCCAAACTAGAACTAAACTTTTAGCTTGATTAGTCATCAACTTCCTTTTAAAGTATCTCCACGCCTGACTCCAAAAGGTCACGCAAGCGTGGGCCTTTTTCATTTATTTTATTATTATAAAAGAGTTCCCTTTTTATAAATTCGTTCATAACTCACGTAATTTCTAACTACCACTTTTTCAGACCTGACATATATATATATATATATATATATATATATATATATATATATATATATGTCTGTGTGTGTATGTGTGTCGGTTTTAATGTAAGTAATTAGAAATCAGGGTCACCAATATTAAAAATAGCCGTATTTACTCGTTTAATGGATATCAGCATGTTACAGTACTAAAAACTACTCTATTTACTTTTATAAGGGATATGAAGATGTTAAAGAAAGAATATTTATTTTCTGAGTCGGAAAGAATAATTTAAAAAAAAGTTTTTTAGTAATTGTCAATGTAGTTTATTTTTGGACGGTGAAATAACATTAAATAAAGTATAGAACATCAGATTGAAATTTTGAATCTCAAATTATATTTTTAATGCGTTAATTTTTTAATAAACTTTCAAATCATTCAGAAAGATTTTGAAACACTAATGTCATTTACAAATAGTTTTTAAATCTTTCTTTTAGTTTTAGCTAAAATCTTGGTTTACATTACAGTTAAGGTATTGCATTTTATGAATTGTGGTTTCTAGAAATATGCTATTTTTTTCATCAAATCAGGGATTGTTTACCTTAACAGAGAAATCAGAAAAATTGCTATTTCTCATATGGAGTGCTACTTATTTAGTAACCAACAACTAAAATTTATTTATTCATATTTTCATTTACAATTCATATTCGTGTTTTTAATAGGTTTTGTTAAATACAGATACAAATTTGAACTTCTGTTTATTAATATTAACTTCAAAATATACCTGAGGCCTAAAAGCGGGAAACTTACTTTTAAATTTATTAGCGAACTTAAAAATGTAGAAATTTTTATGAAAATACTTTGCTTTCTTTTAAACAGTTTGTGAAAACAAATAATCGTGTTTTATATAATTTTATGCTAATCACAACAGTGTTAATTTTTATAAAAAAGTTTCCTTAAAAAAGCAAATTTAGTCTCTAATATATAAATTTCTAGAAATAATAATATATATGTAGATAAGAGGGTTTTTTGAGATCTTAAAGAAAAACCCGCAGGTTTTTTTCCCTCTTTTCCTCTCCCTTTCGTTCTTTTTATGCATTTTACACAATTCCGGAAATGCACCTATACTTGAAATATGATAGAAGGTTATGCGCTTTTAAAAGGAAAGAAACCGCAGTATTTCATGCGTGCATAGTACTGAAGAAAAAACTCCCTCTTCATTGCGAACTCCGATCTCAACTTTATGCTGAATATCACTCAAAACGGGGAAAAGGGAAGAAGGCTTATCTAAGAAGGACAATCTGATGGCTCGGTATTTAAAGACCAAAAAACTGTGTTAAAGGAAATTAGCAACCAGAATGCAATCAACAAAACAAATCAGCAAATATCTAAAAATAAATTACTTTTATGTATATTCGAGTATCATCTACTTATTGTAATTGACATTTTAAGCTCCCTCTGATGTACCACTGTATGTAGATCTGCAGGTTACCCTTCAATTGATGTCATTTACACAGTCGGCTTTCAAAGATGGGTTTTTTTTTTTTACTATTACCAGTGGCTCAGTCACAAGGGAGGGGGTTCCAAAGAGGAATGGTTTGGTTTGGTTTGGAGCGCTATGGTCTACTGTTTTGCACTCGAGGGCTAATGAGACCGGGACCTACTGCTTAAAGTCAATTCCAAGTGGCTACGAACATCCATGCCATAGTGGGATTCGAATCCACTAACTCCGATACCAACGATCAGTGTCCTAACCAATCGGCCAGAGTTCGGCCCTAAGAGGAATGAATTACCTCCCAAGATTTAAAAACTTTTTAAATGTGTGGTTACGCTAATAAAAAGTAAAGATATAAAAGTTTAAAATTTCTAATCTCATTTTGTTTGATAATGGAGATAACCTAGTACCTTATTGGTAAAAGCACACAAATATGTGATCTTTTGTCATGGTAGTATTTTGATCGTAAACATAGAGGAAGAGTAATTAATATTTTAAATAAGGTGTCAGTGATAATACTATCCAATTTTATACCCTTATTATATTTTAGCAAGCAACAATTCTTAGAATAAAAAATAATTACTGCTGTGATACGTATCGTTTTCAGTATTTTTGAGATGGGATTTTCAAAATTTCAGGCAACTGTAAAAAATTTTACAGTTTTGCTGACCGAACTTGGAAACCGACCGAGGTTAGATTAAGTATTAATTGATTTTTTTATAGGTTTGGGTACAAAAACTTTTAAATCACGTTATCCTTCTAGTTTGAAAGTTCTCACCTAAAAGTGTTTTTTAGATACTAGCCCCCTCCAAGTACTGCACTACTGTCTAATGCTATCTTAAAACATTGCAAACAACACAATTTGCTCGTAGAATTGGTACCAATTAGTGATACCAAGTTTAATTTTCTCTTTCAGTTTCATTTATCGTTTGATAGGATGCAGATGGTTATTATTGAAATAAACTTAGATTAGTTCAATTTTTAAATGAAGGTGTCATTAGAAATGGATTTATCACAAAGATATTTCTGAATTCTTTACGTAAAGATAATTTTTATGCAAAATAATTTACAAAGTTTATAGGAAATAAATAGTTTTACTTTAATAATTTTTAATAATTTTAGAAAATATACTTCTTTCTAACAGTTTAGTTATTTTTATATTTAAAAGATTTTAAATCATTTTTTATTTTTTTGAAATTATGTACTGTTACATTTGAGGAAATTTTCTTAGTTCCGGGTTCTTGAGATGCAAACTGATAAAGGCGACTCTACAAATTTATACTGTAGTAAAAATTCAGATATAGGCTTTGTTGATTCCTGTTCTAAAAATTTTCCATTTTGAGAGTCATAACAATGTGTTTGACTTATGTTTATTAATTTTAATAAATAAAACACATGTGTAACAAGATTTCTGCTTTAGTTTGATTTGTGCGGAAATTTTAACTTTCATGTGCATTTCTTTGTTGTTAATTAATTACTGACAGGTGTTGCCATATCTAAATACTTCATTGTGTGATAATAAATTATTACTTAATAATGTCACTAATATGTAATTTATTTCCTATAGTTTTATCTTTTATCACTTTCTAGTCAAACTTCTATACTAAATATCTGTCACTTATTTCTGATATGACAGCTTTCTCCAATTTTTTTCCCTTTTTTATAAAGAAAACAAGAGTGTAGTGTTTAACAGTATACTTTAATTGAATCAAAAGTTTTTATAGTCAAAATATTCAAACATTAGTTTGAAATGTTTAAAAAACTATTGTAGGAGACATTTTAATAAAGCCATTTCTTTGTTTGGGAGTATTGTTAATTTAGTTATAGTTATAATGACACTTATTTTAAATAAATAAAAAGTTATTATTGATATTCACTTGGGAAAAATGTCTCAGGATTATTTGAAAATTTAAAATTTGCTGTAGGCTATGGTCATGAACCAATAAATGTTATGTGTCATGCATGCAAGATCTATATTCTTTATTAATATAAAAATTATTATTGTTCTATTTGAAGAAAAAGCTGTTTAACGTTTTACGAAACAAATGTCCGATAATAACAGATAAACTGTAAACAGAATTCTAATTCATCAAAGCAATATGTCGAAAGTTATCAACAGAAATAAAACCCATCTAAAAACATTACATAGATTTTTATAAGTATTTAGAATATACAATAATTTCCTTATCAAGAAATAGTATTATTAAGAATAAAACATAGAAATAGTTTACAGATAAAAAATTTTGATAATAAAAATAATATAAATGTCTTTTCAAAATAATGCCAAAATTATCAATATTGATAGTTTATATATTTTACAAATCTAATGCTTTATTTAATTAGTGTCTGCGTAAGTGAGTCATAAGTAAACGCAATTAATGATTGGGGATTTCTATTTGCCAGTGCTTTAGTACATTTGATTAACATATTCCAGTAAAAACTAAATTCTATTGTTTCCATATATTATAATTGATCGAAAAATAATGCTATATAATATAAGTTGCACTTATGTCTGAACCATCTTTAATATTCCCCAAAAGCCAATGAAATAACAACATGCTAAAAATATTGTTCTTAAAATAGTCTCATTAGTACATTATTAATAAAGTGTAACATGTAGTAAAGAATTTAGTAAGCATGAAGTGCTCCCTGCTATGCTTCACACATTTATTTCATGAAAGTTCTTACAGCGATTATTCTTGGCTTTTGGTCCTTAAAAAGGAAACGCAATCGTACCCATTATCCTTGTTTCAGTGAAGGGTTAAAACCAGAACATCCCAAATACTTTTAGCTTTTATTGGGGGACATTCCGTAACCCCGAACAGCAGGCGGCGAGCG
The DNA here is from genome assembly GCA_032207245.1 of Pardosa pseudoannulata. Taxonomy (NCBI): domain Eukaryota; kingdom Metazoa; phylum Arthropoda; class Arachnida; order Araneae; family Lycosidae; genus Pardosa; species Pardosa pseudoannulata. The sequence continues at coordinate 14,250,852 of CM063503.1, read as the reverse complement.
AGCAGCTTTAATGAAATTGCGGGATTCAGCGAAATTTTCATTTTTCCCAAGCCCACCCTCCATAAGACGTTCCCGGATAGCCGAACAACGTCTTTCAGGATTAGAAAAATCCAAGTGCGGGGGACTATTTTAGATTTAGTGCTCCCAAGCTCATAGTTTTAAACGCTGAGCCGGGCAGCCTTGCCGCGTACAGAGCAGGGGCATTTTAAAACACGTGGGATTCACTTTCCGGATCCAAAAGTTCATTCCAGGACCATTACTCTAGCCTGCTCCCGTTTTCCTCAGAAATCCAGAATAATTAATGCTTGATTCTGAGATTTTTGATTTTGCAGGTCCAATTTGGACAAGATTTGCAGGTAGCATTTTTTTAATGCAAAAATTCCGTGTTCTTTTAGTTGCTCAGTAAAAACCACTCTTATTTTTTTCTCCTCATCTTTCCTTTTTTTACTTTAGTACTTAACATTAGGGAATCAGTTTGTGTTCTTTGAAATTGTTACTGGTGTTCATAATAATCTAGATTTGTGGTTGAATAAATGTACAGATCTATTCTAGCACGTAATTCTTCTCACGTTTAACAGACTTTTTTGCCTTCAAAATTTATGATAGATGAAAGAATTTTTATGAAAGGAAAATGCCTACAATTCGTCGTTGCAAATTCTTATGACTCATGCAAGTATCTAGTTCAGTGCTACAAATTGTGACTATTTAAGTAAAAATAAAAATAGTTACTCTGATACCATGGTTGTAAAGCACTATATTAACAAGTTATGAAAATAAGGAATATTTGATTAAGGTGCTCTACATTATATTAATATCTTTATAGTAATTTTGTTTTTTTAATGGTTAAAGGTATATTTTGTAGAAAGGGCTATATACGTAATAGATTAAAAGCTTGAACATTTGAAAATGGGGTGTGAAAAAATATGGTTTAAAATAATTTATACTTTTATAAAAGACTAAGTAAAGTAAACAATTTTGGATGTTCAAACTTTTAAAGACATTCATGTTTTGTTTTATTGTCGTAGCTTCCAACGTTATTAACTTAAAGAAATCTGAAATAATCTTGGATTATTTTATGCCTTATAGTAATGACATTGCAAAAACCAGTGTATTCAATTTTGGGATCAAGAATATTTTAAGTACTTTTTGTCAATAGAAAATTAAGAATATATGTATCATTTTTATGGCTTATTTACATTGTATTTTACATATTTATAATATTTGTTACGAAATTTAAATTCTAGTAAAAACTAAACAGAGGAATACTGTATGCAAAAGTTTTTTGTTTGTTTGTCTTTTTAATTGGATGTAAAGTCTTCAGTTTGGATCGTAAGCAAATGCTTACAGTATAGTTCGAAAGCAGAATTTTTAAGCTGGAACTTATTGATACAAATTCAAATTCAGGATCCAGGTGAACTTTTCTATTTGTAAGCATGAGTTTGTCATATACTTGATACTACAAGCATTTATATCAATATAAATCAGAGAAGGAAGAGAAAGATATTTATTATATTGGTTTTATTAAATTATTCTCTTCAACATAATTTAGGAGATAATTTTTTGACAGCTTAAAGAGGAAAAGAAAAAAAATAGAAGGTAAAATTTGAACAATAAATGTACTCAAATTATTTAGATAAAATTGAATTACACAAATGACTTTTCAGTATAGTATTTAAATAAAGTATGCGATTAAAAGAAAGTAAAAAGAGTGAATGCCTATTTTATCTGTAACAATGACATTAAAAAGTATATGTTGTCCTGAATGTTAATGGAAAAGTACACAAATATTTCCTTTTTTAAACATTAAGGCATAGACAAGATTAAAAATTATAAAGTTTGAAAGGTGCGAGGAATGAAAACGAATTAAAGTACTTAATAAAGATAGGGAGTAGAATTAATAGGGATCAAGAGATGTTTCACATGCTTGAAAGTGAGTTGTAGACGATTACTTTTAACGAATTTTCGTAGTTGTGAAAACAAAATATATAAATTTGTTTCAATTCAAGGTAAAAAATAAGAAAAATCCGTTAAAAATGCTAGTAGTTTGACTAATCTGGTGGACTAATAAAATGTACTCTTGATTTTTGACAGTAGATTAAATTTTATGACTGTCAATGGGTTTTATAATTGTCAAATAAATTAGTTTGATATGTTAAGCATGAATTAATCTAAATCTGTCGATAGAAAGGTATTTTTTTATTCATATTTCATTGCGCCAGAATCAAGGTCATCTAGACTGTTCAACAAACTTTTATATCCTAAGTACCTTTGAAACAACTTGGGTTGGAAGTATGACATTTAGAAAGATAATTACAGATAATTTCGATTAAATATCTAATTTAAATTAGCTATTACAGGATATAACCATTTCTTACTCTTTTAGAAGCATTACAAATGTGCGTAATACACTTTCTTAATCTCCCTAAAGAGATAGTGCAGATACCTATCTCTCCCGTGCACTTCCGTTAGATTTTCACCTATGCCAAAATATTTCAATTATACTTGATAAACACATCATTTTAAATGTTATTTTAAACTGTAATGTTTTAAGCTTTGTCTAATAACAGGGTTATAATTCGACTTTGTTGATGTTTTGCATTTTATCTGTCTTCTAGAAATTGAGTCATTTAGAATTTTTTTATGTAAAATTTCTGAGATCAGCAGAAAATGTGAAATACTCTTAAGGCATGCTTCTAAAACATTATTAATATTCAATTCGGATTTTAAAAATAATGCAGAATTTTCATTTTTTATGTTGCCTTAAGCATTAAAAAATTCTGAAAACCAATTTAGTATTAATATATGTGTATATGTGTGTGATTTCATAAAAGTATAGAGCCATGTACTTATACATTTTTTCAAGTTGAAATATTACCGAAAAGTCAGAATTTTAGAAATTAATGTATTGAGTGTTAACTAAATTTTTAATACAATGTTATAACTAAATCAAAATAAAAAAATAACCTGTTCATTTAGATAGCTAGACAAGAATTTAACTTTTTATATGAAATATACTAAATAAAAATTCTTTATTCGTAAACTGTAATGCTTGGCATGTCTTTTATAAATAGTAGAAGATATCAGTTTAATATAATTTTGTTTAATTAACTATGAAAATAAGGCAGTTTTCTTTAGTTGAAAGGTTTAGATATACATGCAGAACTACCATATACAAAACTGATTTATACTCGTACAACACTAAGTAATAACAATGTAAGTTATTCGTTACAAAACATTGAATCATTCCTACGGAAACAGAAAGGCAAAGTAAAGATATAATGCGTAATTGCATAAAGAAAGTTATTTATTTGCATTAATCAATATAGTATAAAATTATCCTCAGTATTATTTTAAATTGAATGAAATTGCGTATAATTCATTGACAACTCATTTTAGTGGTTAAATCGGACAAATATACAACTATAAAATGACATTTCAAAAGTTTAATGATTTTAAACTAAAATTTTTTTTGTAAATTATAACAGTCATAAGATATAATAATCATGACAGATGTTCATAATATAATTTTAATTTTAATATCAGTTAAAAAATGTATAGTGTTCTACTGTTAAGTTTATTTTAAACATCCTATTCACTGCTTATTTACAAAATGATAAAACAATATACATTCATAGTAAGTTATAATATATTATATTCCTTAACTTTCAAAACTTTACGCGAAAGCATAATAAACTAGAAACTTCGAGAAGTTTGGCATTCCATATTAAACTTTAGAAAGAGTCATACAATGGTTAGAAATGCTCGTTAAATATTTAGCCATATTCCTATAGAGTTAAGAATTTAAATAAATATAAGTTGATTTTATACACTTAATCACTGAACATATAGCAATAGCTTTCCTTCCACTTATAATCTAACCATTTTAAGGATTTATTAATTTGAAAATTCAGTAGTAAACAATAGGAGAGGAATTTAAAGGAACATTCTGTTACATCCCAGTTAAAAATAGTAATCTATTAGAAAAGATGAATAAAAGAAAAAGTCATGCAAATAATACTATTTGTAGGAAGTATCCTGATTTATCTCTGTGTTTATACAAAATAGATATGTGACTTTCTATGTTACATTTAGAACAATACTTCCAGAATTCACGGCTGAGTTTACATATTCCCTTTACATTAACTAAATTATAATGTTATTTTTCACTGCTGATTTTTCAATTTAAAACATAATATGCAAAAGAATGTGCTAAACCACTAAATTTTGGAAACACGATTTTATTTAAAGTTCCCTTGAAAGTATTTACAAAAATCAATGACAAATGCATGTTTTAACACGTGTACTTAAGTTTAGACTAATAAAGCGAAGGAATTTGCAATAGGTGTTTTGAATCCTAAAAACTGAGAAATGCTTACGGCTGTAAAAAGATGAAACAAAATGAGAAAATAAAACAAACTTGTTTCGTACAATATTATGGAATTTATTTTTTCCATACATTTTAAAATTTTATCCATGCCTTTAGCTATGCATAATGAAGCAGATTATATCAATAAAATATTTATAAAGTAAGTGGATGGCTTAAGCATCGAGTGTAAGTAAACTCTAGATATTATTTCGTACTTTAGATCTTACAATAAACATGTCAAAAATCACAAGAGTGTATGTTGTTTCTATAATTTTTAATCAACATATTTATGTTCATAAGTGGATACTGATAAACTTTTGATTCAACTTAAAAGTGAAGACAAGCGAAAAATTCAAATTACGTGTTTCTATGGACTACTAAAATTTTGTTTTGGTATATTCTGAATGTTAACTCCCACAATTATTTTCCTTTAAAGAATTCTTCAATTTAATGTTTTCTAATACAGTAAGATAAAAATGGAGAGAAATAAGAAGATATAAAATGAAAATTTCAAATAATGAATTCAAAAGACACGTTGATAACATCTAGTGTCATTTCACTGAGCAATTTATCAAATAAACTCTAAATGATTAATTAATTTGTCCAAGCTATTTTGTTAAATACTTTTATACGTATTAGAAAATAATCCATTGAAATATTTATTTTTACTCTCTTAAGTTTACTGAAATTATTAAGTATATAAAATTGATTAATGAAACTAACTTAAATAATAAATGATTTTATGTATATAAAGTGAATTTTATATAAGAAATATCAATTTTATAAGAAATAATTTTCTAGATATTTAATACACTATCATTTCTAAATACGAATACAATATTCTATTCACAAACTTCATGTCTTTAAATATCATATCAAGAAAATTATGTGTATTATAAAACCTATACATTCCGTTGAAATTCTGAAATCATATCCTAGTATTTGTAATACTATGACAACTGTCAAGCACTATTCGATTTTTTAAACGGCAAAAAAATAATTTAAAATATTGAAATCAACATTTAATGGCATTATATAAAATACATCATTAAAAAATCTATAGTATACATAATGTTAAAACTTTTTATAGTCCAATTTATAGGAGTGGAAACAGGTAAAATTGTAAACATTATATTTAAGAAAGATGGAGAGACAAAGTCAGAAATTTCAGCTTTTAACACATTTGAAACAAACATATATATTTAATTTCTTGCACTGAGGGAAACAAAGTATAATTTAAAAATATGTATGACTTTTCAAGAAGAGAAACTTTAGCTTTTATGTGAAAAACTAAATTAAAGCTGAATATGAATAAGTATTTTCGAAAATTCTCAATGTTAGCTGTGAAGAATATAAAATGAAAAGTCATAAATTGTCAAAGTTTTTTTTTATATGTATAAGTTCATAGAACTATCTTCATGTTGTAAAAATTCAAAAAGGCTGAAAAATTTCTAAAAGTATCTGCAAAGTGATCATATATCTAAGGCATATCATTTTCATTTTATAAAATCA